>OU452199.1:4804859-6054859 GCA_911728435.2 Apoderus coryli | reverse complement strand
TCATGAACATTCTCTTCATTTGATATCAAATTTTTCATAATATCAAAGACAGTATTTATTAGAATGGATGAACCCAGCGCAGTTAAAAATCTATTTATATTTATTTCATGACAATATCACCCTGTATATTTTATATCAATGCGACAAATTAATGTCTAATAAAATTACATTTAACTTTTACTTATGACAGTCACAGACGGAGACTTAGATTTATTATGCATACACTTTTTTTTACGATTCAATATAATAAATAATGCTTTATGCATTGTCAGTTGTAAAATAGAAAGTGAGAATCATTTAGATAGCCAGTAATGTCTACAGTGCAGTGGTTCCAATCAGCACAACATTTAGTTTTTTTCCGGCACACTATCTCTGTTCAAGGGACTTTAAATTAAAGCGAAAGTGATAGAGATAAGGTAATTAGAACTGAGGATGTACAGAGGAACGGGGTGTGCGTCAGCCAGTCTGTCACAAATATCAGTACGTGTAACGAACGAATTATACGAATTAACGTGTTTTTGGTAGTTATCAAACAGGTTCAATTAAAAATACGTAGAACATTACGAATATGTGGATTATCCACGAAAACATCAAGGCTTATCCATAGGAAAGTACGAGTATTATAATATAATTTTGGAATGGCATTTGGGGAATGAGTCCTGCTTGATTTAAAACTAAGGCACCCAAAATAGTATATTGTGCAACGAACATGAAATGACATATATTTCCTACGAGTATGATCGTCTGCAGCATGAGCCGCAGGCGAGTGCTGCAAATCATACGAGTAGGAAATGGTCATTTCATGTGAGTTTCACACTATACTTTTTCTACGACTGTTTTAATGCTTTTGAATAAATTTAACATAATTTTTAGGAATATATTTGTTTTTCGAAACTTACCCCTGTTACCGTATAAGCCTAAATACGATAAATTAGAAGTATTAAATTGACTAGGTGGTGATAAACTATATTCACTATAGTGATAGTGAATATAGTTTATGTGTTTTGAAATTAGCGAAATACTTAATAATAATTATTATTAATTATAAATACCAAAACTGTCAATTTGGTGTTTGTATTTTCGGCGTTGCTATGGTGATTTTTCATGCCCGCCGCTACTTTTGTCATTACCAGGAAATTTTATCCGTGCGTAATGATATTTCGCACTGTTGCCTAGGTAAATGAAAAACAGCATTACAATGTACTACATTTTCAAATCATGATTGAACATATAATAAAGGCATTTAAAAAGAGTCGTAGAAAAAATGAGTTAAATCCGTGTTGTACAGGGTGTTTTATAAACAAATTTATAAAAATCATCATGAATGGAGTGTCTTTATTTTACAATATACGCCAAAATTCTACTAACAAAAGTTGTTTAGAATGCAATTTTATATCCCTGCACCGAATTTCAGGAATATAAAAGCATATTTTTGGAAAAAAAACTTTTTTGAAATAATTAGTATTTTAATTTGAATAATATGACAAACACTGAATAAATAGTATAACAAATAATAAACAAATATTACATTTAATTGAAATTAGTTAAAAGTTAAAATTATATAGGCTTTGGAAAACAATTGGATTTCCAGAAATGGACCGATCAAGTGCCCGCCGAGATCCCCTACGATTTATCAATATTGGACTTCTTTTTATGGGGTCGTCTCAAACAATTGGTTTATGCTGATCCACTTCCTAATTATGCAGCAATATTACAAGAAAGAATTAGAAATGCTGCAAACTCTTTAGCACAAATTCATAACAGTTTTAAAGAACTCTGACGAATGATCGAAATATATGCGGATATGAGCGGTGAATATATTGAATAAATGTTTATTACAAAATATTAAACCAATGATGTTTGTTCTAAGATACAAAATAAAATACTAATTATTCCAAAAAAATATTTTTCCCAAAAATTTGAATTTATATTCCTGAAATTCGGTGCGGGGATATAAAATTGCATTCTAAACAACTTTTCTTTGTAAAATTTTGGCCCATATTGTCAACTAAAGACAATCCATTGATGATGATTTTTATAAATTTGTTTATAAAACACCCTGTACAGCATGGATTTAACTAATTTTTTGGATACCTTAGTTTTAAAACAAGCAGGACTCATTCCCCAAATGTCTTTCCAAAATTCTACATTTTTTTGTCTTTCACACCTCTTGTTACATCTATCCTGGGACACTCTGTATATTTGTATTGCCAATAGTTGTTCGTTGGTAATGGATGGTCCACAATTAGAGTATGCCGGTGAGAAAAGCTTCGCCAACTCTGATAATCTCTGCAAACATCACTGTCGCGGAGAACCATCGAAGATGAGAACGTCTGTCCCATTTGCGGGAATATTTACAAAATCTATTCGTCGGGCCCACCCGGTGGAATATTACAATCATTTCAAGAAAAAATTAAAATATTTAAAAAACCGTAAGGTTTAGGTGAGATGTACGTTAATGCAAGTTAGGTTTACTTTGAACGGGAATCTGAAAATATATTCATATACAATGCTTTCCAATTAAAATAACACAACTATGGTTCATTTCTTAATTTGGGACACTCTGTTATCACAACAAAATATTGTCATTATTCATTTTTATGGAATACATGAATAAAACTTTTGGAATGGAAATAATAGTTTAGCCACACTATCCGTGTCGTATATGGCGTGATCAACCCTGTATACGTTGTTAAAATCCTGCTACAAAATCCTGACCCTGTATAAATAAATATTTCAACTGTAATGTAGGTATAAACAACAAGATAACTGTGATTGGGATGGTTTGTCGTTTAACATGTTATTATTTCCTAAATTCTGATCTGCAAACAAACGTCAGAATCTTCATCATTATGTGAAACGAATGGGAAATTAGTCTCCTTAACGGTATATTGAGATTAATATTAGTATGCGCTGAGAATATTATTGGAAATTCATTCATAAAGAAACCACATTATGCGAGAATACCAATACATAATTATTATGTTCCTATATGCACATTTTCAGTTCGATATACTAAAAAGGTCGTTGCATTGGTAAACAAAACGAAGTTGACAGGGTGGAAAAATTAAAATGATAGTTTTGTTTGTTTCAAGTAGGTACCTACTTAAAATGATGTTTTTCAGGACGAATTATTGTTGCACATGAGCCCTGAAAAACTTCATTTAGTTAGGTAGGTATGTGTAACAAACATTATTAGCTCTCCATATCATATATGTAATATACAGTGTGTCCCTGGATCGAAGCAACGCTAGGTGAAAAAGGCTGAAATTTTTTCAGTTGAAACTTTATCTTCTGGGGTTCAGCCTTGCTTGGATAATTTGTGCCATAATTTTAATTTCGAAAAATGAAGTGTGATTTGAAAATATTCAAAAAACTTTCTTTTTTTTTCATCAGTAATTTGCTGGATTTCTAGGTGTTACAAAAAAAAATCTTGAGAAGCAATAAATGAGTAAGAATCCAAAATTTTGATATCCTATGCCTACTTTGATGTTTTGCATTATTTTTATTGCACGCACCTCTCTATTGAAGATATTAAAAAATTTCGTTAAGAAAAGGTGTTTAAAATAATAAATTAAACACGATCGGTTTATTTTATTCCCTTTAATAGACATTTAATTGAACAACTTTTCTTAACGAAATTTTTGTGCGTGCAATAAAAATAATTCAAAACATCAAAGTAGGCATAGGATTTTCAAATTTTGGACTCTTACTTATTTATTATTTCTAAACATCTTTTCTTAATAAAATTTTTTCGTAACTCCTAGAAATCAAGCACTTTAATGGTGGGAAATAAGTTTTTTGAAAATTTTCAAAGCACATTTGAATTTTCGAAATTAAAATTATGGGACAAATTAGTTTCTATCCCAGCAGGGCTGAACCCCAGAAGATAAAGTTTCAACTCAAAAAATTTCAGCTTTTTTCACCTAGGTATCGTTGCGTCGATCCGGGGACACACTGTATATGGAGACTATTAGTTTCATGAATTTTTTTTTTAATTTCACCGGGAATACTTGTTTTTGGTCATTTGATACATAATTAAGTAGTTTTAAAAAAAAATGTCTGTCTGTCAGCCTGTCTGTCTGTCTGTCTGTATCCACGAAAACGCAAAAACCACTTAACAGATTTTAACCAAATTTGGTACAAAAATACTATTGGACATGCCAAGGAGCTGATTAGATTTTGGGAAACATTGAGCGTAGACAAGGGGTTTAAAGGAGGGTTCAAAAAAATTCATAGTTCTTAAACTTACCGGAAATACTGCATAATTTTTTACGCATTTAATTGACTATAACCTAAAATATTGAACATAAAATATTAGACCACATTGGCGTTCGGAAATTGTGTAAAATGGGGTAAAAAAGATTTAAAAATAGCAGAAATATTGACTAGTTATTTATAGCTTTGATAGAATATAAGCTATAAAATGTGTTATAAATGACTTGTTTTCATAGACGTTCGTAAATAGTGCAAAAGGGGTCAAAATAAAAAAATATATACTTCCTAAACTTATTCGAAATACGGAATAATTTTCCATAGTTGTGATAGAATATAACATAAAAAATGTTACATAAATGAACTGGTACACACAGGCGTTCGAAAATAGTGTAAAAAGGGTCAAAATTGGCTAATTGTATATAGCTTTGATATAAGATAACCTACAACATGCATGCATAACAATTTTGTTTACATAGGCATTCGTAAATAGTAGAAAAGGGGGACAAAATAAATTTTATAATAAAACTAAAAAAAAATCAACTATATTGCGTACAAGAACTTGGCCTAGAAGATCTGAAATATAAAATATGTACGTATAAATAGTGCCGCCAAAGAGAAGAAAAAGGAACATAACCCGATACCTAAAAAAAAATAGCTGATGTCTAAAACAAAAACAAATAGGTATATACATTTTAGATAAATGACAAAAAGGTCATAAAATTATTACTTTACACATAAATAGCTCTCCATATTATTATTATTATATTCGTGCCTCGAGGGCAACAGTTTATTTGTTGTCATATGCTCGCAAAATTTGGTTAGACGCCTTTTTTACAATTCTTCAGAAGGTTAAAATTTGCAAATTTTCCATAATTTTTGTAAACGAAGATGTATTGCTAAATTATTAGGACGAAAAATTAAGTATTTTATTAAAAAACTAAATACTTACTTAAGCAAGAAGGATTTCTTTTAAATTAAAATATGTAGGTACTCTCTTAAATTATTACAGTCACAAACGTTCAAACCGTCGCCAGTTTGGTCGAAATATTCTATGCTGAAAGCAGTGTTTGTTTTAAAGAAAATATTGACATTGACAAATGCACCAATTTTTGGCCACGGCTAGTGATGAAACTTATTTGCTTACTAAGGTTAGTTTGTGATGATGAATTTTTCGTGCACGTTTTAGATTTTATGTTTTTTTTGTCAAATTTAGACATACTAAGGAATTTTTGAATAGTTCATAAAGGTTGCCAGAACGACTTTTAGGGACTAGGCTGAAAAAAAGCATTTTACGGACTGAAATCAATTCACTTGGTCAGGTGCCATTACAGAGGGCATATACTCTGTAAATTCGAGTTGAGGACCAAAGAGTTGATTCCGCCGATGGTCAAGGATCACAGTACAACGGTCACTTGCCTGCGCTGTTTTTGGTCCATAACTTTTTTTTGTTTCTATACATAATTAATTATCAGAGATTGGGGTTAGGTTGAGTTGAGTTAGAATCCCTGTAGATGCAATTTTTTACCATTTTTGTAGTTTTTTCGTTAAATCAGGTTTACAAGGTCCCTTTGGTGTCCCAAATTTATATTTTTAATGCAAAATTTATTTTTTTTTTGTGGTCAAATTAGATGCTATTAAGAAATTAAAATAAAATGATTGCACCGTGGAATTTCTTGTATAAATTAAACAAGCAACAATTATTAAATTGTAATCCGTTCTAAAGCAAAATAAATAATAGAAAACAACAATTTATCATCATTTAATTTGTAAGAAAAAGTGTGTGCGTATATTATGTTTACACAAGACTTAACGATCGCAACGGTAAATAGGAAGGTATATACGGAACGAAATTAAGAGCTTGTGGATTAATATTTTATATCCATGAAGATTATAACTTGTACCAAAGATTAATCTACACAATAGATAGTCAGCCCAATGCATTAAAATGAGAACATCTCTAAGTATGCCAGCCACTACGTGGCGTAGACTAGCGTGTAAAGCATAGAGCAGTATTGTCACAGCCAGAAACCGTTTTGTAGTTTATTAATATCAGAAACAAAACGCAACGTATAACAATTATTTACATCATTTGCAACAGTTATGCACCGACAATGCTGTATTGTCAGAGAGAGAGATTGATGAAATTCTGTATTAATCTGGAGGGGATACGTAGGGAGGGTAGAAAAAAAAACAAGCGAATGTGGTGTGTGTCGTGCTGTTGCCGATTCGTCGGTAAAAGAAACACACAGGGTGATTTATTACAAGTACAGTATTGAAATAAAAGCCTTATCTCTATGAATTAAATTTAATATAATAATATTTAATCCATGTCATACATGTTTCAAGACTAGACCAGTCCCATGATCAGTGGCGAACAATCATTAAATGAAAAGCTTTTAGATAGAAACATACTTCTGGCTCCATTGTAATAATTTGTTGATGTATATAAAAAAATCTAAATATCTAAAAGCTAAAAGCTTTTGATTTAATTATTGCTCGCCACTGTTTATGGGACTGGTCTAGTCTTGAAACATGTTGTATGGCATGGATTAATGATTATTAGGTATATTAAATTTATTTCGTGGATATTAGACTTTTATACCAATACCGAAATCAAGTAGGTATTAATGTACATTATTCTTTGTCAAAATTATAACTCCACTTAAGAATTGACTAGATACTTTTTCAATTTATTACATATATTTTAAATATTTCACGTAGACAATGTGGCAAAGATGTAACAAGATTGTTGTAGATCTTATAATACCTATAATAAAAAAATTATCAGTGCTACCTATATTATATTAGGTATACATATTATGGTTGTTTTCATACCTACTGATTTTGTTTTGAAGAGAATTACCTAATATATTAAATTAAATTTAATCTTTGGCTGCGTAGTTATTTTTTTTGTGAATATTTTTTAACTTATTTTGTGTTTTTCTAATTTTAGACTAATTATATTATTTTGTGTTGTGTTTTTTTTTTATTTGAGAAACTTCCTAGTTAGTGACTAAATAATTTTTGTGTTTTGTGAAAATGGAAAGAAACAATTCGAAATTAAGTCGTAACCAATGTGCTTTTCGAAATTGTAACAACAGTTACAGAAACAATCGAGAGGTACATTTCTTTCGATTTCCTAAAGAAGAAGATCGATGCAGAAAATGGGTTATAAATTCAGGTATAAGTTCCACTTTATAGGTTTAGGTACTTAAATTTTACTTCTTTTTAATGTTTCTTCGGGTAAATAATAAGTTCGGTAGGAATAGGGCTTTGGGTATCAAACAAAAAAGATAGAAAATAGAAATTTGACATAGGGGTAGTTCTAAGCATTTACAAGTTTGTGACGTGTAGCGATTTTCGATGCCGCCCCCGGAGGTATACATGAGGGCGGCGCAATGCCGTTTTAAATATCTCGTTTCGCTTTCTTGGAAAATAAAAAATTATAACTGATAACTGACACTTAGTACTTAACCCATTAATCCCCAACGTTGCGTAAACGAAACATTTTTTAATTTTTTTTTTCCAATGTGCCAGTAAAAAAAATACTTGTGTTGGCAATAGGATATAATCAGTTGTTACTTCTCGTCCGGCCATCGTCTATCAACTTTCTCTCACCGGGCATATTGCCTGCTCACACTAGATGTCTGCGTAAAATTAAATGTATCCGTTTGGTGGGTAGTTTTGATTACAATAAGTCGGTGCCAAGCCCAAGCTCGAAACAAAATAAATCTATATTTACCTACTACCTATTTGGCTTGGTACCGACTATTATGTGCATTGTTGTCTTTTGAATGATATTTGTATTTTGTTATTTTTCGTATTTTTTATTAGTTCTTTTGACAGCTCTGGTGTCATCAATACACCTGTATCCCGAATTGCACCAAATTGCGATGCTATTGAACAAGCATATAATCCTAAATATAATATTATTTTTGAACTTTGAATGTACATATGAAATTTGTATCTTAAAATTAGTCAAAGAATCACCCTTTAAAGTTTGTACAAGTACTTATGCAACACCCTGTATACATAGATACTTTGATTTGCAATTTGCAAATCTGTTAAACTAGGTAATGCTGTTTTTTTTTATTTACTTTCAAATATGGTGTTATGTAATTGTATTCAAATTAAATGTTTGGGGATGATATTTACGAGTTTTATTTTTTTATATAGAGAAACTGTTATTCAGTTTTTAAGGATCAATCTGAAGCAGACGATTGTACTTGTTAAAACATGAAAAAAGTTATTGTCGTGATACTTTTAACACCCTGTTGGTGGGTTTTTAAAGCTTTTTACGAAACGTGTTAACAATACAATCTACATAAATCGTTATTTTTTTAAAGTTTTATGATCATTGCACAAAAACCAATATTAGGGAGACTGTAAGTTTTTTTTCAATTCGGCGTTGCAGAATTTGAACCTAATTGTGATAATTGTGTTATTTTACTAGTATAGATATTTTTGAGTAAATTAATTCGGTTATAATCGATGAGTAGAATCTTTGGAGTAAAATACATTTCACAAAAACCCTGAACCATGTTTCTCAATAGATTTAAATTTTCATTAAAAACAGATTAAAAATTCTAATTTTTTACATCCTGCATTTCGAAACCGTATTTTTTTAAATAATTATTGTCATGCTGGAAATTTCAAACCTTATTTACTTCAGCAACTTGTAAAAAGCACAGCCTTTTTAATATTAACATTTCTTAAAATCGATAATACGCGATAACGATGACTTTCTATCAATATCACAGAAGGATACATTTATTACGTATATAATTTGTTAGATTTTACATCTCCGAATTGAAACACACGCAAAAAATGTGCATAAAAAAGTTAGGGTAGCATTTCACGCCTGTATGAGTCTGAGATTTATTTTTTCATAATGTTAACAAGTTGAATCTGCTGTTTGAGTTTGATCCTTAAAACTGAATCAGATAATAAGCGGAAGTCCTATCTATAACGCCAAATTTCGTTAATTTAAATATAACTTTTTGATGCATCCTTATATCCGAAATTTAAAATTAAATGACTAAAATAATATTATTTTAGTCATTTAAAATTATTGTCTAAAACATTTAATGAACCAGCCCTGTATATTTATACTATTATAGTAATTTCTTTTATTTTCGTCCATACACATTAATCTTTGCGTAGATAGGTGTACGTATACCATATAATTTTATATTAACCGACAAAAAACACTGCTGCACAGTAGTACATATATGATACCTATAATATAAAAACAAACTCCCACCTCGTAGGGGAAAGTATACTCGTCCTTGTCTAACATTGCCCATATGATTATTTTATTTCAACACAATACATATAACACCATCTACAATTTCCATAATTTCCATGGTTACATGTTTTTCTAATAGATGTAGATCGTGTCGAGACAGTTTCAATTTTTGTTTTCTTTCCCATATACGCTGACTATCTATTGTGTAGATTAATCTTTGCTTGTACTATATTAAACTTGGGTGTGTTATTATTGCTTTTTTTGTTTATGATTGTAAACTAGGATGTACGATAAAACCAGCTAGTGGAAATTTTCAGTTAATCTAACATGAACTTTAATTCGTAATACACACACACGGGCAAAATTAGGCGAGCGGTCAAAAATTTCTCTTAGTTTAATATCGATTTTCGCTTGAACCCTGTAACATATTGAGATGATTTTTTTTAGAAATGTAGTTCGACTCTTGGACAACAGGTTTGACTTATAGTTGATTTTAAGGAATAGGTTCTTATGTCATATACAGAGGTAAAAAGAAAGTAATATTTTTTTTTGTTAACTTTCAGCAATCTCTAAATGAAAGTAGAAATTATTCGATAATGGCAAATCAAAGATTGGTATTTTTTGAGCAATTTGGTGTTTTATTCAGGAAGTTACAGGGTGTTGTTAAAAAGGTGCATATTGGCACTCATTTTATGGGTATCCCATTGGGTTGACGGATATTGCTTAGAGACTATTCAAAATTGATTTCTTTTATTTTTCTTTTATTGGGATGAGGTTCACAATTTTACACAAAATTTTTTTTTTTTAACTATTTTTTTAATGGTTTCATGTCATCTTTTTTTTCCAACGTTTCGACTAGACTCAGCTTGTCTTTTTCAAGAATTTCTGAAATTATTCAGTTTACAATCAGTAACATAAAACACTTAAAAATACAACAATAAATGTAATTACATAGATGTATAACACAAACAATTACAAAAATTATAATACCTTTTTTTTTTTTCAATTCACAAACATTTTTTTTCTTATCATTTTTTTTATTATTGCATTTTCGTTTCAAGTCTGTATACACGACCTTGTTCTACAATCTGACAAGAAATTTTTGGTAGGATATGAAACAAAATTTAAAACGGCAAAACTACTGTGTGATAAAATGATTAATTTTTTTTTATACATAGAAAACGAGGGGTGTTCAGCAATTTTTGTTATTTTTTTTATTATTATTGTGAGAATAGTTTTATATGATGTTGTTATAGATCTAACTTAGGAATTGAATGTCTGTTCTGTCATTGATACTATGTTCATTCTTTTTTATGTGAATCATCTCCAGCATTTTCCTCGTTTTGTTATAAAAAAGAATGAACATAATCAATGACATTCAATTCCTAAGTCAGATCTATAACAACATCATATAAAACTATTCTCATAATAATAAAAAAAAAATAACAAAAATTCGCTGAACACCCCTCGTTTTCTATGTATAAAAAAAAATAATCATTTTATCACACAGTAGTTTGCCGTTTTAAATTTTGTTTCATATCCTACCAAAAATTTCTTGTCAGATTGTAGAACAAGGTCCTGTATACGGACTTGAAACGAAAATGTAATAATAAAAAAATTTTTGTAAATTGAAAAAAAAAAGGTATTGTAATTGTCTGTGTTAACTGTGTTTTATGTTACTGATTGTAAACTGAATAATTTCAGAATTTCTTGAAAAAGACAAGCTGAGTCTAGTCGAAACGTTGAAAAAAAAAAGATGACATGAAACTATTAAAGAAATAGTTTAAAAAAAAAAAATGTTTGTGTAAAATTGTGAACCTCATCCCAATAAAAGAAAAATAAAAGAAATTGAAGATCAAGGTTCAAGAAAAATAGATAAGCAAAATTCAAAATTAATGTTTTTATTATTGCGTCAACTGTATAATATTATTATAGAGTGTACCAAAAAAAACATACTATAATATTTGCTGAAAATACAAATTAATTGCACATGTGGAGTATTTAAAGCATTAATTTATAATCAACTTGAATTACAAAGTTATATTTTAATACTGCGTGTGCCCCAACGTGCTCGTATGACTGCTGCCACTCGTTTTCCCATACTTCTTATCAGGTTATCAGAAATTCTTGAGGCAAATTCTCCCATAACTCAATTAATGCCATTCTAATCTCCGAAATTCTTGATTTTAAACTTCTCAGACATGTTCAATCGAATTCATGTCCGAGATACAATAATAAAAACATTCATTTTAAAAGGTGTCCAAATAATATTAGTCGACCCAATGAGATCCCTATAAAATGCGTGCCAATATGCACCTTTTTAACAAAACCCTGTAACTTCCTTAATAAGTGAGTTTTCAGAGTGAATAAAAAACCAAATTGCTCAGGAAATATCAATATTTAATTTGCCATTATCGAATAATTTTTTCTTTCAGGCGGTCATTCTACAGATTGCGCCAAAAATTAACAACAAAAAAAACATTACTTTCTTTTTACCCCTGTATATGACATAAGAAACAATTGCATAAAATCAACTATAAGTCAAACATGTTGTCCAAGAATCAAGCTACATTTGTAAAAAAAAATCACTCAACATATTGAGTAACATATTACAGGGTAAAAAAAGCGATTTTAAACTATGTAGTAAATTTTGACCGTTCGGATAATTTTTCCGGTGAGTTTATTGGACTGTTAGAAATCACCGAAGTCTCCTAATTTCCATTAGTAAACATCACTTATGGTTTTTGTGTATTTAATTTGTGGATAAATACCTGATTAGCACAAGACACTCCTTTCCAAATCAGGTCATTCTACGGTCATGGGTGCCAGAACTATATGCATGTATTTTGAAACAAGTCATTTAAATCCCAAAAAAAAAAAAACACGGGTAAATAATTTCACAGGTATTTCAAATCAGAATAGTGTAGTCGAAGATTTTTAGAAAAATTAAAACCAAATTTTGTTGGCATGTTTTATTTATTGACATAGGCTGATGATGGAGAGGACGATAATGTTTTTTTCTGAATTTTTTAAAAATAATTTCTAAACGAAATATACATTTACATATTTAAAGCCGCTTTCCATTTGTTTGCAGATTATACAGTGTGTCTACAAAGTGTGGAAACGGCTCAATAACCTTACCACTGGAAGATTTAAACCAAATTTGACACAATTGTCTACGTCTACGTGCCATATAACGCTATTGGCGAGAGAGAGGTATTATACGTTCTGTAAATATGTTTATAGTTATTATTATTAAAAAAAACTAAATAGAAAAAAACAAACATTATTTTTTTTGTCAGTTCTGTGCGAATAACTAAAAGAGGCTCTACAAAATTGTATGTAAAAATAGCCGAAATTTAGGTTTCGTTTATTTTTGTTTGCCCATACGAGATCCACGCGTTTGTACCGTGTCACCCTATACATACAGTGTGTCCGCGAATAGGTGAAAGAACTCTTCTAAAAGACAAAACATATGCTCTTCGGCGGTCCAGCCCTGCTTGGTTTGAAACTAATTTGAGATATAATAATATTAGTTTTGAAAAATTTAGTTTGTATGCCTTGGACATTTTAAAAAAACTGATTTTTTACACTAGTAAGGTGTCCTTTCGGTTGAAGTAACGACAAAATGTTGTTAAGAAAAAAAATATTCAGAATAAAAAATTGATTAACTGTACAAAATTTGAAAATCCTAGGCCTACTTTGATTTTTTGTTTTTTTCTGAATACTACAGGGTGCGGCATCATAACTTCCTTTTTTGAAATGCGCGCTATTTAGACTGTAAAGATCGAACTGGGGGGAGACTGCTCTTATTCGGTAGACGTGCATCTAAAGTTTTGTTCCCCATCCGGTCAGGCTCCACGATGCGTTGTAACAGTGAGCAACGTGCATTTTTCGGCCAGGGGTCCTTTTCGAATGGACGTTCTGTGATCGCAAATCAGCGTGCCTTTCGAAATCGATTCAGGACCTGTGCCAGATTGGAAATTAATAGTTACATGGGTCTTTACATTCAGACAAAGCGCCAGTGTGACGAGTCGAAGAAATTGGAGTCCCTCAGCTCATTAGAACACCTGAAAACATTGCAGCTGTGAGAGCCTCAATATTGCGATCCCCACGGCGTTCTGCCTGCAAAGATGCACCTCTCCTAAAACTTTCCGCTCGTTCAGTGAGGCGAATTCTTCACGATGATCTTCATTACCATCCGTACAAGTTGTTCAAGAACTCTCCCATTTCTCGTCCTGTGGACGCAATTGTTTTTTTAGTGATGAGGCCCATTTCCACGTGAATGGATACGTCAACAAACAAAATACTGGGACGACACCAACCCCCGCGAATTGCATTAAACTAAAGTCACAGTGTGGTGTGCAAATTTCTTCGGCTGGGGAATTGATTCCTGGTTTTTTGAAGAAAATGAGAAAACAGTGACAGTGAATTCTAACCGATATGTAAACATGTTGGAACATTTTTTTTTCCTCGACTTAACAAATTGGATTTCGGGGTCGATTGGTTTCAATAAGACGGTGCCACGGCTGTTTTGAGGGGGCGCCTAATCTCAATCAGCGATGATTTCGAGTGGGCAGCTCGTTCCCCCGATTTGACCCCTTGCGATTTTTTTATGGGGATTTTTGAAATCCTGTGTCCAAGAACCCCAGAAGATCTCAAAGCCAACATCCGGGCCGAAATGGTCAACATACCAGCTGCCATGATGGAAAGGGTTATGACAAATGCCAGAAATCGGCTTATTCAGTGTATCGACAATGGAGGGCGTCACATACCTGACATGATTTTTAAAACTGTTTGAAGCAAAACTTTACATATGTACCTACAATATTTAAGAAAATAGTAAAAACTTCTACTCCATAAAATGGGTTTTATTGCGTTTTGAAATAAGGAAGTTATGTTGCCGCACCCTGTATTTATTACAAATTGTTATTTAAATCAAACAAGAAAAAAATATGACGGCTTTCAAATTTTGCTGCCTTTTTCATCTACTCTTCGTGAACAACTTTCCTCAATAACATTTTGTAGTATCTGCTACCAGAAAGGAATTTTTTCAAGGAAAAATAGAGAAAAAAAGCAAAAAATTAAAGTAGGCCTAGGATCTTGAAATTTCATCCACTTTTACGTTTTAAGTTTTTCAAATTGTAAATATATTTTTAGATTTTGTTGTAATAGTGTAATGTTTGCAATTAATAATATATTTTTTCTACGACTGTCTTTAAATGCCTTTATTATATGTTCAATCATGATTTGAAAATGTAGTACATTGTAATGCTGTTTATCATTTACCCGTGCGTAATAATATTTCCCACTAGGCAAGGAAATATTATTACGCACGGATAAAATTTCCTGGTAATGACAAAAGTAGCGGCGAGCATGAAAAATCACCATAGCAACGCCGAAAATACAAACACCAAATTGACAGTTTTGGTATTTATAATTAATAATAATTATAATTAAGTATTTCGCTAATTTCAAAACACATAAACAGTGATAGTGAATATAGTTTAACACCAAGTCAATTTAATACTTCTAATTTATCGTATTTAGGCTTATACGCTAACAAGGGTAAGTTTCGAAAAACAAATATGTTCCTAAAAATTATGTTAAATTTATTCAAAATCATTAAAAACAGTCGTAGAAAAAGTATAGTGTGAAACTCACATGAAATGACCATTTCCTACTCGTATGATTTGCAGCATGAGCCGCAGGCGAGTGCTGCAAACGAAATATATGTCATTTCATGTTCGTTGCACAATATACTATTGTACTAGACGGCCTTCTTAATATTATAATCGTTGTTTGCGAAAATACGTAAAAGTAGAATAGCAAGAAAATTTGTGTTTATACCGATTTTTTTTTAAATAATTGTTATTAAAGCAATAACTTTTATGGTATTTTTTGAACAATTAGAACGTTGGCTTTTTAGAAGTGAGATAATATACAGGGTGTGCTATTTGAAAAAATCTAGATTTTTTATATGTTTGCAAAATGTCATCACCCTGTATAATGGGTAGCTTTTCAAACCAATGTGTAATGGAATATGTTACTACAGGATGTTGTACATCTTATGAAATATCTACTATTTGCAAAACGCATTCGCGTAACAATCACAAATGGCTTATAATGGGGCATGTTTTTTGACTTTTAAAATTAATATCTAGTTAACTAGGTATACATTTTAGAGTAAACAAACCTTATATCAAAATCATTTAATAAGATGTCTGAATCGAAAGCAAAAATAATATATAGAGTGTTCCATTTAAAAAAAACGTAAGTTTGATATGCTACGGGATAATGTAACACCCTGTATAAATGGCACCTATTTTAGTACTAATAGGTTACAAAATTAGACGTTGAAAGAATTTTGAAAATCTGAATAGTTCTACCACAATATAATGTAAAAAATCAATATTTTCAAAAATTCCAATGCACTTACCTACTTGATTTTTTAAAACTAAAATTATCTCTCAAGTTAATTCCAAACCAAGCAGGGCTGGACCGCAGAAGATCAAATTTAAACTAAAATTTTTTTTGCATATTTATATCTACACAAAAGTTATACAAAGAGTTTAAAAAAGGAACCAAAAAAATAGAATCAAAAAACTGTCAAAAAAGTTGATGACCGTAAATGTAAAAAACCAACATACCTGTGGTATTGTGATATCAGGAAGCAACAACATTTTCTTATTATCAAAAAGTTTCTCACGTTTCCAAACGTACAAAATTTGTTCACTTTCAATCTGCACACTATTATTATTATTACTAGTTATTATTATCACACTATAAACATAAAAACACTTCAATACTAATTACTATAATCAATATCTAACTTCACTTGAAACTAACTTCATTAAAATAACTCATTACACTCAATCAATCACAAGCCAATAATTAAAGAACGTTCAAATCGCGTAGGCCGTTCCAAAACAATAACAAAAACACCAATCAGGTCTTTCCTAACAAAACAATTAGTGCAACAACAATATCGCGTAGGCTTTGGTATTTGCTGATTATTTGTTTGCGATCCAATGTCTTGTCAATTGTTTTCCGAACGCGCGAGTAATATGCCACAAGAAGAAGAGGAGAAATAAAAGAAAGTCGATCGCAGGTGTCTAGATAATGCCCGAAAGGTATTATAACAGAGAGCAAGTTAAAGGCAACACTACAACGGTACTTCTCTTTGGGAGATAGAAATGAGGTTGGTTAGTTTGATGGAAATGAACACGCAAGCGGTCGGTGGTAGGCCATGCATAAGTCTTCTCACTTGTTTTCGTGTATGTACATAATACAACAATGAATGATTCGTGTATCATAAGAACTTTTTTGGGTGGCTGAACTCAACCAGAGGATGTTATTATGGGAAAGGAAGGGCTATATACAGAGTGATCACATAGTGTAATGTAATTTCTATAAATAAAAATTCTAATTTTAATTTTTTTGTCATTGGGAATCGATCATAAAATACTCAGTTATCACTTATTGTATAGTTTATCCAAACTCCATGTAAAATATTATTAAATAATAAATTTAACGATTCTACCGGAACTATCCGTTCCCATGCCTCTTTACATTATAAAGGGGCATCGAATGCAGCGTTTTTTGATACACTTCTCCCTCGTATATAAGATGTATAAACAATCATGCCTGCCAAAGGATACCGACAGTAATAAAAATAACTACAGTGACTGGCAAAAGTATTGGGTTAGTGATTAATCGAAAAAAAAAGGATTAAAGTTTGCAAATAAATATATGAATGAAACAAATAATGTTTGCCAACGTGTTATCATATACTACTTTTAGTGGGTATTTTGTCAACTCATTCAAACAAAATACCCACTAAAAGTGGTATATTCCACAGAATCATGCGATGTTGGTAAGAAACGAGATGTACCTGAGGAAGGCGAATAAGCCGAAAGGTAGTACGTAATTTGACATTGAAATAAACATATTTCAAAAGGAAAAAAAATATTTTGCTTAGAAGAACCTTAAAACCCAAGAAAGAAAAATGAACAATTATTGTTTTTTCATTTAGGATTAAATTTAGTGAGACTTGCATGAACTTTGGAGCCTATGACTCCGTTACAAATTTTAATCGTACACCCTATAAAAAACAGTGATCATCCACCCGTGTTATATATTCAAATAGTAGTAAAAATGTTAAACTTTAAACAATAACACCTCGGTAACTCGCAACAATTATATGTGAGAGAACTTCCAGAATTTGAATAGGACAAGGTTAATAGCAGGATATGATTAGATTTTTATTTTTGTGTAGTACATAAACACATGCATATGAATTAGGTGTATATCTTCGCCAGAATTTGGTAATTTTCAGAAGGTTTTGAGAATTTTTGCTTGTGAGGTTAACTACGTATAATTGCACAATTTTTGTTATTTCATTAGTAAATCTAATTAATAATGTTCTTTGTCGGAATAAGAAGTATTAATTAGTATAATTTAAAAGTTATGATGCTTAGGTAATTTCAGTGGCTAATTATGATAATTTTTAGTTGACTAACTATTGGTAAAAACATTAAATTTGTAGTAAAATATAGTCGAACCTCTATATAGTGAAAGACCAAAAGGTCGATCGAAATTGCCCTATAGAGAGTTTTTTCACTCTTTAAAGAAAAAATCAACAAGCAACAAAAAAAGAAAGTTTTATTTGGCAAACATTTGAAAAACAAACCGGTTTCATCACAATTGAAAACGTTTTTTGGCTCGTACTTTTTTAATACATTTTTTAAAACAATTTCAGTCCAAATGTCACAGTTCCCCTGACTAACGCTTGCAATTTTCTTTTCTTTTCTCAGCTAAACATAAACACGCTTGGACATCTTACTTGATTCTTAAACAAAAACCAACTGAACCTAAATTTGCGATTTACTAGGCCTCGACTATAAAATAGGTTAGGAATTCCCCAGGTGTCTCACAGAAATCTACCTGCTTTATTGCCTACCATTAGGCGTTATGAACGCGTTAAGACCATTTTCAAAAGAATGGGATTTAATAGAGTTTCACTATAAACAGTCTCGACTGTAATTTATTAATAAAAATATATACCAAAAGTATATCACCTAAACCACAAGCAATCAGGCACCGTCCAAATGTACAACGCCGCTGAGGCCTTAATGGCGCCATTTTAATTATATTAAAAACATTTTTTTCTTCATCTTACGAATTTACATAAAACAAAAAATTATTTACTATTCGTCACCCTAATATTACAAAGTTCTATGTAACATTTTTTACGTTTTCTGTTTTTTCATGGTACAAACTTCTATGTAAAAAATACTGTGATATAAGTTTGGAATGAATCTTGTAGGCAACATAGAACCTTAGTTATCATGAGAAAATCAAGGGTGTATGTAGAAAGATATGCGTTTTGGGTATAACAAGGGTGTATGTTAAAACATAGAACTTTGTAATAAATAAATATTTATTATAAAAGTATGTTGCAACATACAATCTTGTTATAATATTTTAAATTTGTGTTAAGTTCTTTATTCTGATGAAGTAATTAGGTAGTTTATGCACAGACTACTGGCAGACCATCCAGAATTTAGAGAAATAATTTTCTGCAGCGATAGTTGTGTCCCACAAAATAGAAATAGTCTTTTGAGTTATGCTCTAATGTATCTAGTCCAAATGCACCAGAACTTACAAAAAATAACGATTCAATTTTCGGGGCCAGGTCACTCTTGCATTCAAGATGTCGATGCTATACATCGCGCTATAGAGAGGTCATTGAGCAAAATAGAATAACATTCTCCGGTCTCACATCTCCGCTTTTTATTAAAAGTAAATCGACAGAAACCTTACACAATAATTCAGAAGAAGAAAGAGGATTTCATAGACTTCTAATATTATCCAGACAGTGAAACTTTAACACTGTGCCATTTTCAAAAGTATAGTATGTTTGCAGTTCTCCAGAAGGTTTTTTGAGCTGAAATATACAATCTTTCAAACCGAATAATGAATCTAACTCGTTCAAAGGCGTTAACTTGCATCAACGAAAACTCAGAAGAGCTCATGTTATTTCTGAGAGCGAATCACGCATTCCAACGGAACAAAAAAAATGTGACAGTATTGTTGCACTGCCTCAAACA
This sequence comes from Apoderus coryli, assembly GCA_911728435.2. Lineage (NCBI taxonomy): Eukaryota > Metazoa > Arthropoda > Insecta > Coleoptera > Attelabidae > Apoderus > Apoderus coryli. The sequence continues at coordinate 6,035,281 of OU452199.1, read as the reverse complement.
AAAGTAGATGCCCCAAAATCGATGTACAAGGGGATTCCTGAAATGGATCAGCAATACTGAGTCCATTTTTAAACAAAAATAATTACTAGTATAATATATGATTATGTTATTTTGTTATAGAAAAGTTAAGTTCCAAAGTTCTATGCTGTGATGTTTAGAAAAAAGTGTAAGTTCAAAAATACCAAAGCCTATGTTTTTTTAAATAAATTAATTTTTCGAAATTGGTTTGTTGTTTTGAAAATGTATGCATCAAAAACTCTTAAATTGATCGCCATTAACATCCACAATAAAATGAAAATAGAGTTGATATTTAAATTAAGGATAAAAATCATGCAATTTTTTATATCAATATATCTCCAAATTGGAATAATACCACATGCAATCTTGTAATATTAGGGTGACGTATTACCAATGGTGGATTTTTTTATAATATATCAATACCGGTGGTGCAATTGTGCTACTGTGTTTTAGCGGTTTGGAGTGAATTTGGACTGAATATACATTATGGAGCATTCATTGGGATTTCGTAAACGCTAAGAGTTAGAGGGGTGTGTATTTGGTGCGATTTCAAAACGCTAATTTATTTCTTATAAAGGGAACGTTTAGCAAGAATAAATGTATAAGTGTTTAAGTTAGAATATAGGTAAGACATGCCTTAAGCAGTCGGAATCTTGGCATAAGATTTGGAGAGACACAGTCTTGCCTTCAGGTCAGTTCTCTGTTGCTTCGCTTTTATGGAGCCTATTTTGGACCTAATTTTGTGTTGGAGAATTTGACGTTTTTCACCACCATAAATTCGTATAAATAATGGACTGTATTTTTAATTATTGTACGGTTTAATATCAATAGATTATTATAAATATTCATGTACAGGTTTTAGATAGTAGTATCAAAGATAACATTCACCTTTAGGGGTATTAATTTAACAATCTGTGGGGTTTATTTGGAGTTCAATTTTCATTGTGTTTAATACCGATGCACATAAATTTTACATAAGTTTTTAACACACTTTTTAACTACTTTTTACACTATAAAACTAATATTCTTCCAAAATAATTTTGGGGGGCTTTGAGTGCAAAACTTCATAAATATATACAAAAACAACGTGAGTGAAGAGAGCGAGGGGTTTGTGACTTGTTCAATCTAACATATTTCTACATCTAACTCTAACAAAGAGAAAAAAGCCAATGCTTTGTTTTTTAGACAGATTTGTAAAAAAAATAAACAAACCCAGTAATATTGATGACGATGTCATCCAGATCTTGGGCAATTGTAAAGTCATACAAAAACAAATATAGATTTATAAAATAATAATAAAATACTTTGTTCGGGAGTTTCCCGAACATTTTGTAACGTCAGACAAAATAATGCCGTTTTCTAGTTGCATGATGAGTAAGTTGAATTGGATGTCGATTTTGAGCCAACGATGTTTTGTCTCATTCACGATTTTGCCGAGCCATTGATGAAAAGACCCAGACAATCAGACAAAAGAGTGACTTGATGGAGTGGTAATCGTTTCCTAGTATCAAATGCTAATTACTTAGATCAGTTAGCATGAAATGGACTTTGACTTAGAAGCCAATCAAAACCATGTGTTGTCTGAGTCGCGACTTCCGTAAGTAATTTATGAAAAACCTTAACCTTTACCTTAACCAACCTGTTTTTGGGATATACCCAATTATGTTCGCTGTCTGGACTTAACTTACTTTAATTTATGAACTTTTACGAATAGATCACCAAAAATATATGTGGTGAGGTACACATTGTGCAATTTAATATCCAAACCAAAAAAACATAACATGCTATATTATTTTTAACAAAAGTGAGTGCTTTGTATTACACGCAATATCTACATGTACCTATAAAACATTAGTATGCATTTTGGCGTGCTCCCATAGAAAAGGAAATGATATACCTCACGTTTTTTGTTTTGTTCAAAAATACTCTGACGTGATATGGTTGGTTGAATAGTCAATCATTTTCCCATATACAGCACATTTCAAAATGACCGAGCCTTTTTCTTAAATATAACTCTTACAATGCTTAATCACAAATTCCTCAACTCAGAATAAGTAAGCCGATCTAGGCAAATATACCAGTATATCCAATGTTGATTCGTTTTGCCTCTACAGGGCGCTAAAGTTATCAAATTAATATCGTTTTACCAGAATAATTTCTAAACGATTTTCACCAATTTTGGAACTAGTGTTTACTTCTTTTACTTAAATATTTATTGGTTTTTATGAGTGAAAAATATCCCGACCGCGGAATTCCTAACCATTAAACTTTCGCGAATATGGAGAGGCAACTTAGTGATACCGGTAGTCTTCATCGAAATAATATTAATCGGCGCGGCGACGTCAACGTACTGGGTGTACAGATAAGAAAGGACAGCCCAGCTTAACCGAACTGAACCAACCCAGTCTAGCTTAACCGAAACGAACCAACCCAGCCCAGCTTAACCGAATCGAACCAACCCGAAAACTAATCATGTTACGGTTTTAGGAATTTTGTTTTTAGTAAAAGCAGACAACGGATATCGCGGAAAAATAGTTTTAGTTTCCTAAAATGTCCGCTAGACGGCGTAAATGTAACTCTAAATTGAAAACCACTGTTTACTTAAAAATATATTTATATTACGTAAGATTTAAACTTAATGAGAATGATTAAACTACAATTCTAAAACTTTTTTATATAAACCTTTTTTCCCTATCTTCCTAAATAAATGGTCGAGGAGCGAGAGAATGTTGGTTTGTAAAAAGTTATCTAACTTTCTTATGTATGGTCCGATTTTAATAAAATTAGGCTCAGTGTAAAGGTAATGTTTGGGAGTATCGAAAAAAATATTGGTGCTAATATTTATTTGTCATATACAGTGTGTCCACGTAAGTTGGCGGCATATGGGAAACTTCTTTATTATTAATTTTACGAAAAAAAGTTATTCTTCATAAAAAGTTCTGCATCGTGCAAAACCTAAATTGCAACCATCAGATGTTAAATTTTTTCAGTCGTATACGAGGTTTGTCAAAAAATGTGATTTTTGCTCTCAAATATTCAACATTGTTTATTTACATTAAAAACATATTTTTTTCTATATTTGCTCTGCGAATACGTTGGAAATTTAAGTTGACACATTAATGCATTACATTTATTAATTATAAATTTGAATAAGCAATTCTAAATAAACTTTTAAAAACAATTATCTCTTAATTTTTATCGAACACTGATAACCTTTAAGTTGCTTAAACTTAAATGTCCAACGGAATCGCAGAGCAAATGTAGAAAAAAATATTTTTTTAATGTTGAATATTTGAAAGCTATTTGTAATTCTAAACATCCTTTCTTTATAACAAATTTCGATGTTGTCAGCAATAAAGGTACTTTACTCCAGAGCAAAAATCACATTTTTTGACAAACCTCGTATACGACTGAAAAAATTTATCATCTGATGCTTGCATTCTTGGTTTTGGACCATGCAGAACTTTTTATGAAGAATAACTTTTTTTCGTAAAACTAATAATAAAGAAGTTTCCCATATATGACGCCAACTTACGTGGACACAAAGATGGAGCTATACAACAATGTTTCTGATTTTGTCAATTTTCTTAGAAAAATCAAATAGAATGGTACTATTAGTATTCACTAGATGGAAAGAACATATGTAATAATAAAGAAAACAGTGAAAACCGGAAGTCTCTATCTTTTTCCTGTCCATGTAAATGACTGAATATATTTTTGATTAAATTTAGCATTCAATATATTTTTATTCGTGGCAAATTGGTAGAGTAGGTAGTTTACAAAATAATATTAATTTCATAATAACAGACAAGTAGTAAACGAGATTTTATTGTTTTCCTAAAATTAAAAGGCCTTAATCTAAAATAAACATTATATGAGCTTACGGTTACATAGGTAAATCGACATTAATTTGATAAATTTAGCGGCAAAACGAAGCAACATTGGATATAAGTAGGTATATTTGCCTTGTTCGACTTGTTTGTGGGTAAGCGTTGTACAGTCATTTAAGGGACACCCTGTATATCTACCAATTTACTGGTTTTAACACGGCTGGACAATTCGATAATTGACAGACATGATTACGATACATTGTCTCGTTTTGGCCTCCGTTGCTTCTTCTTTTGCGATCATATTTAAATGAACGTTATCAATATGGTGAATATAGAGGCATCAGATCTGTCAATATTATGGTAACTTCTGGAGTCGCTCAAGGTTCTGTGTTGGGATCATTGTTGTTCGCTGTTATATGCGGATGATTTCAAGATATACTCGGTCATGGTTTTCAGTTTCTTGTAGGTATGTAGTATGTGAGTTGGATAGCAAACTAAACTTTGCTGAACATTATAATAATAATATTTCTGATCCCTGGGTTTTGTTATACGTATCGCCAGGCCCGAGTTAATTTTTTTCTAAAGGATAAGTATTGGTACATTTTTGATAAACTGATAATTTACTTTTCTTTGTGGTTTTTTATGTCTAGCAAATTTGCAATAATTTAGAAATATAAATATTGTTCAATATTTTGAAATGCCTTGTATGTTACGATAGAATGGTTATTATGCATACCATTTCGTATGCACCTAGCGCTCCACTATTGAAAGTAGACGTAGTATGTTAATATTGTAAAATTTTTAAAAGAAAGGTATAATAATGTTTTCACTTGAACCAAACTAATGAACAAACAATTGAGTAGAAAATTGTAAAAAATTAACAATGAATAATAATTACTAGAATTAGTTTTAACGACATATAAGTATATCTCCTTGACACACGTTTATTATCTTCTTGATGCTCGTGTGCAACAACTGTCTATAGCTCTTAATTTCGATGGATTATTAATAAATAATAATAATAAAACGTGCTTTATTAGGTACAAAACCACAAAAGGCCATTGACCGAAGTCCTTCAGCCTATACAAAATTTAAATTAATACAATATATTTTAACATATTGATTGTATATTGCTAACTAAAGAGATCCTAAATATATTTGAAAAAAAAATTATAGTTTTAGTATCAGTTTTAATAATTCCTGATGTTGACTTTTCAATTTTGGGCATGTTCGTGCAGTCTCTGCAAAGCCTCCAAGAGAGTTTCAGGTGGAAATTTCAGACGGGAAATGTGTTCAGGAGGTCGCAATATAGCATATTCATGTATTCTTCTTATTTTCTCATCAGAACCAGCAAACTTTGCAGTTAAGTCTGGTAGTCGTTCCTCTATTGGTACAATTTGCGTACGGCTGTATAGTAGCTGTTTTGATGGCTTAAATAGCCGGTTTATGGGATTTCGAATTTTTGTTATTGTTCGTAGAGCTGAACGTTCGGCAATTTGAAGATTGTACATCGACCCTCGGCGACAGTTGAGGTAAAGTGGATGGCCATATTCTAGAAGTGGTCTGCAAATCGACTTATAGATGAAAGCTGATTTTGAAGTAGATAAGCCTTCGCTCTTAAATGATAAGCCCTTAAAACAGTTAGCTCTTGATATGACGCGTTTTCTGATGCTATTGGTATGCTCTTTAAGGTTCAATTTGTGGGCCAAGGTAAAGCCCAAATATTTCACCGACGTCTTCGGGGTTATGCTGGTATTTCCTAAGTTAATTGTTGGGGAAGCATTAGTGATGGTATGATTAAATATAATGAACTGTGATTTAGAAGCATTTACTTGTAGTCGCCATTTGGAAAACCATGCCAGGGTCCGGTCAGAACATTCGACAAGTTTGCAATTGTCGTTGGTAAATTCTTTACATGCGAAATGATGGCAGAGTCGTCTGCAAACTGAAGTCCGTAGACAGATTGACAAAGGAAGGCAGGAAAAGTATCAAAGCAGTATATATTGTATAGAATTGCCGATAAAGATGGTCCTTGAGGGACACCTTGATAGGCTGAAAAACCTTTTGAAAATGAAGAATTAATTTTTATTTTTAGGTTTCTGTTTTCAGTGAAATTTTTAATCAAAACTAGTAGAAATTGAGGTATGTTTAAAACAAAAAGTCTGTACAATAATCCTTTGTGCCACACACTGTCAAATGCTTTGCTAATATCAAGTAGAACTGCAGCAGATTTGCTTTGGGTTGACCGTGCAGCCTGGACATTGGAAACAAATATTGCCAAAGGTAGTTGAACGATCTCCGAACTGATGGTTAGGAATTATATTGTTGGCTATTAATAAATACTTAGAACGTACCAAGTCAGGATTTGGAAAATCAATCCCCTCAAGTGAGGAACCACACCAGACTCACACAGCTTTTGAATGAAATATTTGAAGAAGAAAAATATTTTATTGTATTAGGTTTCTTAAATGTTTTTTTTTGTATTGAAAAGATTTTTTTAAAGTTTTATTTTTGTATTAACCAGCGTTCTTTTCGATTAATATAATGTTTTTTTTTGTATTGAAAAGATTTTTTTAAAGTTTTATTTTTGTATTAACCAGCGTTCTTTTCGATTAATATAATGAAATAATAAATAACACCATATAAAAATGCGTCTGGGTTTTATTTTTTATGAACAAATACATTTTAAGCGTTAAAATTTTAAAACTTTTTTTTAAATTAAAATATGATTTTAATCATATCAACCCTGACTTAAAGAGATCTGGTGTGAATGATTCTAATGTAGAGTTCGCCCAGTTCCACCAAACATTTCCTGAAGTTGATGGTGCCAATTGACCCAAAAACTGCAGTCGAAGATTGCGTTGATTGGGTTGGGAGTTCAAAACAAGCAAGTAGTAGTGGTTTGTGGTGGAAAAACTTTATAAATGCTGTTAATAAACATAAAGATGATTAAATGGTCGCTGATCTCAAAACAAAATTATACGAGTCAAACTACAGTAAAAATTTTGCAAGAAAAATGACCTCTGTAATAATGTAGCATGTCATAAGTTAATTCTTTCAGGCCAAGCGTTCGCACAATAGAAAATGTAAATAAGAAGCTATTGTTATTGTTGTTTCAGAAACAGTTTATCCCAGAAATGTAATTTTATTGTATTTTAGATTCATGAAGGGAATATATGCCTAAAAATTAGCTTAAAATAGTGTTTTGTTTCGTGTAAGTTCATAATTTTGAAATAAATTTATATAAATTATGAATAATTGTAATGGGATTGTGTAGTTATTGCTTTACTTATAAAACAAAAGAAGGCCAAATAAGCATTTCTCGGAATATTATGCTTCAAAATTAAACCAATTCAAATATCAAATGGTCATAAAAACAAGTAAAAGAAACTGATAATATGGAGAAGGATATTTCTACTATCAATATAGCATTCTCTGAGTTCGCAAGCATTTGGGTTTTAGCAAAGTTAGTAGAATCTGATATAATCTTAGAACATCTCCCTATGTTATATAAAATAAACTGGTGCCTTTGAGGCGCGAACAGCTCTGCATACTGAAATTTACTGTATGTATAGGGTATCCAGATTTCATTGTAATGCAGGGTATAGCTCCGTTATATTCGCGACATGTTGCTATTTTTTTGTGAAACTTACGATGCTCTAATCATATTGTGGGTAAGACATGTAATTTTTGAGACACAGTGCAGATTTCAAAAAAATCACTTATCGGACCAATATCGTATCCATAGGCGTACCTTTAGTTTTTTAATTTGATCTCAATGTCAAAATATGAGCCAAACTTCCAAAGGTTTACTGCTGTGGCTCATATATAAGACGTTGGTCTATGGGAACAAAATTAACCACATAGACCGCACGACCCAACGTACACAGACGTGTACGCATTTTTTTTTTGATGAACAAATTCTACATCTTAGCCCCTTTCTTCACTTTTTTTGCATAATGATTTTCTTTTTTCCAGTAGGGAGTTAAAAAAACTTGTGCAGAATCAATTTTTCCACAATTGAATTACCCTCTCCCGAAACTGTAGATAGGTGTTTTTTTTGCACTTTTGTTTGTTATAAAGGAAACAGCTGTTTCATGGACAGATATCTACAGGTAATTTGAAGTACCATCTTATAGTTTTACACTTAGAATCATGTAGAACACTAACTATAATTGAAATCCGCGGACTACGCGACACATATATGAGCCAACCATTACTGTAGACTATGCTTCAAGTTGATTCTCATAACCACAGACACAACCGAGAAAATGCTTATTAAATGGGTGTATGCTCCTGGCTCACATGTGAGACGCTAGTCTACTGGGAAAATCGTTGTGGCTCATATATGAAATTTAGGGTAGTTCCTTTTAAAAAATTATATATTAATTATTAAATATTTTGCAACGGAGACCAAACAAGAAAATCAAAGATACGCCTGGGAACTCCACATAAAAGCATCAATCAATCGCCGTTTATATATTTACAATATCTGTTATAGTTTCTGAGATACGAGAGGGATCCGAAAACTGATTTTATTGAATTCGGTCCTATATCTCGAAAACTACATGTTTTACCCTTACCCATCATAATCGTTGCGAAAACGAAAAACTTTCCCAATAACGGAGCTACCCCGCCTGTATAATATAAATTAAAAAATGAGTAAAAGTGAGTATATAGCGCCGGTCAATTTTTTAAAGGGCTCAATATATGTGGCGTGCGGAGAAATTAGATCAAGGAAGCTATGTTAAAAAAATACGATACATAGAAAGACTGACGATGGTTCAGATCAGCTCCGAAACGTAGCTCCAATAGAGAATTGTTGTATTTTCGTGGTGTTTTGTGCCAGATACTTATCTAGAGAGAGAGGAGCACCCTCTATAAAAATATTGTGCGTGAAATTATGTGTGTTTGGGTTAAAATCATTGAGATATAAGGAGCCGCTATAAGCATTATTTTACATTGTACACAAACGGGTGCATTGGGTGGGGCGTAATAGCATACCAATATGGCGGATTCTCCAGAGCCGCACTGGCTATTTTTGTTGACGTTTTTGTTTTTTAATTTGCAGCTTGGGTTTATACTTTAATTTGAAATGTTCAGCAGTGTCAAAACACTTGAAATATAGGTAATTATTGATATTTGATACCAAAATACAGGAATAAAAGACGTTAGTACTTTATAAATTATATATAATTAACCCTTGAACAAACCAATTTTATTTAAATGTTGCCGTTTGCTAAGTGACTTATCTACTTAATTTTTACTTAAATAATACATCCTAGTATTAACGTATTTAGTCGCCTACATATAAACCCTGAGTACGTCCCTGTACAATGTTTACAATATTTAATACATATCTATGCAACGTTATTCCTGATATTTTCTTGTCGATTTCACTTCTACTACTGCAACTACGCAGAGCACAGGACACCATTATAGTATATTGTTAAATAACCGTCCAAAAAACAACGAAAAACTTAAGAAAACTTGTAAAATACTTGTAAATAACACTATCATCTTGAAAGCACGTCAAGTGACAGAGGTAGCATACTAGTATGGCCTACCTGCACCCGCTTTTGATAACATATAGCGTCTCCTCCCACCTCAATGGTTAAAATCAAAGTGTCTGTAACCCAAAATATATTATAATAAAGAGGCGTGTACTTACAGTAAATGAAATACAAAAAAGTAAAGGAAAATAGTAAATAAGTATTATGGGATTTAATAAGAAATCAGATTTTCAAAACATAAAAACTATCTTCGAAGATTTAAACCATTTAAATCAAAAACCATCTTCATTAATTTTTGTATTACCTAATGGAACTTTATATCCAACAAAAGTAGGAAAACTTTCACAATTTCAAACTAGTTGAAAAAAAAAAACATATAATTGATATTCTAAAGACCCAGAAAATATCATATTATCGTAAATATGCAATAAATATCATAATTATTATAAGTAGGTATTATTGTGGTTTGTGACAGTAGTAGTTGCTAATACGGTATATAAATGGTTTTTATATAATGCAATACCTAATACTTATTGATTTTGATTATCTACTCTTCCTGGATTTATAGTAGGTAGAGTTGTTAATTTTATACAATTTTATATACAGGGTGTTATAGTAAACTATTCGCAAACAATGAAAACGAAACAGATAGGTACATATAATTGTTAACGTACGTGTTTTCGATCCCGCGCGGACGCCACTGGTACAATTTAAAAAACGTTCTACTTCACATGATGCTTCTTGCTGAATAGAAGATGCGTACCAATGCAGCTTCACGATATTGTGTAGTTTCAGCCACCCATGATGAAAGATTTTTTGAGAAACACGATCAAAGTATTTATAAATATAAATATAATGTTTTTATTTTCAACCTATTTTTAGTGCGATAATCGAGGCAAGGATAGCATACAAAGAGGTATAATCAGTGATTCGCAAAGTTTTTTTCTCATTGTAGAATTCAGAATATTTCATAAAGCATGATTATTCGAACATAAGATCTCTGAATTAAGCCTTTACAGAGCTCCTTAAACCTTAAATTAACATCAGAAATCAAGCCCAAATATTTAGCTTGATCTGTGAAAGGTAATTGTATGTCATTTATTTTGATATCTAGGTTGGACTCAATGTGAGCTCTATGGTTTTTTGAGCAAAATATCATGACCGTAGTTTTATCTGGATTGATTTTCAAGTTATGGGCGAAAGAATATTTATAAATACCTTTGAGATCTTGATTGATTTTGGCTGAAGCCAAATGAATATTTTTATTATCAAAGTAATGTAAAAAATGAGTATCATCAGAGTAGAATTTTAATGGGAGAATAAGGCACCGAGGATGCAGCATCAGACGTGTAAATTAAAAATATTAATGGGCCTAGAACTGAGCCCTGGGGAACACCAGAAATGACTGACTGTCTTTTGGATTCTGGTGTGTAAAAGTGAACCCATGTTTCATCCATTGTCACATATCGACGATGGAATTCCATTTTATTGCGGTTTAACAGCGTCAAACACTCCTCTCTGAAGCATCAATTCGTTGTTGTTTTTGGTCGACTGTGAGCTCACGCGGCACCAACATTGCACAGATCTTTCGCATACCCAAATGTTCATGTTAAATGGTAAAAACACTACCATCTGATATCTTTACAATGTCAGCTAGCTTGTGCACCTTCAATTTGCAATCGTTCATAACCAATTTGTGAATTTTTTTGACGTTTTCTGGAATAACAACCTCATTTGGGCGTCCACTGTGCTATGCATCATTTGTGCTGGTACGACCACGTTTAAATTCAGCGATGAAGCAGAGTTCGGATAATGTTTATCAAGCCATTGTTTGGTTTCCACTGTACTCGAAATTCACTTTTTACGATTTTTTTTTCAATAAGAAACGTTGCTTCACACAGATTGCTGTAACTCACGAATAAATAGTCAGGTTGCTGTCAAATTTATACACGTATCCTTTGAAGGTTAGTACTAAATAAAAATCATATGGAAAAAATTCTAGTAACGCCATCATCATTTCACTGAAATTGGTCAGAAACTAGCAAACAAAGTAACACGCGGAGGGGTATTCCAAAATAAGAAAATTCTTTGTAACTCGTTTTATTTGCGTACTACAAATGATCGTGAAATAAAAACAGTCATAGCGTCTTTAAAAAACGGCAAAGCACCAGGTTTGGATGAAAGAATACTGTTTGTACATTTGTTCTCCCTTGTGTGATATTTTTAACAAATGTTTCAAATTGGGAGTTTTTCCAGATTCGCTAAAGGTGGCTGTGATTTCACCTATTCATAAGGGAGGTTCGAATTCAATTAGCAATTAGCTGCCTATTTCATTAATATCTTCTATTTCCAAAGTACTAGAAAAGCTGATCGAAAATAGAATGAATGATTATCTTCAGAAATACAATGTCTTATCAAGCCTTCAATTTGGTTTCAGAGAGAATAAGTCTACGGAAGATGCTATGGCTAAATTAATGCAAGAGATAAATGTGTGTTTTAATGAACGTAAGGTTTCATTATGTTGCTTTGTTGATTTGGCAAAAGCGTTCGACACTGTTGGTCATAGTATGCTGTTGAATGTGCTTGAGGCAATAGGGTTTACATTACAAATTATTTCAAAGTTACTTATCAAACAGACAACAATGTGTTCGAATTAACAATGCTTTAAGCAACGCGATGACTGTAGAGTACGGTGTGCCACAGGGAACTGTCTTAGGACCCATCCTTTTTTGCATATACCTCAACGATATATTCTATAATAATTTTCAGGGAAAAATAATAAGTTTTGCGGATGATACCGTCATACTCTATAAGGCTAATAGCTGGATGGAGGCTAAAAGAATAGCGGAGACGGTTTGTTGAAAATATTTCAATGGTTTAATAGTAGATTATTAACGGTTAATTTTAAGAAAACTTAGTGTGTCCCTTTCTCACCATCCACGTCTAATACTTCGCTTTTCGGTTCAAATAATATTACTTTTAATAACGACAGTTACAATATTTCCATAGTATCTAATATTAAATATTTGGGAATAATATTGGATAGTCATCTAAAATGGGACCACCATATAAACGAATTAGTAAAAAAATTGCGATCACTTTTTTATAAATTTCGTTTACTTAGGGACATACTAACCATTAAGCAACTCAGAATTCTATATTTTTTCTTAGATGAGGCTAGAAATTGCCCAAAAATGTATTTTAAAAATTGTATTTCGAAAATATTTTCAATTTCCAACTGATCAATTATTCCGAGATGCTGAGGTTTTTGATGTAAGACAGATTTTTGCTTGCAAAATGTTGCAGCGAGCATATAAAAATAGATCGGAATTAACAAGTATTGATCATCAATATAATACTAGGTTTAGAGAAACTTCAGTAATTATACCGAGGCAGGTGCTAACCATCACTCAAAAATCATTTGTTTACATATTGCCAAAGTTATATAATTATGCACCATCACATTTAAAAAATTTAAATTCGTATAGTTGATACAGAAATAAAGTTAGGCATTTTATAAAAGAAACGTCTAGGTTGGAAATTCATCGCATTATTGACGAAAAAAACTTCTATTATGGTGATTGATTTGATTTTATTTTAACATTCCACTTCGTTCGGTTTAAACGATTTACTATTATATAAATATATAATTGTTTGTTGAACCACCCTGTAGCCTGTAGTATACACAACCCTCATAAGAAAAGCAGTTTACTCGATGTATACATTTAGTAAAACCATGTTCTAAATTGTGTAATATAATGATTTGATTATGTAATTTTTATAAATAAAATTATATATTATCTGCCTTAGAGCAGAGTTACTAGCGGAAGTTAGACATCGCATGCAGTTTCCGGTTGGAATCCCTTCACGTGCATAATATAAATTCATACGGTACCGATCGTAATCAAACGGACGTTCACTTGAATAAATTATGAAGGATAATCATAGATCTAGTATAAGTTATATTGACAGTATTTGATAATATGGAATATTGGAAATCCGCCCAGAAATCAACTATCAAATGAAATACAGCAAAATTTGCATATTTATTGATGATTTCCAAGATAAGAAATTTATATTTGTGACTTGACAATATAGTCTTCTGCAACTCAGTTGGCATGATGCTAATCAGTATAAATACTTTGCAGATTATTGGAGTAAACCCTTGTCTTAAATCACAAACATTGAAATCGGGTGTCCTATGGAAACATTTGTCGCAGGACAATTCTCTGTGCAACGAAGAGAAGTTTGGTGTATTGCTCGCAGATTTTCCTGAGACCAGTAATGAGAGTTTTGTTTGTGTTCGTAGCATTCATCAGTATTGTTTGCTAAAAGCTCTAAAAGTAGTTATACAAATTATGTCTGACTGAAAAATCGGAGTCTTATCTCCTGCACAATTAGATCTTCATATGGATTTAAGACTAGATCTTAAAAGTGCTAATATTTGATATACTGTGTTTGCTGCAGATTTGCTTTGAACTTTTTACAAATGCAGCTTGAACTCTTTCAATTTCTACAAGGAGAACTCAAATTAAATCTTGAGCCAATCTGCCGTCAGTGTAAATTTAAGAGACAGTAAAACCACTCTGAATTCTACTCGAAATATTGTCTATCTCACTCAGTCTCGGTCGCCACTCCTTCGTGGAGGCAGTTGCTGTCTCGATTGGTTCTAATTCTGACAAGAGTATTATTAAACCATTTGTACTTTCTATTGTATGAGCGTTTTTACTCAATTTTAATTATTTCAAAGAAAAAGTAAATAGGCCCGTTAGAGGGATATTATATAATACTTTAAATAAAGTAACACAGTTAGATATAATTAATAGAATTTTAATGTTTATCAAAATCGAATCACGGATTCTATCTAACACATAATGAATAATAATTAATTCAATGAATTAATAACGTTATGTAACATTAACTCACGTAATTTCATTTTCAATATTATATCATTCTGAACAACAGTTTAATACTAGTAATAAAACTTTGTTAGAAGTAGATCATGGTGATGGAGTAACCACTTGATGTCCAACGAAGATACCTACATATATGAAATAAATAGAAAACACATTTCTTTCCGACTACGTCAAAAATGACATATTTTTCGCACAATTTTCATGTCATCATCTTCAAACCGATTGTTTTGTAAAAACGTGAAGCCACCTTTGGCGTAAAGATGAACTGAATAACTCGTTTTACCACTTCACCAAAAAAACGTGGTTTGATGAAGTATTACTCGCGTTTTTCAATTTTAATAACGTCAGTTCTAGTTTTACTATCCGCCATCAGGCTAAATAGTAAGCAGAGTCTAGATACTAAGACAAGTGATATGGCGAGGGGAACTTTCCACAGCATGAGAAGAAAAAAAAAGTATTTCCAACATTTAATTGTAAAAGACTTGAGAACCATTCATTCGCAGTATTCTTCAACCACCCATCATAAGAGTTCATAAATACACTTTATTCTCAATAAGAAAATACTTTACTCCTTCTAGATCTAGATACTTGAACGGGTTTTTACTTACATTGGACATAAACTTATAAACTAGGATCACTCCAACCTGGCGTCAAACTAACTACTTCATACCTATCATTTGTCAATCATAGAATACATTTTACACCAGAAGTGCTACTAGTGGAACGGGAGATGTCCACATGTTCAAACAACTCTCGGTGCGATCACGTTAGTCAAGTACCTGATGGCGCGGAGAGTGATTGGCTGGGTGGAAGATGCTTTCGGCGAGTCGGTAGACAGTTTATGCCAAGTAGTTAAGGACTACATAGTCGACGGTGCTGGCGGCTGGCAGTCGATGACCGTGATTCGAATTCCACGCTAAACTGTAAGCCCATACTTACAAAATTGAATAACTGAAAGATGGCTGAATTATCTAAGTTGTTGTTGAAAAAGTTCAAGATCCTCTGAGATAAAAGCTTACCGGGTAGTAAACAGGCTAGGACACACAGAACAATGTAAGTAGGCCGGTAATTAGTACCACTCTAGTCAATTTGAATGATTCAGGAAAATTTCCACCGCATGTAAAAACATCAGCAAAAAACTTGACCTTATTTCGGATATTATTAAGCAGTTCAATAACTGATCCGTTATATTCCTATTCCATCAAGACTTAAAAATGGATACGACGAATTTACTCTTGTCGATCAAACAAATTTCTTGAAATTAATCTCGTAATTGGCTAAAAGAAAATAATAATTACTTTATATAGACAAGTTCATTGCATGCATGTCCAAACCACTATTATTATTACGAAGGCAGATCCGTTAGGTGAGGCATAAAAGTACCTCATCAAATCGAACTCGGACAAAAAAATGGTTTGCTAGACTCAGGACACATACTAGTTGGGTCCCGACAAAGATAACTTTGATTTTACTGCTGCCTTTCTCTTACCATTCAAATCAGTTGAATTCATGTGAGGAGTATTAGCTTATAAATGGAACGATTAAGTCAGTTTTGTGAGTTTTCCAGGATCCAAAGCAAGAACCGGCCAAGTCCAATTTTTAGGTAAATTAAGTTAATAACATGTTGCATGAACAGTGCTCTAGCTCTAGGTAGGCAAACAAAAATACTATTTATGTTTTTTAGTTGCCTACCCTACTGTACTGTGTAAGAACAGTTCAAGTCCAGAACTTGGCTGGTTAATATGAAATATTTTCTCACTACCTGATGAGAAAGAGTTATTTGGGTCCAAAAAAATATAAAAAAAAAGTTTGACCATGTTATAGCACTAACAACAAACTATGTACCGAAGCACAGTTTAAAATAATATACAGTTACTTCACCTCGTGTCGGCACGTTTGATGTTCATGTCTACAAAGCACTTCGCCGTGCTTATAGTTATAGTATCGTATCTTATAATATACATTATTGGACAAAAGTAGAACAACAAAGTGCTTTTATTTTTTTGACTTTGAAAAGCTAATTAAATATTATTGTAATCCCCAGTCAATTTTAATGAAATATTATCCCCAATATTAGTAATATTTCACAATATTTTGGTACACTTTAAACGAAATGCAGGTACAGAAATATTTATAATTATAAAGATCGACGAAATGAAGTGCGACAAAAGTAAAGCAGCAAATTGTGTCAACAGTATTTTATTTTACATATTACGATAAAAAAACATTAAACACATTTAATAATTAAAATAGCTAGAAGTATTATGTTAATAATTAATAGAACATCCATTATTATTTATTATTTGCCATCAACGTCACAGCATTGAAGCAATCAATTTTTGGGCAGTATTTTCGGAAAGGTTTTTCCAAACTCCATTGATTTTATTTACCAATGATGGTTTATTTGTGAATACTTGTGTACGAATTCCACGCTGAACTTCTTCACATAGATTTTAAATAAAATCAAAGGTCTGAGGATATAGTGCCGCCCACTCCAAAACCAGAACGTTATTTTCTTGAAACCACTCTTAAACAATTCGGAAGTGTTTTGGATCGTTATCCTAGTAAAAAATAAAATGCAACGGCATTTCCCACTCTGCATAAGACAACATTTCATTTTGCATTAGATCTCTATAGACAAATCGATCCATGGTGTCATTAATGAAGTTTAAAGGACCCACCCCATTCCATGAGAAACAACCCCATGGAAAACACTGCCTTTACCTGTGGGTGTAACGTATTTGGGATGAAATCTTGGATTGATTGGCCGTCTTATATGCTTCATTCTATCATAATTGAAAATTTTATAACACGTTTCATCGCTAAATAAGACTTTTTCCCAATCGTCTACTGTCCAATTTAAATGTCCACGTGCAAATTCAAGCCTAGCCACTCCATTTCTTGCCGAAATAAGCGGCTTTTTAGCCGGGCGTCTACTAAATAACTTTGCGTCTACCAACCTTCTTTGAACTGTCCGTGGACTATCCTCAATTTCGGAAATTTCAGCAATTGTTCTAGTTGCAGAATCCAAGGATCGTTTTGGGAAATTCTTTTAAGGCGTCTGTCTGTCCTAGTTGTTGTTTTACTCGAGCTTGCCGATTTCGGTATATTCTCTAAATGTCCCCTTTCATTGTAACTTGAAATTATTTTGGATACGCTGTCTCTCAGTAAAAACAAACAGTCTTGCAATTGGGCTTGTATTGTACCTTACAAGTGTGCAATCACTACTCTCTGTTTTAATTTTTTCGAAATTGGAATACCTCTTGGCATGATTAATCCAGCACAGAAATATTAATTAAACATAAAATAAACTCAGGAAAAATATTTTAACCTTTACTGTCATTAAAACCTTTCTTTTTTAAGCAAATATTAAAATGTTGCTTTACTTTTGACGCATTACAATATTGTATTAAAAGTTTTCGTCAAGATCAGTTCATTTGTTTTGATTGTTGGAAAAAGCTGTTGTCGTCGATAATAGCAGCCTACGTTGATATTTAAATACGATATCATGCATTTAATATTATAAAATCGAGATTTGTCTAATTTTTCGAAAGTGTTGCTCTACTTTTGTCCAATAGTGTATATAGATATAGTATATATAGTAGTGGGCCAGAAATGTGGCTGGGAATGCGACGAGTCGATACCGTTTCCAGCGTCTACTGAACCTTCTTATCTATAGTTAATATTCGATGACCTAAGTGCGTGGTTTTATTACCACATTAAAGAATACAGTACCGTTCATAAGGAACCTAATCCTTACACCTCAGTCTCCGAATTTAGTTCTGAAGAATAGGCCTTATAGGTAGTTCCCATTAAACATCTAAAAATATACTCGTAGAGCTAAAATGTTGTATTTTAGCAAATTAAGTGCTTTTTTACAGCGGTGTAATTTCATTTGTTCGAGATTTTAGTTATTCATTCCTTTGCGTTTTGTAATTAACCGAGTTGAGAGAGATCATGTGTAAATGAGTCTCGTTTCAAACGTAGCCGTTAATTGGTAACATATTTATTTTTTTATTATTCTTGAACCGTAATTCTAATTTTTTTCTTGTGGTGTTCGGCTCTTATAAAAAATAATATACATAATAATAAATAAAGACAACATCCATCTTCATTTTCGTCAAATAAATAAAACTAAAATGACAACGACGTTTCGTCACTAATTAGTAACTTCGTCAGGTTGAACACATTTATATAGATCCATCCTTAAATAAAAATGAGTTTTATTATATTTGAATGTTTTAAATGTTGTGTTTGTAACTATAGAGAAAATTGTTTGTTATTTTTGATATTGACGTATTGGAATTTATGTAAGAAAAATGTGTTCAACCTGAAGGAGTTACTAATTAGTCACGAAACGTCGTTGTCATTTTAGTTTTATTGATTTGACGAAAATAAAGATGGATGTTGTCTTTATTTAAAAAAGTTTTGTAAAGAAAAAATTTTTTATAAGAAACGAACACCCCAAGAAATGTAAACTGAAAAAAGTTAATTTGTAACGTTTCAACGT
The DNA here is from genome assembly GCA_911728435.2 of Apoderus coryli. NCBI lineage: Eukaryota > Metazoa > Arthropoda > Insecta > Coleoptera > Attelabidae > Apoderus > Apoderus coryli. The sequence goes on along the minus strand of OU452199.1, from coordinate 6,016,494 downwards.
CATAGTTTTTTGTTTACTCTCTGTTTATATTGTGCCTGATGATATTTTGGAGGATATTTGTGGTTTTCCTTGGTAATATTGTTTGACCCATCGAAAAATATTAGAAGAAGAGACAAAGTTCGACAGAAATGTATGTTCGGGACCCAACTATGATGCGTCCAAAGAAGATGACTACCACATACACTTGCTATACCTAAATGTTCTACAAGAGTGGTTTTAACACTATCATGAAAGATTTTACAACCATGAACTTCTAACAAAACAGATAATAAATATTTGTTTCTCAGGTGGATATTGAAGATATGTGGGTTGCTGTCAATTTCCGCATTAGTTATTCCAATTTATTACAAATACTCGTATGTAAAATTAAATCAACAGCATAGTTAGGTATACCAAGTGTTACATAAAAAAATAGTTGTACTTATAGAACAATTGATCATCAAATACATACAATTTGTTATTATTTGGTTTGATTTGGAAGCAGGAAATATATTTGTGCGAAATTACAGGAAATTGAATTAAATTATCTCCATTTAAATAGACAACAAAATTTGTTTTATGTACCAATACTGATTAATTCAACAAACCATTTAATTAAATTAGACTTCGCACACAAAATTAGAATTAATTGATTTATTTATTATTAATTGTTTAAAATGAAACAATAATTAGACCATAAATACCGGTGGGGTATAAAAGAAGGTCTTAAGATGGGAATAGATAACTTCATTCCATTTTGTACTTAAATATATTTTCTTGAGATAGAGAATGTCTGTGTTTTTGTGTGTAACGGGTGTCCCATTTTGAGGAATTTTGCAGCCTATCTCCGTTATTTTTCTAGGAAGAAAGTTGCTTTTTCGTAAAACTAAAGATGCGTTTTAGAATGAATACAATTATTGGTACTACTAATAATTTAAGACTAAATACTTCCACCGGAACCCAACATCTTTGGTTTCCGTCGAGCCATCAGAGGAACGTCGACGGTTCACCAGCCTGGCATTGATTCGTGATTCCTAGCAAAATTCGACCTGAGTCGGTGGCTAAAGCTTTTATCAAATTCCGTGTACTGGAGATATTTGATATACATTAACTTCTGAGGGACTCTTAAAAATAAATCAAAGATAGTCTCAATTTTATATATATTGCATATTATAGAATAATGTTGTTTGCTTATTTGTTTATTCGCCTGCCTGCAAGTAAACAGAGTTTTATGCATATGTGGGCGGTAAATGACCATTTAACACCCGCTCTTTTTATATTTTGTTCATAGCTGGCGCTACTGTTAGATTTTCAATGATAACGTTAACATCAGTAGTTTTCACTCACTTAACTTAATGTGCATTCCATCTAGAGGATAAGTTGACAATTAAGTGAGAAAGTTTACTTAGGTAAGTCGTCTGCCATTCCGCTAAACTAAAATTGTCCATTATTAATTGGTAATCACTTTTTAATTATTATTGTAGTACCGAAATATACTTAAGATTCTAAAATTCAAATTTGCATAACGTACACGCTCAAATAATAATTTGAGAGTTTCCTTCTGCATTAAAAATACTCACATGACATGTGAGCCTGTCACATAAGTTTATCTGATCCGAATTTGTCAAAGGAAAACGCCTATTATCATATACGTCAAAAACTGTCAGTTCAAAACAGTAATACCTAATTAATTAGGTATAAAAATGAGTTCAGACGAAGAATTTGATTGTACTCCGTCTCATTTAAAAGAAATCGCTAAATTAGCAAGTGAAAATTTGTTATATACAAACAAAATCTAATTTAAGATATGAAAAAAATTACAAAATGTTTAACGAATGGAAAAATATAAATAAAGCAAAACATACAACAGAGAATATTGTATTAGCGTATTTAAACGAAAGACGATAATGTATCAATTCTGCGTCCCTTTGGGCAGAATATTCTATGCTAAAGACTGTCATTAATATGAAAGAGTTTATTAATCTGAGTGAATTTCCTATATTGCAAGGATACCTTCAAAAACAGTCTGTTGGATATCAAGCTAAAATATCAAAAATTTTGAGCTACGAGGATTGTATGAAATTTCTAAAGGACGGGCCTGATGAAGTTTATTTAATGTGCAAAGTAAGTAAATGAGTTAAAATATCTTAATACGTAATTTGTTACACATAATTTTGATAGGTTGCACTGATAATGGGCATTTATGGTACTTGTCGAAGGATTAAGTAACCAATATGAGAGTTGCTGATATTCTAGTCAACGATGATTGCATAGTTGTATCGGTTCCAGAGACAAAAACCAAAATTCTGAGAACGTTCGCGATCACTAATAAAAGTCTTGAAAATGGAGTGAATATTTTTAACATTTATCAGAAGTATGCTTCTTTAAGGCCCTCGCACGTCAAACATGATAGACTATTTCTTTCGTACAAAAATTTTAAATGTTCTATACAGCAAGGTGGCAAAAACACAAGCGGAAAAATTCCGTATAAAATTGCAGAGTTTCTAAATCTGCCTAATGCGCGCCTATACACCGGTCACTGTTTCCGACGCACATCAGCCACGCCACGCCAAAAATGGTGGACAACTCACTAGAGCAGGGGTTCCCAAACTTATTTTGTCTACTGCCCACTTTGAGAATAAATTATTTTTTAGCGCTCCCCTTTTTTCACCTACTTAAAAACCACTAATAATAATAATACTAATAATGCCATTAATAATAAGTTATTATTTAAGTTTATGTTAAATTCCAAAGTTTTATTTTACTTTTCATATAATGCAGTGCATGGAGTTTATGTTACTTATATAAAATGTCCACATAACCCCTTTTTTCACAAAATGAATATGTTATATTAAGAAAAATGAAACCTTGTACTTGATTGTCACTGATGATGAGAAGTTTTTTTCTCGAAACATGTCTGACTGACTTGGGCGATGTGCCTCGAAGTTTTTAAAATATAAATATATTTGTTTTGTGGAGCAGACGTCGTTTAATTTCTATATTAATCATCGCTCCTCTTAGAATGGATTATTTCATAAAATAAATTAATTAATTATTGTGAGTAAAGGATATTAAACATTCATTCTAAACGAAACTTTTACGGGTTATAGTAAAAGCAGGAGTTAATTTGAGACGTGAGGGCAGTAGGTAATACACAACGGTGCTCAGGTCTCAAGTTAACTCTTACGGGCTTACACCTGCCAATGGAATGGTTATTGAAACGCACAAAAGCGACGTGGGTTTGTGGTATTTTCAACAAACCCATCGTCGCCTTTGTGCCTTCTATGTCTAAAAACACTTTCGAATGAAGCAATGAAGCCGATGGGTTTGTGGAATTTTCAACAAACCCATCGTCGCCTTTGTGCCGGTCGATGTCTAAGAGTCCTCCTAGCTAGATAAAATTACAAATCGCCCCCAAGCCTCTACACAACGCTCCCATTTTTTTTCTGGGTCTCTTACCGCCCCCCTTTAGGGGGCGCTATCGCCCACTTTGGGAACCGCTGCACTAGAGAATAAGAAAAATGTGGCAAATAAAATATTCTGAAACGATAAGTGATAACTTGCTCACAGTAAATAATACCGAAAACTGTAATTCTAACAGTAATAATCAATGTATTAATAATTTAAATCTAAACTTACCATCTAGCATAATTATCAATAATTATGGTCAATGCATAATAAATATTAATAACCATTATTGAGAGCAATTTGTGTGGGTTATATCAGTTATAATTAATTATCAAAATAAAGTTCTGTTGGTTTAATGTTGTATTTCTAATTTATGAAGAGGCAGGCGAAAAACAGTTGTAAGCACCACTGGTGGTAAAGGCGATGCAGCCCTTCGCTGTATAGCTGCCCCCGCTCGCTTCGCTCACTCGCTGCAGCGATCGCTTTGTCGCCCTTGATACTTAATATACTATACATAAGACCTCCTGGATAACTTCTAAAATGGGCTAATAAGATATTAGATAGTTTCGTCATAGAAAGGTATATATATAATTCTTGACTCTTATTGTGCAGCTATTTTAGCTCAAGTTTGATTTATAAAATGAGTTAGTAGGGGGTGATCATGTCAAAGGAAATTCCCTATTAATGAATACATGAAGTATAAACCATAAAAATAAATACTCGTTTTCAGTAATTCTTTTTACCGCATTCACATTAAGTAACTTCAAATAAATATAGTTGTCCATCCCTGTACGTAAAATAACTAAATTTATATGCGATCTCGCATTTTATGACGAAAAAAGACATACACTTGCCACTAAAAATACATTTCCATAGTTTATCCTTATCGCAAAATACAAGACCTTGAATATCGAAGTGTGGAAGTAAAATTTTAATATATTTTCTGATAATATTCAAATATAAACGTTTTAATGCCAATGTCGCACCGTTATCAACGACATTCATGCTGGTTTTTTTTTTTTGTTTGGCATTCCATGTGAAAAACATATGTCGCGTCTGTATATATAGTTGTATAATCTTATTAAGTACACGTAATTAACTAATACGAGGGTCCTAGTAAATGAACTAATACTTTATACTAGCATTTAGTAGCTTTTTGGCATTGCTGGAGTGTTTTGACCGAAATGGGAGGCACCTGGACATTAATATAACTTTAAAAACACAAAATACCTGTTGTTTGTATTTCTGCATTATTAAATTTGTTTTGAAACTTCAAGGAAATGTTTCATTAGCCTTCAAAAAGGAAACTCGATCCTTGAACAACTGAATATGTCTCTTTAATTCTATTTAAATTAAGAAATAAAGTAAAAACTATAAAAGTGACTTTAATAATAAACATAAAACATTTTAAGTAGATCAACTTTTACTACATTAAAAGAAAAAGTATCAATAAATATGTAACAATAATTATAGTGATCAAGTAACTGCACACATTTTTTTATTTATTAAAGACAAAATTATAAGCTTCTAGATCCTAAATAACTATATCTTTACTAAGTATAGGTACTTATTAAAATGATATGTGACCTAATTTTCTCTTACACAATTTTTGATCAAAACTACTAACAAATAAATAATGAACATGGTTTACCTAGTTTTCATTCAGAATCTGTGTCGATGTTATCAAGTGATAACGCTCTCATTATTATTGTTACTATATTTTAACAATAACTAGGTATATTCCAGGTGTGTGTTATTACATTCCTATCCATTAAAACTGAAATATCAGAAATTAATTTGTCGGAATAAAAACTTAGGATTAGGATATACACGAAAATCATGAAGTTAGTGGGGGTTGAGCTAATTTTTTGTTGCACAAGAACAGCACAATGTTCAATATGACTGCCACTAGCAAATATCTTTAAGTCACCCGCGAAAATCAATCTTTCAGACATAATAGAAGGGCCAAGGTCATTAGCGCGGAGCAAGAACAATAGAGGACCCCGGATGGAACCTTGAGGAACACGACGTCGCGGAATAGCGTGATGAATCGATGAATCAATTTTTCGTTCCTTTACTCATTCTATGTCAATTTGACAAATCATATCAACGAACTGAATTTTGAGATTGCAAGGAGAAAATCAGTTTCTCTCTGATTTATACACCAATATCAAATCCTTCAGGTAGAAAATAATACTATTTCAATCGCAATTACGTAAAAAATGTTTCACACATGAAAAAAAATATTCAGTCACACTACAATGAGTGAATTTCCATACTCGTTTCTCAGACTTTATGATGTCATTGGGAATATAATTAAGCTTTTTTAAACTCCGTTTGATTCTGACATTGAAACCCTGGCTCCCGAGGTCCAAATGGTAATTATTGACCTATAAATCAAACGACGCCAGCTCCACAACTTTCTTCATACACACGTTAAATCTCAGATGGGGGAGACCTCGTTAGACATGTTTCGAAACTTAACAATTCCGTCCTCAGTGGCATGACACGTAAGACAACGTCGCCAGATTAGTGAAATTAAACATTTATACATGCACTTTGGGAAAAAATATTTGAACACAAATCAAGCCCCATCCCCCTCAAGAGTCCTCCCAAACTAAACTTGACCCAGGCATATGGTTTAGGTTTGGGAGATGATTAGCGAGGGGGGGGGGGGACTCTTGAATGGGATGGGGCTGTGTGTGTTGATATGTAATGTCTTGGTAACTTGGAGTTTTGATGAGTTTAGAGATGAGTATCTTAAATCTCTTTTAATAATTGGTAGAAGTAAAATTGATCCATAACTACCAACTATTGTCGGTGGAAAATCTGATTAGTGTTCTTTGTCTTACTGTTAACAAAGATTAATGTACATTAATCTTTTCTGTTAGTATTAGTGGGATTCATTTCAATTATTTGGTAGTTATTAATATGCTTAAGTTTAGATACTTAAGTTAAGTTTTCTGCGTCATCATTTCTTTCGTTAAGTTTTACTTTGCAAGTAAATAAAACCGAGTAATTGTCATTTGGTGATTCTTCTTCAACTTATCATAGCAATAGTAACAACAATTAGATATTGGCTGTCGCGGGCCGGATTGATGGCACTGACGGGCCGGATTTGGTCGTAGTTTGCAGACCTCTGGTCTATTCTATCCAATGCTTTGGAAAAATCCGCATAAATTGCATCAACTTGGCCAAAATGCAATGCCTTCCTAAGTTAGTAAAAGTGAGTCTGGTGAATATCTTTACTGATGTGAGTAGTGAAACGAATTGATCTATTGTTTCCTCAACACATTATTAATAGTGTTTGTTATCTTTTCAATTTAACAACAAATTTTTTACTTTAACATAATGAAGTCACACCTAATAAAATGTAAATTATCATTATCGATGTTGGAAAATAAAAGAAATCTGGTGAAAGTTACGATGGTGAGTTTATTAAAACAACAATTTGTATTTTTTTTTTTTGGTTATTTATGACTAATTATTATTCAGAAAGCATCTTTTTGATGATGCTTCCAAAGGAATTTTTATGGTCGTATATTAAATAATTAGCGACAAATAATGTATGGTAGAAAAGAAGTAATTTTACTGAATAAGTTTTTTTATACATTCTTTAGGCATGTTTATGCGCAAGAGACCGTGATTAGGGTTTTTATGGTTAGAATAATAAGAAGCAACGGGAAATCCAACATAAACAAACTCTATCTTTCTTAAAGCCTCAGTACTTCATAAATATTTGCTTAAAGCTATGATTATTTTTTATTACACTGGACATTCAAGACAAGCTGATACCTGGTGGTGTAAATAGTGTAGGTATCTATGAGTTGTGTTTACAACTTATAATTTCATATAGAAAAGAAGGCCGACGTTCTGTACCCTCCCACAATGATGATTATTCAAATAAATAATTAACGTGTCCTTTTGAAAAAAACTTTGGAAAGATTATAAACTTGTTTCAAGTGACAAAAGTAGAAAATATATTAAACTAAAAGACATACGAGGGTTGCCTTTTATATTTCGGGATTAGAGAACGAAAACAAATATTAATAATCGAAAATCACCCAATCGAACAACCCTCTGTACCCTCCACTAACTTCGGGAGTTCAGTTCTGTGTTGGGTGTCAATATCTGATGGCGCAATCCATGCCCAAAAATAGTTCTCCGTTATACAGCCCCATCTTATTTAGGTGGTCTCTTTGAGCGCAATGCCCAGTAAGGAGTCCCATAGTTACTCCAATCTGACTGCTGCTTAATGATAGCAGTTTCCCAGTGCGTTTTGTTGCTGCACCTTTCATACCTGGTGCTCCTGTTTGGGAATATCTCTGGTGCTCGCTTTTGTCCCAGCACTTGAGGATTTCTCTTGCCGTTCTTTTAGAAAAGCCCAGCGCAGGTTCCGTGCCAGTATATGTGGTTTCAGAGGCTTGTCTAGCCAGCCAATCCGCTCTCTCGTTGCCGTCTATTACCGTCCGCCCCGGGACCCACACTAGATTAACCCTATTGTGGTCCGCCAAGGCCCTAAGTTCTCTTTGGCATTCCCATACCAGTTTAGTTGTAACCTTGGGGCTTTTCAGAGCCCTTAACGACGCCTGGCTATCTGTTTAGTTTTGCACACTGTAAAATTCGGTTTGAAACACGGATGTGTTTTCCTCAGTGACACTCTTAGATTTGAGTTTCTTGTCTCACTAGCATCTGTTTACATTACAGAACCGGACATAGCAAATCTTTTTTTTTTCCCCCAATTCGCTGTTGCCCCGTTTGTGTGCATTGATGAGGGGATTTTTGATGTCCAATAATCTAAATCTATTATTTTGTATTACCAAAAACAGGCATGATCCAATTTAAATTAGAAACACTTATAAATAACAATACTTGGAAATTTCTGCATAAATTAAACTTATCGGACCGTATAGAGATTTGATGTAACATAACTAATAGAAAAAAAAGCGAAATAATTCGATTCGATCAAGCTATACTCATTACTGATATAGTTACTTAGGTATTTACTATACACCACAACGCAAAAATCGATGATTTGCATATTATAATAAAATCATCGCAGTATATTTAGATATTACACAATACGACTTCTTAGTTCTTCTTATTCGTTTCTTATACAAAACAAAACCAAAGTAATGTTACATTAGTTGAATGTAACTATCCCAAAAGTTTTCAATAAATACATAATTAACTTTGACATGCGCCTCTCCGCTGTGTTCCTGGACAAAAACTTAATTTCTTAAAATATTTTCATAAATTAATTGTTGTCACTTCAGATTAGTTTGATAATTTTTTACTAAATATAGTAACCAATCAAATTACTTAATTCTAAGTCATGTGTCAAATTCCATCCAATCACCTCTGGATTACAGCGATAATACCCTACATGTGGTGTTTTCAGTTTGGTGTTTTTTTTATTAAAAATTAATTAAACGTCAAACTGACAACTGGTTTAAAAATGTCGCGAAGATTTGGTATTACATCTAACGATGCAATTAATGATATTATATTTAATAATATACCAAAAAATACAATCAAATCAAAAAAATATGTATGGAAAATATTTCTCGAGTTTTATGCGACCAGAGAATATGAACTGAATGCTGAAACGAGTTTGCATAATTTGGCTAATATATTGAAATATTATGCGGTAAATATGAGAAAAGCTAACAGAACTGAATATAAAGAAGCAACTGTAAAAACAAATTGGATTACTACGAGTAGGCTACTCCAGGACAAATACCTCAATGACTTCAAAATTGTATTTAACCCGTTTACCAGTGTGATATTCAAAAATGCGCGAGATGCAAGAAATGCAAAACGTTAAAGATTACAGCAGGATCCAAACAAACGAAAATGCAGTTCATCAAATTTGAGTTCAAGTGATTTGGCTAGAATACATAAAAAAAATTACCATATTGTAGCTGTTGAGTTAGCTTGGCGAGGTGGTGAACCAGCTGATTGCCTTATAGATTATTTCACGATTGAGAAAAATAATGATGGAACGCCAACCAACAGAATTGAATACAATCCAATAATCAGTAAAACATGCCAAGGAGGATCGAAAAGTTGTACAAATAGTAAGTGGCTTGTTCCAAATATTGCAAACGAAAGTGCATGCCCTGTTCGGTTATTCCATAAATTATTTATTTAAATAAAAATGAATAATATTTGTTTGATTAAAACTAATACATTTTGTATTGAAAATTATTAAACGTCAGATTGTCTATCAAATTTTTGATATCTACAAAGTAAAAAATTATCTTATCGAATACCCCTCGGGCCTTGATAAATACTCCAAATTTTGTCATAGAGAATCCTTCAAGCGAGTTGCTCAAGGATAATAGCTATTATCAAGCAACACGCTTTCAGCATTCTCTATGACAAAATTATCTCGGCATTATCAAGACCCTAGGGGTATTACTACTGATAAATTATAAACTCTTCATAATGTAGTTTTGGGTAATATCACAACCCTAGACAAGCACGCGGTCTAATTAAATCAGTACTTATTGAGCTTAATTAAAACATTTTTTTATAAAACTAGTTACAATACCGAATAAAATGTTAGTTAATAAAATAAATTAATTTGTTTGGACCCTTTGACGTTTGTTAAAATTCCTTCACCTACTAATTGATTATATTTTTCGGTCGAACAGCCTGCTAAATGTGTATAAATATATCGTCTAAATTTTCTGTAAGTACAACACCGGATAAACTGTTTGTTAATCAAATAAAGTGGTTTTAACTGCGGCAGTATTTTTGTCGTATAACTAACCAAACGGTGGAAGTGTCTTTTGTACGACGGGCAACTGATTTAGTAATAGTATTGCGGTGTTGCCATTATCTATTCATAGCTTGTCTAAAGAAGGCTGTGGTATTGCACTTCCACCAACCTAAAGATTTGTTTGTTGTCCACAGTCAGCCAGAAAACCCATGTGTTTCTAAAGGCGCTTTTTTTTGGAGGTGTGCAATTTTGAGTTGGCAACACTGCTTTATTTGATAACCCATTCAACAGCTGATAGTTGCTTTTTGTTTAGTTTGGTTTGACATTTCATGATGGTTGGACTTACACCAAAGCAACGCTTGCAAATATTTGAAATTTTTTATCAAAATAATGCTTCGGTTCGTCAAACTTATGGTGCACTTCGTCCATTTTACGGCGTACATAATCGTCCTTCAGAACGGATAATTTGAATAACAATAGATCGTTTTTGGACCACGTTTAATCTTAATGATAATGTGCATCCCGTGAGACGCTGAACAGGAAAGCATTGAAGAAGATCCAAATCAATCAATTCGTCGCCGTTCTCAGCAACTGGGGTTGTGTCCTTTCACTTATGGCTTTTGGATTAAAAGCTTTCAAGATTCAACTTGTGCAGGAAGTAAAGCTAAACGACCATCGTATGCGCCGCCAATTCAAAATTTTGTTCCCCGGTAAATCCCATTTTTGGCTGAATGGGTACGTAAATAAGCAAAATTGTCGCATTTGGAGTGAGGATAATCCACAAGCTTTTGTCGAAACACCAACACAGAAAATTACTTCTTGGTGGGCCATTACTCCATATGTCTTCAAAAACGATGATGGTAGATTCATTGTTACTGTCAATGGTGAACAGTATAGGGGCAGGATTGGAAATTTTTCGTACCTCAATTAGCCGGCATGAAACTTGCTGACATGTGGTTCCAACAAGAAGGAGCCACATGCCACACAGCACGCGCTACAATTGATTTACTCAAAGATTCTTTTGGTGAAAGAATAATTTCACGTAATGGTCCATTAATTGGCCACCAAGATCGTGTAATTTAACCTGATTGGATTATTTCTTTGGGGTTATGTCAAGTCAAGTCAATTATCTACGTCGATAAACCACAGACACCTGGAAATCAACATTCAAAGAGTTATTGGCGAAATACGGCCGCAAATGCTGCGAAAATTTTGAGAAAATTGGTGTTCCAGTTTGCGCCTTGTACGCGCCAGCCGTGGCGGCCACATGGCCGAAATCATATTTAAACATTAATGTTATGAAATTTTCTATCCAATAAAGTCCGTTTCATTGATATTGAACATATATTTGTATTGAGAGAGAGATGTTTTGGCTCGTGCTAGTATAAGCTGTTTGTAAATGTTGGAAATTTGGGTCACACTGCCTGCCGATCACCACTGATGAGTCGTGGATCGACGAAACGGCCGTCTGGTGAAAGCATGGTAGTGTGAAACAAATTTCCAACATAACTTAAAGTCTTGTTGCTTTATGTAACAAGCAATTCTTATATATTTCTATGTTTTATTTTAATTTAAAGTTCGGTAACTCTAATAAAAGCACTGGAGAATACAACAGAACTGTTGAAAGCTTCGAATCAATATCAACAAATTGGTATATCTCAGAAGTGTATTAATAGGTGAATATATTGAAAAATAAAACTAATATTGCATTTTAATTTGCTACCCATATTTCCTATTCCGCAGAATTAAAAACAACCCCTCGTAGCAGGTTGGACAGCGAGAACAGACTGGTTATAACCTAGGGTTAAGCAGATACCTCAGCTATCAATGTCGATGGGCAAATTTTGATGGTTTTAGACGGTACAGGGGGACATCCTATATATCAAAGTGTCACCAGCTTCCAAATTTAATTCTCTTTTAAACCAGGGGCTATATAAGAGGTTTTCCAATAGGGATGATATGATTTTGAAGCAACGTTGCGGCTATTTGTAATATGTCATGATCTGTCATTTATTTGTCATTGTATTCAGTAGTGTTTACAATTTCATCATGGAGAGATATACGCAAGAACAACGTTTCCAAATTATTCAGTTTTATTATCGAAATAATCGTTCTCCAATTGCAACTTTTCGTGCGCTTTTGCCATTTCATGGTCGTAATAATTGTCCAAGTGTGCTCGCTATTCGTCGAATTCTTCAAAATTTTGAGCGTACATTTTCTTTACATAATCTTCAAGTGCCAATAAGACAAAGAACCGCCCGAAGTAATGCAAATATTGCTGCCGTTCAGGCAAGTGTTGCTGAAGACCGCAATTTGTCGATTCCAAGACGTTCTGAACAGTTGGGACTGTCTCAAAGCACAACCTGGCGGATTTTGAGAAAGGATTTGGGTTTGCATCCGTATAAAAATTTTCTCACTCAAGAACTGATGCCATTGGACTACCGTAAACGTCGTGAATTTGCTGATTTTGCCTTGGAACAACTTGAAAACTATAACGATTTTTTTAAGAAAATCATCTTCTCCGATGAGGCACACTTTCATCTGAGTGGTGCGGTAAATAAACAAAACTTTCGATTCTGGTGTGAAATCCACAATTATTCATGAAAAACCATTACATTCACCTAAATTGACAGTTTGGTGGGGTTTTTGATCTAGTGGAATCATCGGTCCTTACTTCTTTCGAAATGATGCTGGTAACACCGTTACTGTAAATAGAGAGCGGTATAGATCGATGATAACCAACTTTTTATGGCCGATTTTGGAAGAAGTTGATCTTGAAAACATTTGGTTCCAGCAAGACGGGGCTACGTGCCACACAGCAAATGCAACAATTGAATTATTGCGAGAAAAGTTTGGAAATTCGATTATTTCAAAAAATTGTGATATTGAATGGCCTCCAAAAAGTTGTGATTTAACACCATTAGACTATTTCTTGTGGGGTTATTTGAAGTCATTGGTCTTTCGAAATAAACCAGACTCTCTTCAAGTTTTACAAGTCAATATTGAACGTGCCATTCATGACATACGACTTGATTTAGTGAAAAAAGTGCTCGAAAATTGGGTTCATCGAATTCGTTCCTGCAGAAGAAGTCGTGGAAACCATTTGAATGACTATCACTCTTATTGGAAAACCCATTATTTAGTCAAACTTAATAAAAATGAATAAAAACCATATTTTAAGCAGTTTTAGAAAACAGAAAATGACAAAAAATGAAAATCACCCTGTATAAAGCAAACTATTAATCACTTTAGCAGCGCTTGGATTGCGACATTAAACTAAACTCTTTCAAACCCTCCTGTCAGGGTATACGCTGGAAATATGCTCCTAGATGCGGTCCTGCCTAGATTTTTGCAAGTTGCAGTCCTGTATTATCCAAATCCATGTCGCCTCGAAACATTAAATTGTTGTACAAATTTGATAAGTTGGTATGTTAAAAATTGACTGTAAGAAGTAATTTGAATACAACAAATGTCAATGTCAAATTCAAATTATTATTCATATTTCTGAAACGGTTCTTATACCTAATATCTATAAATATTTATAACTTCTTTGTATAAATTACAATAGCTTTATTAACAATGTACCTTCTTGCTTATAGCAAATAATGATTCAATTCTACAACACTGAAACAACCATTGTTTGTCTCATATTATGGAAAAGTTGTTTTTGTATTGTCTCATTATATTCAATAAGTCAACATAGAAATGTTAACAATATTATCTCCATTGTAAACATACTCGACACCTACTTTAGATTTTTTTAAGTTTAAAATTGAATAGTGTCACCAACCTCGTACATACAAATCAGTATACAGGGATACATTCTGTAGAAGGTTCTATACAATGTACCAATTTCCAACTGTTGCGGAAATATTAAGCGTTTTCAGATTTATTGCAAAAATTAACATATATACATTCCAAACTCAATATTGTTTCCAATTTAGGTTTTGATATTGAGAAAGTAACCAAAAACCATTTACGAATTTCTTTTTATCTTACTGACAAGCGGTCATTAGACTTAGAACCTAGATGGTGAGGACGGTAAAATAGACAAACTCGAATGCCAAATGTGTCAACTTGTGTCATTTAAAAACAATTCTGCCAGATTTGGTTAATGTGAATAGTATGAAAATAAAATTAAGTATAAATTAGGAGCATTTTTAGATATAATGTTTTAATATATTTTTCGCCTGCCTGCACTTAAACAGAGTTTTTCCGCCCGCATATGCGGGCGGTAAATGACCCCATTCATTTCTCTCAAAAACTGTCAGTTCATAACAGTCATAATTAATTATTAAAATACAGTTCTTTTGATTTAATATTGGAGTATGAAGAGGCAAGCACCACTGGCGGTAAAGCCGCCGCAGCCCTTCGCTGTATAGCTGCCCTCGCTCGCTTCGCTCACTCGTGCGTCTATACAGCGGCGGGCTGCAACGAATGCTTTACCGCCCTTTATACTTAATATACTATTCTTATATTATTGTAGAAGTTGAATAGATTAAATTTGTTGGAAAATCAAGTATCTAATCATGTTCCATGTGTAAATATATTGTGTAATGCATGGATTTGTTGAGGAAAATGTGCTGGAATATGTATTTGGAGAAATTTTCAAAAAGTTTGACAGCAGAGCATATTATTATGTTGGATCTCATACGTTAGTAAGCTGTTTAGGCGAGCAGATGCACTCCTCGCTATATGGATTACTTCAGAAAATTTTATGAGATAATTGACGACTATTTTAAAAAAGTTCAAAGAAACCTCAACAAAAGTACACCTTGCATTGCGCTGAATATTTAAACGTAAAAACACATGTATGTGTTTTTACAAACATGCCATGGCATATATCACAACTCTACCCTAACTTAACTCTGTTTTCGTTGAAGATGCAATTAAATTCACCGCCTATATCCGAAGGGACAATTAGTAGAATAGAAAAGCAATTTCGCGAGCTTGGACATATAAGGCAGATAAAAAAACTGCTCTAAATGAGGCAAATCCACATACTTCAAGTCAAAAAGCAGCCCCAATGTTTGATGTTAGCCTTCAACACTATTAAAAATAAAATAAAATGCACCCCTATAAATTATATACAGGGTGTCCCAAAAAACATTCCCCACCCAAAATAAGACGAAAATCACTTATGTCAAAATTTCGAAAAATGTCTCCTTATGAAATTATGACCATTTTGAATATTGAATTTAGACAAATCTTTCACTTGGAATTAATAATTTAAATCTGGTCATCCTTGATTAACCCAGATTCATTCTAAGAGAAAATCTGCATCCTTATCATATAAAGCCGATTCAAGAATTGCATCCTGAGGATACTGAGTTGCGCTTATGATTTTGTAGATTTTTTTTTAAATTGCCTGGATGGAAATGAATACATTTTTAAACAAGTACTGTAGAGTGATGAAGCCCATTTTAACCAGCAATGAGTGTTCAATCAGCACAACTGGCATTGTTGGAATTACGAAAATCAGCACCAAATTAGAGAATCACGTAAGCAAGCACGCTGAAGCTTAAATATGTGGCTTTGTCTGTTGGGAAATAGGATAATAGAACCACAGTTTCTACCTAGGATATCAAACGCCGAAAACTATGCTAATTTTTGCGTTAACAGATTACCAACTCTTCTGGAAGAAGTTCCTTTAATACAGCGGCCAAATATTGTATTTCAACATGATGGTGCACCTGCCCGTTATTCTCGAAATGTTTGAGAGATATTAAATCGACGTTTTCTCAACCAATGGATCGATCGTGGAGAACCTATTTCTTGGCCTCCTAGGACCCCGGATCTCTACCCAATAGACTTTTGGCTTTGGGGTTATCTGAAAAATACGGTTTATCCTGTGAAGATGATGTTATTGTTCGCATTTATGGAGCTTTAGCACAAATTACAAACGAAGCAATAGGCCGTGTAGAAAACAATTATTGAATAAAATAGTGAGGATTTCGAATACTTGCCTTTGTAAATTGAAATGTTTTTGTTTTATTATGCGTTTAGTTAATAAATAATTTGAATTTGAACATTTGATTTTATTTTCGAAAATTACTTCATTTTAATATTCAAAATGGTCACAATTTCATAAGGAGACATTTTTCGAAATTTTGACATAAATGATTTTTGTCTTATTTTTGGTCATAGATTCTACCCTCGAAGGGTGGGGAATGTTTTTTTGGACACCCTGTATATTATAGAAACATGTAAATACATTAGAATAATTTACTTTTATTCCAAATTGCAGAAGATACGCCACTGGTATTAATATTTCCATGTAACACCTTGTCAAAATCAAAACAGCGACATTGCCACGAAGGACGAAGGAACATTTGGAGGGACAAGAAACTCCGATGTGTGTCTCCCTTCCCCTTCATTTAGGTGTTTGTTATTATATGTGCCCAAACAAACTATGTTTTATGAATGAACTGTTGTCATACATCAACATAGAAATTATTTTCTTTTAAATCTTTGTACCTTCTTCTTTCAATAGGAAATTATCATAATATATTTTAAATACAAATACTGAATTAATATATTCTTGCAATAAAAGTCAACCTCCACGTAATAAATTTAATAGATTTCTCTAAAAATCGTTAAATTTACCAAACATGTCTCGTATCATCAGTGGTTATCAAAATTACGAAAAGCTATTTTGTCCTTCTTGTTATTTAGTTACTAATTAGTACAAATGCACTAATCCATTACGCGAAAAAAAAAAAAATTTCTTGGTAAATAAATTACATATTCTCGCAAATCTATTATTTTCTTTTTGTTAAAACATTAAAACCTATTGTCAAAAAACTTTGTGTTACTCATAATTTGACATTTGACACGAATTTTCTTTTTATTAATACTTAACAAGAAATCCCTTGCGGGATTTCCCAGTCGTCTTGTGGTAGTTTTATCTATGAAAAAAGCCATTGAGGGTTGTAAAAAAAATTAAAGAACTAAAAATATTTAAAATAAATAGAAACATTTTTGAGTTGCCCCTTAGATCACCTCTAGGAGCTTATAGTTTAACTTTCAAAGAAATCTTGAATTTAAATCAAAAAATCACTGAAAATATTACTTTTTTGTCATTAACAAAATAAATAAATAAATTTTTGACTCACCGCGTATATAAATTTAAAGTGCTTATGCTAAAAATGTATGAAACCATTCTAACAAACTAAAAAAATTAAAATTTTTTCTATTTATTAGGTCCTGCCGTGTCTCAAAGTCTTGAGAAATAAATAGATACATTTTTGAGTTACCTTTATGAGATTATAGTTTCACCTTAAAAAAACTTGAATTGAAATCTAAAAAAATTAAAAAAATACTGAAAATATTACTTTTCTGTCCTTAAAAAATAAACAAATACATTTTTGACTCACCCCGTATATAAATTTAAAGTGTATGCTAAAAATTTCTAAACATTTAAAATTTATTTGATTGCAATCTGGAAAATTTGTTAAATGTCGGCTAATTAATGTTTTTTTTTTGCATCCTGTACATGCTGCTTATTAATTAATGTTGTTATAATCTGATAAATACTTAATTTAAATAATAAATCCACATCTCTCTATTTGAAAATCGTTGTTGTTACATTAACGTTAACGTTAATAGCGGCGGACGTTATTTTTTGGGACTACCATATCTCTCTATTATGGTTCGTTGGTTTGTCATAATTTGGCAGTATTTTTTTCTAACGTTGGTGTCACTAATTTTAGTTTAGTTGACACTTCTAGTTCACGTCATAATTTGGTTTTGGTTGGTAACAAATTGCTTGTGTCAAATAGTTTCTTTGTTTACATTAATAGCCTAACAGTTTTCGACATTATTTTCATGTTTAAGATCAATTCCATATAGTTGTAGTAAATTTAGAAGGTGTCATTGTGTATTTGAAGTAATATTACTGAAAAAGTGATAATAACCTAAAGTGAGAAATTGTTAATAAAAAATAGAGGTGTTCAAAATGTGGTTTGTTTAAAATGATAGCGTTCATTCAACCCCTAAGAAACTTCCTTAATGACCCTGCCTCCGCATGTCGTTTGGCATGCAAATAGCACTTCATATTATAATCTGATAAATACTTAATTTAAATGATAAATCCATTTGTCAACGTCATTAACCTTATAAAATTTGATACTAAATACCTACTATAAATATATTAGATAGGTATTTTAAATCTGCTAGCCTAAAAATGGCAGCCTATAATATGATTATCATCATAGGTGACGTTATTTTTTAGAACTACCATATCTCTCTATTTGAAAATCGTTGGTGTTAAATTAACGTTAACGTTAATAGCGGCTACCATATCTCTCTATAATGGTTCGTTGGTTTGTCATAATTTGGTAGTATTTTTTTCTAACGTTGGTGTCACTTATTTTAGGTTAGTTGACACTTCTAGTTCACGTCATAATTTGGTTTTGGTAAGATGTTTTTTCTAACGACAGACAAATTGCTTGTGTCAAATAGTGTATTATTATTTTCTTTGTTTACATTAATAGCCTAAGAGTTTTCGGCATTATTTTCATGTTTAAGATCAATTTCTATCAACCTGTTGTATATTGTAGTGTTATAAAATGGTTATTCTATATAGTTGTAGTCAATTTAGAAGTTGTCATTGTGTATTTGTAGTAATATTACTGAAAAAGTGATAATAACCTAAAGTGACAGTGTCATGAGAGCCGTCAGATGGATGGATGTGATCATATATTTTTCAATAACATAAGTCTGATGGATGGGAAATAGTTGATCTCTCCCTCTGCGTCGCACACAAAATGAACTTTTGCAGATGTAATTAAATTAATTAATAAAATAGTGTAGCCGTATTAAATCCCGTTGAAAAGTACCCGTTGGGATGCAGCAAAAAACAAATTTTCTATATAGACAGACCTGCGGCTGCACCTTCGGTACAGCTTTAAGTTAAGTCACATAGATAGCGGTCATTTTTTTTGCAGATTTTCGACGACAAAGACAGCACGATCAGAATTATAAGGATTAATTAAATGTAAAAATCTGAAATGTTGTAGATTAATTCCACTATCTTTCAGTAATGGCGTTTTGAATTTTTGTTTTTTTAAATTGATTTTTTTTTTTGAAAGATGAAATATACTGGAATCAATCTACAGCATTTAAGATTTTGACATTTAATAATTGATTTATGAAAAGAAAATTCGTAACAAAGGTCAAATTATGAGTAACACAAAGTTTCTTGACAGTAGGTTTTAATGGTTTAACAAAAAAAAAAAATTAATAGATTTGTGAGAATACTATTGATATTGATTGTGATTTATTTATCAAGAAATTTTTTTTCGCGTAATGGATTAGTTCATTTCTACTAATTAGTAACTAAATAATAATTGTAACAAGAATGACAAAATATTTTTCGTAATTTTGATAATAGAATATTATATCATTCAACTCCACCTAAATATGGACTACTTTTTTAAAATTGAATTAATATGTTCAATGAAGTAAATTAGATAAGATTATAATTTAATAAAAACATTTGAGGAATGGATTATGAATTTCTTACCAGCCCGTAAAGGTTGTCGGCATGTTGCCGATTCTCTAATAGTTAAATATGATTAATTTTTTATACTTTGGATTTAATATGCTACAGCTGGTGTCATAAAAAATACAAATATTAAGTAGGTATACTGAAAATATTCATTAAAAAAGTTGTTAATAATAATAGGTTATTTCTTTTTAACACTCACGTCAGATGAACCATGAGGTAAATTTTGTAAAAAAATCGCGCCTAGAGACAGATTTAAAAAAGTAAAATGATACTTTCTTCATAATGGTTGCATATTTTCCGTAACTCGCTTTTGTACTCACAAAGACTTGGCGTAGAGAATTACCATAAAGGAGGTTGACGAACTTTTGCAGACTGATCATAAATAATATTTGAAATATTCATTAAAATTAAATTTCTTTAATAAATATATAAAGAATCCTCTTAATTCTTCTTCTTACATTAGCCCAAATGTCGCCGAGTACGAGTTATGTTGGACACTGGTTCACAACGATCATATGTAACACAAAATCTGTTGCTAATGAAATGTCATACACTCCGCCATAGCCAAGAACGACTTATCTCTGAACCTTCAGAAATTAAGCTGATATATTTTGGATACTACACTTTGGTTATTGGTATATTTCTTTAATATGATTCAAACTGCCATAGCCAAGAACGACTTATCTCTGAACCTTCAGAAATTAAGCTGATATATTTTGGATACTACACATTGGTTATTTGTATATTTATTTAATATGATTCAAAATTCCATAGCCAAGAACGACTTATCTCTGAACCTTCAGAAATTTTCAGTGTATTACTAATATTTACAATACTTACATATATTTGGTTTCAATAAAAATTCCTCGAAGTTTCGTTGAAAGATGACCTCGATATGTGTAACAAAATCTACAAAGACATCATTCACCCTTGAGCATTTCTAATTAAATCTCAAACACTCAACCACATATTCAGATTACAAACAAAATATTTATCTCTTATCTCGTACACGCCGACAATGAACTCTATACTGAACACAGCAGTGAACGGTATCCACCTACGTCTATGCGATTATTAACGCGTTCTCTCCTATAATGGCGGCATGCGCGACAAGATGCGCAACGCAACCGGAGACTCGGAATGCTGTTTGTTTTTATGCTGTGGTATTGTTATGTTATGCCATTGTGAGATGTCAGTCGGAGAAAAATAGAGTTTTTGATCTGAAACTCTCTAATTTTTGTTTTTTTTGTTTAAGGAGCATCCAGTTCAATGGTCATTAGCTCTATTTGTCAATAATTAGTGACCTTAAGTAGCGTTTAAATTTTATTATATACATTTATATCTTTTAGATACTGAATTGTATTTAGTATAGATGATTTCTCACATAAATTGTTTTTAAAATTATTCTTAATATTATATGCAGTTCTTTGTGTTGAAATATATTGATAAACGTCTATAGTACCTTGTAAGGTGCAGAAAAATTCTAATTTTAGGGCGAGAACAGATTTTAGAACCGACGCCGCCGATGGTTGAAAGTCGATAAAGTTGTTTTCCATATTTAAAAAAATAAAAGTAGGCAACATAAAGCGATATTTTAATGTAATCAGACAAGTGTAAATAATAAATTAAAAAAAGAAACATTGTGGGAATATGACTTATTAATAAAATTATATTGTAACATTTACCATAATAGCATAGGTACACTAATAATAAAGAATTTCTAGAAAGGATAAAATGCCATATTATTCTCTTTGAGATCTGAGTTGGTTAAGGTCACAAGATGCCCTTTTAAGAATAATACCAAGCCAAGAGCTGTCACGTTGTATTTGCTGGTGTACTTAGTATTAGTAGCATGGAAAAGAAACAGATAGAGAGAGGAATCGTGCCGCCATTCCACTTTTTTTTCGTAATTTTTAATGCCTCGTCTACAACAGAGAACCGGCAATATACAGTTACTTATTACTTGGAAGGGACATACGGCTTTTAAGAACGAAATCGCAAGGCATATTAATATTTGTCACGTTGAAAAGCATAATATTCGTTTTAAATGTCTGATTTCATGGAATGTAATGTCTTGAAGAAATTCTTTATTTATATTCGGAGTTTTGCTTGTCCAAGGATGCAATGGTTAGTAATAATAATCTTTATTGGTCTTCATTGGTACAATAGTTTTTTCACAATAGGCTATTGAGGCGAAAAATTCCTGCAGACTCTAAACGGCTCCATTAGTCAGGTACTGCTTTATGGCTCTCTTAAATA
This sequence comes from Apoderus coryli, assembly GCA_911728435.2. Lineage (NCBI taxonomy): Eukaryota > Metazoa > Arthropoda > Insecta > Coleoptera > Attelabidae > Apoderus > Apoderus coryli. The sequence continues at coordinate 5,994,610 of OU452199.1, read as the reverse complement.
AACCCTCAGATTGGTCCCTTATGTCAGAGGGAAGCATATTGAAAATTTATGCTCCAGAATACAAGGAGATTTTTTGTAGAATTCATGATGTGGTCGGGGTAAGTACAAGTGATCTTGTAACAAAACAAAGACACACTGGCAATAGAATTTACTTTTGTCCTACCCTGTATATATATTTGGGTAGTTTTGGATATTTTCTCTCAGTTTTATAGTTTTATATCATGTCTGAAAGTCTAATATTTTTGTAAATATCATACCAACATCTGTAAGTAATAAATTTATTATCTTTGGTGCCTTTAACAAATGTTCCTAAACGAATTGTTACCTAAAAGAAGGACCTTTTTCTTGTCGAAAATATTGTGTTTGTTTATGAGTTAGTCCAAAGATAAATGCATATATTAGAAAAGATAACCAGATGTTTCAGTTATAGAATGGTCAAAACATTCAACATTCTCGAAACGGCTTCATGTAAATTAAATGTCGGACTTTTATTATTATATACAGAAGCTAGTAGTTGGGGAGTTAACAAGGTTTCCCATACCAAAGAACAAATATTAAAGGACGCAGAAAACATGAACATGGGTTTTCATCCAGTTAGCTTTTCTGGAGATTAAGGGGTCATTATATAATCGTATTGTTCCTAACTTTACAAACGGTAGTGTCTTGTTGATCTTCTGAAAAATCTCCAACATAGTACATTTTAGAAACCAACAACCATTATTAAAGTCGACATAAAAATGTATTTTATTTCTGAATCGCTCACCTTGTAGCTGTATCTTTATAGGGGTGTATTGTAAAAATACGCCTTTTTTTCTGATTGGCTATTTTCAATCTCGTACCTACTTCTCATGTATGTTAAGTGTTTTGGAAATACAATCGAATTTTCGAGTTTAGATTCGTTTTAGCCTTGGTAAGGTCTAGATGTACCAATTTTATAAAGTTGAATTAAATATTTTAATTTGTTTTGGGACTTGGTAGATTTTTCACAGTTAGGAATTATTTTCTAGTTTTTTTGTTTTAAAGTATACCAGTATAAAGACTATAAGTCCATTTCATTTTATTCTGAAGTAGTGAATTTGTATGAAGTTTCTTAATAATAATCGAAGTTAAAGTTTCAGTAAGTTTCTTTTCTTTTAATTGAAGGCCTTTTTGTTTCCAATTAATTTTTATAAAGATTAAGTTGTTTCTTTTAGTAATTGAAATAAATTCAGTTTTGAATTGTAATTAAAGTTTCGTATAGGAATTAATATAATTATTCGTAATTATATTAATTTGCTGATTTTAAGTTGTACATTATAATAATAAGATTTTCTTCTAAATTTTCATTCTCGTTTAATTGTTTTATTCTTTTTTTTTTTATTATTTATTAATATTTATTTCTTTGTTGTCATTAATTTTCTTTATTAATTTTAATTATTAAATTAGTTATTTTGAGCCCAAACCTTTGCATTTTATTACAAATAAAGTTTTCATTATGTTGGTGAACAGAACAGAGGTCATTTAATTAATCATTTTCTTTTAAATACAAAGTGGGTGACCGACAGAGATCCAGAGCTATAAAATTAGTATTCTTTCTGAATGTAAATAATACCCGCTAATTCAAAATGGTTACAATCTCTTCGTCTTGTAAAATGTTCATGATTTTTCCTGGACGTGGGAATTTTATTTTTATATTTCAATAATGATCTGAGTAACTTGTATAGCTAGATGCACGGGAGAGTAAGAATCTTATTCTGTTTAAAGGCGCCTCTACAAGGTACGAGTATTTCGAAAATGCATTTTTTTTGTAAAATGAAAACTCTCTCAGCCTCTGTGCATGCACCCCAAACCGCTATATTATAAGCTATGATCGAGTAGATATGAGAGAAGTAGTTGACAAGTAATGATTTTCTGTCAATGACTGCAAATCATATTTGACGGGGTGACGCTGTATTTCCGACGGTTTTAAAGGAGGCAAGGGTTATTCGTATCTACAAAAATAAAGGATCGGTTGATGATCCCAGTAACTATCGACCAATATCGATCTTGCCAATTTTTTCAAAAATCTTTGAATCTATTATTAAGGATCAAATAACTGAATATTTTGAAACAAATAATCTCTTTATGCAAAGTCACTATGGCTTTCGTAATAAAAGATCTACTACTCTTGCAATTAATAACCTTTTGGAATATGGTTCGGATGGCATGGAGCAGGGCTGTGACACCTTTGCTTCCCTTTATGGCCTCACTAAGGCTTTTGACGGTGTTTCACATGAAATACTTCTTCAGAAACTCTCTTACTATAACTTTAATGTTGACTTCGTTGGCTCCTATCTCAGCGATCGTTTCCAGCATGTTTTGTATGGGGGACGATACTCGGAGAGACAAAGGGTTGGACGGGGTGCGCCCCAGGGGTCGGTTTTGGGACCTTTACTGTTTTTAATATGTATAAATGATTAAAACAGATTTCAAGAAGACTCAAATATAATCCTCTTTGCTGACGACACAATTAGTCTGATTAGATCTCGACCAAACGACCCTTTAGGGGAGTTGGTTAATGTTGTTGAGACTGACATAGGCCATTGGTTTCTTGCAAATGAGCTGAGCTTGAATCAGGCTAAAACTCAAAGCATGAACTTTACTTTGCGTTCTGCGCCTATCGATTTTGAGAGCGATGTTCGCGTGAACTTCCTTGGGGTTCATCTTGACCCTAAATTAACCTGGGAGAATCATGTTCGGCAGCTTGAGTGCTCGCTGTCCAGGATCATATATCTCATCAGAAGGCTTGCGCAGAGTGTTTCAATCGCCAGTCTGTTGACGGTGTATCACGGTTATTTTGTTTCCCGTATGTCGTATGGTATTTTGAACTGGGACATAGTTAAGTTAAAGGGGCTTCCAAAATGCAAACTAAGAGACCTATGATGATTTTGTTTGCGACATATTTCGTTTTACAAAAAAGTAGCCCAGCTGGCAAAGCTCTATCTTTAAAAATAACCGACAAGTTATAATATAATCAAAATTATATGACCTGCGTAACGAAATAGAATTTTAATAATAATAATTATTATAATTCTATTATTTTCATTATTTCCAATAAACTAACGTAACAAACTAACAACTTTATTCAAAAATTAGAATAAAAAAGTATTGCCAGAGCTGGGATTCGAACCCATAACCTTCCGCGATATTAAGAATAAATGATTACTAAGTGTAAAGCCTTGTGGCACTCCCAAATTTATGTGTCTCTATGAGGATTCTGTTTCCGGTTGGCTATAGGTTTTATTCATGACGAATATGAGCGTAACAGCAGTGATGTTAAAATAAATAACTAAGTACAAATAAAAATATGTTTATAATGAAAGAAAAAGTATTTTAGTTATGAAGTAATTTTATGCAATTTGATCGCGACAGTTTTAGTCAAACCAGATCTCTTAAGAAATCGCGTCATTTTAAATACCCACCAGTTTGGCTTTCACTTTTCAGATTCTTTTCGATTATTTCAATCTATTATTATTATATGTCCATACAGTCTGGTTTACTATGAAAAAAATACATTATTAGCGATATATGATGCAGTTTTCTGTCATTGACCGTTACATAAATAGTCATTAGAGTGAAATAAATACAAAATATCAATTACTTTATAGAGATTAATGTTCCTACTTGTATATTTATGGATATTTTAATTACATTTATAATCAATTTCCATTAATATACGTATCGGCTTAAATACCAAGTACTTTTGTACTCTGTCCCACACTGGTTATGATTTTAAAAGCTGTAGTCTCTAGATTTGTCAAAACAATTAAATTCAAATGTTAAGTATTTTGACAAGGAGAGTACAATTTTATTTCAAAGAAATATCATTGTATTGAGTACGGCCTCCAACTTCCCGAGTATACAGGGTGAGTCACGAGGAACTGTACATACTTCTACCATAAGTAGAGGCCATAAAAAAAATGTTGTTTTGATAATTAATATTATACAAGGTGAATTATGGATCTTCACCAAAACAATGTTTCGTCATATCTTTTCAATGATTAAGTCGATTTATCTCATTTTTCTATAAAAGTGTGTATTAGTGTCTGTCAACTAACTGACTCAGAATTGAAAAAATCCAGGTCCGTCTTCGAGAAAATTTGTGGGACTGCTTCATATTCAACACTTCACCCTGTATATGATTTTTCAAAAATCTGATATAATTTTTTCAGAGGGCATAAATAGACAGTTAGACCCGGGTATTTGAATTTTTTGTTACACTCACCTCACATTTCCAATTGAAGATTCATTATAGAGCCAAATTGAAAATTGGCAATAATGAAGTCTCTTACTGTATAATAATGTTTAGTTATTAAAAAGAAATCTTCAAAAAAAGACAGGAACGACACACACTGTGCTCCAGTATGGTAAATACAATAATTTGAATTGATTTACAGGGCCGGATTTAAAAATCTGGCATATCTGGTTCATCCCAATAATTCACCCTGTATGTAACTTTTTGCACCCGTAATTGACAGAAAACAGATAAAAAATGTTTGTAATTACCTAGTTTTCTTATTTGTTTGAGGGAAACTCATTTGTCTAATTATTTTAATCGGAATGAAACGAACAAGCCAGGGAAATGTTTATTCATACATTAAGAAATAAAATAAAAAACAATAACCAAACAATAAAACAGTTTTAACAATATGGAACAAAGTAAAAAACAATTTAATAAACATTACGATTATAAAAGATGTTCAAAATGAACTCCATCTGCCTTGATACACTTTTCTTGATGAATGTTTAAATGTGTAATGGACGTTCTGATTTTCAGTGGGTCATTTCTGATAATATTGCAAACAGTGAATAATTCTGCGTTAATGAGCTGTTGTGTTTTATAATCGTAATGTTTGATAAGTTGTTTTTTACTTTGTTCCACATTGTCAAAACTGTTTTATTGTTTGGTTATTGTTTTTTATTTTATTTCTTAATTTATGAATAAACATTTGCTTGGCTTGTTCATTTCATTCCGATTAAAATAATTAGACACATGAGTTTTCCTCAAACATATAAGAAATCTAGGTTATTACGAAATTTTTTTATCTGATTTCTGTCTATTACGGGGTGAATTATTGGGATGAACCAGATATGCCGGATTTTTGAATCCGGCTCTGTAAATCAATTCAAATGATGGTATTTACCAGACTGGAGCACAGTGTGAGTCGTTTCTGTCTATTTTGAAGATTTCTTTTTAATAAATAAACATTATTATACAGTAAGATACTTCATTATTGCCAATTTTCAATTTGGCGCTAAAATGAATCTTTAATTGGAAATGGAAGGTGAGTGTAACAAAAAATTCAAATACCCAGGTCTAACTGCCTATTTATGCCCTCTGAAAAAATTGTATCAGATTTTTGAAAAATCATATGCAGGGTGAAGTGTTGAATATGAAGCAGTCCCACAAATTTTCTCGAAGACGGACCTGGATTTTTTCAATTCTGAATACGTCAGTTAGTTTCCAGACACCAATACACACTTTTATAGAAAAATGAGATAAATCGACTTAATCATTGAAAAGATATGACGAAACATTGTTTTGGTGAAGATCCATAATTCACCCTGTATATTAATAATCAAAACAAGGAGACATTTTTTAATGGTCATCTGATAATCTCCTGACGTGCCTCTACTTATGGTAGAAGTATGTACAGTTCCTCGTGACTCACCCTGTATATGCTAAAAGGGGTGTAATATACCATATTACCAATATTATTCAATCCAAGTAAAAATGCGATGTTGTTAAGGTAAACAAAAACAAAAAAATCCCGATGGCAGCCAGTCGGAAAAGTAGATTTTTGATTTATGTATTTTTTATTTATACTTAGTCTACCACTGACACCCACTATTAATAAACAAATAATGGAATATTCTGACATTCGTCAAATATAAGCAAAGTGTCATATTGACAGTTATTTTAACTGAAATACCCATTATACTATAATACATACGTAAGTACGGTCTTATTGTTATTTCACAGGTGTTTATTTGTCAAAATAATTACAGGTATAGCGGGTGATGATATTTTTTTTATTTTTTGTTACTTTATATTGACTTACATTTACTTAAATATGCCAGCGATGAAAAAACTCTCCAAATAAATATTGTAGAGATTTAAGTGCTCTATCATTTGATATGTAACATCGGTATTTTCTATTAACAACGAAAAAAATATGATTTTTTTAAAACTTTGAGAGGCCGCCATTCTGAAATTAGCTCTCCGATTTCAATCGCCAACGAACTCACGCGATTCCATGACCTAGCCGATTTTTTAACCAAATTTTGTTTCGATTGGTCAAAAAATGCGGCCTAGACCGTGACGCAAAGTTTCTATATCCCATATATATATATATATATAGATATATAAACTTTTGAGCTGAGGTCATTTTTAGGATCCAGGGGTCATAAAATGAAGTACTGCATAAAAATTTTTCAAAATTTCGGTTGTGTCGATCTCCTGAATAGTTAGATTTTTTTTTAAAAATCTACTAAAAATAGAAAATAATTCCAGAATATTCACTTAATAGAGCTATTTACTTATTATTACTACTACTACTATTATTATTAAGTCTTCTATTTTATTGCTTAGGTAGGTACCTACTCGTATATTATTTGTTTAATTTAATTTACTATTAGGTAAAATTGACATGATATACCCAACTGGACCCAAAAGCAATGTGCTCCTTTCATATTTATAATGTATTGATCAACTATTTCCACTCAACTGAATAATAACGTTCGTGGAACTTAATTGGATTAAATATATGAATGCACTTGTTCATATCTAATTAATTCCCTGATAACCATTCATAATAAGATCTAGATATAAATATTTCAGGTTTTTATCTCCATTTTATGACACATTTTGTTGTTTGTGTGTACACGAAAGTTTATTTTCCGTGTAAATTGTAAAAATACTCAATAAACATATCGAAAATTTACGATACCTAATTGTAATCGATGATGAATAAATATTTGAAGTCACATTAAAATTTATGCGTTGTGCCTTGTAATTCTTTTTATTCGCTTTGTATTGTTTTAAGATAATATTTTTAAAACAAACCAAATGAAACACCTTTATTTTACAAGTTTTGGTAAGAATTTTATAAATCTAAACAAACTAGCCAACCCTCACATTTAATCCATTGATTACGAAATAGCCGATACCGTCAACTAGCGATCTAGGACATAATATAAAAACGTTAAGATGCGGATAAATATATATTTTAATAGTACTTATTATTAGAAATATATAGAATGTCTAACCGGTCATAAAGTGGTCAAATTGTAATGTCCGGTTGGTTTATGGTGTTATTTCCTTGACGGTGTTGACGAAGAAATTGTGTTCAATTTATTTTTTAGGAGGGCCACTGACACTATTTCAATATTCCTAGTGTCATTTGGGTGGGAACTTCTAGATATAGGGCTCCAGCGGTTGCCCAAGGAGCTCCTTTACTTGGTTGGCGACCTGCTGGCAGGATTAGAACGGCAGGAAGATGTGTTTCTATAGCATACGTGTATATGAGCAATAATTGTACGAGTACATAAACTAAAACGGATTATACGACCTAGACAAAATGCGATAGGAATAACTATGATGTTATATGTAAAGGGTGTCCCAAAATTAGTTGACGAGTTAAAGCTCTGATCCGACAATATTTTGTATGACATTTTTAAACTGCGGCCGTCAAGCTTTCCTTATTTTTGAAATAAATATTGTTTAATAATGAAGACACATTGTTCCATCGTGTAACGCTCCATTTTTACTGACCCTAAACTGTCAGCTGCCGATTTGTTTTGTTTTTAGGGTTGCCAACACTTTACTGCATACATTATTAAACATAATATACCTACATACTGTTAATATTTATGCTACAAATTCATTTTGCAATCAACTAACGTGACATTATTAACACTTCCGTAAAGATCGGTTTACAAGAAGCCATTCAAATGCGAGTTAAATTTATATTAGAGCTTTCCGCATGCGGTATGAAAGGTTTCACTCGAGACGTGTGTATAATCCTTTTTTTTTTCTGTATAATTTTCAATTCAATATAAATAGGAACATAGAGAAATAAATAAAATCGATAAAATAAAAAAAATCCTTGAAACAGGCCTTATAGGTTCTCCTAATCAACTTAAACCAATCGGATAGCTCCAGCGGGAACGTACGAGGATGCAGTCAATGTAAACTTGGAAGAATGATCATTTAGGGGTCCATTAAATGGTCATGGTAAGGGGCATGGATTGAGTGAAATACGAGTTTAATCTACAGAAATTTAAATTTCTAATTATATTTTCTAAACATTATTTGATGTTTTTTTTGGAATTCTTTTCTGTGTTGCAAACTTTCTTGGGATTTAAATTAGTTTACAAATATTGCTCTTTCTGAACGAGGCCATTTAATAAAATATTCTGCAATATAAGTCACTAAAATAACTATTGTTGGGGGCAATTGCTACTTATTATTTGGGTATTTAACCACTATATAACATAGTAAGCATTAAACAGCTAACTAATCAGTGGCGGCTTGTCCTATGAAGGACATGACGCGTCGTACGCCAATGCTGAATGAGAAAGGTACAAAATTCACCTTCACCTAAATAATCAGTAAAATTGATAATATTTAAGTATTTAATTTTATTTTATTGTAATTATTTTTCTGCATATAAAATTCAAACAATAAATTAATGTATAGGTACTAATTTTCAACCTACTTGACCATACAACTGTAATTTTGAATTTCGTCTGCATCTGAAGCAGGCTTTATCGTATACACCTATTTAACATACTTAATTTACATATCCTCTTTTTTTATTCGTGTAATAATAGTAAAACATTATTTATTTCGGCCTCTCTCTCTTCCCTATATGCGACAGTTGACACCCTTGCCAGTGCTTGTGTCTTATGAGAATAGCCTATTTATTTATCACACACGTTCTTATGCAGATGAAGCGTGCCTCAAAGCATTTTCATCTATAATTCAGCAACAATGGGCAACACTGCCATCTGGCATATACCCACTATACAACCACCTATCGCTCTTCGTCTAAACATAGTTGCCAACGTTTAATTGTACTAAGCATAGCATACGAATCTTGCCATTAAAAAAACACTATAAAAAGCACGCTTCATATAGATGCAGCAGAGATTTAATGTAAAATAAGGTTATATGACAACGCTTGGCGTTTTGTACCTATATGTCGATTATTATTTTGATTATATCTATCTCTATCACACAGTCGCAAATTTCTAGAGCTGTCACAGTTGTGCTATACATGTGCTAATATTATTTTTATTTACTTTTCGGGAAGCTTAAAGTTTTGATTTTTGATATTTTGAATACAAATTAGTCTTTCTATTCAGTTACCTACATATTTAATTGAAGTTTTAAAATCTAAAAAAGTAGTAAACAAATAAAAAAAATATATATACCTACGGTTATTAATTAGTACCTATACCTATTTTTATAAAAATAAATGGGTAGGTACCGTACATACTTTAATATTATGGAAGAAGCAAGTGGAAGTACTACACATCAGCAGCGTAAATTATATTTACGCTGACATCAGGTAAGCGAAGTTATTATGAAAAATGATATTTATTTTTTAATTTTAACTAAAGTTAAGTTTTTTTAGTTAACACTCCTATTAAGAACAGAAAAATCTTGTTAAAAATATACAGACACACCTGTTCCAGATTTAAATAAATGTTTGATAAATATAAATAAAGGCAAATGCATAAAAGCAGAGCTTGTAATAATATCTGGAATGAGACGTCTTATGATTTGCTAACAGGTAGCATAAAAGTAATTTGATTGACAGTTTCATAAAATGTGTTTTATTTAATATTATTATGAAGTAGGTAAATATATTCTAGATACTAATTACACTTTTTAAAGAAAACAATACTTAGGTGAGGTACCTACTTATAAACATAACCTATATTTTATGCAGTTGACGAAGTAGGGATATCCCTATTAATTTTAGCTACCTATTAAGTATATGACTTTATTTTATGTTATGCTTCACCACACTAAACTGCCACAAGCCGCCACTGTAACTAATCCTTCCGGATTTGTACCAAAACTGACTACGTGAATGAGAAAATCTAAATTTTGTCAATGGCTTCCATGCTAAAGAGAGTTGGATAAATTTTCCTAAACTTTCGGGAACCAATCTTCTTCCATCGTCAGACGCTAAAAACGCATCTTAATTTCGTTTATTGCAATATTTTTACAGTTTGCGCATATTGACATGACGCGTCGTACGCCAATGCTGAATGAGAAAGTTACAAAATTACAGATAAAAGATGAATAGCAGTGTTGGCCAGCATCATAGCATTTTGAAAAATAAGAAAAAAAAGTGTTTGATAGTATCAAATTTTTTGATTGGTTCCCTGGAATCTCTGTGCATTCCAGGGATATTAATTTCATGCCTATATTGGTGGAAGAAAGGGTTCCTTTTAATTTGTAAGATTATATATTTTAAACATGTGAACGTTTGTCCTGTGTTTATATAAATTAGTCGTATTGTTTGTTTTTGTTTTATGTAAATTTGTGACCGGAGATGAAAAATAAATGTAAGTAATTTTAGAATGATTAAGTGATAGATATATTTTTCATTATTGTATTCTTCCATTGTCTGAATTGATCCAACGAAAAAAAGAAAGGAAAAAATAGTATTAATAACATGATTTTCCATATACATTTATATTGTATAAAATCGTAATTTTCGATAAAAAAAAATGATTTTCTAGATGGAAAGCCTTGTTGTGTTTGATTTAGTTTGAAAAACACGTATTGCTTTCCAATGTTATGTTTAATTTACTTTGGCGCTATTGCTAACACCAAAGTTATGTTTTCGTTTAATTTAGTTTGTTTCTATTATATTTAGTTATTTAATTTAATTTGGTACTATACTTTAAAGATCATTCAAACACTTTAATTTTTAATTACTACTTTATTAATATTGTTTCACAAGGTTTCTGTTTGAAGAATAAAAATGACCTGAACGGTCTGACTGGTTTGAACTAACTGAACTTACTTACTTGACTGAACTGACTCAACTGAACTGTCTCACAAAATTATGCCTTTTTATATCTTATATCTACAGAGTCATTAAAAATGGTTAAACATTTATTAGGGGTTAGTTTTTATATTGATAGAAAGAAAGGTGTGAAACCTATTAGAGGGTTTTATGGTAACATAATATTTTATGTTATCTTACAATAAAGTTTACAATATTATGACCATGCTAAAAGAAAAATATACCCTATAAAACATAAATGTGGTTTCACACCGTAAAATTAAGGGATCCCGAAAAGTAATAAAATTAGGTAAAACAGCTTATCAATTGTTAAATATGGTTTACATCATAAAATAAGGAACTCTAATATTATTTACAATAGGGAACAACTGAATATAAAACATGTGGAAGTATAATAAATGATATACAGGGTGTCCTGTGGGAAGGATCATAATACCTCCCCCCTAAGTGAGAGATTTTATAATAATGAAATTGTTAGAAAATCTCTATTATTATTATTAAAATATGATATAGCATAATTAAAATTGCTAGGTCTATCTACATAAATGAAAAAAACTTAAATATAAAAACACTTAAAATAATATGCTAAAATTAAAGAATTATTATGTAAATCGTAAAATTACTGTGTCTCTCTGACTGATGGCCTACGTGTCGGTGTAAATACTATAGATTTACGTTTTGGATGAACAATGTCCTCATCATGATGACAACTATTTTCAATTTGTTGATCACGGTGATATTCTGCAATATATCTACTTTGATTTGGTTCAATTGTTTGGTTAACTCTTACACAAATATTTGGAACAATTCCACAACAAGAACTTCGTTTGAAACACTTAATGTAAATCCTGTAACAAATGAACAACAATACCATTATAGCTAGAATATATGCTACTAGAGATCCTGTAAGTGTGTAATTTGATAAAATATTCTTTTTATAAATATCATCACTTAGTTTTTCAATGTCATCTAATTTATGACTAGCAATATTAAGTTCTGGGATATGCTTAGCCAATGTCTTATAATGTTCATTCAATATAAGTTCCGACATGTTAATTTTTGTAAAGTTCACTTTTTCACAGCACTCTTCACTAATTTCAAATGCAGGAACAAAGTTTGTATATACTTTGGAGTTGAAGATGTTGCCATGTGGTACCAATGTTGTTGACGCACTATAAGCCTTACATTGTTTTCCTATAGTGACGCTTCCGAAATTTTTTAATGTGATATCGACTGGTTTTAATTGATCACTACAAGAAATAGTTAGAGTCTCTGGATGAGATACTGCGAATAGCCAAGTATTTGAAGTGATTAATTGAATAAAAATACCTTTGTTTGTATATAAAAAATGAATTTCACATATATCAGGTATATTACTCGTTATACCTTGAAGTAATTTCATCTCACAATTATCTACAACATGTGCCAAAGAAACTTGTTTCTGATGAGAAAAAATAAATTTATCTTCTGATAGTTTCAAACAATTGCTGAATTCAATTTCAGAAAGTGTTACAAATTTCTGTTTGGTTTCATCAACGGCAATATATTTAGAAGATGGTTTAATTAAAATGAATTTATTTAATGATAATAATTTTGGAAATGGTGATACTTTGTATAGATAGAATAATTCCGTCTCAATTAGTGGAATATTTATAACATATATTAACCGACTATTTTCGAAATATACCTGTAAATCGATTATATTCAATAAAACATTTGCATTTGAAGTGTCCACTGGAATTGGAAATTCAAGACCATGAGGTAGTGTTTCAATAATTGGTTTAAGTTCATCCATTAATTGAATTGGAGTAAGAATTACTGGATGTAACAATCCCTTTTTTGCTAATAAAATTGCATTTGATAATGTAATAATCTCAAGTTGTAATTGATTTAACATCATATTTGTTAGTACTATATGTTCGTCTAAATAATTTTTCATACTTAAATACTTTATATATTTTTGCTCTTTATTTAATTCGTTATCCAGTTTTTTTATAACTGCTCTTTGTGTATAAGGGAGTCTGTATGGTTTAATGTTAATACGTCCTTTATTAGGGTCTGTTGGAATTTTATGTCTAATAGTGTCAGTGTAAGTTAATTTGTCACCTTCTAAATAAAAAATGTCTGAAAAATTTCTTATTATATCCAATAATGAGTTTTGTTCTTCTACGTTAACATGTTCTAATTTAATAAGGTCTTTTATTCTATGAAATCTATCAACTAAATTAGAATATTTTTCATTTTCAATTAATAAATCATTAAAAATAGGTTCTATATTAACCCTTGGTAACGGAATACGATACGTTTCATTAGAAATATTTAAAATGCTGACCAGACATTTATAATTTTGAGTATTTGTTACTGTCGAACCTAAGTAAATGTTTTCCGAAATTTGTTTGGCTTCTACAAGTCCTTCAGCATTGGCAATATTTGCTCTAGTGGCTACTGCAATTTCACATCTAGCAGGAATTGTTATGAGAGACTTTGAAGGTAAAATTTTAAAATTATTATTGTTAAAATATATTGATTCGTTATTATAATCTATTTGCACTTTATATTTTTGCATAAAATCACGTCCTAAAAGTCCATCGGCTTTAATTGATATATCTTCGGGAATTATATGAAATACATGTTCAATTACTTTATTGTCTTTTAATAAAATCGAAAGTGAATAAGTACCCATGGTATATACAGATTTTTTGGATATGCCTTTTAACTCAATTATAGAATTTTTATCGATGTTACAATTTTTAAGTTTAGATGCTTTAATTAAGCATACATCTGCGCCTGTATCTAAAATTAAATTTAAATCAGAATCTATTATATCTAGCGATTGAAGTTTAACAATATCTAACTGAATCTGTTCTTGTGATAATAAAACGGTTCTATGAGAAATAGGTTGTTCATTTATTAAAACATTTTCTACATTTGCTGCTGAAGTTGATGGACAAGAAACGTTGTTGTCTTGTGTATGATACCTATGAATATTGGCTTGTTCGTGAGTAATATTTTCAGATTGAATAATTTGTGTTTGTCTTGAATCTTGTACATTTCTAGTATTCTGATTGTACGGAGGTATATTTGTATTTTGCCGATTGTAATAATTGTTATTTCTCGAATTAGAAACATTATGATTGAAATTTGTTGGAAAACGTCGACTATATTGGTTTTCGTGAAAATTTGATGACTGCAAAGAATTATTTGTCCCAAAATTAGTATTACGATTAATATTTGTATTTTGGTCTCTATAGTTTGGTCGATGAGAATTTTGTGGATAATTATTTCTATTTTCAAATTGTTTTAAAAATCTACATTCAGATGTATAGTGGTTATTTTTACCGCAATATAAACAATTTTTCCTAGAACTCTGAAAATTTCTTTGAACATTTTGATTTCTAACAAAATTTACATTTCTAAAATTTTGATTGTGCTTAAAATTTTCATTTTGTTCCAATTCCATTTCTAAAGCTGTTGAAATTGCTCTATCTAAACAATTCATGTTTTCTGCTATAACACGGATTTGTATTTTTTCATTAATCAAACCTTTTCGAAAATTATTAACTAAGTTTGAGTTCATCGAATCTATTAAAACTTTAGCCTCAGGTGGACTATTATTTAAGTAACACGTTTCTTTATATTTATTTACTAAAATATTTAATCTATTTGAATAACTTTCGATATTTTCTCTAAAAGTTTGTTTGATATGCATGATTTGCGATAAATAATGAGATGAAGGAGTTTTATCACTAAAATATTCTATTAGAAAGTCTTTAATTTCTACCCAATTAGCAAAATGTTTATATTGGGTAGCTTCTTGAGCTTTTCCTTTCAATTTCGTACCAAAAATTAGTTTAGTTAATCTAGCTCTTTCAGATTCTTTTACTACTTCCATCATAGTATCACAATTCTTAATGAAAAATTGTAGCGAATTGCCATCGCCGTAACCATCAAAGGAATCAATTTGATTTAAGATATCGATAGCGTCTTTACCTGACATTTTGTAAAAATTAATAAATACTTAAAAAAATTAAGATTGCTAATTTATGCAAAGGTATTTTTACTTTTAAGTAGACACGAAGTTATTTGCAGTTTTTTTATTAATATTTTTATTTTTACATAAAAAAATAAATTCAAAAGAAAAAACTGGAGAGAAAGTAAGAAAACAACGTCACTAACAGAAACAATAAAGACTTACCAAAACTTCATCCCGAATCTGGTCACCAACAATCTGTTTAAGACCAACTTGGCGTCCCAAGTCTTAATGTCTGCTGCAGTAGATTGGCTTGATCAGGTTTTCAGATGAAAACACAGGAGTCCTTAGCTGGAACTTTGTTGCGTACTGGGCGCTCCTCCAAAATTACCAGTTGTTCCGTAACTGACGTCTGTATTTTTCACTGCGTCAGACGCTCTTTTGAAAAACACGTAGAGTTTTCCGCTGCCACCAATGTTGTGTTTGATTTAGTTTGAAAAACACGTATTGCTTTCCAATGTTATGTTTAATTTACTTTGGCGCTATTGCTAACACCAAAGTTATGTTTTCGTTTAATTTAGTTTGTTTCTATTATATTTAGTTATTTAATTTAATTTGGTACTATACTTTAAAGATCATTCAAACACTTTAATTTTTAATTACTACTTTATTAATATTGTTTCACAAGGTTTCTGTTTGAAGAATAAAAATGACCTGAACGGTCTGACTGGTTTGAACTAACTGAACTTACTTACTTGACTGAACTGACTCAACTGAACTGTCTCACAAAATTATGCCTTTTTATATCTTATATCTACAGAGTCATTAAAAATGGTTAAACATTTATTAGGGGTTAGTTTTTATATTGATAGAAAGAAAGGTGTGAAACCTATTAGAGGGTTTTATGGTAACATAATATTTTATGTTATCTTACAATAAAGTTTACAATATTATGACCATGCTAAAAGAAAAATATACCCTATAAAACATAAATGTGGTTTCACACCGTAAAATTAAGGGATCCCGAAAAGTAATAAAATTAGGTAAAACAGCTTATCAATTGTTAAATATGGTTTACATCATAAAATAAGGAACTCTAATATTATTTACAATAGGGAACAACTGAATATAAAACATGTGGAAGTATAATAAATGATATACAGGGTGTCCTGTGGGAAGGATCATAACAGCCTGATGAAGGTGCAAATAAAGGCACCGAAACGTCGTGTATGAAAAGGATGGTTTATTTGGACAGCATAATAAACATGCGTTATTAGAATGTTTGTTTTTTGTGAACTTAAAACCCCAAGAAATTAAAAAATTCTTAAATATAAATAAGAAGGTTAAGAATAAAAAAAAAGAAAAAAAAGAATTTGTAAGTTATTAGCACTTCTTACCAAAAGAAGAAAGCTTTTGATGTTACGCCACTGAAATACACCCCTATATTAGGGAAAGTATTGTGGAGGCGCTAAAAAAATGAGATAAAGACGGATATAACCATTTTGAGACGATTAAGACCATTTCCAGATGAAAGTCCGTGTGTGTATGTATTCTTCCACGATAGCGCCTAATCACTTTAACCAATGGAGCTAAATTTTGGTGCATGAGTTTGGGGAAGCCCCAAACTGTGCTAAAAAAAACATGACTTCCTTTGCCCACCCTGAAATAAGTGGATAAATGAAAGAAATAAATATACCGGTCGAACCTATACGTGTTCTTAAAGAGTTGGTCAAGAACCTCCTGAATATCACAACTGGATATCTCTTTCCCTTCCGAAAATATCGAGGTTGGAGTTTGGGTACAATTTTTATATGTTGCAAAACATGTGTCCATCAATTTATTATAGAGCTCGTCCAATAGATCGAAGGAGTCGCAAGTGAAGTTGTCAAAATATCATTAAGTAAGCGGTTTAATAAATTATCTTAACACAACGAACACATACCTAAGGAAAAAAATAATAGTGAAAGTATGAGTTCACTGTAGTACGATAAACAATAAAGACAAGGTAAAGTTTAGGTAAATATTCAATACTTTACTATGTCAATGCTTTTTTTTTTTTTTTGTTCATTTTTATGATAATAGTAGCAACAGCCTCAGCAAATACCACGTGACTTCACGGTAATTTATTAGACCAAGTCTAGGAGATTATGGAATGTGAACATGGTGACCTTCCTAATTGCGCTTTATGTTTTCTTGCTTTTTGTTCTTTGATTAAAATTGTTAAGCGATAAATAAAAACAACAAAGTTGGGTTGGGTTTAGTGGTTAGTGACCGTGTCAAAGAAAGTGTAAGTCAAGCTACGTGTGTTTATTTATTATGTTTCTAAAATAGTGGTTTTCCGAAATAGGTTATTCATGTGACTGAATTACTTTTACATCGTCCATAGCTATATTCCTAACGATTAATTTATCGGCAATACACTGTCGGATAAATTAGATTAAAGATTAAAATAGGTGGTATATCACACGTAATGGTTTAAACAAGTTTTTAGTATTTTTATGTATGGATTATACTTCGGTCTTCTTCAGACTCTGAGATTTACAAAGCACAAGTTGTCAAATTAAAAGTCAAAACAAATGATTGGAAGTTATTAATATAATAAGCTTCCTAATGAAATTATGCTTATTGATTTTAAAACAATGCCATATTTTGTACGAGTGGTAGATATTTCTCATTGTCACTGCCAATTACTGATAAACATTTTGAAGAAATATTTAGGTACATTTAAAAATTAAGATATATGACTTAATGTTATTACTAGTTCCTTTGTTATGTAAGTAAGTAAATTATCTCATATGTCACAA
This sequence comes from Apoderus coryli, assembly GCA_911728435.2. Taxonomy (NCBI): domain Eukaryota; kingdom Metazoa; phylum Arthropoda; class Insecta; order Coleoptera; family Attelabidae; genus Apoderus; species Apoderus coryli. The sequence goes on along the minus strand of OU452199.1, from coordinate 5,976,767 downwards.
TTTAGTCTACTATCACTACTTACAATGCATTCCAATAACAATAAAACTATCTTCTGTTGCCTAAAAACCCTCCTAAACTAGATAAAGATATACATAAGTATTGACCTTTTGTTGTACAGGGCTATTCACGTCATACGAGACGGAATAGTGTGGCTAAACTATTTAGTTTCCTGAAAGTTTTATTTATGGGTTCGATAAAAATGATTTATGGCAACATTTTAAAAATATTGTAAATCTATACAGGGTGTCCCAAATATAAGAAATGAACCATAGTTGTTTTTTTTTTCCTTGCCGCTCCAATACGGCAACATACAAAAACCTACGCTGAAAAAGACTGTTTTTGTTTTTAGAAGTTTAGACATAGATTTTAAAATTGTGTTGTTTGATCGTTTCTAATAAAACATTTTTTACTGGAATTTTTTCTGGAATATTTATATTTTTAGATGTCATAAACTTTAATATATCCTCCTCTTTTGTATTATTATTAGGTGTTTTATTTAACATTCGCGAATGATAAGATGGATTATCCATAACGATAACTGAACTTGGGGGAATATTAGGTACTAGCTGTTCAGCAAACCATTTTTCAAACAAATTTGCGGTCATGTCTTCGTGGTAGTTCACAGAAGACTGTCTTATGTTTTTGGCTGACAAGAGCAGTGCGTTGGGTACGAACCCATTTTCACTTCCCGCATGTAGAATTATAACCCGTTTTCCCCTTGAACATGGAGCATTTAAAGTACAATTTTGAGTTATGTCTACCCAACCGTACTTAACAGTATCATGTGTACCAAACCACGTCTCGTCAAGATATATTATCGTTCTCTTTGACTCGGGGTACTCTTTTATTTTAGGCAAATATTCCTCGCGCATTTCCACAATACGGCGTGATTTCATTATTAATAAACGGTTATTAGTTTTCTTATATTTATTTATTTATGTATTTAAGATACACTGCCCAGACAGATAAATAATCCAATTAAAGGGCAGGAAAAATTACAGTAAATTCTTAATATCTAACACTAAATTTATATTCTAAGAAATATATTTTTTATACAAGACAAAGTTGAATTAAAAATATCAATTTGCTCGGACACAGAGTTACAAGTATGGCACATAAAATATAAAGGGGAACGCAACAACAAATTAGTACGCGGGGCCGGAAAGTAAAATACGTTTCCGTTATTATGTGTACGTAGATTTGGAACACAAAATAAAGGAATCTGGCTTAAAAACTCTGGACAGTCAAGAAGTCCATTAATAATTTTAAAGAGCAATACTAGAGCGGAATATTCTCTCCGAGTATTTAATGATACTAGATTAAAACGGTTTAGCAGTATATCATGAGGAAACCCAATGGATGGATAAACCCCATCAACCCGAAACCACAGCAACTTGGCAAAACGACGCTGGATTCGTTCAATATTAGTTATATGTATGGCATACATAGGATTCCATACTACAAATGCATATTCCAGTTTAGATCTCACAAATGCTTTGAAAAGAACAATGAGTGTTTGAGGTGTCACAAACTCTTTCGAATTGCGCACAATAAAACCCAGAGATCTATAGGATGCTGAAACTATATTATTGTAATGATTAGTAAAGCTCAGTTTACCATCAAACCAAACACCTAAATCTTTAAACTCATCACAAGTTGTTAATGGACTATTATTTATACAATATGAAAATTTGACAGGATTTATTTTCCGTGTATAGGAAACACTAAAACATTTATCAATATTCAGATAAAGATTATTACGGACACACCACTCATATACAACATTTAAATCGTCCTGAAGATGAGAACAATCTTCAGTACTATTAATGACAGCATACACTTTGAAGTCGTCAGCATATAATAACGAACTATTTGTCAAGCCACTAGAAATATCATCGATAAAACACAGGAACAACAATGGTCCAAGGACAGAGCCCTGGGGAACACCAGATGACACTTTAAATTTAAATCCGCAAATTAAATTTTTGATTTTTCCGTTTTCTTTTAACAGAGTGATCTACAACAACCCCTTTTCTAATAACTAGATTAATAGCAGAAACCGGAATCTTAGTTAATTCAAACATTCTTTTTATAATAAGTGTATTCGTCACTTCATTATTTTCATACCTTAACTGATGATAAATATTTTTGCTCATATAAATATTGATGCTTAAACTCCCAACGTGTTCCGCTCGTGTCGTATACCATCATAACATATCGCGTGGCCGTGTGTCACTGTATACAGTGACGGAAAAAGTTTCATCCACTTGGGGTGTGATTAAAAATTATTATTTAATTTGATAGATCTTCTTACATTGTATTAATCTAAGAAAATCTATTGAACAGCTCATGGTTTTTTTGCGAATATCTCCGGGACCATTTATTGTACAGAAAACAGCTTTTGTAAGCATTTTCTACTCATAATAAGCTATATTTTGTGCAAGATTTTTTTTTAATTTATAATTTGTGAAGATTTTGAAGGGGTAGTGGATGTTTTTCTCCCCAATTTGTACGCCACTCGAAAAAGTACGGTTTTAAGATACTCACTTGAACCGTCAATGTTTTCTACACAAAAAAGGTACTCTTGGTTATAAGCTCTAAAGTTGACCATTTTCGAGGAAAATCAATTTGTTGAAAAACAAGGTCAATTTAAATTTAATTTTTTCTACTAATTAAACGTTAACTTTATGATAATTGCAAAATTAAAAATGATAGAAGAAATGTCTTTTCAAAATTCTCCAAACCGTAAAAAAGTAACGTATTTCGCACATTTCAGCGTTCTTGCATATATTATGAAAGACCCTGTATACTGTTTTCGGTAAACATTCGGAACGCTAACTACGTTCAATTTCTTACAATTAAAACAAAAACACTATTTCGTTTTTCATTCTTGTATAATTTATCATTTTATACTATCAAACTTATTCCCATTTGATGTTTGACCTGAGGGTAAGTTAATAGAATTTTTTTTTTTCATATTTTTGGACGACCTCTCACATCCTAAAGTCCTGCGTATATATTATGAAGTACCCTGTAGATAGAATGCTTTGTAAAACTGACTCAAGAACTTACAACTTACCCTAATAAACGGTCGCCTAGGTAAATCATCCAAATCTTCAATGAATTCACTTTCATTATTATGATTATCTTCCAAATCAACCATTGTCACATTTTATTATAAAAACACAATAATAAAACAAAACCAATTACAAATATTTTTAGTTATGAAGAAGAATAATACCACTTGCCAAAAACTGTATTATTATTATTATTTGAGAATTATTAAGAAATTACACTATTTTGTTGATTGGGAATATTATATTATTTTAATTTAACAAAAATCCTTATTCGTAAACTAAAACAACAATAAAAAACCGGGAAGCGAAAACAACAACAATATACAATTAAAACACGTTTTTCGCGGTTACCTATAGATTTTATAATAGGACCGTAATAATATAACTGTGCCGTGTTATGTTTTAAAATAGGTCTGCGTTGAGTGAGTGCACCATACGTTGAAACGACTGTGTGTTGTGAATAGTTACAATTTTTACCGGTATTATCGGTTTTGTTGCACGAGCATAAATAACGTAAACAATGAGTTTTAGCCGTGTGCCAGTCATGTGTGGTTGCAGTGGAGAAACACCTACAATCTCGTGAATGAGTAATCGACAGGTAAAAACGAAACTACCAGGGCCTTTTGTTACGCTGGGAGTGTATTTTATTTTCCCATATGGAAATCAGTCTGTTTTAGACCACAAAAAAGGTATGTTTTGTGTTTTAGACGTTCGGGCTTAAAAGTATGTACGAGGGTTGCCTTTTATATTTCGGGATTAGAGAACAAAAACAAATATTAATCATCGAAAATCACCTTATTCTTTTTCAAAATATTCCCCATGAAGATCTATACACTTTTGCATGCGCTTGAACTAATTGTTGAAGCACTTTTGCCATGCTGATTGAGGTATCTCCAAAACATGCATTCTGAATGCAGCAACCGCTTATTCAGGTGTCGAAAAACGTTGACCTGTCAGTTTATTTTTTACGTACGGGAATAAAAAGAAGTCATTCGGTGCCAAGTCAGGACTATACGGCGGATGACTCATCAAATCGATGTTTTGGGTGCTCAAAAATGCAATTGTTTGAGCCGATGTGTGAGAGCTCGCATTGTCGTGATGAAGAGTGATCCGTCTTCGGCGGTTTGTTTTCCTGATTTCTTGGAAGACAACTGGCAAACAAATGGTTGTGTACCACTCAGAATTGACTATTCTGCGTTGTTCTAGTGGTCCGGTTGCGACATGTCCAGTTTTTCCGAAAAAACAGTCGACCATTTGCTTCGTGCGCGAACAACTTTTGTTGGATTTGGCTCATCTTGAAATACCCATACAGCCGACTGCTGCTTACTTTCGGGCTCATACGCGTAAATCCACGATTCATCACCTGTCACGATGTCATAGACGTGTTTCGAAGCACCGCGATCGTATTTTTTGAGCATTTCTTTCGACCAATCGACACGAGCCTTTTTTTGAGCGATTGACAAATTGTGTGGGATCCAACGCGAACAAATGTTTTTGACAGTCAAATGTTTATGCAATATTGCATGTATGCTGGTCCCACTAATGCCTAAGGTTGTCTCAATCTCTTGATAGGTCACATGACGATCTTGCAATATCAGTTCGCGCACAGCTTCAATGGGTTTCGGAACAACAACTGATTTTGGACGACCTTCACGAAATTCGTCTTGGAGTGAACTACGACCACGATTGAATTCACCATACCATCGATAAACACTGGTCCTTTTGATGGAGCTTCATCGCCAAAAATTGAATTAAGTTCATCCATGCACTGTTGCTGAGTTAATCCACGTCGAAAGTTGTAAAAAATAAGCGCACGAAAATGTTCACAATTTCATTCCATTTTAGGGACGAGATGAATCTTTTAAGTTACTGTAAACAACACAAATAGCGCTCGTTGTGAGTCCGTATAACCTCAAAAATGTCCACTTTACGATAGAGTTATCAGTTGCCAGATTGCAACACCAGGGTTGCCAAATTCCGAAATATAAAAGGCAACCCTCGTATTGTATTGTAAAAATGAGAACTAGAGGATCAGGAATTTTCTACAATTAATTTCAATGCCAATCTCGTAAACCAATATTAGCACTACATGATTTTCTTTTATCATTTTTCTATTCGTTCATTTTCATACACATTCACCATACTCGAACGCGTGTCACACGCTCCCTGATTTTGTTTCAGTGAAAACACCGAAAACTCACGTGCAGCAAGTTAAACAAGTACCTATTTCAAAAGAAACCCGACAAACTCGTCGCCAACAACCAATTGCCTTTTTAAAGTCGGTATAAACATCAACTTAAAGAAGGCAATATATGCACAGCTTTCAGAAATAGTCGATAAATTAGGCACACAACCATTCATGAAGCCACATGCACACAGAAGCAAGTTCAAACATCAAATGGAAATAAGTTTTATTGTGATAAATTATACAAAAATGTAAAACGAACTAGTGTTTTTGTTTTAATTGTAAGAAATTGAACATAGTTAGCATTCCGAATGTTTACCGAAAGCAGTTGCTACGGTTTAAATTAATAGAAGAATATTTATATGATTTTTGTTTTTATCATTAAAATTATTATTTAAGAAAACACAAAAAAAAAGAGAGATCGGTAACGTTTTCAAACCTTGTGACAGCTTTAGCTTAAACCACAGCAAAGCTCGACTAGGTCAGCCTTCAGGGGGGGTGCGCCACTAACTTTGCGGTAAACTTAGAAACCTACGATGTTTTGTATGTCACAAAGCTTGAATCCACCATACGATCATTCACCATAATTAAATTAAAAAAAATATATGATATATTTATACGAAATTATTTTTCAGCACACAATACAAAAAATTATATGAACATACAGAAGGAAAATTAATTTATTTCATTGCAACTCTGTTATATACGAGATATGAGAAATTCACTTTGCAAATAAGTTAATAGGAAAAATTAATAAAATGACGTATTCAACAAATAAATTTTTACAATAAAAACCTGGTCTCGTTCTGATGATCAACCATCCATTTTTACACAAACCTTCGACAAGAACAATAAATTTTTGCCAACAGCAGTCATACATCGATGATTGCCAGTCTAAATCGTTCAAACCAATTTTTATTTATTACTTGATTGTAATGGACAAACGGAATAATATCCGAACTCAGGAAGAAGAAAGAAGAAGCCCTTGATGTTGTGTGGCTTAAATGTAATCCAGTGATACTTTTCACATGGCCAAACAGAAATCGGTTACAAATTTGAGTCCAACAAGAATTGAAGTAGTTAATACAAATCCAGACAAAGCTGATTCTTTGATCGCACAAAGCACATAATATATAACTTCCAAACCATCCAGAAATCAAACAATTATTTTGAATAACAATTCTCATAAATCCCACACAAAAATGGTTTCTAATCAAGCTTAGAAAAATTTGAGAAAATATCCATTTTAACCACTAGTATACTCTTGTAGCACTCGACTTACAATAAATAATGACAATGAAAAATTCCACAAAACGCAATGTCAACTTAAGAGTTTCGACCAACCAAAATTTCACACCTGAAGAATTAACATTATTCCTCGATGATAGCACGCCAACGATTGCTAAGAGAACTAACACAAATATATTTTATTATGATATGAATAATTATTTCATAATTCAAATAATTCTCCAAACAACAATTATGAATCCTAAATCAAAGAAAGAATGCCCTCTTTTATTTAAATCTGGGAAGTTAACATAGCGCACAGGAAAAATCAATAAATATGTACTTCTACTACTGTAGGTACCCTTATCAACAAATTTTGTTTATTCATAAATTTAAATATTTTATGCCTATTTAACAATAGATGGAGCGAGATGTATTATTACCTTTTTAATTAGAACAATTTAAAATTTGAATCACGTAATCATTTGTGTTATGGTGCAGGTAAGTATAAACCCGATGGTTACGAGAGCACATACAGGGATAGTCAGAAATTATGTACCTACAAAAATCAATTAAACATATTATTTAATCCAAACATTTTAATAACAGAACAGTGAATGTTTCCATGGCAACAAATAATTTCCCTTTTTTTCTGAAAATAGAAATATATACAAATTTTAAACGTAACACAGTATACAGGGTGTTTCGTAATATATGCCCAGAACTTCAGGATGTGATAGCTCGTCAAAAAATATGAAAGAAAGTTTCTATTAACTAACCCTCTAAAATGCACCATTTTCGAGATGAAATTGATTTGAAAAAAAAATCTGTTTTTTGCGTATATCTCCGGAACCGTTTATCAAACAGCTTTTGTAAGCATTTCTACTCATAATAAGCTATGTTTTGTGCAAGAATGTGTTTTTAATTCATAATTGGTGAAGATTTTGAAGAGGTAGTGTGTGTTTTTCTCCCCAATTTCTACGCCACTGGAAAAAGTACTGTTTTAAGATACCCATTTGAACCGCCAATGTTTTCTACACAAAAAAGGTACTCTTGGTCATAAGCTCTAAAGTTGACTGTTTTTAATTTGCAAATTTGTTTTATTTCCTCAGATTAAATTAAAGTCAGAAAACTAAGTTACTCTTAATCTTTATTCAATATTTTCTTTATAATAATTTAATACATTCATCTAACAAATAATTTATCAGGAATGAAACAATAATTCTTAAGTCTACTATTTTTTGTTCAAATTTTAACATTTAATGGACGTATCATAGTATTGGCAAAAGTTTGTTTGATATTCGATCATTATGTAATAATAAATTCTTCAAATTTCAACTGGTATACTACGAAACATTCTACTATTTACAAGAAACACGGTTATCTTAAACTGGTTTTATGTTACTTAAATATAATATCCTACTTTTCGATTATCAATATAATTTAGGAATCTAAAATTATTATTTGAACTGCAGATTTTGTATAAATATGTAAAGAAAATACAGTGATTCATATTATGAATTAAAATTAATAATCATATGACATACGTCAACTCAAATATAATTTATATGAAATTGTTTTCAGTTTCTTTTTTAGTATGTTGAGCTAGTCAACAACGTACCATACATGTTTCATCATGAGTGGTATACAACAAATTATAAATTGGGTTAAGTTGGGTTGGGTTATTAAAAGGTTTCCTAAATAGTCACGATTCTAATAGCGCCATGTCATTCATAATGAAATGAAGTATCGATTAAGCTTTTCGCTAGGGTCTCCACTCATCCCATTAAGATATGAGGGCCTTAGGTAAGGTTTCTACATTTAATTTAATAGTTCGAAAAACGTAAATTGTGGAGAGATGAAATTTGGAGTGATTATAGACGTTATAGAGACGGATGTTTTGAGATCATGGGCAATTAGTTCCGACGTTTGGTCTAATTGAAATAAGAAGATGAAAAAAAAGTGAAAACTTTGACACGTCATTAGATGGAAATGAGAAGAGCAATGACATTGAAGATCGGTATGAAAATAGATAATTGTGAAAAATTAAACATGTCCAAGTTTGAAATAGGTGATGGTAGTACGAGTTGAGTTATAGCTTTAGGTTTAATTTGGGATTGAGGGTCGGACCGGCCTTATTTGTCAAATTGAAGAAAAGCTGTATAAGGAAAAGTTGATTCAAGTATGGAAACCTACACAAGAATATTTTTCTTATTGACGCCGAACAAAAACTGTGACATTATACTTAGCCCCCGTAGCTATGGGATGCAACTCCTCGTTTTAAAGGATTTTTCATACTTAATACAGTGCTGCCAAGAAACAGCCACTTTTCGTGCAAATAACAAAGAAAATAGCAAAAACTGCAACTTTTTATCTTGCCCTCGTAGCTGTGCGGTGCTACCCCTCATTGTGAAGGATTTTTCATACTGAATACAGTGCCGCCAAGAAAACAGGCATTTTCCGTGCAAATAACAAAGAAAATAGCAAAAACTGCAACTTTTTATCTAGCTCTCGTAGCTATGGAGTGCAACCCCTCGTTGTAAAAGGTTTTCCATACTGAATACAGTGCTGCCAAAAAACAGCCACTTTCCGTGCAAATAACAAAGAAAATAGCAAAAACTGCAACTTTTTATCTAGCCCTCGTAGCTATGGAGTGCAACCCCTCGTTGTAAAAGGTTTTCCATACTGAATACAGTGCTGCCAAAAAACAGCCACTTTCCCTGCAAATAACAAAGAAAATAGCAAAAACTGCAACTTTTTATCTAGCCCTCGTAGCTATGGAGTGCAACCCCTCGTTATAAAAGGTTTTCCATACTGAATACAGGGCTGCCAAGAAACAGCCACTTTTCGTGCAAATAACAAAGAAAATAGCAAAAACTGCAACTTTTTATCTAGCCCTCGTAGCTGTGCGGTGCTACCCCTCATTGTGAAGGATTTTTCATACTGAATACAGTGCCGCCAAGAAAACAGGCATTTTCCGTGCAAATAACAAAGAAAATAGCAAAAACTGCAACTTTTTATCTAGCCCTCGTAGCTATGGGGTGCGACCCCTCATTGTGAAGGATTTTTCATACTGAATACAGTGCCGCCAAGAAAACAGGCATTTTCCGTGCAAATAACATAGGGCCAAGCCAACCCAGGCAGCGCCGACCCAAGTATTTCAATAGTTGCTTTATACACCGTAAGTTCTTGGCACTACGGTATTCAGTAGGCAAAATCCTTTGCAACGAGGGGCCACACCACATATCTACGGGGGATAGATAAAAAATTACAGTTCTTTGCTCTTCAAGACAGTTTTGAGTTACTAGTAGACGTCGTTTTATTTCCTACAATTGTCATTATATGGTTTTAAGGGTTTTCTTAGTGTTAATCATTTTTTAGATCAACATTTTTTTGAGAAATTACGAATGATCGTTCTCTTTTATGGAAAAACAAAGAAAGAAACTGAAAACAACTCATAATAGTTACTAACCTAACAAGTGCGGAAAGTAGTACTTTCCGCACGCGACGATATGTGACCGAATGACGCGCAGTGGAGTTCGGTCATTCGTCAAGTGCGGAAAAGACACTTTCCGCATGTGTTACGTACAAATCTTTCCAACGAGCACTTCACATTTCGCAAAACCTAAGAGTTCGCATAGGCAAAATTGTAGAGATAAATAAACGAAACAATAATTTAAAATACGTTGTTATTACTAGAGAAAAATACCCATAATCGTAATAAACTAGCTTAAGTTTGTAGTTTAACACATTTGAAAAATCGAAAAAGTAACTTTACAGCATTCAGTGCTGTAAACTAGCTTTTCCGCACTCAGTATTGTAAAGGTACTTTTCCGCACTGTTTTTAATATTGCTATAACTAATATATAGTCAGATACTTAACTGTTTAGCCACATTGTTGTGTCAGTTTGACAGTTATAGCAATATTTATAACAGTTCGGAACTCAGTGCTATAGTGTGCGGAAATGTGCAACTTTCCACACTAAAAAATGAGGAAAAGTGCACTTTTACCACACGCTCGTATTCCAACGTATGCAAAAATATATTAATCATAAAGGAAAACATTGAAGCAACTTTCAATTATTGAAAGTTGCTGTGTTTTGGTGTTATTAGGCTCAGAATATAGTGACCCTCGTAAATTGAGACGCTAAGTTATCCCGTAATGTAAATTACAGCTTAATTCCATTGTGCAATTAATTTATTTATCCTTATAATGTAAATATGATGATATGCTTTCACAATTTGTAAGATTTCTAAGTCTAACACTTAATAATTAATAAATACCAACTCAGATCTTATAAGTAGACGTAAATTACACAAAGCAAATAAACTACAAAATGATTTTTCTGGTTATAATTCATAGCTTTAATTAAATACAAGAAAATGTCGACCTCCGCAGTAATATACACGTCAATATTGCTTTGTCGCAGCACACATGGTTGCCAGATTGCGTTTGTTTTTCGCAATTTTAGGGAAAAAATAAAGTTGTGGGGAAATTTGGGGAAAGCGATTGCTAGGAGAAATCTTTGGGATTATTATTCGTTTATTTGATGGAATCAGTTCAAGAAATCCTAGATGGTTGCATTTCTCGAAGGTACAATAACATTTTTCTGTATAAGAGTGACAAGTTTTCGCGTACGTTTCTGGTGTTTTTTATTAGGTTAGTAACCTAAATAATGAAATCTCATATTTTTTATTTTGTAATTTTGTATTGAGTTTGTGTAAGTACGAAGATACCTTAACCTTACTTATGTATAGGATTTATAATGAAGTAGGTGAAGTATTGTATAAGTAAAGTAAAAAACATATAATTGAGACTTCGGGCAGTGTGAATAAAATTGTAGTACCTTTTTTGTAGCATTTTTGTGGATAATAATAAGTCTTAGCTTAATGTTATAAGTTTATTCTGTTTGCTTTAAGTATGTTCTGTTTTTTGTAGTAAAAGCTTATTTAGATGTGAATAAAATACAGAATTTACTACAATTTTTAAGTACCTAATAACTAATTAATCTAGCCTGTTAATACAACTTAAAAATTATTCTTGTGTAGAAATTGCATGGAACACGTTTAAAAATGGCTCAATTTCTCAACATTAGACGTCGAAAATATTATTATCAACGAAGGATTTTCTAGAATTAATGTTGAGTGGTGGCAGAATATTTTCTTGAAGACGCTGGAAAAACAAGAGGAGGGACATTGAATATTTCTTAGATTTTTGAGCCATCCTGGATTTCAAATTTGGGAACAAAGAATTTTCTGCAATGTTGGGTTCAAAATATTTTTTTACTTCCAGTTATCTTCCTATCGGTTTTATTTATTAATACGTTTTTCATATTTTGAATGTTTTTTAAATTGCATTTTAATTACCAAAGGAATTTTCCTTTTCTTTTCTAATTAATGACAACTGCGATTTATTAAATAACACTTTGTCATTGGATAAAGCCTCTATAAAGCGCAAATTGCCACTTTGTTCTTCACCGACTTCAAGGTCAAGAGATCCACTACTGTCGTACTCGTTATTCATTTTTAACAACTCTACAAACTTGTGTCTGCCGTTGTAATAACTAAATGAAATGAAAACTCTGTTGATAAAAATATTGATTACAAAGATTTTTTGGAATTATTTCAGTGCATATAAAAACAAATGTGTTTGCTTTTGTTAGTTTAAACTTCAATTTTAAAGTACCTATACGCTTATAAGTATGAGCAAAATATTATTCACAAAGAATGTTCTTATGCTATAACTGAATTCTTAAAGTAAACGCTTCTTTTTTATTCACACTGCCCTTCATCAATTAACGTATCTATATTTTGGGGAAAAGTTTAAAGTGTCATTTTGAGGAATAATATGCCATCTGGCAACCCTGGCAGCACAACATAAACATTTATTACGAAACCAAAACCTTAATGTTCTATTCGCGAGATACACCACGTTTTCTGTTAATCATTTCCGGTTTGACGCATGTAGGTATAGCATTCGACCATTTACCATTTTTCAAACACTTCAACATAGCAGCTCCTTTTAGGAATAAGCCTTCTTCGCATGTAAATGTGATATTTTCGCCAATTTTGTAGTAGAATTTCACCGAAGACATTCTGCCGCTGATTGTTGTACCCGGGTAGGAACATGCTTGTATGCCTGTTTTGGACAGAACGAGAAACAGTGATGAAATAATGGTTATTTTGTGATGTAAACTTGTTTCTTTTCCGTTTTGCATTTATTTAACGCGTTGGCACTTTCAATTTATGATCAACTATTTTCACACAACATCATCATTTGTGAATTTGGTCATGTGTCACACCACATTTATTAAAATTAAATTAGAAAAGAAACAATAAACAGTGTTATTTTTAAGTAAAAATTTGTACTTTTTCTGCCGACACTATGAGAAAATTGAATTTTACTGCTTCCATAGGGACGAGAAAGTATGCATTTCTAAGGCTAGCGCTACAAAACACTCAAATATGGCTAGGCAATTGGTGCAATTCCTTCTAACCCAGATATGCCCAAAAAAAATCCTGATTCCCCGTGACAATATTGCTATTATTTGTTACAATGTTACAATAAATAAAAGGCAGTAAAAAAAATTTTTTTAGAAAATATATGTAAAAAAATTAGTTTTTGAGCCGTCCTACATATAGGACAATGGGAATATAACATACTATGGCAACTTAAAATATTTATTAGGAATGATAAGTTACAAAGCACTTGACATGCAAACCAATGTCACATTTTTGACATCGTGTTCTTGTTTTTTGATGACAAGCAACACATCTTGTTTGTTTTTCTGGGGGTATCACTAAATGGTCCAGTCTGTCATATTTCAAGTCAATATTCTGATTCCTAGAACAGTGTCCTTTTTGGTGAACAATTTTCTTTTTATTTTGAATAGTACATTTGCGATGCTCGGTCTGAAAGTTAACTGATCCATTGTTCCGCCATAATATTTGTGTAACTGCCAGGTATTATGTGATGCCATGCCAACACAATGTGCAATCAGCGGAAAATACCATTTCTTTCCTCTCACATTGACAGGATATAGACTTATGTTTTGATCCGCTCGGTCAACACGTAGCTAACGGGACATCATCTTCGGACTCCCATTCTATGTCTTCTAAAATATGCTTTGAGGTAATTTCTACTTTACTTTGCATTTGTGAGGCTGGTAAGTTATTGATGTCTAAGTTATCTTCGTCACTGGAATCTTCATCCGTTTGATTCCCTACAGCGTCATTCGGTGGAAAAAGAGTTATAGAGTCGACATTTATTTCGTCGTCTTCTATCATTGCTAAAGCGTCATGCAAGGAGAAACCCCTAAAAGTAACAAATTATATAATACATACCTGGAAACCTTTCTAGATTATCTATCAAATGTTTTTGCAAATTAAATGCATAGGAAAATTATATACTTCACATATACACGTTTTATTCAATGTTCAACACTGGTAGTATAATGTGTGCCCAATGGACTAAATATAGGACACTACATTTTTGGACCATAAAACAAGAAAACCACAAAAGAAATCAATCCCAAAAATGTATAACTATATTGAACATTGCATTTACTAACTAAAATTATAGATATAATTTGACTATGCGTTTTATAGAAACATGAAATATGCCTACCTTACAAACTTGATACCATATTCTGCCATATTCAAAAAAGTTACAAATTCAGACGTTGAGAAAAACGTTATTTACGACAATAAATAGAAAACACGTGCTATCTTGTCAACATACAAGTGTTTACTAAATGATACAGTTAAGAATTTTTAAAATAACCAAACAAAAACCGATCATTACCGACCATTTTGTAACCGTCCTACATGTAGGTCATTGGGCATATCTGGGCTGATATCTTTTTATTTAAACCTACTAAATTTCACATCTGCCACACTTCTTGCCGATTCAGGAGCTTATATATTGTCACTGAAAAGGCACGGTGGATGGAAATCAGCTACCGCAGCAGAAGGCTACGTGAAAGCCTCAATAAATAACAAAATTAGAGTAGCTAAAAAAATTTGGATTGCAATCATGAACCCACATCAAAAACACCAACATACCATTTACTAAAAGCACATGATGAACCTGAAAGTAGTACTGAAGCTGACATCATGAAAAGCTCAGTAATTACTGACGGTTTATCAGCTGTATAATCTCGAGCAAAAATTCATCATCAGCTTTAACAAGTAATATTACTGAGCGGCTACAACTGTCTAATTTATCTAAACAGGGAAACATTTTTACTAATTGTACAAGTCTCATTTTTAACATAAATATAACAAACAATACAGATTAAGTTTGTTTAATTAGTTTTAGTTTAGATAGTTAATAATAATACTCAGGCTGCCTTTGAATTGTGAAGTTTTTTTTCTTGCGAAGTTTGTTAAATCATTAGTAACATTACAAGAAAGCAGTTGGCTAATTGTTCTGTTATCGTTATCTAGTACTGAGTTGTTTTTTGTCTGAAATTTTTAATTTCTATTAATCATTAAAGTTTTGTATTTTTTTATGTATAATTGCTCTGTAAAGGAATTATTCTGTTGGGCAATAAATTTTATTATTATCATTATTTAGTAAGTTAGTTACGAGCCAATAAAATACTTAGTATTTAAGAATTATTGTTATCATTAATATTATATTTCGCCTACGTTTACATTTTACTTCATATAAAACTCTCTCAAAGTAATAGCTGTAACGTAAAGATTTGAAGTTTTTACTGTAAATAAAGATTTTATAATTTTTAAAAATCGTTTCAAAGTTAATTTATCCAAAATTGGCGCAGTCAGTAGGCTACGCGCGGTTTCAAAAACGTTCGCATCGTGTTGAAAACCCAGTTTTTGAGACTTGAACATAAGTTCTTAAGTGCGTATCGAAAAACTCAAAAGCCATAAGTGACTGGAGACGATCACCTACAGCGACGAGTTGGGAATCAATAAGAGAAAGGACTATTGGAACTGACGACAAAACCGTAAGTGGCAAATTTCCCTTTTTACCTTTCCGAACCCTACTATTAAAGACTTGGGAAAGCTAGGTAGGAACTTTCAGAACCTTTTGTTCGAACAATTCTGAAAATAGGTTAAGAAAAAGCCAAAGAAAGAAAGCAAAATCACATGCCAGATTTACTAGAAGACGTAGCAAACCTCTTAAGTAATTTATCATTTGAAGAAACAAATAATACATTAGAAAATAGTAGATTAATTTTGGAAAATAGTAGAATTAATTCAAAAAACAACAAAAAAAAAAGCCAAGCTCAACCACAAAGAGAAATAAATTGGGATTCATTTAGATCAAGACTAAATCATATCCGCCCTTACGATGGAGATAGTAATTCCAACTATCCCCGGTAGAACGATTTCATTCTAGTCTTAACGAGCATATTCGCTGCATACGCGAAGAAAATAAACAATTCTCAAACTAAACGTAAAGATTTGAAGTTTTTACTATAAATAAAGATTTTAAAATTTTTAAAAATCGTTACAAAGTTAATATATTCAAAATTCGTTTAATGTTTTTATTTTATTTTTTTTATTACCTACAATTGTACGGTGCCGGCAGAAAAATAAAGTGTAAACCATGCCGGTAAACTGATTTTTTCAGGCTGAAAAAATGACACTTTACCGTCTAGGAATACAATATACTATTTTCTAAATGTATTTAAAAGTCAATGGACATGTTTCGCGAGCTCCAAGGCTCTCATCTTCAACCACACAAAGCCAACTAGGTTGTGAACATTTAAAATTTAAAAAACAAAATTCTTTTGTATATGAGACATTACATTAACATGGAACATCACAAAACAAATGGACTATTAGTTCTAAATTAATAAATTCACACTGACTTATTGCTATACTTAACATAATTCTTCGAAAGGTCCACTCTGGCTTCGCTAGTTCTGAGACTGCTGTTGTCCGTAAAGAATGGCTAGTAATTTTGAGTTTTTTTTGTATCTAGACCCGTTTTCCTCGCTGATCTCACTTACTTTCAGTAAATATTTTGCAAAAAGGCGTATTGGGCAGATGTCGGGATTATTTCTATTTAAAATCAACCATTTGAAAAGGGCTTATCTCCTCCCTGTACCGTGTTGACTATTTCAGGTCTGATGATGGTTCTCGTCCCTCCCGTATCAACAAGCAGCAACACTTGTTTACCGTTGACTAAACCATCTACAAACACACTATTCGGTCTATGCTTTATTAAAGCAACTAGTGGACTATTTTTCGGGGCTTGTTTAATACGGGTCGAGGATTGCCCCTTTTCACCGACCCCTTTTAGTTTTCCGACGGCCGAGGGGGTTCCTTGCTGCCTTCTTTCTTGCAGCGGTTTCGGATATGACCCTCTTCTCCACAGTTCTAGCATCAAATTGGACGTTTCTTCCTGTCCTCTGTTTGTCTCAGCGCACGCTCAGAATCTTCATTTTCTCCATTCAATAGACGAACAGGCATAGTGTCCTTGAAACTCTGTTTGTCAGCTTCGATTTCAAATGCCTTCGTTAGCGCGTCCATTAGATCGGTCTGGCTGGAGTGCAAACACAATTGGCAAGAAAAGAAAACCGTCTCCTCCACAAATATGTATTTAAAAGTCAATGGACATGTTTCGAGAGCTCCAAAGCTCTCATCTTCAACCACACAAAACCAACTAGGTTGTCAAACATTTAATATTAAAAAAACAAAATTATTTTGTATATGAGACATTACATTAACATCACAAAACAAATGAACTATTAGTTCTAAATTAATAAATTCACACTGACTTAGTGCTATACTTAACATAATTCTTCGAAAGGTCCACTGGCTTCGCTAGTTTTGTGATGTGAGTCCGTAAAGAATGGTTAGTAATGTTGAGCTTTTTTTGTATTTAGACCCGTTTTCCTCGCTGATCTCACTTAGTTTCAGTAAATATTTTGCAAAAAGGCATATTGGGCAGATGTCGGGATTATTTCTATTTAAAATCAACCATTTGAAAAGGGCTTATCTCCTCCCTGTACCGTTTTAGAAAACACTGGATTGTATGAAGTTAGTTTCTTTTTTAAAGTCGCTGACGTGCGAACGAGCTCCTTCACCGCCTCGCCAAGTCAATTCATAGGAAAGCACGAAAAACAGTTTTTTCTCTAAACCATATGGCGTACTTTCGTCGCAACTATCAACAATGTCTTTGAAATCATCGTATTTCAAAAAAGCTGAACTTACTTGAATTTTTTCTGGCATTTGTTAAACTTGCTTGCGTTTCGCGCTTTTTCACCTCACTAGCAACTTTGAAGTTAATGTCTTTAAATGGATGAAACTCGTTTTGATGCTCATTATAATACTTTTCTTGGAGTAATTCCTCACCGTTCTGATTCTTCATGTTAAAAGTGCAATCTTGGAGTATGTCTGCAAGTTCGTTGATCTCTGTTTCCTGCGTTAAAATATTGTTCCTTTCTTCACCAAACAACATGAACTACCGTCACATATATTGCTTTCTGTTTTTAGTGTTTCTTGGTACACTATTTGTTACTTTTTCTTTATTTTTTTAACTCGAAAAATCTTTCAAAGAATGAGATTGTCAAAATGACATATAATTCAAATGAAGGGCATTATCATGGCGTTGCGTTGTTGAGGAGTTATTACGGATGGCTATTAAGATCAATTTTTTCAACCGTCAGAAAGTGTAATTATTTATGTCAATCAACAATAAAAAGTTGGAGGGTTATTTTCTATAGCTACCGGGGTTGTTTTCGTGATAACTTAACCACCTAGATTTCTTGGCATTGCTGTCGCTTACTGGACCAACCATCACTGATGAGTCGTGGATCTCAATAGAAATGCCTGGATTGTTTATGTTTCTTGGATTTGTATTGATACAAACAAAGAAATAATAACTAAAATTAACGTACATTTTGGCATTTTTCCAGACCACCTTGAATTTTCTTGGCAGGCGATAATTGGTTGTCCTTCCATCATGTAATCAGGGTGGCAATTAATTTGGACAACATCGCCCGCTTTATATGGACCAGTGCCTTGAATATAACCATTTTCTGGGGGTTTTGGTTCATTGCAATGTACCTCTGAAAAAAAAAAATCAACTGTCAGCAATAATACGGCGTTAAATCATGACCAATCAGAACCAACTTGAATAAGATTATGAACATTTTAAATTATAAAGGGTTGGCCATCTGTTGGTTTGTTTTGAATTATATGTTACTTCGGCATAGGCATATCACTGCAAATTTTTAAGGAAAAAAAAAATAAGTTAAGAATTTTATCTCTAGAATCAATTCTCATTTCCTATTCCATACATGATTGAATATAAATTGATAATTAACAGTTTTTCTCTTTGAAAGTATAAAGTATGGTGTATAATTAAATCACAGCTTCATTTATCACGTTTTTCACACATGCGTTACAATAAGTATTTACGAGGTATTTAAATTAACTATTATTCACAAATTCTTAGCTAAAATTAATTCCTATTTGAATCTTATAAATTACGTTTGAAATAATAAATGATTGTTTTTTTGTATCGTGTAAGTATTCCTATGCAATTTCCATAATCTCAATTAACAATATACACTCGTAATTGCTTATAAATAGCTTTGTTTCATATTTTGCTGACACCTGATTAAAGAGTTATATTAAGAAAACTATTCATTGTAATTTCTGGCGTTAGATTTTCACTCATTCTCGTGATTTTCTTAAATTTCATGGAAAGTTTTATTTAGCCCCTTTTGGTGGACGAAAGAATTGCAGCAATCGTCGAAGCAGCCAATCTTTGTCCTTGGCAAGTGTATTATTCACCAGTGTAACGCTATCAGCAACAAATTCTGGCCTGCCTTATAATACTTTGTTTCAGGGATCAATTACGGATCAATATAAGTGCCGAAATCTACGGAAACAGTCCTAAAACTAAATTTTCGCAATATCTTGCCTAACCTAGCTGCTAAGTTTAGGGTAGCCCTTAGTTCATCGAAATCCACACTAAACAGTGTGGAACTATTAAACAGGCTTTCAATTATTAAGGTTTTTGCTATCTCTGAGTGAATGAAGAATTAGTAACGAAACGAGACAAAATCTGAAATTGGTAAACCATTCTGAATTGCTACTACTTTTGTCATTGCAAATAATGGACAGAACTTTTACCAAACCATCCAGGATTGGTGCATCTGAAGACGTTCATTAATATAGCGAAAGCAAGAAGACAGACAGACCATTGGAAACTTACAGTTCACCGCCAGCAATGTGGCTCTCACAGTAGCCGAGACAGTTACATAAGGATTGGGATCACTCTCGAGAAATAAGATGCCGAATCGAAAAAGCAAGAGGTACATTCAACAAGATAACATACTATGCAGCCTATCTCTCAACATCCATACCAGAATGAGAATTTTAAAATCCTATGTACTCTCAACCCTCGTGGACCCTTACTGAAGCCTCATCTAAACGCATAGATGCGTTTGAGATGTGGTGCTATCGCCGCATGCTAAGAATAAGAAACGACACAGTACTGCAACGCATCGGTGGACAACTAGAATTCCTACCAAATGTCAAACGCAGAAAAATGGAATACTTTGGACATGTCATGCGAGGTGAAAAATACCACCTTGTTCAACTTATCCTGCAGGGAAAAATAGAGGGTCGAAGGTCAGCAGGACGCAGACGAATATCATGGCTGCGAAATCTGCGAACATGGACCGGAATGACGTCAACAGCACTATTCAGAGCGGCGGTAAATAGAGTGATTTGGACCAATGTGATAGCCAACATCCACAGAGGATAGGCACTTCAAGAAGAAGAAGAAGACAGTACCTGCAAAAAATGCAATAGCGGTAAATGAGCTGCACAAAGATAATTGAACTATTGGGTATGATTAGACACTATAAACGCTGATTATTATTCTAATCGGAATCGTTCTAGTTGCACGTACAAAGTTCTTCCCTATTGCAACGTACCGTCCTATTTCTGAATCATGAGCCTTTTGTTCTAACATCATAATCGTTCCCAAAATCGGTCTCCATGTGGGACTAACTTGTTAGATCCTGTATATTCTATAATCTATTTTTAATTATTGAATTGTCATAAGTTGTCAATTATTTTAGTTAACTGTCTGTAATACATTTTTATTAGTTCAATATATTTTCGAACGTTTTAAATAATATTTCTCATTGTGTGTCTTCTCATTGTGTTTTTAATAGTTTTACAGTATAAACTTTATCAGGTTATGGGCCCAGACACTGGAATTGAGAAGTTTTGTATGTAAGTTTGCAAATTATAGACTTTATACAAAGTGTTTGCTGTTAGATTGAACTTTTAATATTGTTTGTGCTATTTTAATTTTATTTTGACAAATATGTCTCAAAACGATACTCCGGCATTTGTAACTGTTCAACCAGTTTCTTCTTCAGTACCTAATATAGAAAAACTAGAAGGACATGTTAATTTCGCGTCATGGAAATTCGCCATGAAGATGTGTTTAATGTTGGAAGGATTGTGGGACACTGTTCAAAATGTTAATAGTGCAACGTTAGATACTGAAAAAGACAGTAAAGCGCTAGCTAAAATATGCCTTAGTGTTAAGCCTTCATGTTATGTTCATGTTTGTAAAGCAAAAACATCAAAAGAGGCTTGGGACAAATTAATAAGTGCTTTTGAATCGCGTAATATGAACAGACGTTTCGAATTACAAAGACATTTATTTCGTTCATCACGTAACAATTTTAGCACAATGGAAGAATATATCGGTGATATAATGTCAACAGTGTACAAACTTGCTGATATTGGTGTTAATATTGATGATGATTTTGTAGCCTTTGTGATGTTAAATGGTTTAAATTCACAATATGAATCTCTAGTTATGGCTTTAACATATAATAATAAATCCTTAAGCTCCGACGCGGTCAAAACAAAATTGATTGAGGAAGACTCCAGGAAGAAATCTCATGCAGAGGGTGATGACGAAAATGCTGCATTGTATGCGAAAAACAAGAAGAAACCAATAAAATGTTATTCTTGTGGTGCGTTGGGTCATAAAAAGCCGGAATGTCCTAAATTAAAAGGTCAGAAATTTTTTTCTAAACCTAAATTAAATAGGAATTAAGAAGGTACATTACTAACAACAGCATTGTTAAATGTTCACTCAAATATTGATTGGGTAATCGATTCAGGAGCAACTTCACATATGACTGGTAATAAAGATTGGTTAATGGATTTTAATCAGAATATTGTTACTAACGTTTCTGTAGCTAATGGTGAAACATTATCATCAAATGGGATTGGTGATGTTAAAATTAGTCTGCTTAATAAAAATGAAGTTGTAAATAAAACTGTTTCTAATGTCATTTTTGTTCCAAATATAACAACTAATTTATTGTCAGTTGTAAAAATGGCTGAAAAAGGATATATTACAGTTTTTGATAAAGTTGGATGTAAGATTTATCATGAAACGAATTATTCTATACAGGGTGATGTAGAATTTAGTGGAAGTTTAAAAAATGGGCTGTATGTTGCAAATACAAATATTCAAGAAGTGAGGGCTTTGTCGACGTCGACTACAGAAAATAGTCAAATATTATGGCATAAGCGGCTAGGTCATTTGAATCGTCGTGGAATGGCTACTTTAAAGAGTTTAGTTGATGGTTTCAATTTTATTGATGAAGAAACGCAGCCATGTGTTCAATGCTTGCAAGGGAAACAAACAGTTCAGAAATTTCCGAAAAATAAATTTAAAAGAGCATCAGAATTTTTAGAATTAGTTCATACAGACATTACTGGACCTATGCAACAAGCATCTTGGGGTGAATCTCGATATTGTTTAATTTTTGTCGATGATTTTAGTCGAAAAGTTTTTGGATATATGCTAAAAAATAAAAATGAAACTTTGGAAAGGTTTAAAGAATTTCAAGCACTTGTTGAGAATCAAACAGGCAAGAAAATTAAATATTTGCGATCTGATAATGGTTCTGAATATATGAGTAATGAATTTCAAAGATATTTGAAATTAAAAGGTATAGTTCATCAGTCGACCATACCTTATACACCGCAGCAAAATGGTGTAGCTGAAAGAACAATTAGAACGGTGGTAGAGAAAGCAAGATGTCTTTTACTTGATGCTGGATTAAGTAAAAAATTTTGGGCAGAAGCTATTAACACCGCGATCTATTTGAAAAATCGGTCACCCACATCTGCTGTGACAGGTGTTGTACCAGAAGAGCTTTGGAGTAAAAAGAAAATTGATTTGTCACATTTAAAAGTTTTTGGTTGTCATGCACAAGTTCATATTCCAAAGGAAAAGAGAAAGAAATTTGATTCAAAGTCAAAAACTTATATTATGGTTGGCTATTGTGAAAATTCCAAGGGATATCGTTTAATTGATATTAATAATCCACGTAAAATACATAAAGCAAGGGATGTAGTTTTTATTGAAAATATGAAGATGTGTGAAAAGTATACAGATGATCAACATTTTCAAGAACCTGAAAATGTAGAATTTCGAATACAAACCAACTCGCCAAATGTTAATGGAGAAGAATTAGAAAAAGAGCCGTCTGCTACGAATTTTTCAGAGAATATTACTGATTCTAATACTAATGAAAATGTTCAAAGCAGATACAATTTAAGAGAGCGTAAACCAAAAAATCAGGATAATATGGATAATTTATTTTTAATAAACAATTTTACTGATCCAAGAAGTTTTGAAGAAATAAGTTCAAGATCTGATTGTAATTTGTGGAAAAATGCCATGCATGAAGAGATGGAAGCACTAACTTTAAATAATACTTGGGAACTAGTTGATCGCCCGCAAGGCCAAAATGTGGTCAAAAGTAAATGGATTTACAAGTTGAAAGTTGGAGCTGATGGCAAACCTCAACGTTATAAGGCAAGACTTGTTGCTCGAGGTTTTTCTCAAAAATATGGAGAAGATTTTGACGAAACTTGTCTACAGTTAGATTATTGTTTGGTTTAGCTGCTAATTTGGATTTAGAAATTGACCATATTGATATAACTACAGCTTTCTTAAATGGAGATCTGAATGAGGAGATCTATATGGAACAGCCTTTAGGTTATGTGAAAACAGAAAATAAAGTATGTAAACTAAAAAAAGCTTTATATGGTTTGAAACAATCTGCAAGATGTTGGAATAGCAAAATACATTCATTCTTATTGCAAATTGGGTTCAAAAGATGTTTTCATGATGCCTGTGTATATACGAAGAATAATAACCAAGATTTATTGATAATCGCATTACATGTAGATGATTTCTATATTTTCTCGAACCAAAGACATATGATTGATTCCGTGAAATTAGAAATTGGTAAACAATTTAAAATGAAAGATTTAGGAGAAATAAAAGAATGTCTTGGTATGCGAGTCAGAAGAAATAGAAAAGAAAGTACTATATGTTTGGATCAACAGCATTACATTGAAATCATTCTACAGAAATATGGAATGGAAAACGCTAATCCTATCAGTACACCTCTGGATGTGAATGTTAAATTAGAAAAAGCTTCTACTAATGATGATAGCTATCCATATCAAGAGTTAGTAGGTGCGCTCATGTATTTGTCAGTGTGTACAAGACCGGATATTAGCCATGCCGTGAGTTTTCTCAGTACGTTTAACAATTGTCATGATAAAGTTCATTGGTTGGCAGTCAAACGCGTGTTAAGGTACCTGAAAGGGTCAGTAGGGTACAATTTATGCTTTAAAAAATCCCAAGAACAATTGAGATGTTTTGTTGATGCAGATTGGGGAAATTCAATAGAAGACCGACGTTCTTATACGGGGTACCTAATGAAATTTGCTGGTGCTGCTGTAAGTTGGAAATCTTGTAAACAACAGAGTGTTTCTTTAAGTACTACTGAAGCTGAATATATGGCTTTAAGTGACGGTGCAAAAGAAGCTGTATATATTCAAGGTATTCTTCAAGAAATCACTTCTGAAGAAATTCAACCTGTTATTATTTACAATGATAACCAAGGAGCATGCAAATTGGTATATAACCCAATGTTTCATAAACGAACAAAGCATATTTTAATTCGGTATCACTATGTTCGTAAGTTAGCCGAAGACAAGAAAATATTGGTTAAATATCTTTCGACAGAAAATATGGTGGCGGATTTATTAACCAAAGCAGTTCCGAGAGCTAAACATGAATATTGTGTAATGGAGATGGGATTGCAGTTAGTTCAATAATTAAATATGGATTAAGTGAGGGTGTTAGATCCTGTATATTCTATAATCTATTTTTAATTATTGAATTGTCATAAGTTGTCAATTTTTTTAGTTAACTGTCTGTAATACATTTTTATTAGTTCAATATATTTTCTAACGTTTTAAATAATATTTCTCATTGTGTGTCTTCTCATTGTGTTTTTAATAGTTTTACAGTATAAACTTTATCATAACTACCATTTCAGTTCTCTCAGGTACAGTAATGTCTTCCGCCAAAATTACTCGCACCGTATCTTCGTACTTATGATGCAGAATAATTGCTTCACCATTTATATTTAATGTACCACGTTTAAGACTGAGTTCGAAGGCGTGCATGGCATTTATTCCCAATATCATGGTGTCTTCTACATCCGCTACCAGTACCCTCTGTTTGAAAACTGTATTGCCTAACTGAATACTGACGTCCGTTTCTCCATGAATGTTCGCCTGTTCCCCTGTAGCCGTACGAAGGCTCCATTTGGAATTTTAGTATTAACTATTTCAGGTCTGATGATGGTTCTCGTCGTTCCCGTATCAACAAGCAGCGACACTTGTTGAGGATTGCACCTTTTCACCGACCCCTTTTAGTTTTCCGACGGCCGAGGGGGTTCCTTGCTGGTTTCTTTCTTGCAGCGGCTTCGGATATGACCCTCTTCTCCACAGTTCCAGCATCAAATTGGATGTTTCTTCCTGTCCTCTGTTTGATTCAGCGCACGTGCAGAATCTTCATTTTCTCCATCCAATAGACGAACACGCATAGTGTCCTGGGAACTCTGGCAGCTTCGATTTCAGATGCCTTCGTTAGCGCGTCCATTAGCGTTCTCGGTCTGGCTAAAAGCAGCGCCGCCTTTACAGTATGATCACGAGGCCCGTCGCAGAAATCCTCGATATTAGTTTCATATTCTTAAAGTGTTTCCCCCGACTTCAGCAAGCGACTCTTCAGTCGATACACGTGTTCCAAATGTCTGTATAAACCCACACCATTTTAGCTTTTAATTTGTTGTTATTTCTATTGATTTAAAAACACTGTTTCAGATAGACGAGCATTCCCTTTGAATTAGTTAACTAATGAGCTAAGGTTATCTCAAAAAAAATAATGTTTACCTTCACATGTCGGAAAAGGACTCGCCCAATCGCCATTAGGTTGGCATACAGTTTCACTGGGTCCCTTCAAACCATACCCAGGATCACAAGTAAATGTTGCTTTGCCACCAACTTCTCTTGAAACTATGACAATTTTAAGATGTTGTCCAAGATTTCCTCCAACCTCACCACATTCTATACCTTGAAACAATTAAAGTAATTATTTCAGATTCCTTGCACAATTATTACTTAATTATACGAGGACGGTAGAAGGTTAACATGGATCAGCAGTATGGATCTAAACCTGTCCAGTCACTATCGTTAATGATATCTGAAAATGTTGGCTTAAAAATTAAATACAGATCTTATATTTGAAGATAGATTGACTGTTGTGTATGCTGATTTGAGGTACTATCTTGGCTTGAACACCCTAAATGTTGGACATCAATCAATGCTGTTGAAATATGAGGAATCTGTACTACAAAATGTCTAGCTTGGTTTGGTCGAATAGTAGAAAGACATAAAATTGTTTTAATAAAAGAAATAAAAAATGTTATCATATATATTTATTACAAAATTAAATTTAGTCTTCTAACTTTCTTTGCAGAGATCAAATCAATTACCTCTTCGGTGTCGATGTTAATTCTGCGGTGGATTGACATTAACGCCAAACCGTTCCGTCTTTCCTGGCTGTGGATTTTCTTAAATAAGATTTGAGGCGTTTCAGGGAAGAGAAACTCCTCTCAGGGGTACATGTGAAAAAGTCGCCAAGAACTTTAGAACTTTGTGAAGATTCAATAGCACATGTTGGTCGATCTAGTTCAGATTCTTCCAGCCAAATGTGGCGAATAAACATTTCCAAATATTTTTTGTAGAACTCAAAGTAGTTTTCTTGATCTTTACTGTTAATTTGTTCTTTGCAACACACAGACGAAATTAAAATATTGAGAGATGATAATGTGGCTGTTTGGAATCCAACTATTCGGTGGAATTAAAAACGCTACTTTGTACTTTTAAAGCTCTACAATTTTGCTTAGGAAAAGTTGTAAATGATTTCTAACCTCCAACTTACTTTCACAAACGGGAAATGGGGCGCTCCAATTTCCAGAAGGAAGACATACGATTTCTGGTGCTCCAATCAGAGCATTACCATTGTCACAATAAAACTTCATTCTTGTGTTCATTTTTGTGCTTTGTGTGCTTGCTGTTAAGCCGCGTCTTGTTGGCACCATTGGACAATGCACAGCTAAAGAAAATATACTTTAGATTTATCAAATGTTTGTTAGGATTCTTACAATTTCAGTCAAGGTACAATTAAAGTTACCTTTAACAACAATTTCCACTGAGTGCGTATATCGAGCTGGTGTCACACAAGTAAATAATCCAGAATCATCTTTTGATGCATGAAATATTGATAGTCTGTATTCCAACTGTGAATCTCTTCCAGGATCTGTGGGCCAACCTTCAGGATATTTTCTGGAAATCAAATGATTTACAATAACTATGAAAGAGTTTTTCACTTTTTTAACTTAAAATGGGAACGATTGCTCATTTTATAGAATTTCTTCCCGAGAAACTACACTAGCAAAAAAATAGATCACATTGAAAATTGGATATTTCTTTGAAATTTTCTGCTTTAAACTCATATTTGCAAATTCAAAATTATCCTGAAGCGAAATTTAGTATTCAGTATTGAATCAAAACACAACCATTTTGGTTTCAAATTTATTTTGGGAAAAGATGAAATTTCAAACGAATAAAACAAGGTCCATGTTCATGTTATTGTAATTCAGAACTAAAGAACGAGTAAACCTTAACAATAGTTAAAAAATGTATCGTGTATTCCTTTCTCTTGCATTCGTGGATGCAATTTAATTAAAATAAGGATCACATTCTGATCGATATTAATCGACTCCAGAAGAACAACTCTCTCAGCTCCTTGACAGTTCTTGGAGCTGGTGTAGGCCTCCGGATACGTCGTCTAATCCCATGTCTGACGTGTTATCTATTGGATATTGGACTTAGAGCTAGCCGTCTTTGGCATGGAGGCAAGATTCCGGTGGAAATCCTTTGCGTGCTTTGTAAAAGCAGCAGTTTCAATATCTGATTTAGTTTTTATGTAATTAATACAATTTCTTAATAAAATGGAATCCAGGCGTTTAATAACTAAATTTACAGTAATTTCAAAAACATCTTAATATTATCAGAGAGATACTACGCGACGTGAATCACTACCCTACCTGTAGTCATGGCTGACAGTCCACTTTGGCACACCAAACCGTCTCATCCACAAACACTCCATATGCAAAATGGTACCTGGATACACAATCAATTTACCATCATTTGATTGTGCAATCGGTCCCAACTGGTGCCTGAAAAGTATCGTAGGCGGCTTCTCCATAGAATAATCGTTTTCTTGGTTCAAACCGAAACAAGCTGGCTTTGGACCATCCCATTCACCACCTAGACATCTTCTCTTATTCGGACCTAAAGAAGTAGTAGCCGAAACATTTGTCTTGAATACTTTTCGATGAATTACTTTAGAATTTACCTATCATTACATATTTTCCGATATCTACACACCGGCTAACCAAAACTGCTCCAGCTGGAAACTCCACTACATCCTCACGAATTTCTTGATCGTTGTAGAATGATATTACGCTTGGTTCTTGATTTCTGAAGATGCAGGTACTGTTGCTGTTAAGTATTGTTTGGGATGCCATTAAGTCGTCAATATCTAATCAAGAAAATTTGAAACAACAGTACTTTAATGTCAAGATAACAATTATAAGTGTTTTTAAAGTGTTCAAAACAGCTTGAGGCATTTCAGCGATTTATAATGTGGTACAAGGTTCGGATTAGTTCGAATAAAATCATGCGTTGTATTTCAGAAGGAATCAAATCGATTTCAGGCTAGAGCTGAGCAACTTGCAATTTAAAAGTGTAGTAAACCATTTTACCGCAATTTAATGATCTGCCAATCCAACTACCATCCTCACATATAATTTTCCATGTAGTCTTATCCCCCATTATGCTTTCAATACAATTAAACGTTACCTCACTGCCATCGGGAAAATTATTTTCATCACTGATTAATTGATCTCCATTTTTATAAACCAAAGAACCACGAACTCTAAAAAATACGTAATAAGTAACATTACATTAAAATTGACAACCTACTTATAACCATTCTGTCTAATTTATGTAAACTGTGAGTGTGTATTGTTTAGAGCGGCCAGATGGATTCGTAGGATACACTCACTTCGCGAAGGCTTTTGCAAAAAATTGATCATTTTGGTTTTGTTACGGACTTGATTTTTTTTTTGATTGATCATCTTTCGAA
The DNA here is from genome assembly GCA_911728435.2 of Apoderus coryli. NCBI lineage: Eukaryota > Metazoa > Arthropoda > Insecta > Coleoptera > Attelabidae > Apoderus > Apoderus coryli. The sequence goes on along the minus strand of OU452199.1, from coordinate 5,947,665 downwards.
TAGAGAGCAGATTGTATCATATACAGGGTGAGTCGCCCTAGACGCGACGGTCTAGTGTGGCAAAACTATTCAGATTTTCAAAATTCTTTCCACGTCTAATTTTGTAGACCTATTAGGACTACATTCTAAAATAGGGGCCATTTATACAGGGTGTTACATTATCCCGTAGCATATCAAACTTACGTTTTTAAAACGGAACACCCTAGATATTATTTATGCTTTCGATTCAGACATCTTATTAAATGATTTTGATATAAGCTTTGTTTGCTCTAAAATGCATAGTTAACTAGATATACATTTTAAAAGTCAAAAAACCTGCCCCATGATATGCCATTTTGTATTGTTACGCCAAGGCGTTTAGCAAATAGTAGGTATTTCATAGGATGTACAACATCCTGTAGTAAAATAATCTATTACAAATTGGTTCGAAAAGCTACCCATTATACAGGGTGATGACATTTTGCAAACCCATAAAAATCTTGATTTTTTCAAATGGCACATCCTGTATATTATCTCACTATTAAAAAGGCAACATTCTAACGGGTGAAAAAATACAATAAAAGTTATTGCTTTAATAACAATTTTTTTTAGAAAAATTGGTAAATACACAAATTTTCTTGCTATGCTACTGCATTGTCGCAAACAACGATTATATTAAGAAGGTCGTGTAGTGCAAAATAATTCGTTTATGTCAAATTATTCCACATTTATATAGTTTCACAGTTTAGGACAGTACCTATATTTTTAAAACAATTTTTTGTGTTTTTGACATGATATTAACAATTGGTGAATGATTTTCAAATTGTCTATTAGCATCCAAAGTATTTCCCCAGAAATTCCCACACCGGAGACACCCTGATACCACAGTGCTTGCAAATTTCCGATACCGAGAATAAACATCACTTTCGTACTGAGTGTGGAGTATTAACGCTTTTGGTGCTATAGTCAGAGATATCATGATTGGGCCATATTTCTTTGAAGGTCATTTAAATGGAGATAAACTTGTTATATGCATTTTCGCACCCATCGAAGTGGGACTCATGCTGACTTTTCTATTTGCACGGATGGGGTTCTTCTGGAGAGAGTAAAAACAAAAACTTTTCTTGGACTCACGGTTGATGAAACACTTACATGGCATCAACATTGTGACATTCTTGTGTCAAAGATCAATAAAATCTGTTTTCTTTTGAGGAGTCTCAGGTCGGTGTTGGAGATGGGCCAGTTGTTGGGCTTGTACTATGCTCTGGTGGAGAGCAGACTGAGATATGGTATTGGCTTTTAGGGTTCTAGCGCAAGAATGAGTGAGATATTCCTTGCTCAAAAAATTTATTCGATGCATGGCCCGTTTAAGTCGGAGGGACAGCTGTAGACCGTTTTTTTTTTCTAAATATAATATCCTAACTGTATATGGACTCTATGTGGTTACTCTTATTGAGTTCGTTCGCGGAAATGAAAGTAAAATAAAAAAAATGGAAATTACCATCAATACAGCACACGGCACGCCAATGACTTTTGTATACCTAATCACCGCCTAAATTTAAAACATACTTCAGCTTTGTTGCAAGGCGTTCGACTATACAACAGTCTGCCTATAGAACTGATGAAAATAGACTATTTAAAACTAAATTAAAAAATTATGTTGTTGGCAAAGTGTTGTACAATACTAATGATTTTTTCAGTGCTTGATTTGGTATTGTGTATATTGTCACTTTGATTTGTTGTTTTTGTTAGTTACAATTTCATGTTTGTATTTTGTTATTTATTTATTTGTTTTAGTTTAATTTATATTGACGAGGCTAATGTAATTTTTGATGTATTACCTAATGGCACAATAAAGATTTATTTATTTATTATAAATTCTTACGATTTTTAAAACATGATTTTTGGTTAATTTTGGATAAAGTCCACTAGACATTAGGCAAAAATTATGGTTACAATTGGATGGAGCTCCTGCCCATTTTAAGCATACCGTGCGCAATTATTTAAATAGGAAGTTTCCTAATCGATGGATCGGCCGTGGCGGCCCCTATAACTGGCCAGCAAGATCACCTGACATAACTCCATTAGGTTTTTTCTTATCGGGTTATGTAAAAACAGCTGAAAATATGAAGCAAATGATGAGAGATGCTTTTAGCACAATAACAACTGGTATGCTTAGAACTGTTTGGAGATCATACGAAAATAGACTTCAACATTGTGTTTATGAAAATGGACGTCACTTTGAACATTGTGTTATAACTTTTTCTTTTAATTACTTTTACTTTTTAAGTTTTTCAAAATGTAAATAGATTCTTCGATTTTGTTGTAATAGTGTAATATTTGTAATTAATAATATATTTTGCACTACACGGCCTTCTTAATATTATAGCATAGCAAGAGAATTTGTGTCTATACCAATTTTTCTAAAAAAAAATGTTATTAAAGCAATAACTTTTATGGTATTTTTTGAACAGTTAGAATGTTGGCTTTTTAATAGTGAGATAATATACAGGGTGTGCAATTTGAAAAAAACCCTGATTTTTATGGGTTTTTCAAAATGTCATCACCCTGTATAATGGTAGCTTTTCGAACTAATGTGTAATGGATTATTTTACTGCAGGATGTTGTACATCTTATGAAAAACATATACTATTTGCAAAACGCATTGGCGTAACTATAAAAAAAGGCTTATAATAGGGCATGTTTTTTGACTTTTAAAATTAATATCTAGTTAACTATGCACTTTAGAGCAAACAAACCTTATATCAAAAACATTTAATAAGATATCTGAATTGAAAGCAAGACCACTGTTAATCATGTTGTTGTTCGTAAATGATCTGATTAACAAACTCAATTGTGGCAAGTTATTGTTTGCGGATGATTTAAAGATGTTCTTTGAAATTAAGAATATTGACTGTGGTGTGCTTCAAGTTGATTTGAATCATGTGTTGGAATGGTGTCACGAAAATAATTAAATCCAATGAAGAGTAAGATTATGACATTTACAAAGAAAAAAGAAAGTTTCAATACTCATATAGGGTAGGTAGCACAACTATATCGTCCGCTGACTCTGTGGTCGATCTCGGAATTATTTTCGACACTCAACTTGGTTTCGTGGATCATATTTTGACGCAGACAACGGAAGCCACAAAAACATATGATTTTATAGTTATATAATGCTTGCATTCGTTCTAAACTTAAGCCTATATGGTTCCTGAAATGTTCCTACACTTACTTGGCAGGAGGCCCACAAGGCTTCCCCGTAGCAGTCCCATACTCAATCACAGTTATATCACCGCCTTTTACAATATCACTTCCGCCCATATAATGAGTTTCGTGTAAAATTTTCGATTCACCTCCAAGCAAACGAGGGTTTCTGCAAGTTGGATGTTTTGGATGTAATATTCCCAAAATACATTCTATTGGTTGTATGGTTGATGGACTGTATTCGCTATCGCATTGAAATGTTACTGTAGAACCATTAGCGATGGTTAGCCCAGCTCTATATCCAGACATGTATTGACCGTTAGCGATCTTAGGTAGTAGACAAGGAGCTGAAAGAAAATACTTTTTTGTAAGTTTGAGGATTTTTTCAGAGAAAGGCTGTAGATTAAAATCTGATCTTAATTCTGAAGTTTATCGCAAAATATCTCAAGAAATTAACCAAATAGTAGAGCTCAAACGACATAACGCTGAGTAATTCTGATATTTGTCAAGGATGACTATTCAGCAAGCATAAGAGTTTTTCTGGTAATTTATTATAATCTACTTATATCATAGCATTCTCCGAACTCTTAAGAATTGGTATCAAAAGTCCTACACATAAAGTTTGAAGTAATACAAAGGCCGGTTCAATGCTATTGTTGACACTACTATAAAAGCTGCATGAGGAAGCAATCAAAGATTACATGAAGAGTTGAAATTATGTAAACAAAAAAAAGTTGCAAACATCACAAAAAACTGGAACTCCAACCACTCTTGTATACTAATTTTTTCAATGAGAAATTAATAGAAGTTTAAGTTATCGCCAAGCACAGTTTGTCAACGTTCTCCGAAGATGGTTTGCCATATAGGCCCGAAACGCTGGTTCATTCGCAAACAAACTGCTCATATTCCCACGCTCTACACAGGGGTGGGTAATTTGATGTTTGCCTGTTTGCTTGGTTGGCAGTACCCCATGTAACCTCTAGTCGTTCCGCGTTCGAATAGCACAGAATATCCCTGACGAGTTTACTGCAGTGAGGACATCTTGACATGAAGTTTGATGATTGTGGAATTAGCCAACCTGTCCGTTTTCTGTTTCCTGTTGACATGTCATTAGACCCAGAAGACAAATATCCTGTTTTCATGAGCTGCATTTCCTCGTATTCCAGTTATGACCCCAGCAATAGATTTATGCTGCTGCTTGACAGTTTCGTTTGCAGTGACGGATATACCATCAGATTCGTATTGAACAATGCCAGTATGTGCTTCCGTAGACCACTTGATGCTTAGTAGTAGGGTTCTGGAACATATTCCACGGTCTGCGTCTTTTATGTTCTTTAAGCCAACACAAATATGTTCACTAAACCTTCTATGATGGACTTCTTGGACCGTAAGGGTTGTTTCTTTAATGAGAACGTTGCATTAGAGAACTCTCTACCACGCCAGCTTTGCAACAAAACCATCAACAAATATTTAATTTACCTTTTAAAGGAATCGTTTTGTCGCAGTTGTAGTTGATATAAAATTTATAATTTAGACCAGAAGAACCAAATCAACATACTACATATAGTTGGATGTAATATTGTTTTTTTTTGACCTACCTGGTGCACATTCAGGGAAACTTGTCACAGCCCATTCTCCATGCCAACATTTCATATTAGTAGGACCTTGTACGCTGTACCCATCTTCACAACTAAATTCTACTTCTTGTCCATTCGGAACTTTCATCGTGGTATTAAGGAATGTGTCTGGATCGATGGTTGTATTAGCTTCAATTTTTGGTAGTTTGTATATCCCATACGATGTTTCAGGAACATAACATGGTACTAAAAATAAAATTATTATCAGTTAGGATGCTACTGGTTCCAGATAGGGACTTATTTCATTTTCCAGATAGCTGACTGACAAATATATTCGCAGATGGAGAAAATTCATGAAATAATAATAATAAATGCTTTATTGTGCAAAATAACCAAATGACAAAACCAAACAATAAATTTTAGCAAAACATCTTTCAAATTTGGACGTAGAATGTTGTGGAACTGTATACAAGTTGAAGCGCAGACCCAGTCCGTGAACATCAAATCTTCTTAAAAGTACATTAAATAAATACTCAGGCGTATGAGAAGTAACTACTTTGTACAGTAAAACAGAGTAGAGATAATCAAATCTAACCGCCAGACTAGGTTCTGCAAGCTTTGTTAAAAAAAGTGTAATATGAGCCGCAAATGGAACGGAACAGATGAATCTTACGCTCGCGTGTTGAATTCTCTGAATTTCACCTTTATTATAATTAGGCAAGTATGTATAAATTTGGAGGTATTACGAAAAATATCTATGAAGCATACCGGAATGAGATAAAAATAGATAAAGTATGATTGGGAATTGAATAAAAAAAAAGAGAAAAGGTAAGAAAGTAAATAACTGCGCATACATACGAGGGTTGCCTTTTATATTTAGCGATTAGAGAACAAAAACAAATATTAATCATCGAAAATCAATTTATTGTTTTTCAAAATATTCCCCATGAAGATCTATACACTTTTGCATGCGTTTGAACCAATTGTCGAAGCACTTTTGCCACTCTGATTGAGGTATCTCCAAAACATGCATTCTGAATGCAGCAACCGCTTCTTCAGGTGTCGAAAAATGTTGACCTATCAGTTTGTTTTTTACGTACGGGAATAAAAAGAAGTCATTCGGTGCCAAGTCAGGACTATACGGCGGATGACTCATCAAATCGATGTTTTGTTTGCTCAAAAATGCAGTTGTTTGAGCCGATGTGTGAGAGCTCGCAATGTCGTGGTGAAGAGTGATCCGTCTTCGGCGGTTGGTTTTCCTGATTTCTTGGAAGACAACTGGCAAACAAACGGTTGTGTACCACTCAGAATTGACTGTTCTGCGTTGTTCTAGTAGTACGGTTGCGACATGTCCAGTTTTTCCCAAAAAACAGGCCACCATTTGCTTCGAAGTGCTTCATGCGCGAACAACTTTTGTTGGATTTGGCTCATCTTGAAACACCTATACAGTCGACTGCTGTTTACTTTCGTCTTCATACGCGTAAATCCACGATATCACCTGTCACGATGTCATAGACGTGTTTCGAAGCACCGCGATCGTATTTCTTTCAACCAATCGACACGAGCCTTTTTTTCACAGGGACAAAATCGTTCGTTATACATAGGTTTTATAGACCTTGTCAAGGCGTTCGACTCCATTAACCGTGAGGCTCTGTGGAGGATATTGAAGCTCAACGCGGATGTCCCCAGAAATTCATCCGGATACTTCGGAAATTTCTTCGTAGGAAACAGATCAATATGCCCGTATACTTACTTATTAAACACATGGGCTTCATAGGCTTCCATCGCCCCCTAACACATTTAGCCGTCCTATTTTCCGCCATATTCAATTCATAGCCCAATCCACATGCCAACTTCACCACAGTACCAGAACCAAAACTCACATTAGCATCTTTACCATGCTTAACAATTTCAATATTGACAAACGGTTCACTCTGGAGCGCTTCACATGGTCCACGGTTCTTATGCTGTTTGGGTCTTTTTGTCGGTGAAACGTCGTTAGTTCGGGTTTCGTCGTCCGTAGCTACTTTATTTTTGTTACCACGGCGTACGCTCAGTTGCGAATTAGAGCTCTTGTGGCCCAAACCTACTGCCCTACTGCCACTGCCACCTTTTAGAGCACGCTTCCTGCGTACGAGCATATTGATTGGTTGAGGAGTTAATTGAAGTGTATTTGGAGAGAAATAGTCTTTCGCAATTCTAGTAGTTGTATTGATAAACGTTGAGTTTGATTCGTTGTTTCCCATATTGGATTTTAGACACCTGCAATTAAAACATAATAATATACAGGCAGAACTGTCCAAAATACTTTTGAATAGTATTTAAATACTAAATACTATATTGAAAACGGAAGTATTTCAATATTAAATAGTATTTAAATACTTTTTGTAGTTTAAAAATTAATTAATTAATTTTATTACAAATTCTTACTCCCCAGTTTTTGGATGCTCTCATTTTTTTCTAATAGCCTGACTCACCCTGATTTACTTGTATATTGATTTCACATTTACCCAACTTCTCTTTTTACCGCGTCTACTTCACAGAAACTATTTTTTTGTTATCTTAATACCTTGTCACATAGTTTGGCATCCATAATCCATCAACACACTTTATCTGTCGTGGCCCCACTAATTCATACCCCACTTGACATTTCAGATACGAAGTTCCACCACTGGCAATCTGTTCTGGATAATGTCTATCTGGTGTGATGGGGAGTTGAGGCGTGAACCGAAAGTAATGGGGCGAAGTTGACAGGAAACACGGTTCTGCAAAATGATGAAAAATGAAAGTGTTTTTCATGTATTGTTTTTTTTTTCACTTGTATATTCTAATATTACTATGGCAAGTTTCTTTTTTTTTTGTTCTTGAACCATTTTTCTTTTAATTTTTGTATATTTTTTCTTTGGGTTTAAAGTTCTCTAACAAAAGTTTCGACGATGGTTTATCGTCTTCTTTAGGTGTTATTCTATTTCGCTTTTATTCTCAATTGTCAAAAAAAGATTTATAAACGTATATTGGCAAAATTTTAAGCTGTATATGATTGTGAATCTGATGTTTTGTAAAACAGATATTTTGATGTAAAAACAAAAAAAGATTTTAGTTTACACAATGCAATTTTTAAAATGTTTTCTTATATTTTAAATTTTAATAACAATTTTAATAACAAAACTGTTGGAATTTCAAAAAAAAAAAAAAGAAGCGAAATAGAATAACACTTGAAGAAGACGATAAATCATCGTCGAAAAGTCGTAAAAAAAAGAAAATTAGACAAACGAAATGTAAACATCGCTAAAAATTACAAAAAAGTTTTAAATGTCTTTAATTGAAAAAAAAAAGCGAAATAGAATATAACACTTGAAGAAGACGATAAACCATCATCGAAACGTTGTAAAAAAAAAAAAGAAAATTAGACAAGCGAGATTTATACTTCGCTAAAAATTACACAAAAGTTTTTTTAGATCCAAGGAAAAAAAATTAAAAATTTTGGCAATTTTCTTTAATTTCTAAAAAAAAAGAAGCGAAATAGAATAACAATTGAAGAAGACGATAAACCATCGTCGAAACGTCGTAAAAAAGAAAGAAAATTAGATAAGCGAAATGTAAACTTCGCTAAAAATTACAAAAAAGTTATTTTAGACCCAAAGAAAAATAAATGCAAAAATTATGGCAAGTTTCTTTAATTAAAAAAAAAAGCGAAATAGAATAACACTTGAAGAAGACGATAAACCATCGTCGAAACGTCGTAAAAAAAAAGAAAATTAGACAAGCGAAATTTAAATTTCGCTAAAAATTACAAAAAAGTTTTTTTAGACCCAAAGAAAAAAAAATACAAAAATTATGGCAAATTTCTTTACTCAAAAAAAAAAAGAAGCGAAGTAGAATAACACTTGAAGAAGACGATAAACCATCATCGGAACGTCGTAAAAAAGAATGAAAATTAGATAAGCGAAATGTAAACTTTGCTCAAAATTAACCTAAATTAGACCCAAAGAAAAAAAAATAAAAAAATTCTGGCAAGTTTCTTTAATTAAAAAAATAAAATAAAAAGACCATCGTCGAAACGTCGTAAAAAAAAGAAAATTAGACAAGCGAAATGTAAACTTCGCTAAAAATTATAAAAAAGTTTTTTTTGACCCAAAGAAAAAAAATACAAAAATTATGGCAAATTTCTTTAATCAAAAAAAAAAAGAAGCGGAATAGAATAACACTTGAAGAAGACGATAAACCATCATCGAAACGTCGTAAAAAATAAAATTAGACAACCGAAATTTACACTTCGGTAAAAATTACAAAAAAGTTTTTTTAGACCCAAAGGAAAAAAAAATACAAAAATTATGGCAATTTTCTTTAATTTAAAAAAAAAAAGAAGCGGAATAGAATAGCACTTGAAGAAGACGATAAACCATCATCGAAACGTCGTAAAAAAAAGAAAATTAGACAAGGGAAATTTACACTTCGGTAAAAATTACAAAAAAGTTTTTTTAGACCCAAAGAAAAAAAAATACAAAAATTATGGCAATTTTCTTTAATTTCAAAAAAAAAAAAGCGAAATAAAATAACACTTGAAGAAGACGATAAACCATCGTCGAAACGTCGTAAAAAAAAGAAAATTAGACAAGCGAAATGTAAACTTCACTCAAAATTAAAAAATGCTTTCTTGGACCCAAAAAAAAAATACAAAAATTATGACAAATTTCTTTAATTAAAAAAAAAAAAGCGAAATAAAATTAAACTTGAAGAAGACGATAGACCATCGTCGAAACGTCGTAAAAAAACGAAAATTAGACAAGCGAAATTTAAACTTCGCTAAAAATTACAAAAAAGTTTTTTTAGACCCAAAGAAAAAAAATACAAAAATTATGGCAATTTTCTTTAATTTCAAAAAAAAGCGAAATAGAACAACACTTGAAGAAGACGATAAACCATCGTCGAAACGTCGTAAAAAAAATAAAATTAGACAAGCGAAATCTAAACTTCGCTCAAAATAAAAAAATGGTTTCTTAGACCCAAAGAAAAAAAAAATACAAAAATTATGGCAAGTTTCGATGTTTTGCCAGCATTTTATTTAGTAAATTATTTGCGGTTTGTTGAACTAGTCTATTATAAGTAAACATTCATAGCCTCCCCAGGATAGTTTTTACAAAATTGTTAGAAATGCAGGGTCGTATCTGAAAATGTCCTGCAGTTGGTCATAACAACCACGAAACGTCGTAATAAACGTAAGGTGATCGCTGGATTCGAAATAAAAAATGCTTTTCTGAAACCAATATGTAAAAAACAGGTCCGTATTTAACCAATCTTGTATCTCTTCTGGTTTTCTAGATCCGAATGATGAGGCTAATGTTATCCACTTCAAAGTAACTAATAAAACATAATACAATTTCGTAACTAACTAACTACTTTATTCAAAAATTAGAAGAAAAAAATCAATGACGCTTTTGAGAATATTGCAAATGCCTAACTGGTGAAATTTTAAACGCAATAGCAAATATCAAAAGCTGTAAAGTAGATAAAAAGGCTTTAAAATGATGTATCACTCGACCACTACTGCTATTTGAAAACTTGGGAGTTGTGTCCGCCCCTATTCATGATTCAAATACTAATGGGACTAGGACTCTCCCAAACTCATACACCAAAATTTAGTTCAATTGGTTAAAGCATTTCGGCTCTATCGTGGTATATTCTTTCCGTCAAAAGAAACACGGATTAAGTCATCTAGCTTCCTTTTTCGAGTAACACCATCCCTGAATAATATTCAGGGTTCTGGAAGATTTTTTCAGACCTTATATGATCTTATAACTCAATTGAAAAGATAAAAATAAAATAATGTTTGTCATATATTGATGCTATTTACCAACGGAAGAACCGATGCTCTATCTTTGCTGAAGTTTGTGCAAAAGATCAAGCAATACCTGTTCCTTTGATGCAGCAGCTATTATGTTGTTGAGAGAGAGATATTTTTGATGACATCTAGCGTGAACAGGCAATATGCCGGGTGAAACACAGTTCACAAACGATGGCCAGACAAGAAGCAAAGATTAATCTACACAATAGATAGTCAGCCCAATGCATTAAAATCAGAACATCTCTAAGTATGCCTGCCACTACGTGGCGTAGACTAGCGTGTAAAGCATAGAGCAGTATTGTCACAGCCAGAAACCGTTTTGTAGTTTATTAATATCAAAAACAAAACGCAACGCATAACAATTATTTAGATCATTTGCAACAGATATGCACCGGCAATGCTGTATTGTCAGAGAGAGAAATTGATGAAATTCTGTATTAATCTGGAGGGGATACGCAGGGAGGGTAGAAAAAAAAACAAGCGAATGTGGTGTGTGTCGTGCTGTTGCCAATTCGTCGGTAAAAGAAACACACAGGGTGATTTATTACAAGTACAGTATTGAAATAAAAGCCTAATCTCTATGAATTAAATTTAATATAATAATATTTAATCCATGTCATACATGTTTCAAGACTAGACCAGTCCCATGATCAGTGGCGAACAATCGTTAAATGAAAAGCTTTTAGATAGAAACATACTTTTGACGTAGACAATGTGGCAAAGATGTAACAAGATTGTTGTAGATCTTATAATACCTATAATAAAAAAATTATCAGTGCTACCTATATTATATTAGGTATACCTATTATAATAGTCTGTCTCTTCATCAGGTATAAGTTCCACTTTATCGGTTTAGGTACTTAAATTTTACTTCTTTTTAATGTTTCTTCGGGTAAATAATAAGTTCGGTAGGAATAGGGCTTTGGGTATGAAACAAAAAAGATAGAAAATAGAAATTTGATATAGGGGTAGTTCTAAGCATTTACAAGTTTGTGACGTGTAGCGATTTTCGATGCCGCCCCCGGAGGTATACATGAGGGCGGCGCAATGCCGTTTTAAATATCTCGTTTCGCTTTCTTGGAAAATAAAAAATTATAACTGATAACTGAAACTTAGTACTTAATACGTGGGCGTAAGAGGTAAGCTCACTTCACAGGTCTCTATTAATGAAAGAAAGTTAACATTTTGAGCATCTGCGTAAAATTAAATGTATCTGTTTGGTGGGTAGTTTTGATTACAATAAGTCGGTGCCAAGCCCAAGCCCGAAACAAAATAAATCTATATTTACCTACTACCTATTTGGCTTGGTACCGACTATTATGTGCATTGTTGTCTTTTGAATGATATTTGTATTTTGTTATTTTTCGTATTTTTTATTAGTTCTTTTGACAGCTCTGGTGTCATCAATACACCTGTATCCCGAATTGCACCAAATTGCGATGCTATTGAACAAGCATATAATCCTAAATATAATATTCTTTTTGAACTACCTGTATCTCGAAAACCAAGCCGTAGCGGACCCATGTACATATGAAATTTGTATCTTAAAATTAGTCAAAGAATCACCCTTTAAAGTTTGTACAAGTACTTATGCAACACCCTGTATACATAGATACTTTGATTTGCAATTTGCAAATCTGTCAAACTAGGTAATGCTGTTTTTTTTTATTTACTTTCAAATATGGTGTTATGTAATTGTATTCAAATTAAATGTTTGGGGATGATATTTACGAGTTTTATTTTTTTATATAGAGAAACTGTTATTCAGTTTTTAAGGATCAATCTGAAGCAGACAATTGTACTTGTTAAAACATGAAAAAAGTTATTGTGGTGATACTTTTAACACCCTGTTGGTGGGTTTTTAAAGCTTTTTACGAAACGTGTTAACAATACAATCTACATAAATCGTTAGTTTTTTAAAGTTTTATGATCATTGCACAAAAACCAATATTAGGGAGACTGTAAGTTTTTTTTCAATTCGGCGTTGCAGAATTTGAACCTAATTGTGATAATTGTGTTATTTTACTAGTATAGATATTTTTGAGTAAATTAATTCGGTTATAATCGATGAGTAGAATCTTTGGAGTAAAATACATTTCACAAAAACCCTGAACCATATTTCTCAATAGATTTAAATTTTCATTAAAAACAGATTAAAAATTCTAATTTTTTACATCCTGCATTTCGAAACCGTATTTTTTTAAATAATTATTGTCATGCTGGAAATTTCAAACCTTATTTACTTCAGCAACTTGTAAAAAGCACAGCCTTTTTAATATTAACATTTCTTAAAATCGATATTACGCGATAACGATGACTTTCTATCAATATCACAGAAGGATACATTTATTACGTATATAATTTGTTAGATTTTACATCTCCGAGTTGAAACACACGCAAAAAATGTGCATAAAAAAGTTAGGGTAGCATTTCACGCCTGTATGCCCCTTTAATTTACCCGCCTCTGAGATTTATTTTTTCATAATGTTAACGACAAGTTGAATCTGCTGTTTGAGTTTGATCCTTAAAACTGAATCAGGTAATAACCGGAAGTCCTATCTATAACGCCAAATTTCGTTAATTTAAATATAACTTTTTGATGCATCCTTATATCCGAAATTTAAAATTAAATGACTAAAATAATATTATTTTAGTCATTTAAAATTATTGTCTAAAACATTTAATAAACCAGCCCTGTATATTTATACTATTATAGTAATTTCTTTTATTTTCGTCCATACACATTAATCTTTGCATAGATAGGTATACGTATACCATATAATTTTAAACAAAAAACACTGCTGCACAGTAGTACATATATGATACCTATAATATAAAAACAAACTCCCACCTCGTAGGGGAAAGTATACTCGTCCTTGTCTAACATTGCCCATATGATTATTTTATTTCAACACAATACATATAACGCCATCTACAATTTCCATGGTTGCATGTTTTTCTAATAGATGTAGCTCGTGTCGAGACAGTTTCAATTTTTGTTTTATTTCCCATATACGCTGACTATCTATTGTGTAGATTAATCTTTGCAAGAAGTAACAACTCCATTATATCCTATTGCCAACACTAGATGCGCCCGAATCCCCTAGCAGGGAGGCTTTATTTAAGGATTGCTTGTTACATAAAGCATTAAAGCTTATTATGTTGTTCTTAATATTTCCCTACAGCTTCCAGAAAAGACCACAAATAGAGCAACAGATACAAATGATGAACCGGTCTCGCATAATTAGATTTTTTTCACAGATATCTTTATTCGTGAAAAAAAAGCAATTCACATATTTTCCCTGTTAACAAAAAAATAAAACACCCCACTGCCGAGTACTGAACAATAGAAACTCATAAAACGAGAAAAACATCAAAAGCAGTTACATAGTATAGACCCATACCATTTCACAACTTACTTTTCGATCGTCGTTTCCTCTTCCGTAAATATTCCGAATACATTCTCACAAACCGTTCATATTTCTGTTGGAACGGTTCAATCATCCGTTTATCCAATGATGCTGCCGGATAAAACGTGTGCACATATCGTTTCTCTCTGCCATTGTATATGTGTTTATGATTCCGTATGAAGGCTCTCCGATAGGTCTCCATAGCAATGGAGCGTCGTCTGCGATTGAAACGGAACCGGGGATGTTCACCAGGCGAACATCTGAAATATATCATCATGGAAATTACCAAAGGGATATTATACCAAACAAAGAACAATCGACTGATGGATATATTGGAGTATTTTCGTAGATGAGTATCAAAGTTTTTAATAAAGAATCTAAAATAAGAAACCTTTGGTGTAGAGTAATATTGAAAAACACATTTTACTCCTTCACCAAAACACTTATTTGAATCTCGCTGTGTGCATCCTCAAGAGATAACTTGTAATATATGTAGTTACGATAGTGTGAAGTTGTATGTGTACATAGTGTAGAATGACGTTAGTGACAGATTTAGAGTTGAATAAAATAGACAGTCTCCTTGCAACCGTTGTCTTAATAACAACCTCTCCCAACCTACAAATAGAAGACATTACATGGCGCAGTCGGTAGGTAGAAGACATTATATAACTGATAAGTACTCGTACCAAGAAAATTAAGTATACCTAATATCAATATCAAGACATAAAATTTTACAACAGCTACCAGTCCCATCAGTCACTTTTGAGAAATATATGTCGCCCACTAGAGCTGCTGGATTTAGTTTGAAAACGGTAACCTTTAATGAAGTACGTGAAAAACTATCAGGTATGAAAAACACAAAAAGCTTGGATTATTATGAGCTTATATGATAGGATTGTTAGAACTTTAAAGGATCTGCTAGTGATGACGCTTACTAAGTTGATGAACTATTGCATTGGTGAGGCTGTATTTCCGGCGGTGTTGAAGGACGGGGTGTGCCCCGGGGCTCGGTTTTGGGACCTTTACTATTTTTGATATATGTAAATAATTTATACAGACTTCAAGAAGACTCAAATATAATCCTCGTTGCTGACGACACAACTAGTCTGATTAGATATCGACCAACCGACCCTTTAGAGGAGTTGGTTAATGCTGTTGAGACTGACATAGGCAATTGGTTTCTTGCAAATGAATTGAGCTTGAATCAGGCTAAAACCCAAAGCATGAACTTTACTTTGCTTTCGGCGCCTATCGATTTTCAGAACGATGTTCGCGTAAGGTTCCTTGGGGTTCATCTTGATCCTAAATGGTGAAGTCCCGTTTAACAAAAGAATTAAAACATTTTTTGAAATCTCAAGCTTTTTATGCCTTTGAGGACTATTTCAGAAGCGATATTGTAACGGTTTTCTAGATTTTAGTTTGTTTTATTTTGTTCTTCTTTACTTTTGGTTTTATTTTGTTACTTTTTTAATTTGTTTGTAAGCTTTTCTTTGTTACTGTAATTTTGATTAATTTGTTACTGTAACTTTGATTAATTTGTTTGACGTAATATACATGTTTTGTGACATAAAATGGTGAATAAATATATCAATACAGTATTACCGTATATTAATCTTTGGTATGACTTTAAAGAGATAATGTGGATTAACAGATTAACCGGTATTCCACTACTGGATCTGGTCGTAATGGAGAGTTTAGGGCCTGGGAAGAATAAGCAGCAAAAGAAACAAGGGCGTATATCCCAGATGAAGAAAAATTATGAAAGTTTTGATAAGGTTGTATCGCTGTTATTGGAAGAGTTAAATAAGATTTTATACAATAAAGAGTCATTATATCATTATTAAAAATAAGCGAAATACAAACACAAAAAAAAATTATAAAACTAAGAAGACAAAGGAATTACAGAAAAAGGAACACAGTTCAAAAATAGAGTGACAATTGATGGGAAGAACGGATAGGTGAATAGCAAAGTAGAAGATTCAATTGCTGCTGGAAGAAAAAAAAATGTAACACAAAATAACGCCACTCAGGTGAGAGCCATTCTCTATCTAATTCTGGAAACCTAGTCTGAAAAATTGCCATTAGGCTGATGTTTGTTTTAATCCCGGTAGGGTTTGCGGTCTATTCACGTATAATCTCATAAAACAAGCAGGAGGTCTTCACCACCATAACTTCATCATTCCAATATCAATTTTTTTATGTTGAATTAAGTTTTCATCACCATTTGCACACCGCTTTTCTGATCATCGTGTGGGATCCACCGTCTTTCAACTTCTGAAAGGCTTGAATTTCGGTGCACAGTCCTGCTAATTCAGGGAAAGAAAACCCCGAAAGTAGTGTTAGAAGGCTGGTTACAATGTATTTTAAAACTTTCAAAATCGAGCGAATATTTATTCGCATTCATTTTGCTCATTGGAAGCACAAACACAATAAACATTTATTTTTTTATTAACTATAATAACATCTACAGATATTTCTATAATCTTACATCGGTAACTGGCCTGGACTCCAAGATCCACCAATACAGGTAGCCCCAGGCGGGCCTTCAGTCAAAACAAATCCCTTTTCACAGTCATACATGATTTGCTTATTATTTGCCACTTTTTTAACGTATGGTCTATAATCGTAAAGCCCCATGTTACCAACTAACAGAATTTTGCCATTTTCGACGAAACCAGGATAAGGACAAAACACTAAAATACATAAACAATATAAGTGAATGTAGGTATATTTAGTCCCGCAATCGTTTCTTACCTTCCTCACATTTTGGGAGAATTCCAGTCCAGTTTCCAAAAGAACATTCAGTTAAATTTTCTCCTTTTAACTCGTATCCGTCCTTGCATTGAAACTTTGCTTTCATGCCGTGTTTAGTTTCAGGTGCCGACACCATACCGTGTCTTGGAGATTTCGGCAGATGCCTACATCTATACACCAATCAACATGTCAATTAACAAAGCTTTTAAATCATAATCATAAAGTTGTTGGATATGGCTATAATTTTGAACCGATCACTACCTAGTCACTAGTCACATCTCAGAAAAATAAAGTCACATAGTAACAACATAACCTCATATTTCTAGTATTTTCCAAAAAATAAATCAAAGTTAAAGGTTTTTTTTTGTTCGTGGGATTTTATTATTGTTGTTATAATTTTTAATGACAATATTGATTTTATAAAAAGATAAAGGTTCATTCTATGTTTTTATAAAAGTAGAATTTCGATATCTTCATCTACATAGCGTACATTACCGCTTTTATCTAAGGGATTTGGTCTTTTGTTAACAAATAAATTGTTAAAACTAATTTTTTCTATTCCTATATATGGACATGTGTTAAAGTGTTCTTTCTATACTCAAAAAAGAATTTTTCAGAGCGATTACAAAATAAGTGCACAATTATGCATTTCTTATACCTTTGCATTTGGGGACTGATCAAACAGCCTTAAAGAGTTTGAGTTCATAAATACGCATTTAATTGAATATAACCTAAAGACCTAAAACATTGAATATAAAATATTAGACCACATTGGCGTTCGAAAATAGTATAAAATGGGGTTAAAAAGATTAAAAAAAAACGTATTTCTAAAACATAGCAGAACTATTAACTAGTTATTTATAGCTTTGATAGAATATAACCTATTCAATGTGTCATAAATCACTTACTTTCATAGGCGTTCGTAAATAGTGGAAGAGGGGTCAAAACAAAAAATATATATTTCCTAAACTTAATCGAAATATGGAATAATTTTAAAGTTGTGATTGAATATAACTTAAAAAATGTTACATAAAAGAATTGGTTCACACAGGCGTTCGAAATTAGTCTAAAAAAAGGGTCAAAAACGAAAAAAAATGTTTCCCAAATATACCAGAAAAGTTGCCTAATTATATATAGCTTTGATATAAGATAACCTACAAAACGCAGCATAAAATTTTTATTTACATAGGCGTTCGTAAATAGTAGAAAAAGGGATAAAATAAAAAAATATTTTAAATGTAAATTTTTTTATATTTATCTAGTTGAATTGGTGTTAAAAATACACAACAAAAATTAATGTACCCTAGGCGTCCGTAAAAATTCTATAAAAGGGGAGAAAAAATTTGTATCCGTGATAACTCAAAAACCACTTAAAAGATTTTAACCACATTTGGTACGAAAATACCACAGGATATTTATAGGTGGTGATTAACATTGAGCGTCGGCAAGGGGTTTAAAAGAGGGAAAAAATTAAAAAATCTTAACCTTATCCGAAATATTGAATAATTTTTTGTGCGTTTAAGTAAATATAACCTAAAATATTTAACCCAAACAATTAGACCACATTGACATTCGAAAAAAGTGTAAAATGGGGTAAAAAGATTAGAAAAAACGTATTTCTTAAACATAGCAGAAATATTGACTAGTTATTTATAGCTTTGATAGAATATTACCTAAAAAATGTGTTATAAATAACTTGTTTTCATAGGCGTTCGTAAATAGTGTAAAAGGGGTCAAAATAAAAAATATATAGTTCCTAAACTTATTCGGAATACAGAATAATTTTTCATAGTTGTGATAGAATATAACCTAAAAAATGTTACATAAATGAACCGGTTCACACAGGCGTTCGAAAATAGTGTAAAAAAGGGTCAAAAACGAAAAAAAAAGGTTTTCCCAAATATAACAGAAAAATTGGCTCATTATATATAGCTTTGATATAAGATAACCTACAATATGCAGTATAACAATTTTGTTTACATAGGCGTTCGTAAATAGTAGAAAAGGGGACAAAATAAATTTTATAATAAAACTAAAAAAAAAATAAATTCACATCGATTAAAAAATAAGTGCACAATTATGCATTTCTTATACCTTCGCATTTGGGGACTCATCAAACAGCCTTAAGAGTTTGAGTTCATAAATAGAAATACAACAATTTTAAATGGTAAGAGGGGTCCAGTGACATATCATTGTGAAGCTGAATTCATTTTCTATATGAAACCATGTTCGGTATGAAACATTTTGAGTGCTGTAGATTGTTTAAGAAAAAAGTGAAAAATGTGTTTAATGACAAACATTTTAGCACCTTCATTCCATTTTTTTTGTAGTGGTGTTGTAGTTGTGGTTCTGAGTGGTAGAGCGATGTAGGAATAGTTTTAAATACTGACCCCTCTTAAGATTAAAATTGCCGTGTTTCAGCATTTTTTAAAAATCTGAACCATTTGAAAGATTATGGCGATACAAATTTTAGTTGGGACACTCTGTATATTATAAGTCTAGCATATATTTACTTACTTTGCTGGTTCACATTTAGGCATCTGAGTCCATGTACCATTATTACATATCACTTCAAGATCGTTGGATATAAATTCATACTTTGCATCACACTCAACTGTAAGAACCTCACCGTGAGTGACAACAGTTGAGGTTTGTGCCGTGTCATTCCTTGAGATTAGGATTACTCTGCCTTTAGACACGTGAGGTACCACACATGGAGCTAAGAAATCAACATTATTATTATTGTACCGCAAAAGAAATGAAGCATATAACAAATATGAGGCAGAGAGAGAGTGTATGCTACACACTATATCCTATACCATACACTATTATATATATAGCGGCTTAACGTTGCCTATCCTTCGGTTGTCCCTTTTGTACCGTTATTCGTATTACCTCCCTCTCTTGTGAAAGAAGTATTCACTTCTATCACGTGTACTGTGCTACACGCGTATTTTTGAAGTGAATACTTCTTTGGCCGCATGAGAGTGATATTTCAAGGTCGCGTCACGACACGATTTAATATTGTCATCCCGCAAAAGAGATGAGGCATATAACAAATATGAGGGAGAGAGAGACAGAGATATTTGTGGTATATACTACACACTATATCCTATACCATACACGAGAAAACGAGTGCATGCATAGGCACAGCTACACCACAGTATATTTAATATAGGTTGGTTCTGATATATACTAGTTGTATTGCACAAGAGTATTATTATACCAGTTGTACTTTGTTGTACGAGATTAAACAGTTTTTACTGAAATAAATAATAATAAGAATGATTAATTTTTAATTAAAAATGAATGAATAATAATTTGATATTTGAACAAAAACTTTGTTTATGGAGGTAGACATAAACAGTAATCATATATAATAACGAAATATTAGAGAGGGTCAGCCATAAGGAAGAAGATTGTGCTTGGGCTTCGTGATACTTGGATTCGTTTGAAAATTATGAGTCAATTAAAAATATGAATCATATACACTTTACACAAGAGAAATAAATATGTTGTAGTTTGAAATTCTCGTGAAAGAAGTATTCACTTCTATCACGTGTACTGTGCTGCACGCGAATTTTTTTTGTTTATTAAATATTATACAGTGAGGGCGAAAAGACACGCATAAATTCGATAAAAATGTGTATATGTTTTTATTATGAATCGTATATATCTCAATAACCGTTGACTTTAGGTGCATTTTATAACATATCAAATGCTGTTAAAATATCATGCAATCACGTTTCTTCCAAAGAAAAATGCATGAAAATGTTATCGAATTTATGAGTGATTTTTAGTGGTTACTGTATATTTTCTCAGCAAGTTAAATTCAGAATAGAGTTGAATTGAATACTTGCCTAAACATTTTGGAAGTGGATATCTCCATTTACCATCGATCTGACATACAGTTGAAGAGTTTCCTTCTAGTTGCATACCTTCGTGACATCGAAAAATTATGGAAGCTCCCAAACCAGTTCCACCTTCAATATTTTCTAGCCAGCCGTTCCACAAGCGCCCAGGGTGACCACAATTAATTTCTGTAGAATCAATAAGTTAAAGTAACGAATTTTAAAAATAAAATGTATTTATATAAAGTTAGAGGTAAGTTTCCGACATATTTTTCTCATGAAACTATAAAAACAATAAAATAAAAAAATAAATATCATACGTTATATAAAAAATATAGAAATCAACATTACTATGAACTCTTCACTCTTTTACGAAGTAATTCGAAAAGAATGATTAAACAAGATTTTCAGAAGTTTGTAGTAGCCACTGAAAATGAGATATGTCTTAATAGCAAAACTTTTTGGACGTTCATTAACAACAAAAAGAATACCAGTTCTGCTTACCCGCATACTATGTTCTATAATGAATCTATTGCTGATAATGGTAAGGATATTAGTGATCTCTTTGCGAATTATTTTAAAAGTATATATGTTCAACCAACATCCAACGCTGAAGCTCCGCCACTGGCTACCACCAATATTTACATATCAGAGGAAAGAATCCTAGCAATTTTGGATGGCTTGGATATTAAAAAAGGAGCGGGACCAGATAAGATATCTGTTATATTTATAAAAAATTGCCGTGAGAATTTAGTGAAACCTTTGTACTTAATATTCAATAAATCTGTTGCAAATGGGGTCTTCCCAGCCGGATGGAAGAAATCATTTGTGATACCATTATTTAAAAGTGGAGATAAGAGAGATATCAAAAACTATCGTCCTATATGTAAACTATATTTAGTAAAGTTTTTGAGAAAATTATTTATGAAATTATTTTTGATAAAACTAAACGTCATATAATTCCAGAACAACACAGTTTTTTCCTAAGCGTTCTATTGAAACAAATTTGATAGATTTTACGGATTACGTAGTATCAAAAATGGATGACCGAGTCCAAGTGGACGCTATCTACACAGATTTCAGTAAGGCATTTGATAAAATTAGTCACCAAATATTGATGGATCGTCTTGCTGAGATCGGTGTTACGGCTGACTTGCTAAGATGGATGTGGTCATATACTAGAAGAAAACAAGTTGTTTCTTTATACAATTTTGAATCTGAAGCTTTTAATGTACCATCTGGTGTTCCTCAGGGTAGTCATCTAGGTCCTCTGTATTTTATTATATATATATCAGTGACATAAACACATGCTTCAAAAATTCCCAATTTAAACTTTATGCAGACGACCTAAAACTATATAAAACTGTGTCTAATCTTAATGACAGCAAGCTATTGCAGGATGATTTGGATAGGTTGGTTGATTATTGTGCGCAACGCAGTTTATTTTTGAATTTGCTAAAGTGCGTTGCCATATCATTTACTAGAAATAACAATATCCATGATTGCGACTACAATATTGGAAACCATTCGTTGGTTAAGGTCGCAGAAGTGAGAGATTTGGGCGTAATCATGGATAATAAAATTATGTTTAAGCAACATATTGACGCACTTATAACTAGCTGTAACAGAACTTTGGGGTTTATTATTAGAAATTCCAGAGATTTCAAGAATCCTAGAACATTACACTCTTTATATTATTCTCTCGTTTACGGAAAGCTGAGTTTTGCATCAACAGTGTGGTGTCTGCAATATGCGTGCTATATACAACGTATCGAGAGTATACAACATAAGTTTTTGAAATACTTGGTATATAAGTCCGACATCATACTGAGTTTTCCCGTGAATTACAATCCCATTATGCGAAGATATTCAATAATATCATTGCAAAAGAGAAGGCAACTCTCTGATTTATTATTTATATTTAAGATTTTAAAAGGCTTACTGCAGTCAGATTCTATTTTAGAACACATTATTTTTAACGAACCACTTAGAACATTGAGGAACAATGAGTTATTTGTTATTCCA
Source organism: Apoderus coryli (assembly GCA_911728435.2). Classification (NCBI taxonomy): domain Eukaryota; kingdom Metazoa; phylum Arthropoda; class Insecta; order Coleoptera; family Attelabidae; genus Apoderus; species Apoderus coryli. The sequence goes on along the minus strand of OU452199.1, from coordinate 5,925,017 downwards.
TTTAGACGAACTAATGCTGGACAAAATTCTCCTATCTTTAGGATGTTAAAGACTTTTAATTCATTGATTGTGGATTTCGATTTTCTCACTATGTCTAAATATACATTTAAGATATTTGCAAGAAACATGATTGACTAACTATTGTATTTGCACTCTTATGTATGATTTGTTTTTTTTTTAAGTTCTATTGATTAACCCACTGAACATGTATATTATACTGTGGGTACTGTTTTGGATCTTTGATCTGTGTGTACCCCGAATTGTTAAATAAATAAATAAATAAATACAGCTCCTTAACTTTTAAAACTAGAAATATATTTTAACCAACCTTTGCAGATTGGTTGGTTACCGGACCATTTTTTATCGGCTCCACATCGTCGAGTGCTTTCACCTACCAAAGTGTATCCATATTTACACTCATAAGAAACAACGGAATTGTAGCTGCACGATGTATATACGGCCTTACCATGTCGAGGATTCTCTGGAGGGGGGCATTGGACTGCTGTTACCACTGTAACAATTAAATTAATTTATTCATTAACTGAAGGGTCCAGCAGAAGTTTTCATAACATAAGGAAGCTCAAATTACCAACACCTAAATTACTTCAAACAATAAATGTTAAATTTAAACTTTGATGTTCTTTCTTGAATGCCATTCCAGTATTGAAGTTAGCCATTCATTGGGAAATGGTAATGATTTGAAAATTCTAAAATAAAGGCTAAATATCATTACTTTGATTATTTGATTTTGAACATACGATTCAGTGAAAATAAAATAAGACGGTGAAGATATTGTAGTGCGGTGAAGTTGATACATTTTTTGGGTCGATTGATTTTCCAAATTTACTTTACACTTTCCCGATCCATGACCTGAAAAAAATGCTGTCAATATATAGAATAGGCGGTTTCATATCTTGTTATGACCAACTCGACGTTAAGTTGAATATTAAGATACTATAAAACAAAGTAGCAATAGAAAACAATAACAGTTCAATTCCATTATACATTAAAAAAAAAGAAAACAGAGCACTTGTCTCAATTAAACAAGATTTCCTTTAAATTATCTTGAAATTGTCTAGGTGACAGTTGCAGTAAGTCACAGTACCTGTTCATAAACATGGGGCAGCATATATGAAAAGCAACCCTCAAATCTACTACCCGAATGGTGCGGTATTGTAAAAGGTTAAAACATTAAGCACACTTGATCGCAGCTTTAATAATTCAAAAAGATACTTGGGAGTCTTCGAGGTGTAAATCCTGTACAGCATCATCATATATAAATATTCAGTCCTAAGATTGATCCTATAGGTTCATGCAGTTGAACCAAAAAAGGTGATATATGAGCCCGCTAAAGAACGTTACAAACAAATCTAATACAAGCGTTTTGAATCCTTTGAATTTAGTTTTGATTAAAGTTAGACAGAAAACGATAGTACACTTGCGAACAGTAATCTATATGCGGATATACAAGCGACTTCAAGTGAGCTTCAACTTCCTTCGTCAAGAATATGTTTCAAATGATGGAATGACCTAAGTCTGAAAAAACAGTTTTTATATATAGAAGCACAATGTGACTAAAATTTGAGATTGTCATCACTAATAACTCCAAGGTTACAAGCACTTGAAACTCAATGAACAGCAACGTCATCAAAGAAAACCCTATGATTCTGTTTAATATTGTTACTGTTCCGTTAATTGCCAAAACACAAAGCAAGCGTTTTATCTGGGTTAATTCGGAGTCCAATTTACTTTGCACCAAATCAAAAACATCTTTAAATCACTATTAACAGTCACCAAAGCATTATCTGCTTCACTAAAGTGAAAAGACAAGTAGAACTGTACATCATCCAGATACATTATGAAGCTGCAGTTTTTGAATTTGCAATCCGACATCAAATGTAAAAATTGGAAACAGAAGAGGTCCCAGGATGCTACCCTGAGGAGCTCCGCCCGATGTCACCCTGAAGCTAGACATCCCCGAATTCAACTTATCTCGCTGTCACTATTAAATAGATCGCTTTCGAACCACTTCACGGATGCAACATAGAAGCCCAGATATCTTAATTTCAATAGAAGCATATCAAAGTGAGCCAAGTCGAAAGCTTTACTTAGATCTAATGAATTTAAGACAACAGATTGCAACTTGTCTACAGCACGTGACAAGTCATCCACTACCTTCAACAGGGGTGTTTTTTGTGAAGCCTTTTTTCTGAAGCTTGACTTCTCAGAAGGCAGCATACTATGCTGCTGCAAATAATTTTGAATGTAATCACTCATAAGTCGCTCAGGCATTTTGGAAAAGGCTGGTGAAATATTATTTGGTCGAGGCTCGTTGTAAGAGGCTGACTCCACCTTTGAAATCGGAATGACGTCGGCACTTTTCCAGAATATGTCTGGAAATATACCTAATGACATTTTGTCAGAATAATATAAAAAATGCGGCAGAAAATCCTTGCGATTCGTTTGTAAATTGGTGCTGAATAAAAAACGTTTTTGCATAACAGCAAAGTAAATTAAATTATTAAGTATGTATTTGGCAGTTCTAAAAGCTAAGTATGCCAGTTACGGGTTCTGGCCCGATAGACAAGTTTAGTTTCATAAATAACAATTTTTTAATAACCTCAATGACCTGGAGTTGAAGGCAACTTGTTGTAATTGCCACATCCTCATTCGGATAGCTAAAAGCTGATCCAACAGTCTCCAAAAATCAAAGTCAGGCAAATATTTGCCTAATGAATGTAGACTTCAAAAATACCTACACCAAATACGACTAAAATTATGGCTCCACCTCTAGCCTATATCTACATTGAAACAATATAATAGAAGGAGACACATGTTAGTTCCAAAAATTTGCACCAATTTTATCAACAACATTCCAACTGGTCTATTTGATAAAAATAGTCCCATTCTTATGGTGCAATTTCATATCAATCGTATAGTTTCAGCTCAGCCCCCGTAATTCGCATTTCTATCAGCATCGTAATAGTTTCTCTTTTTTCTCTCTACTTTGTTTTTTCTTGTTAATAAATTTTCTGCATACAACTTACTTCCACTCGAAAACCAACCACAAGAGATGAAATTAAATAAAACGAAATGAAGTAGCTCGTTAACGTTAGAAAATGTATAACGTGAAAAATATGTTTAGAGTGAAAAATCGTTATATGAGGCACGTTTAGAATAAGATGAAACAAAAAGAAGAAAATATTATATATATACAAAATACAATGTGCTTCAAAAGTATTGTTAAATATTTAATTTAATATTATGCTTCCTGAACGCTTACGATCCCCACGTTTTACTCATTTTCCGTCTCATCTCTTTTTTGATTTGCTTCAACTGCTTTGCTGCACTGGAAGAACTTTAAGTTCATCCTTGGTGTATTGCCAGATTTCCAACTATGATCGAATTTCTGATATATTGTCAATTTTAAAAGATATCGAGGTTTAAAAAAAAGGAAGCCATTTTAGTTTGTATTTTTTCTGATACAAAGTAATTCTGACCTTTAGTAACTGAAAGTAACCCGGTATATTGTAATAAAGATATTGCATCCGGTCGAACTAAGTATTTTTCGCTGATTAATAATTTATAAAAATTCATTAAAGTTTATAAAAGTTCATGACTCTCGGTATTGTATCTACGAAATAGACAAAGTAGTGTCTTTAAGCTTTACGGTTTATCAACGCGAGTTTATAGTATTAGTATTAATAATTATAGTTTTGACATTTTTTGAAACTGAAAATTACCGAAAAAGATCACCTGTGTCGGTGATGATGATTGTTATGTAAGTACAAATTTTTAAATATTATAATTGATGATTTTTTGAGACTTGTCCTTTTCTATTCAATTGATTTTTGTATATTTTTTAAAATAAGTCCGCTTACCTAATTGTCTAATCATTTTTGTGACAAAGCGGAGGTCCAATCTTTAGTTCCTAATTCAATTTGTGACAATATTGCTTTAAATAAACCTCCTAAGCTACTCATAAAAATTTATAGGGTGACCGAAATTATTTTAACAATTTTTGTCCTTTGAAAATAAGCATTTTTTAAATGAGAATGTAGCACCGAAATTCTGAAGTATGTTTAGGTTATTCGAACATTTAAATTTTGGTCATACAAGGATTTGAAAAATGTTGACTCTTAGTTAAATGAAAACATTAAGTTTGTCTAAATTCGGATTATTCTTCAGCAGCACCAAAAATTAATGCATTCTAATCACCTTGCTTTAGGGGATTTATGGAGTTATATTGGTCGAAAGTTTCTACGACAATTTTTTTCGGACACCCTATAAATTTGTATGAATATCTGAGGGAGTTTATTTTAAGCAACATGCATGCTTAGTCATTATCAGACACAAAATGCAGGACTTACTTTGTATCAGAAAAAATACAAATCAAAATGAATTAAAAATGCCTTCTTTTTTTTTTTAATCTCTATATCATCCAAAATTGACAATAGGACATCTTGTTGTGTTATCTTCATATTAACTAATTACCAAGTCCTGGGCTTCTATATAATTATGACATTCGTGTTTCATCAAAAACTACATAGACATTCCATTGATTTCATATGCCATTTTACAGAACAAATTGTGCCTGAAGTTCCTTTATGTCGAGAAACCATGGAACGGCAAATCGCTGTGCGTGGTTTATAGTGGAAATGTTGTTGTTGTCAAATAAGAGAAACGAATACCACTCTCAGATCCTTTATTTGAATTGACTCGTCTTTTAAAAGTTATGGGTAGCGAAATTTTTTGGAGCACATTGTATAAATATTCGTAAGTTGGTATAAAATAGAGTAACTAATTTAAGTTAAAAGAGAAGGGAATGAAGTTTATGAATAAGCAATTATAAAATCAGGAGGGTGAAATATTAGAAAATGATAAAAAAGGGTAGATTAATACGCATCACGTAAGTCAATATATGGGGTTTTCCAATATGAGTGATATGATTTCTTTAAAAAAAACACACTTATTGTTAAGGAAATCCAAACGTTTTTTATTGAGTGTGAAGTACAATCGATACAATTATGTTCTAAATAAAACGTCATTCAAATGGCCTCCACGACTTCTTCTGCAGGAACGAATTCGGTGAACCTAATTTTCGAGCACTTTTTCCACTAAATCAAGTCGTATGTCATGAATGGCACGTTCAATATTGACTTGTAAACCTTGAAGAGAGTCTGGTTTATTTCGAAAGACCAATAATTTCAAATAACCCCACAAGAAATAGTCTAATGGTGTTAAATCACAACTTCTTGGAGGTCATTCAATATCACTATTTTTTGAAATAATCGAATCTCCAAAGTTTTCTCGCAATAATTCAATTGTTGCATTTGCTGTGTGGCACGTAGCCCCGTCTTGCTGGAACCAAATGTTGTCAACATCAACTTCCACCAAAACCGGCCATAAAAAGTCGGTTCTCATCGATCTATACCGCTCTCCATTTACAGTAACGGTGTTACCAGCATCATTTCGAAAGAAGTACGGACCGATGATTCCACCAGACCAAAAACCACACCAAACTGTCAATTTAGGTGAATGTACTGGTTTTTCATGAATAATTTGTGGATTTTCTTCGAACCAAAATTGACAGTCTTGTTTATTTACCGCACCACTCAGATGAAAGTGTGCCTCATCGGAGAAGATGATTTTCTTAAAAAAATCGTTATCGTTTTCAAGTTGTTCCAAGGCAAAATCAGCAAATTTACGACGTTAACGGTGGTCCAATGGCTTCAGTTCTTGAGTGAGAACAATTTTATACGGATGCAAACCCAAATCCTTTCTCAAAATCCGCCAGGTTGTGCTTTGAGACAGTCCCAATTGTAGAGATCGTCTTGGAATCGACAAATTGCGGTCTTCAGCAACACTTGCCTGAACGGCAGCAATATTTGCATTACTTCGGGCGGTTCTTTGTCTTATTGGCACTTGAACATTATGTAAAGAAAATGTACGCTCAAAATTTTCAACAATTCGACGAATAGCGAGCACATTTGGACGATTGTTATGACAAACAAATGACAGATCATGACATATTACAAATAGCCGCAACGTCGCTTCAAAATCATATCATCCCTATTGGAAAACCTTTTAGTAACACTTTGGAAAGTCTCTGGAATATTAAGTGTAGGTGGGCCAAAAAAGCTTAAATGATTCCAAACATCATCAGGATTACTCACAAGCAATCCAATATACCTACTAATTGATTAAAAATTTGAACAAATAACCAATATTTATCATTCTAATAGGCTCGCTTTAAAATAATTTTATGAAAATCCTTAAAAACCAAGATTCCTGGTCTCATTTACCGTTGCAACTGGAGAAAATGTAACTGAAAACCAATTTTCTGTATCTGTATGTATATCTTTAATAAACGGCACGTGTTTTCTACTTTCTCGTTATTTCTCTAACGACCAACGATTTATCTTTGGTGAAAAACAAATTTACTCGATTTACTTACCCTTAGTTAACGTATGACCCGAAAGTTTTCTGATCAAGTTGCCAGTGGAAAGTTAGTAAACAACTAAAAGTAAAGATGTAATTAAATATCAGTTTCTACTAGTAGATTTAGTCAAGATAATACCGTGAAAATAATTTAATCGCGACAGCTCCTTCTAGAGAACAGTTTTGGGCTCTTACAATCGATAATGGGAAGCACAAAACGATGAATAGCTATGAAGAAAATATGACAAAACAACAGCTTATGGCTTATGCCTTCGAAGATCATGAACCCATTCTGTTCTTTAAAAATACATTTTAAAGCTTAAATATTAATTAATTCAATTTCTAAGTTGAAAGAAATACTTTAGGAAAACAGGTTAACTTGTCCAAGAAATTCTTCTGTAGTAGAGTTATAGAAATAAATTGAATTATTTACGTAAATAGAAATGCACTAAAATTGGAGATCTACTAATCAATGAATAATGTATTTATCAAAAAACAACTTACAAACACATGTTGGCAACTCCTTCGGTGTCCAAGTGCCATCGGCTTGACACAGTCTATCGTTGCGTCCAACCAACTCGTAACCTTCGGCACAATGGTACGTAATCCTGCATCCGTATGTGTAACATTCACCTGCATGCCAGCCGTGAGAGATGTCAGTAGGAGCACCACAAGAGCGTGCTGAAATCATATCATATATTAGGTCATTCAATAAGTCTGTAGGATGACTCATAGATGGCGTTACTAAAATTTTTTCAATATGATTTTTATTTAGTACTAACCTTCAAAGGATATGTGTATAAATTTGACAGCAATCTGATTATTGATTCGTGAGTTATAGAATTTTGTGTGAAGCAACGTTTGTTATTGAAAAAAAAAATGGAAAATTTCGAGCTTTCATAAAGCATTGCTTTTTGATGAAAAAAAAATACAGTGGAATCCAAACAATGGTTTGATAAATATTATTTGAACTCTGCTCCATCGAGACAAATGGTAGAGAAGTGAATTGCTGAATTTAAACGTGGTCGTACCAGCACAAATGATGCAGAGCGCAGTGGACGCCCTGTTATTCTAGAAAACCTCAAAAAAATCACAGATTGGTTATGAACAATCGCAAATTGAAGGTGCACGAGCTAGCTGACATTGTAAAGATGGTAGTATTTTTACCATTTACACGAACATTTGGGTATGCAAAAGCTCTGTGCAAAGTAAATGTCACGTGAACTTACAGTCGACCAAAAACAACAACGAATTGATGCTTCAGAGGAGTGTTTGACGCTGTTAAACCGCAATAAAATGGAATTCTATCGTCGATATGTGATAATGGATGATACATGGCTACAATGAGGCTCATTTAGGTAGGTTTACCTAGACGTGTCATTCCAAATTTGTAGTGCAATATGTCTTACTCTGTATATTTTTATATTTATAGTACATATTATAAATATTATTAGATAATATTTATAATAAATTATGTAGTCTTGCTGTGTCATCAATAACTACGATTGACACAGTTTACCTAATCTAGTTTTAAGAATAATTAAGAGGAGAACCATTTTAGCTTTTGTAATAACTACTAGCATTTGTAACGATATATCATAAAATATATATTTCCTAATTAGATATCCGAGTTAGTTTAATTTAAAATGTCCCCCGAATCTGGAGGTATAACCCAATAATATACGGGGACACTACAAATTTTATATCAAATTAAACAGGGACGAGCTGTTAATTAGAATCAAGTTCTATTCTGAAGAGGTTAGACAAAATCCAGAAAGTCAATTTTGAATTTACATCGACGTTCACAGATATGTATCGAGACTGGTGGAATGCATTTTAAAACTTTAATGTAATTGTCATTATTATAAAATTGAAGTTGGTTGGTTTTAGGTCAATTATAGAAACAAAATAATTCCTCTGTCGACGTTTCGACTTTTATTATGTCATCCTCAAGACACTAAAATACAACAAAAAATAAAAACATAAAGGGTGACTTGAAACTTACAATTACTTGTTAAATACACAAAAACATCAAGACATGTAATGTATTTTTTTTTTCCTTAGTTTAAACACATATAAAACTACATACTACAACGGGTTCTCCATACTCACGTGAACAATATGTTTCATCATATGTAAATATCCTTCACAATTGAAAATATTGACAAAAGAAACATATTGTTCACGTGAGTATGGAGAACCCGTTGTAGTATGTAGTTTTATCTGTGTTTAAACAACGGAAAAAAAAAATTACATTACATTACATTACATTACATGTCTTGATGTTTTTATTTATTTATATTTTTATATATTTTTTTTTATTTGTGTATTTAACAATTAATTGTATGTTTCAAGTCACCCTTTATGTTTTTCTTTTTTGTTGTATTTTAGTGTCCTGAGGATGACTTACTAAATGTCGAAACGTCGAGAGAGGAATTATTTTGTTTCTATAATTGACCTAAAACCAACCAACTTCAATTTCAAAACACTTAGAGGTCACTAACACAACAGTCATTATTATAGTTGTTATTTATTAAAAAAAATATGTGTTTTGTTTGTTCTTTTTCTAAGGAGTTCCAAATAAAATGTTCTCAACTCCGGACCTGGATTTTTTTGTTGTAGACAGTGTGATGCGGAGGAACGAACACGGTTGATAAGATTAACAAATAAAGAAATTGAACAGTGCGTGGATATAACGTTGGTGAATTCTTTTTAGGCCCGAAACGTTGTTCTTATCGTTGGCTGATCGTTTTCAACAAGCAACTTCTCGCCTTGGTTTGACTCTTCCATTTCTAGACTTTGCACCGCTTCGATTGGTTTTCTTACGTCTTCTTTATCGTCTACTTCTAATGGAAACAGTCTCTGAAGTGGACGAACCAATTCTCCATTTGAAGTTTTCACTTTCGCAACTCTTGCAATTCCGTCTCTGCCAGTAACTATTTCTGCAACTCTTCCCATAGGCCAGGCTATGCGTCTTTTGTCATCAGAACCAATTAGTACAACATCATTCACTTTAATTTTGTCATGTTTTCTGTCACCAAGATGTACTAAATTCGCCAAGTATTCCTTTCGAAAGCGTTGTCGTAAAGAATCTCTTAGGTTTTGAACATATCTCAACCGCTTCTTCATGTTGACTCTATCGATTTGGTCTAAATCAGGAGTCTCTGCTGTCGGCATTGCATGAATAAATGATATTGGAGTTATCGGTGTTAACTCATCAGGATTGTTAGACACATAAGTTAATGGTCGTGAATTAATAATCGCTTCACAGTCGCATAATAGAGTCATTAGTTCTTCATATGTCACGTTCTTTTTTCCTAAATTTCTTCTTAAAAGTTCTTTAACCATTCCAACCCTGAACTGTCCTTAGTTGTGACAACCTAGTTAACGACCTTAATATAGTCATTTACCCGAGAGCTTTTAGGAATATTTGACAAAATCGATGTACAGGGTGTGTTTTGTCCCGAGGGACAAATAATAATAATAATTGCATGCCAAAAAATACGCAATAACTACCTCTTAAAACCCACTAAATTTCATTTCCATATATCCACCGGTTTCAGAGCAGTAAGAAAAAAATGGTGTGTTACTACCCCTACTGCTATTTAAAAATTTGGGGATTGTGTGCAAACCTATCACAAGGGTCAAGCGATTGCAACTAAAAGCGAATGGGTTCATTCTAGGACTCCGCCAAACTCATATACCAAAATTTATCTCAATTGGTTAAAGTGTTTAGGCGCTATCGTGGAAGAATACTTACATACAGACACACCGCCGCACAGACAGACTTCCATCTGGAAAAAATGATCTTAAGCATCTCAGGGGACTTTAAAATGATTATCTCTGAGCGGAAAAGTAAAATCTGTTTTCCACTTTAATAAGATAATGAAAATACAAGCTTTTGAATTTTTTATATCGAAACAGTTTCCGGCTGACTCAAATATCGTGGATAGCATGGTTTTGAACAAATGAGATCTTATAAATTACCAGCATTAATTATTTAAAACCACTGGACCACTCTAAAAGATCACAAAGATTATTACGCCAAATAATGAGCAACTTGTATAGTGTATGTAGTATAGAAACCTAATACAATATTAATTCATGATGGAACTTTGTAGGTTCGCGTACGCTTTGAGGAGAGGAGCTTTATAACAAATTTAAGGCAACTTGCGAATTAATATTTCACGTAGTAGGTAGGTATACAGTGTACGATGCGAGTAGTGCCAGAGGTGTATCTAAAAATTAAGGTGTTGCATGCTTTTTGTAAAATAAACGACGGAATAGTTCAATTAACGTATATAAGCACTAGATCTGGCCCCTGACCTCAGATTATTAAGTGTAGGTATCGAATGCTCGTTCAATTTACAAACTTTTCGGTCTGTTGCATTTTTTTTTTAGAAAAGCACTCTTCGTGATTGAAATGAATTTAGAAACAATTACAATATTTTTTGAATTTGTTATGTTTTATCAAGTAGACCACACGTTAGAAATAAATTATTTGGCAGTAATTTCGTTTCTTTTAATGCTCTAAAACAAGGAAAAATGTATTATTGTTAAAAGAAATAAAGATGTCGCGCCAAAACGAATTTACTAATTAATAATATAATCAATATTTGATTTGAAGATTTCAGATTTTTTTATTTTTCCGTTTGGACTACTTCAAAATTTCAACGGGCCTCTGTATTCATTGTTTTTGCAACAAAACTCATTAAGATGTACCAGTAGATCTAAGACTACGACTGTGGTTTATGCAAAATGGGATCTTCCTCATTTCCACTGCCAGGTAAGCAGCAAATTTTCCTTGACGATGGATTGATAACCGATATTAATTTCCTTGGCCTGTAAGTCGCCAACATTTCAATCCGTTTAATTTTTCGATCTGATCCAATATGGAAGATGTGGTCTACTAAGAGACAAGTAATTCTGAGGTAGAATTATTGTGGAACAAATTGCAGAGGCTTCTAATATTGTAAAAAAAAACAAAACACAACTTTATAGTAACATCGCCACTGCTTACAGAGACGTTTTGAAACGTGAGGTAGGCGGTGGCCACTTTACCAATGGCTTTCTTTTTTTGAGAATGTCTTTAATCATTCTAGGTTGTTAACTTTTGATTTTTATGTATGAAAAGGCATTATAATAAGTAATAACATTAATTAATAAATAAATAACAATTTAATTGCCTTATTCATTATTGAAATTGGCTCCTAAATCGATTTTATTAAACTTAGAAAAGGTGCTGCGTCTATAGATAGAATTGGGTTTCCAATATTTCGTCAAGTAGCTTGTCTATCAGAAATTTTAATAGAAGCAAGTCATGTTGGATAGTCTTATTTTGAACTTACCTAGGTACACATAAAGTAAGCTCATGAAAAAACTAAATACGTTTTTTTTTTCAGTGTAGATACGCTTTTCAATATAAAATGTTTTGACATATATACATTGTGTCCAAGATAAGAATGGGATAGCATTGGAATCTTGGAAGCGGTAGAAATTACAATGTCGGTTAAATTAGAGAAAAATTAACACCTTTTCAAAATTAAACTAACTTTGGCCGTTTTCGAGAATTTTTGAAAAAACGCTTTTTTCCATTTTAGTTTTTATTTATTTCTGATATTATTTTTACCGACATTTATATACGAAAAGCACTTTCTTATTGTTACTTTTTGAGGAGAATAAGGCAGCGTTTACAGATTTTCACTACCACGTTTCGTTTTTGAAAAACCATCATCAACTTGGTTTTTTTGCTAATACGGCCTTGGATTTATTATTGTTAAATTTCAAGCCATTTTCAATTCAAAAACGGGTGGTAACACATGTAATGGTTTAAATAAGTTTTCAGTGTTTTTAGCTGTTATTTAAGATTATTCAAGAAAAATCGCCATAGTTTGTCACTTGTTTTGCGTTAAACATTCATGTGAGAAAGGCTAAAAAACGCCGAAAATTGTCAAATAATAATAAACTATTTGTGCATTGAAAATGACTTTAAATTTAACAACAAAGGGCCGTATTGAAAAAAACAAGTTTATGATGGTTTTTCAAAAACAAAACGACGTAGTGAAAATTTGTAAACGCTCAAAAAGTAACAATCACAAAGTGCTTTGCATTTTTTTATATATGTAAAAATAATGTCAGAAATAAATAAAAACTTAAATCGCAAAAAATCGTTTTTTCAAAAATTTTCGAAAATGGCTAAAGTTAGTTTAATTTTGAAAACACAATTTAAATGGTGTTTAAATTGTACAACCTTTCTCTCATTTTACCGACATTGTAACTCCTATCGTTTCCAAAGCTATCCCATTCTTATCTTGGACACAGTGTATATGACGGCGCAAATTAAATGAATACACTGAGAAAAAAAGCATTCTATTCGTTTTTGCTAACTAAAAAAGGCAGTTTATATACATTTTTTATGGAGAATTGAATGGCTATTTAATAACAAATAAAAAATATACAGGGTGGTTTATTTCAAACAAATATAAAATAAGTTATAGCTACCAATAAAATTCAATTAGGTCTTAAGTTTTCTTCCAAATGATTTCGATAAATAAAAATACATAAAATTTTATCAAAAATATTCTTTTATCGTTTGGTGCTTGCCAATAAGTAGGTTTAGTTTTATGTAAAGAAATATAAAAAGCAAACTGACTGAATTAAGCTTTTGTTTTGTTCTAATATTTACTGCCTCTTTTGTTTGATTTTGATATCTACCAATATTTTATTTTGCCATTCTGTCGCTTTTCTTTTAGTAGTTAAAATCCAGTTACAACCCTGAACAAAATATTTATATTCGGTATGATATATTCAGTGTGTTTGCCACCAAAGCAATATGCATAATATAAAGATGCTCACATTCAAAATGTGGTTTAGTTATATGTATTTACGTTATAAGGTTCGGTCGTATCTACATCTACAACTAGACGAAATTGCTCGGTTTACGGTTACTGCCAAAGTTTTCCCAAAAGTAAAACATAAAATTTAAATATTAACATTGCGACGACTTCTGAAAAATTCAAACAAGGAAGAAATCGGATATTACAGGTGGTATGGTCGGATAGGTTGTAAGTAGATAAGAAAAAAATAAAATTTTCACCAAACTCGATTTTATTATTCAACATAGTTGACATACATAGCAATAATTTGACCTACTCATCTTTACTGGTATCTCAGAACATAATTTCAGAATTTTTCTCATTTATCTTTTAAAAAATGTTAATTTAATTTGATCCTATTAGTGTAGTGCATATGACGTTCCCTTTATTAATTTTTGTTTATGTCAATACCTGTATGTCAACGTCAACCTTCAAATAAGAAATTTCTTAAATATCATAAAATTGCAAATCATTATTTCTACAACCGCATGGTGATAATAATACAGTTGTAAAAATTTCCTAATTTCTAAATATTTTCGCAAAAGTAACGCATGAATATGCATAAAAAGAAAAAATCATATGTGGATATGAATGTATAATTTCGATGTCATTTTTTTACATTCTTGTTAAATAAGTTTAATTTTTAATTTTTATATAAAAAATCTTTCCACAATGTGATAATAAGTAAGTAGCAAGTGAAATTAAACTTAATGTAGTCTTTATCATAACATTATCAAAATTCTTTTCAGACGTATTAATTTATATAATTAATCAGACAAATAATGTCCAATACAAATAATTTTTAAACTATGAAAAACCACTGATGATGAGGTTCATGACCTCGAAACATGTATCGTACTGGCTGTTAAATTGAATTATATGCGTGATTTTGTGGAGTAGACGTGTTTCATTCATATCATCTACACTCCTCGTACGAAATGGATTATTTTGCAAAAATATATTCTATAAGCTACACCAAATCCATTAGAAACTATCCACAAATTGCATGTAGCAAAACAACATGCCAATGTTCATTTTTTTGCTTCGCGAAATACTATAAGAAATATCGAAAAGAATGAACATCCTTTTTATAAATTCGTAATTATTATGCGACCGTCATATTGAATAAAACAACTTGACCAAATGGAATACCTATTTCTGTTATCAAATCTGCTTGAAATGTCTTGTCAGCTAAACGCGCGTAGTGAATTCATGTATGCCTGCAACGAATGGTCGGAATATCATCATGGATTTCGGAAGGGGATATCGTTGAAACCTCTGTCACTGACTTTATGTGACGATGCTTTGAATGGTGGACAGTATGTTGTTGCTCTGCTTTTTAAATTATCAATCAAGCATTTGTTGCGTGGACCTTTCAATAAATGGCTGGAATTCGATCGTATTGGTACTCCACAAGGTAGTGTTTTGGGACCTCCTTTTTGAATGGCATGCCTACATTTATAGCTCACGTTTTATCGACAGACGCTGCTTTTTATGCTTTAAACATTAATTTATACTACAACAGCAGACTTGCACTATATAGATTTCTCTAGAGCATTCGAAAATTTAAATCATCATATTGTTATGTTAATTTTAATGTTTGTGGGTTTTTTCTGATGCAGCATTGCCTCTGATGGGTGATTATCTGCGGGAAAGGCTGCAGTATGTCAAGACGTCTCTTGGGCAGTCGTCTAGGGAGGCAGTTCTATTTGGTGTGCAACAGGGATCATTAGTGTCAGTACTTCAAATATTGATTCAGCCTTAAAGTACTGTAAAATTCACTTATATGATGCTGGCATGTTTTAAATTTGTGTCTCGTAAACGAAGCAGCGTATAAAAAAATACAAGAGATCAAAAAGTTGTAGTTTTAGTTGCTTTATCTCAATAAGTAATATTAGCAAGAAAATGCGACTTTTCAAGAAATGGAGATCTTCACGGGATTTAAACGATCTGCAAGCCTTCAGACATTTAAGATCACTAATCAAAAGCCAGATCAATAACTCATATCGAAACTATCTTGTTCATATTCAGGATTCAATAAAGACCGACCCAAAAAAACTCTGGGAGTTTGTTCATAATAAAAAAAGAAAGTCACGAATACCGGGCGTTATGCATGACATTGATGATGATGAGGTTTGCGAGCCTGGAGATATAGTCAATGCTTTTGCGTCATACTTTAACAGTGTTTATGTGCCCTCCAGCCCCTATGTACGTGGTGATTCGAGGGACGCTGCGTCTCAGATATCGGTGCGTCAGTTGGATGACAGTGACGTGCTCGCTTCGCTGAAGCGGTTGAAGCTAAAAATGACGTCGGGCCTCGACAATGTCCCAGCCTTTATTATACGAGACTGTGCTTCTATTTTTGCTCATCCTTTGCAAATTCTGTTACTTAATTTTAAAACATTTCCTAAAGCATGGAAATTTGCTCGCATCTGCCCTATTCGTAAGTCGGCTGAAATCGATCAAATCAGAAACTATCGTCCTATTTCCATTTTACCCAATTTCGCTAAAGTATTTGAAACTACACCTCACCGAAAAATATTTAACCAAGTAAAGCACGACATCGACTCTAAGCAGCATGGTTTCTTCCAGGGAAGATCCACAGTCACTGATCTAACGTGTTTTTTTCAGGACGTGTTTTCCGTTGTCGGTGGAGGCATGCAACTGGATGCTATTTACACCGACTTTTCGAAAGCGTTCGATAAACTTGATCACTCCCTGATACTGCAGAAGATGTGCAATATTGGCTTTGATGAGGATCTACTGGTGTTTTTTTATACTTACCTAACTAATCGTAAACAGTTCGTTGAATACAATGGACATAGATCTGATTATTTCATACCCACCAGTGGTGCCCCACAGGGCAGTTGTCTTGCTCCCCTTATTGTCTCCATTTTCAATGGCATATCGGAAGGCTTTTTGAGCAGTTACTTGATTTTTGCAGATGACTTCAAGATTTACAGAGCTGTTCGAGCTCTTGCTGATTGCGAATTGTTGCAGGATCTGTCGAGGCTCGAGCTGTGGTGCCATACTAACAAACTGCCTTTGAATGTTGGAAATGCAAACTTGCTGTATTCTCCAGGTCGCAGAGCACACATATGTTTCCCTACCGGTTATGTAATACCATTCTTGACTCGTGTGAGATCGTCAGAGATTTGGGAGTCTATGTGGACACCAACTTACAATTTACAACACATACACAGCACCTACTATGTGACTCTTTTCGTATGCTTGGTTTTTTGTTTCGAATAACTAAAGAATTTAACAACGTTTTGTTTCGAATAACTAAAGAATTTAACAACGTTGAGTGTCTGACCAATTTGTTCAATGCGTTAATCAGATCTAAGCTTGAGTATGCTTCCAATATATGGTCTCCCATATATCAAGTACATATAAGACAGGTTGAGAGTGTTCAGCGTAGATTTCTCAAGTACTTAGCGTTGAAAATTGATGGACAATTTCCGTCGCGCGGATATGATCATGGCATGCTCCTTGACAGATTGAACATGAACTCTTTGGCTACACGTAGATGGTATGCTGGACAGGTGTTCCTCTTTAAAATAATTAATGGTATGATTGACTGTCCTCAGCTGCTGGAGCGGATTGGTTTCAACATTCCACGGTTTTTTTCCAGAAGCGCTAGGTTATTCCATATCCATACACTTCGTACCAACTATGAGTATAGGGCACCTCTGTTTAGAGCATTACAAGAGTGCAATGCACGAGGGATCAGCAGTGAGGTCGATTACTTTGACCAAACACTACTTGGGTTTTAGGGCCCAGTTGTCTCGCCTCCTATATCGTTCCGAAGATTAGCTTACTGTGAGATCTTATTTATTATATACGCATATTCTTTTCCTAAATTAATTTCGATGTCATTAGTTTTAACTCAATAATGTTTATGTTTGCTATCTTAGTATTTTAGTGTTATTGTTTCTTAGATAATGTAAAGTAATTACCTAAATATGTACAATAATTTTTAAGAGTTTGCCTTGTAATTGGGTGTTAAACCTGTTAGGCAAGAAATGAATAAAATAAAAAATTAAATACAATATCGCAATTACCTTACAGTCAGTGGCGTACAATTTTAGAATAATAGTACTGATCAATATCAAAATTGCTTCCAATTCTCATAAAACTTAGCCTACATACGCACTAATTAATTGACAAAAAAATACTCTCATAAAACTAAAACAGAAAACAAATAGCACAACGATAAATTTCATTTATATCCCTAACCGAAATTTAGGTTAAATATTTTTCAATTTACAACGTAGTATCGTTGTGGAGTTTTTAGTAGATTTTTAAAAAAAATCTAACTATTCAGGAGATCGACACAACCGAAATTTTGAAAAATTTTTATGCAGTCCTTCATTTTATGACCCCTGGATCCTAAAAATGACCTCAGTTCAAAAGTTTATATATCTATATATATATATATATATGGGATATAGAAACTTTGCGTCACGTTCTAGGCCGCATTTTTTGACGAATCGAAACAAAATTTGGTTAAAAAATCGGCTAGGTCATGGAATCGCGTGAGTTCGTTGGCGATTGAAATCGGAGAGCTAATTTCAGAATGGCGGCCTGTCAAAGTTTTAAAAAAATCATATTTTTTTCGTTGTTAATAGAAAATACCGATGTTACATATCAAAAGATAGAGCACTTAAATCTCTACAATATTTATTTGGAGAGTTTTTTCATCGCTGGCATATTTAAGTAAATGTAAGTCAATATAAAGTAACAAAAAATAAAAAAAAATATCATCACCCGCTATACCTGTAATTATTTTGACAAATAAACACCTGTGAAATAACAATAAGACCGTACTTACGTATGTATTATAGTATAATGGGTATTTCAGTTAAAATAACTGTCAATATGACACTTTGGTTATATTTGGCGAATGTCAGAATATTCCGTTATTTGTTCATTAATAGTGGGTGTCAGTGGTAGACTGAGTATAAATAAAAAATACATAAATCAAAAATCTACTTTTCCGACTGGCTACCATCGGGATTTTTTACAATTTTATTCATTTCTCCTATTTAGGGCAAAAGCTATTGTGAATTGTGAGTCCGCGTCGGATACATATACAAACAGCAGCAAAACATAGTACGAAAAATTATTTATCACATGATGACAATGTAGTAATTTCAAATCTACAACAACCTGGAACAATGAAAACCGTTTATTTTTCCACCAAACTACGGTGTATTCCCTTCTGTTTCGATTATTTAACTCGGAATTACAATAGCTAAAAAACTAAACTGAAAGCTGTAAATTATTCCTGTCACAATCGCAACATAGAACTTTTTAATTCCTGTGCACTCTACTACAGGTGATTTCAAAAGCCATGATGTATTTTTACAGATACGAAATTAGCCTGTCAAAAAAATGTAAAAACTTCAAAAATGTACCCTAAAGAGAGGGACAGTTTCGCATACGGGTTTTTATAAAAATATTTCAAGAACAAACAAAGATCAAATTCTGGAACTTAGTATGTGATATACGCCAATGAGATTTGACGTTTACGGGGGCAACAAAAAGTTGGATGTTCTTCATCATAAGCGTCCCAGATGGGGAGTCAAAAGATTCAATATACCACAAAATCTTTGTGTACGCTTTTGTTCAGGATTTATTTAAAAAATCTGAGGGTATTCTACGGAAAAAGGTGCTACGGTAGCATGCACTTTTTTCGAGTATAACCGTTTTGAAATTTTTTTACCGTCACAAAAGTGAATAATAGATGATTACAAAAAATGTGTCGGGCTGCAAATTTTGATATGAAATTTCACTTTCTGTCTGTCATGATGTGAATTAAATTACGTAAGAATTTAACGGATCTTATATCTCGGTGTAGACTTCAATAAGTCTTGATGACTTGAACCCCTTGTAGGGTAAATGCGATCCTCTCTATAAGCCAAGATGACATCGAAATATGTCTCGGAGCTATTCAAGAGGCTATCCAGAGGTATGTGCCAATTTTCCCCCTGCAGGGTAAACTCGCAGAAGCCGTGGATCAACGGAAATATTTTCGGAGAAATACAAAGGAAGAGGGGACTCTGGCACAAGTACAGACGGTTGAAAACGGACTCGAGCTATTTGTTGTATACGCAGAAAAACAATAAACTAAAGAAAATGTTATCGGAGGCTAGATGTCGGTATCAAGGTGAAATGGCGGCGAGTAGCAATAATAAATTCTAAGCTTATATTAAACGGTCACTAAATTCTAACGTTTCTAGTTTCTCTCTGAAACCAAAAACTACGGGTGAACCAATAACTAGATCAATTGACATAGCCAATGCGTTCGCTAACCAGTTCAGTAGTGTTTTTACCGACGACTCGAGGGACAATTTACCTGTATTACCCCAGTCTACCAGAAACAGGCAGTCAATAACAACCGTTAATTTTATGACCGCCGATATAAAGGAGGCAGTGGCGGGTTTGAAGCAAGACTCGAGTACCGGCCCGGACGAAATTCCTCCGATGTTTCTTCAGAGATGCATTGAATCATTATTACGACCATTGGCCACGTCAATGCAAACATGCATCAACATGGGCACTCTACCGGAGGAATGGTTGTCTGCTGTCGTGATACCTATATTTAAAAAGGGTGACAAGTTCGCTGCAGAAAATTATCAACCTATTAGTTTGACCTGCGCACTTTGTAAATGCATGGAGAAGGTCATTACCAGAAATATGACTTCATTTCTGGTTGAATCAAATATTATTCCCAATGAACAACATGGGTTTATGCCCAAGAGGTCGGTGGAGTCGAATCTTCTGGAGTGCCTCAATGTGTGGACCAGCCACAATGATGTTGGTCAGCCTACGGATGTGTTGTATCTGGATTTTGAGAAAGCGTTCGACAGAGTGCCGTTTGCTCGTTTGTTGCTGAAATTGGGGCATTACGGCGTGCGGGGGGCGCTCCTGGGGTGGATTGAGATGTTTCTTACAAAAAGAATTTTCCAAGTTAGAGCGAATGGTGCATTGTCCGCTAAATTGCCGGTCTTGAGTGGTGTCCCGCAGGGGTCTGTACTGGGGCCTTTGCTTTTTCTGGCATATATATCAAACTTAACAAGAACCATCACGTCAAACATGAGTTTCTTTGCTGATGACACCAAATTGATTTGTAACCCACTGCGAGACGATAATGGGTTCCAGATAGACATTGATGGGGTAGTGTCCTGGTTGGCGGTTTGGTTGATGAACTTGAATTTGGAAAAGTGTCAGGTACTACCCATCGGAGCTAATAATCCCAGGACTCCATATTTCATCAATGGAAATGCCGTTAAATCTGTAAGTCAGCAGAAGGATCTTGGTGTCATAGTAACAGCGGATTTGAAGTGGGAGGCCCATATTTCCGCCACATCAGTGAAGAAAGCTAATAGACTGTGGTATCTGATACAGAGAGCTTTCAAGTCAAGATCTAACTCTCTAATATTGGTATTGTATAAATCGTATGTCAGACCACTATTGGAATATGCCAACAGCGTTTGGTCCCCCTGCTTCATTAAGGATATAGAGGCATTGGAAAGGGTTCAGAGGAGATTCACTAAGCTATTGAGGCTTTTAAATTTGACATGTCTTTATGATCGACGACAACGAGGCGATCTAATTCAAACATACAAGATACTTAGTGGCTACTATTCGGTGAATCTCGATGTATTTCATCCTGCTAGAAATCCTAATCTGCGTGGCAATAGTAAGATACTTGACAAGGAGAGATGTGCTAGACTTCCTCGGAAGAATTTTGTAAAAAACAGAGTTGTATATGCATGGAATTCATTACCTAAAGAGGTGATAGTGGCGCAAACGGTTGACAGCTATAAGAACAGGCTGGACAATTTCATGGAGGACCATGGCGATCAGTTGGTCTCGCTATAGAAGATGAGTGAGGATGACATCAATATTTCCAAAACCTCAAATTGGGAACTGAGCAACAGTTTTATACATGACAAATTTGATTCAAATATATCCAAATCATTAGACATACGGTTACAAATAATATTACACATTTTAAACAAAGGAGAATGCAACAACAAATTTTGTGCGCGCTCTTGACAAGTAAAAACAGTATTATTATTACGTATACGCAAAGTAGGGACATAAAATGGAAGCAATTCTAACAGCTATGGACAATCAATAACTCCATTAATAATTTTGTACAGTAAGATAACAGCAGAACATTTCCTACGCGTACTTAAAAATGTCAAATTAAAACGATTTAGGAGCCTATCATGTGGAAATCCAATGACTGGATAAACTCCATCGCTACGAAACCACAGAAACTTAGCGAAACGACGTTGAACACGTTCCAAACTCGCCGAATGAAATTCATAATAATATGTAGGACTCCACACAACTGAGGCATACTCCAACTTAGCCCTAACAAATGCATTGAATAACGCAATAAGTGTTTGAGGTGACCTAAGATCCCTCGCGTTACGCATAACAAAACCCAGAGACTGATACGAAGCTGAAATCATAAAATTATAATGTTCAATAAGGTTTAGTTTGCTCTCAAAGAAAATCCCCAATTCCTTAATACGATCACAAACAACCAATGGAGAATCGTGAATGAAATACAAATAAGTTATAGGCTTTAATCTGCGTGTATAAGAAACTGAAAAACATTTATCAATATTCAAATAAAGATTGTTGCGAACACACCACTCATAAATCTTGTTAAGGTCTCCCTGAATAACAGAGCAATCATGCGCACTATCAGTGACCAAATATATCTTGAAGTCATCGGCATACAAGAGCGAACTAATAGTCAAGACACTTTTTCATATTAGTTTTTTCTACAAATTTGCTTATAATTTTTTAACGAATGAAGATAGGACATTTTTTTCTCTACAAAAGTTGTTTAGAAAAATTAGCTCTTTTGAACTGTGCAAAAATATAGGTATGTTTCCGGAAAAAAAAGTTGATGACGTCATTTACTTCAGTTTCCAAACTTGGCAACAAAATAAAATATGAGTTAAAATGGAGCTTACTTAATCCTATTTAAGAACCTCTTTTCCGAATTTTTCTATCGTTGTCATTTTCTCATAACAGAGCTGGGACATCGAGTTTTGCTCACCCTGTACATACAATTCCAAATTAATGAAGCAAACTCCAGTCTGATTTCTGAACTTCATAGTGTGAAAATATTTTCGCGATGTCTTCAAGCACTTAAATTGCGTTTGGTTCTGAAGATGACATAAAATTTTGAAACATGTATTTATGCTGTTAATCAATTTGAGTAATTTTCTATGCATATAATAATAGGAATCAATGCAATGATTCCCTTTATTTGTTCAACACACCTCGTATGCTGCACATGAGTAACAGCCAGTGTATACATTTCGAAGAACGTGTAAGTATTATTTTGGATCAACGAACTGAAAACATAACAATAAACTTCCTCAGTATTTTGCATCAAATTTACTGGAAACAAAAGCACAGCAATAAATCGTCCCTTCACTATTTGATCGTCTAACTCAAAGTTCGCTTTCACAATGAATTACATTGTATCTTTGTCACTTGACTGAAACTAGAAGTTGTCCCAAAAAATAAACTCTGAAAATTGTATAAATTTGAAACAAAATTACGTTAGCAACTTCTTCCTAAACTAGTTGAAAATGAACTCTTGAACAATGGAGTTTCGCTACCAATTAACTTTAAATTGGAGATTCCCCTTTGCATGTACTTAAGTTCACTATATTTAAACACGAGTAAGTGATAAAGGGTAACAGGATCTTAAGAATTCCAGATTTAGTATACAGGGTGTCTCACGGCGAACATTCATTAGAATCATGATTTTTTCCCCTTCTTATTTGGGGTGTTATTCATCTGTATTCACTTTAATCATTTTTGACCAATATTTTCAACGTTTCGTGTTTTTTTACACCTTCATTAGGCTTAAAATATCTTTCATAGTTAATGAAGAAAATGTAAAAAAACTATTTTTTACAGCCATTTTCTAGGGGCCGTAGCTCTTTAGGGGGTAGCATTTTCTGACATGGTTTTATTAAGCAAACTATACTTATTTTTAAATGTATCAAATCAATGTTTTGGGTGCTCAATAATGCAGTTGTTTGAGCCAATGTGTGAGAGCTCGCATTGTCGTGGTGAACAGTGATCCGTCTTCGGCGGTTGGTTTTCCTGATTTCTTGGAAGACAACTGGCAAACAAATGGTTGTGTATCACTTAGAATTGACTGTTCTGCGTTGTTCTAGTGGTACGGTTGCGACATGTCCAGTTTTTCCGAAAAAACAGGCGACCATTTGCATGGAAGTGGAATTGGATTTGGCTCATCTTGAAACATGTTTCAGTTGTTCGCGCACGAAGCACTTCGCACCCATACAGTCGACTGCGATTCATCACCTGTCACGATGTCATAGACGTGTTTCGAAGCACCGCGATCGTATTTTTTGAGCATTTCTTTCGACCAATCGACAAGAGCCTTTTTTTAAGCGATTGACAAATTGTGTGGGATCCAACGCGAACAAATTTTTTTGACAGTCAAATGTTTATGCAATATTGAATATATGCTGGTCCCACTAATGCCTAAAGTTGTCTCAATCTCTTGATAGGTCACATGACGATCTTGCAATATCAGTTCGCGCACAGTATCAATGGTTTTCGGAACAACAACTAATTTTGGACGACCTTCACGAAATTCGTCTTGGAGTGAAGTACGACCACGATTGAACTCACCATATTATCGATAAACACTGGTCCTTAATGGGGCTTCATCGCCAAAAATTGAATTAAGGTCATCCATGCACTGTTGCTGAGTTAATCCACGTCGAAAGTTGTAAAAAATAATCCCACGAAAATGTTCACGATTTAATTCTATTTTTGAGCCGAGATGAATCTTTTAAGTTACTGTAAACAACACAAATAGCGCTCGTATCTCAAAACGTTCTGAGTATGTATAACTTCAAAAATGTCCAACTTTACGATAGAGCTCTCAGTTGCCAGATTGCAACACCAGGGTTGCCAAATCCCGAAATATAAAAGGCAACCCTCGTAGTACCCCAATACCCAACACACTTAAAAAACTATTAAATATCAAAACTTACGTTCACATGATATATCAGGTCCATACCATGAAGCTTGCCCATCAATTGCCAGACATTTGGCCCGTGGAAATCCATTCGTCACATAACCAGTATGGCAGTAATATTGCAGCGTGGAATCCAAATCGAAAGTGGTTTGCTCGGGTAGAGCGTTATGTCTGGCATGGTCTATTGTCGGTGGCGATAGGCAATAAACTAAAGCAAGAAGAGATTTGAAGAATAGAAAAATAATAATATAAGTTCATCAGCTGATTTTGAATTTATTGGATAAACAGGTTGTATGTCTATACTATTATAAAGGGTCTAAGTGCCAAGATTACCAAACCGCGTAACCACTGTTGTCACTTAGATGGCACTAGGTCTAAGTACCGTAATGCATTGTGGGGAACAAAGGTCTATGTTCCATTGGTTTAACATTTTAGTCCAACCACGTTATTACCTTTGGCACATAGACCCATTTTTGTTGTAAAATAGCTATTGGACTTAACCACCTTCTACGAATGCTTGATTTTCGTCTTAGAATCACCGTAAAAACAATTTAGAATACAATCATACATTTACCCATGAAAATTTGCTCTTCTCAATTATCTCAGTTTCAGGTTTTTGGCACTTAGACCCTCTGTAACTTATACTCTTCAATTATGAAAGCAAATATGGAACATTTATCACTGAAGGCAAGTTTTAAGATAATTTGTATTAATCAATATTTATTCCTCTGTACTAAATTTAAACTATAAACAACTTACTGTTTTGTTTGCATGCTGGCGCCTGGCCTGCCCATTTCCCATCAGCTTGACATGTACGACTCTGTAGTCCCACCACATGATATCCGTGCTGACATGTGTAGGAAGCTTTAGCACCAAACAACCGTCCTGTTGCTATCACCGTACCGAAACCAATCTGTTCAGGTTCCGGGCATTCACGATCTAAGAAAATTAAAAACAAAATATTATGTTTCATGGGTCTACAACATAAACTAAAGCCTCTTAATAATACGAATTTGGCCGAATCGAACAAAATTCTAGTCACAACCTTAATTAATTTACTATGATTACATGTTTTCCCCTAACTGGGCATCATCACATCATGTCCAAAAAATTACTATGCACACAACTATGAAAACAGACGATTGTTTGGGTGATTTTTAGACAAATTATTGTGACACTAATTGGGATTAATGGATTAATGATCTCTTGTCCGACGGTTATGGTGAATTTTAAGTCAAACATTATCTCTAAAACACTAGACCGCCACATCTATTTCATGTACGTGTTCTGATATACCAAACACCGCGTCCCAATGTGTCACACACTGGGGGCTTTATTCGAAATCGACGCAACTTTGCGTGTACGCAAATGACGTCATTTGCGATTACAATTATTTAGTGCACGACTTATTTGAAACGCACTGCGAGCACATGTGAGCGATATGAATTTGCACCGCTCGCAACTTTTGCGCATGGGGGTAACCGATCCCAAGTCAACTTGCATGACATTTCACATCAAATAAATTTTCATTTTTAATTATCGTATCACATCCATACAGTCGACTGCTGTTTACTTTCGGGCTTACATGCGTAAATCCACGATTCATCACCTGTCATGATGTCATAGGCGTGTTTTGAGGCACCGCGATCGTATTTTTTGAGCATTTCTTTCGACCAATCGACACGAGCTTTTTTCAGCGATTGACAAATTGTGGGGTATCCAACGCGAACAATTTTTTTTGCAATATTGAATGTATGCTGATCCCACTAATGCCTACGGTTGTTTCAATCTCTTGATAGGTCACATGACGATCTTGCAATATCAGTTCGCGCACAGCATCAATTGTTTTCGAAACAACAACTGATTTTGGACGACCTTCTCAAAATTCGTCTTGGAGTGAACTACGACCACGATTGAATTCACCATACCATCGATAAACACTGGTCCTTGATGGAGCTTCATCGCCAAAAATTGAATTAAGTTCATCCATGCACTGTTGCTGAGTTAATCCACGTCGAAAGTTGTAAAAAATAATCGCACGAAAATGTTCACGATTTAATTCCATTTTTGGGCCGAGATAAATCTTTTAAGTTACTGTAAACAACACAAATAGCGCTCGTATGTCAAAACGTTCCGAGTACGTATAACCTCAAAAATGTCCAACTTTACGATAGAGCTGTCAGTTGCCAGATTGCAACACTAGGGTTGCCAAATCCCGAAATATAAAAGGCAACCCTCGTACCAGTATTCGAATGATTTTGATCAAACAATGATTTTAAACAAGAAAACTCAATACATTTAATTGCATTGATCTATTTCTGACCGGTTTCGGTCTCAAAGACCATCATCAGACACAAAATTCATCAAAACAATACACCAGGTAGATATAGACAATAAGATACCTTCGTTTTGTATTGTTTTAATGAATTTTGTGACTGATGATGGTCTTTGCGACAGAAACCTGTAACAGATAGAGAAATTAAAACATCTTTCACAACAATTATTTTGTCTAACGGCATTGTGACACTGATCAAAAAATTTTATTCTTACATTATGTTTTTTTTAGTTGGAATATTCAAAAAGTATTTATATTTAAATGAATACAGCGGTAT
Source organism: Apoderus coryli (assembly GCA_911728435.2). NCBI lineage: Eukaryota > Metazoa > Arthropoda > Insecta > Coleoptera > Attelabidae > Apoderus > Apoderus coryli. The sequence continues at coordinate 5,898,027 of OU452199.1, read as the reverse complement.
TCGAATACTTTTTTTCTTGAGTATTCGAATAAGTATACAATTTAAAATAAAGTAGGATTCATGATTCGTATTCGAATATCCGATTTCAGTATTCGACCCAAAAGTGTACATATATTTTTTTTATTTTACCGGAAATACGTGTTTTGGTATATACAAAAAATTTGTGTACCATAGGCGTCCGTGAAAAGTCTAAAAAAGGATCAGAAAAATCTGTGACAACGGTAACTCAAAATTCACTTAACAGATTGGGTACAAAAATACTTCAGGTGCTGATTAACTTTTGGAAAACATTGAGCGTAGGCAAGAGGATAAAAAAGAGTTCACAAATTTATAGTTCTTAAACTGATCCGAAATATTGAATAATTATTAATAAAACATTTAACATAAAAAATTAGTTCACATAGGCGTGCAAAGAGAGTGTAAATAGGGATTTATAAACTTAAAATATTGACTTGATAATTATAGCTTTGATTAAATATAATTTATGAAATGTATCATAAAAACCTTGCTTACAAAGGCAAAATAAAAAAAAACCTAATCTTATGCAAAATATGGAACAATTTAAATAAAAAAATAGCTAATGTGTACCATAAAAATAAAAAAAAATATTTGGAAATATAGCTTGTCCCCAAGTTCTTACGAAAAAGGTAAACTTTCTGTGACCTTTTTCGGAAATGCCAGGATTGCATGAAATTTCAGAAATTGTGAAAGCTGCTCAGTCTCATGGGCAAGAAATAAATTCAACGAAGTCGGAATTTTTGCTGTTTGGTAATAACACCCATTATAAGGAGCGCTATAACCACTTTACTGTGATGATTCATAATGCCGCTTTAAAGAGCACTGACTCTGCAAAAAACCAGGGGATCGTACTGGATACCGAATTCAGGCCTTTGCATAAGAGGTGTTTTACTCATATAAACGCACTATACGGTAGTAGATAGCTTAACTGGTAAATAAAAAAAAAACTTTTATGCGACAGTTTAGTAATGTCACATTTTAATTATGGCGTTAGAAAGCACTCCTCGCCTTTTGTAAAAATGTCTCTCTTTTACAATACAGTCTTTATTATTATTATTAAATATTGCCTCGAGGGCAACAGTTTATTGGCAATAGAATGTAATTAGAAATATTCCACAACAAATGTGCAACGTATAACAAAAAAAAAAAAGAGTGTGTTAGAAAACTAATTTCATCCACACAGTTATTTGCTGCAGCAAAAACCAATTACTTCTACCTAACGTTATTTCCAATTTCGGGAATTTGTATTTTGTGTGAGTATCTCTAGTATGTATGTGAGTGAGAGATGATATATATCGGGACTCCCGGAATCGATTAGAATACTAAAACTTTTCAGATAATTTGTCCATTCGTATTCACTGTTCGTTTCCTACATTCGGATATAACTTGTTTACGACTTTTGAATTAGTTTTTAAAGGAACATTTCAATATAAGTGTCTTTTTTGGGAAATGAAACAGCGTCTACTCCACAAAATATTCAGTATTAATATTCAAAATACTTACTCTTCGATTTCACATTGTAATAAGCACAATAGTGGTTGATAATTTTTTTTACTCAACCACACCATTATGCTGGTCACAACGTGAAATCGAAATCAATTTTCTGAATTTAACTTGAGTTTTGAATATGATATAAAAAAGAAAATACCCAATCTCCAATACATCAGAATGATGCAATTTACTTGTAATTAATAGTTTAGTTTGTGTAACTTTTGATTTGGTTTAATGTTAAGTTAAGAATAAATATATGTCGCACCAAGTAAAAATTTAATGTTTGTTCCGACATGATTATGACACTGTTTCAGTTTTAACATCTATATCTAATCTTCCTCATTTCAATTTACTTAGTTAAGTTTGTGACTGATGACGAAAGCTACTGCTTTCGAAACTTGTTTCACTTAGAATGATTTTTGGATGAATAAATTTGTCGAGGTGCCTTTTTTTTTGCTTTGTTTTAATACATTGCACTCCACTGAGAGAATGGACTACTTCTGCAAGTTCAAGATAAGTATTGATAAGTTTTTTCCACAAACTGATTGTATTAATGTTTGAATTCTGATTCTGATCAATAATGGAGAATGAATGTATTTATGTCACTGATGATGAGATCATGTGTCTTGAAACATGTATGAGTTTCTAATGTTTGTTCTAATTTGAAGATATATACACTCTGCATTGCATTGGAATCTTGGAAACGGTAGGAGTTACAATGTGTGTTAAATTAGAGAAAAGTTGTGCAATTTAAACATCATTTAAATGGTGTATTCAAAAGTAAACTAACTTTTTCAAGAATTTTTGAAAAAACGATTTTTTGCGATATTGGTTTTTAGTTATTTCTGACATTATTTTTACAGATATATAAAAATTAAAAGCACTTCCTACTTGTTACTTTTTGATGAGAAGAAGATAGCGTTTACAAATTTTAACTACGACGTTTCGTTCTTGAAAAAACATCATCAACTTTGTTTTTTCAAATACGGCCCTAGATTTTTTATTGTTAAATTTAAAGCCATTTTCAATGCAAAAATAGGTGGTACATCACACGTAATGGTTTAAACAAGTTTTCAGTGTGTTAGCTGTTATTTAAAATTATTCAAGAAAAATCGCCATAGTTTGGCACGTATTTTGCGTAAAACATTCATCTGAGAAAACGAGGAGTGCCTAGATTGCATGGAGGTAACAAAACAAGTCTCAATTCACCTTAGCTTGTCCACGGATGAAGTAATTGCCAATGCAGCTACAAATCAAAAAAAGGCTTCTATGAAAGAACCATTTTGTGGGAACTTGCAAATCAAAATGATTGTCATCCAGTGTCATAGTGGCAAGGTCTCTGTGAAAAACAACCAATAGCATCGCGATTACTCCAATTAATTCCAACATCGTCTGGTTCAGAAAGGACTTGGTCTATATTTCAATCGATTCATACAAAAAAAACGAAATAGATTGGCATGCAAAAGGGTGGGAAAGCTGGTCGCAGGCAAAAGTAACCTTCATCTTTTAGACGATAAAATTGGCAAAAAGAATAACCGTTCCACCAAGGATAAATGTATTATCGACAAATAGGACCTGCATCCTTAGACATCAATTATGATGATGATGACCAATTCATTTGGCAATATGTTCCTGATCGTGCCCAAGAAAATTCAACTGACGAAGAAACTCAGACTTCCGACAGTGAGAGTGAGACTGATTATGAAAAATTGAATATATTCAGCTTCTCTTTTAATTTAGTTGTTTTAGTAAATTTTAGTTGTTTCTTTTAATGTTTAGAAGTTTTTTTTTAATTGTTTTATAAGAATGTTTTGATTTTTTTTATTTTTTACAAGAATTTTGTTATTTTAGTATTTTATAATTATAAATACCTTAAAATTAATAAAAAAAATTTCCAAATTTTGGTTTATTTCAAAAGCCTCGGAAAAAAACCGGAAAAGATCCACCACACCATCACCACTAAATATAGGTGTTGTTGAATAGTTTTGTTTTATAGAACAAGCCGAGTGCTTTTTACCGTTTTGAAAAAATTATTTTTCTAAATTATTATTATTATAAATTGTTGAAAATGTGACTAAAAATAATTTTCTAGTCGTCCTGAAATTCCAGAATATTTTTTTTCAACGACTGTTTTAGAATATAGATATTCTGATATCAATACCTGTTACAGAATATTGAATATTCCGTAATAGTGTTACAGAATGACGTATTAAGGGTTGCCTATAACTTTAGCGGAATTTATAATTACACAGCGGGGTTTTAGCGTAATTATTAAATATTCGTATCTCTAGAAATGGGTCAGATATATCTAAAATCTATATAACAACTGTTTCACTTTTCAATATAATATCTTATTGAAATTTTTTAAGTGTTTACATTGAAGTTTTGACAGAAGGACAAATTGTGGAATTTGTTTGACATATATGTCATTATTTGAAAGTCTTTTATGTGTAATTCTTTATTTATATTATTTATCAGATATCTACTTAAACACATTGAGGTAAATTATTAATTATATTATCTTGGTTTTGAAGTTTTAAAACTACATATATAAATTGTTATAGACCTTTTTCAATATAATGTCTAGTGAAGAAGAGCTATAATTTGTACCCCTCCTGAGATTAGGGAAATAAGTTGCAGTCGTAGAAAAAGTATAGCCTGTAACACGTGAGGAATCAGCTATTCTGAACTCGTGGACCGTCACCCTCGCCTATCGGCTCGGGTGGCAAATTTCCACTCGTTCAGAATATGCCACATTCCTCACTTGTTACAGAATATACTATTTAATACCCTTTAAAAAATATTTTTCTGATTGTCTGATAAATGTGCGTTATTTGTCGCTTTGAGCTCTTCACTGGAGGAAGATCTTTTTTAGGTTGGGGAAGAGAAAGTAATCACTGGGGCGATGTTTGGGCAGTAATAGGGGGATGACTAAGTTCTTCAAAAACCCCATTATTCAACAGCAGCCTTGATAACCCGTGCTAATTAATTTACGATTAATTACTGTATTATATTCTATAAGAGTTTCAACTATACCTAACTGGTGAAACTTTAAACGAAATTTTCTCGAGAATTATGGGGGCAAATATCAAAAGCAACCTAGTTTAGAATTTTCATACTTGACGTGCCAATGTATATGTTTATATACAAATTAATGGCTAATAAATATTATTATTATTATATTATTATTATTATCGCTGTAAATCAGATAAAAAATGGTCTAAAATGATGTCTCACTCGACCCGTACTGCTATTTAAAAATTTGGCGGTTGTGTCCACCCCTATCACACGGCTTAAGCGATTTCAACCAAAAACTAACGGGTTCATCCTAGGACCCCCCCAAACTCACAAACCAAAATTTAGCTCAATTGGTTAACGAGTTTGGGCGCTATCTTGGTAGAATACATACAGACAGACTTCCTTCTGGAAATGATCTTAATCGACTCAGGGAACTTCAAAATGGTTATATCCGTCTTTATATATGTGATCTATTATCATAATTAAAATAAATTAAACACGCATATTGTTTTTATTTCCAAATTAAATTTAATACTAAATATACCTATACATTTTCGGTATACTACAAAATAAATAATAAATATTCTAGAAAAGTCTGGAACTTAAATATAAAAAGATCTAAGTATTTATTTATCAACTAAACTACTACATATTTAAATGTATACTTGTTTTTAATATATAGGTAGGTATACTACAATCTCAACATTTTTTTCAGCGCGTTCACAATATTTTCCCTGTGCGGCAAAGTAAACATCATGAAACTAATAGCCTCCATGTACCGGGTGGCCCCTTTAAGAGGGGCCACTACCTTATCTGAGAAACTATAAACAGTACAACAAAAAGTTAAATAGAAACTTTTGTTAGGTTAACTTGAAGTTTTTATTTATTTAATTTTTACATATACAGGGTGGCTCATATTTCAGTTACGGCATTCAACTTCCTTATTTTAAATAGCACACCCTATATACTGATAGATATTTAGATAGAGCCCTAAAATTGAAAGTCAACGATATACAATAGTATAAGGTATACATGCACCGTTTCGAATTTAGTCACGTTTATCTTCAATATTTAGCATATATTAACCAACTAGCGTACGTAAGTTATTTGAACTAATTTTTAGATTATGTTTCGATAGAAAAAAATATGCATAAATGCTCTAGTTCTGCTAAAAGAACTGTTACTGTAATTTCAAAAACCACACAGTGTTGCCATATTTAGCATTTCATTAATTTTCTCGTTTTTTTCAAATGCACACCCCTGTATATTATGTCAGATATAAATGAAACATTCAAAAACAATTTCAACGATATACACTATTGGACAAAAGTAGAGCAACACTTTCGAAAAATTAGACAAATCTCGATTTTATAATATTAAATGCATGATATCGTATTTAAATACGTCATGTCTTAAATATCAACGTAGGCTGCTATTATCGACGGCAACTGCTTTTTCCACCAATCAAAACAAATGAACTGATATTGATGTAAACTTTTAATACAATATTGTAATGCGTCAAAAGTAAAGCAACATTTTAATATTTGCCTAAAAAAGAAAGGTTTTAGTGACAGTAAAGGTTCAAATATTTTTGCTGAGTTTATTTTATGTTTAATTAATATTTCTGTGCTGGATTAATGATGCCAAGAGGTATTCCAATTTCGAAAGAGTGGTTTCAAGAAAATAACGTTCTGGTTTTCGAGTGGGCGGCACTATATCCTCAGACCTTTGATTTTATTTAAAATCTATGTGAAGAAGTTCAACGTGGAATTCGTACACAAGTATTCAGAAATAAACCATCATTGGTAAATAAAATCAATGGAGTTTGGAAAATTTTTTCCGAAAATACTGCCCAAAAATTGATTGCTTCAATGCTGCGACGTTGCTGGCAAATAATAAATAATAATGGATGTTCTATTAATTATTAACATAATACTTCTAGCTATTTTAATTATTAAATGTGTTTAATGTTTTTTTATCGTAATATGTAAAATAAAATACTGTTGACACAATTTGTTGCTTTACTTTTGTCGCACTTCATTTCTTCGATCTTTATAATTATAAATATTTCTGTACCTGCATTTCGTTCAAAGTGTACCAAAATATTGTGAAATATTACTAATATTGGGGATAATATTTCATTAAAATTAACTGGGGATTACAATAATATTTAATTAGTTTTTCAAATTCAAAAAATAAAAGCACTTTGTTGCTCTACTTTTGTCCAATAGTGTATATCATACGGTGCCTTCGAGTCACTGTTTCTAAAATATCAGTGGTGAAACCGTTTCACCAACAAGTCAATTTTATATTATAGCAATAGTGTGTTTGGTTGAAATAAATTTAATTTTTTCTACTAAATAAACGTTAACTTTATAACTGCAAAATTTAAAAAAAATGAAGAAATGATAGAAAAGTTGTTTTATTTTAATTCTCCAAACCGTAAAAATAGTCGAAGAATTGCTGCGTCCATTGAAGCTAACGGCAGACATTTTCAACATTTAATTTAACTGATTATGGTTTTTTATTGTTTTTTTTTTTAATTTTGCAATTAGTTTGGTTTTGTTACTTGTTCTGTAAGAAAATATCTAGGTATGACTCACATGAAAAAATGCTATCCCAGCGAAAAGTAAGTTGTGGTATGAATTAACGCGCAACGGATTAGCATAGATACCATCGTTGAAATCACTCTACAGTCGGTGGCTAGTTAAAATTATTACTACTATAAAAATGATATTATTGTGTGTACTATTATTGTTTGTTACATTTAATAAAAGAACTATTGTGTTAATTAATAATTTTTCGTGATTTATTTTACAGTTCTAACGTTTAAATAAATTTTTGTTTAATTAGTAGAAAAACTAAAATTATTTAAGAAATTTGACCATGTTTTTCGACAAGTTGATTTTCCTTCTTCTTCTACATTATATGGACAGCTAAAAAGTATTTTCTAGTGTAATATCGTTTCTGTGTGTTGGCAACAATGATTATATTTGACAAAATATGTCAGAAACAGTTATTAAAAATTTCGAGCCAAAAAATTTGACAAATTAGTAAGCATAAGCAATACTATTCTTTATGAATTCTTCTGAAGAAGACAGTTGTTCAGCATTTCTCAGATCTTGTGCCATTGTTCTCAATATAATATCGCTAAGTATCAATTCTAGTTTGTTATTATTTTCCCTATATATTCCATGCATTAATGGACTGGATTTTGATGCTGTACTAGAAGTAATTGTTTTAACAATAATTTTACTTATCACAATTGCCATTTGTTTTAAACTTTATTATCAATGGAATGATACAAAGGAGGTAAGTATTACTCATTCATGTTTCAGAACTAATGCTGGTTTGCGATACACGTGAGCACAGTGTATGACAATCGTTGTAACTTGTCCAATTTAAACGACAGAACTCACTTTCAAAATCAACATTCTAATAATATTAAATCATACTCCAATTAGCCCAAAATTTAAAGATTTTATACAGAAACTGCCACAAGCCACTAATAATAATACTTCTAGATAAATCAGCTTCTTTGGAGCCACTTTGCGAGAACGGGGTTATAGGCTGAAACTAAACAATATTGCTGTGTACGTACTCCAAGTTTTGTACTCTGATCTCACAACACCTACTGCATATTGAACTTCAGGAGAATGTTGTGTAGATTTAGAGTAACTTTTCACAAAAGTTCCAATCCCAGACGACGTGATGCTTTAAACATCAGAAGTGACATTATCTTGGATAACAATCTAAGTTCAGACATATACTCTATTGCTCATAGAAAAATGCCTTTCCTTAACTTATCCCATATTTAACGGTCAAATATTGAGCCAAATATCCGGCCAGAGGACCTCCACTTTCTCCAGTTATAGCAAATACAAGGTGAGTCACGAGGAACTTTACATACTTCTACCATAAGTAGAGGCACGTTAGGGGATTATCAAATGACCATTAAAAAATGTCTCCTTGTTTTGATTATTAATATACAGGGTGAATTATGGATCTTCACCAAAACAATGTTGCGTCATATCTTTTCAATGATTTATCTCATTTTTTTATAAAAGTGTGTATTGGTGTCTGGCAACATATTCAGAATTGAAAAAATCCAGGTCCGTCTTCAAGAAAATTTGTGAGACTGCTTCATATTGTGAGACTGCTTCATATTCAACATTTCCCTGGCTTGTTCATTTCATTCCGATTAAAATAATTAGACACATGAGTTTTCCTCAAACAAATAAGAAAACTAGGTTATTACAAACATTTTTTATCTGATTTCTGTCTATTACGGGTGGAAAAATTTACATACAGGGTGAATTATTGGGATGAACCAGATATGCCAGATTTTTAAATCCGGCCCTGTAATCAATTCAAATTATGGTATTTACCATACTGGAGCACTGTGTGTGTCGTTTCTGTCTATTTTGAAGATTTCTTTTTAATAACTAAACATTATTATACAGTAAGATACTTCATTATTGGCAATTTTCAATTTGGCTCTAAAATGAATCTTTAATTGGAAATGTGAGGTGAGTGTAACAAAAAATTCAAATACCCAGGTCTAACTGTCTATTTATGCCCTCTGAGAAAATTATATCAGATTTTCGAAAAATCATATACAGGGTAAAGTGTTGAATATGAAGCAGTTCTACAAATTTTCTCGAAGACGGACCTGGATTTTCTCAATTCTGAATATGTCAGTTAGTTGCCAGGCACCAATACACACTTTTATAAAAAAACGAGATAAATCGACTTAATCATTGAAAAGACATGACGAAACATTGTTTTGGTGAAGATCCATAATTCACCCTGTATATTAATAATCAAAACAAGGATTTTTTAATTGTCATTTGATAATCCCCTAACGTACCTCTACTTATGGTAGAAGTATGTCCAGTTCCTCGTGACTCACCCTGTATAATCTATTGCTCATAGAAAAATGCCTTTGCTTAACTCATCCCATATTTAACGGTCAAATATTGAGGCAAATATCCGGCCAGTGGACCTCCACTTTCTCCAGTCATAGCAAATATATTTATCGGAAATTTTGAAGATCCAGCCATAAGTTCGTATCCACTTACACCAAGAATATGGAAGAGACATGTTGTAGACAAGATTTTGCAAACATTCTAAAAGACTTGACCGAACCCTCGTCCCACCGAGCGACTAAAAGAAAATAAAGAAAAGCCACCAATTAATAAATTAATAAGTCTTTAGGAATATATAATTAGATAGCAAAGGGTAAATTGAGAACTTCTAAAGTATAATATTTTATGGTTAATAAAATATCAAAAAATAAACTCTTGAAGATCCTATCAAATCTTTAAAGTATGTACCTTGTATAACATACAAACACTTTTATTAAGCTTGGTTCTAAGAGATTTTCTGTTCTAGATATGGAGAATTGCTAAATTTGTAAGCCTTATTGCTATGGTTTCAATGGTCTTGGGCGGAACAGACTTTTTCAAAAGTGACCCGTATAGAAAATATATGGGAGGTGTGGAATTTGGATTCTCCTCTATTATGTTTATGGAGGCGTATTTATTGTGTTACAGAGCTGAATATTTTGATAATAATAATCAATTATAGTTGTTAGTGTACATAAAATATAAAATAAAATAAATAATAGAAGATTTCTGAGCAAAATTCATCATGTAGTCGTTTGAAAATTGTATCCCAATAGAGGGAAAGCACAAGAGGTTTTTTGTCGTTCCCTTGTGTTAATCGAGTAATTCCCTTTAACTATAATTTAACTAAAGCCATTTATTCCAAATACTCCACACACATTTTTACAAAATAATTTGGGGTTTCTTAGATTTAAAAAAAAATAGGTAGCAACAAACGAAGAGCTGTTATCCTGTAAATCTGATATATTAGCACCTACCTGGTTTAATACAGGACATACCACATGCCCCATCACAAAGGCACTTCTTTTTCTTACTTTTGCAATCCTCGTCAGAAAAACATTTTCTTAAACATTTTTGTCCCTGAAAAATAAAGATAAATATGTATATAGATTGACTTTAACTTGAACAAAAATTTACAAAAATATCAATAATGTTAAACTGAAAAAAAATGCGATAACTACTCCTCAGACTGCTCTAAATTAACTTTAACATTCCTAATCAATATTCAATAGTTTGAAACCAATCGTCAAGAATTAAACTGTTTAATTAACTCAATGTTTTGGTTTTGGTTATATTTGGATCCAAATTTTAATCAATTATTGTATTTTAGTTTTACTTTATTGTAGAATTGCATTATTATAAAGCTGCTTATCACCAAATAATTTACATTTTCATATAAATTAAATAATAAACTACAAATAATGTTCGTTAGTTCGTTGTAAAAAATAAAGCAATAAATGAAATCATTCAATTCAGTATCAGGGATTTAATAACATCAACAAATCTGTTTTATTATTTTCAATTTACATACATTGTTATAATTTCTATGTAATTTTTAGTATATTTACCTATACTTAGTTAATTTACGTACAATACCATGTATTAATTAATATTACTTTATATGATGCACTGTAATTTCATTACTAGTGTTATACAGTTGAATTTTCCGTAGCAGAACTGTAGAATGTGTCCAGTAATTTATTGTGTAACCCAATTTAAATATATAATGTGTCCACGGATAGTGTTTGGAAGAGGAAACACTTTTTTATTTGTACATTTAGAAGAAAAAGTCATTCTTTATAAAAACGTCTGCTTGTGTCGAAACTATAATTTCGAATACCAAATTTACGATTTCTATACAGGGTACATCAAAAATAAAATTTTTAATGATTTTTTTTTTAATTTTATGAAAATATTTGGAAAACCGTGAGTGAAAAAATAGTATGTATAGTATAATAGTATATTGTGCAACGAACATGAAATGACATATATTTCCTACGAGTCTGATCGTTTGCGGCATGAGCCGCAGGCGAGTGCTGCAAATCATACGAGTAGGAAATGGTCATTTCATGTGAGTTTCACACTATACTTTTTCTACGACTGTTTTAATGCTTTTGAATAAATTTAACATAATTTTTAGGAAAATATTTGTTTTTCGAAAGTTACCCTTGTTAGCGTATATTAAATTGACTAAGAGGGTGGTAAACTATATTCACTATCACTGTTTATGTGTTTTGAAATTAGCTAAATACTTAATTATAATTATTATTAATTATAAATACCAAAACTGTCAATTTGGTGCTTGTATTTTCGGCGTTGCTATGGTGATTTTTCATGTCCGCCGCTACTTTTGTCATTACCAGGAAATTTTATCCGTGCGTAATAATATTTCCCACTAGTTGATAAACAGCATTACAATGTACTACATTTTCAAATCATGATTGAACATATAATAAAGGCATTTAAAGACAGTCGTAGAAAAATTAATTTCAAGAATAATTTAGATTGTTATCGGGAATTCGCCCCCACCAACGATCGATCCGTGGTTTTACAAAATATTCAACATTTAGAAAATGACAATGAATTCCTCCACATATAAATAGATTAATTGCATAAATATGTTTTAATCGAGCACCCGGTCTATAATATTTAACAGGACTGCTCTTGGCTCTTGGTCTATAATGCGGATTTCTAGGAGTCGGTGTCTTTGTCCTTTTCGGCTTAATTTTTCCTTGATGTTCGGCGTTTTTGGTTTTTATTCATTTCGGACTTGGTTTGTTGGTTAGAAGAATAAAAATTCACTTTAGTTGTCTATGTTTCTATTTTATTTTTGTTTTATGTATTTTGTTTTTGTGTGATCTACGAGTTGTTTCAGTTTTGTTTATTTTTTTTTTTTTGTTTGACATTTAGAATTGTTTAGTTTCTTTTAATATACCTATAAAAAGTTAACAAACGTATTTCCTTTAAATTTTATCTCCATGTTCCTCGGCATGCCCGATCAGTAACATATTTTATAAAGTCTTATCCGCATACGTGAAAATCTACAATTTTTTACAAGCATATTCAATATAGCTTAAGACTTGACCTTTGGGGATGCGCCCCCCCCCCCCCAAGTTCAAATCCTAAAGCCGCCACTGGTTGAACTATGCGCTGAACTCGCTGGTACCACGTTTGAATAGAACTTTATTTATTTTGATATTTTATAATTTATGATTGAATAAAATCTAAGTAAGAAAGCAACAATAGTTGTTTGTTTTTACGTAAAATTAATTTTAACCGAAATCAAAAAATTTGGCGGTTGTGTCCACCCCTACCACAGGGCTAAAACGATTTCAAACAAAAACTAATGGGTTCATCCTAGGGTTCACCCAAACTCATAAATAGAATAACATTTGGACTCCAGTGACACTTTGATATATAGGGTGTCCCATTTGTGAAAACAAAGCTGATAGTTTCAGAAATTCCTGGGATGAAGCTCACAAATTACACACAGATACAAAAATCGTCTAGTATAGTAGACAGGTGTTTTCAACATTTGTTTTTTCCTAATCTAAATATAACAAATAAGGTTCAAGAAAAACAGAGAACAAAAAAAATTGATAGTGTTATCGTAAACAATAGGGCCTCGAAAAAAAACCGGGTACTGCACTGTATTTCGCATCAAATTATCTTTTTTAAAATCAATTTTCAAGAAACTCCAATAGTAACGGAAGGAAAACAAAATAACAAAAAATGAAAATCATCCTGTATATAAAGGAAACTAATCAAGTTACGGCCGTACTCACCAATCCCTCATAAATGGGGGTTGGTGAATACGGCCGTTAGCATCGCTTCGATTGCGGCATTAAATTAAACTCATAAAAATGGAACGTGACGTGTTACTTAGTTTTGCTCTGTCTATTACGGTTTATGCTGTATCCGTATAAAAACATCGAAATCTACAAACACACATTCCGTTTGTTGCTTTCTAAATTGCAATAAATTCGTGGTTCAATCTGTACAAATCCCCATAAGAAACGTAATTAGTCAAAATCCCAACTTTACGAAGAAATTGTTCGTGCTTGAATTCGCCCAATTAATCATGAATAACTTCCATTTCAGTGGGAAATAAATAAAAAGGGGATAATAAATCTTTTGATTTGTAAAAATAGACTAAACCGATCACCAAGAAAGATGATTGTAGAGGAGTAAGAAATCGAGGGCGACCTACAACACCGATATGACAAGGACCAGAGATGTTTCGCAAATTTTAAAAATGGACCATGTCCAATAAATGGGTAAGAGCTCGGATAAATTTTACTCCAACAAAGTCCAGTGTGTTTTCCGAAGAATATAATATTATAAATTCGACATCATCGAATTCGACAACCGGCGAAACTATAACGCTAAGTTTAAAAATTCCTTTTTTTTTTTTCCTTTTTTTCTTTGACCTCTTTTTTATAATTTTTTTAATTATTTTCTTGATTTTAGGTCAATTTGCAAATAATACTGCGATTTTATGAAAGACACATTGTATTTTATAAGAAAAGTCGAATAAATCTCTATAAAGTATTATTTGCAAATTGACCTAAAATCAAGAAAATAATTAAAAAAATTTAAAAATTCCTATACATTAATTCGTAGATGTTGCATTTTTTCCATATTTTAAAGTTTGCTAAAGTTATAATTTATATATATACTTATGTCAGTATTTTAATTGAATTCTTCGTAAAAAAATTGTAAAGTTTATTGTTGTAACATTTAGCATGATCGGTAAAGCAAACAGCTTTGCTGACCTTCACCGAGCTTAAAATAAAGGCCTTTATTATTATTATTTATCATTTCATTTCTCTGTATATCGGTGATATACTATACGCTCTCAACCTAGTTGAAATATTTTTCGTTTGTTTGTTTATACAGGGTTATTCACGCTATAATAGTGTCGCTAAACTATTTAATTTGCTAAAAGTTTTATTCATCAGTTCAATAAAAATCATTTATAGCTAATTCTTTTCTTTTCTTGGGATTTAAAGTTCTTATTAGCGATTTTTTTTTCCTTTTGAAATAAGTTTATTTGATGTCAATGTACAACGTTTCGGCTTATTCGCCTTCCTCAGGTACATATCATTTCTAAAAAAATTTTTTGTACACAGAATTGAAAATAAACAAGTAAGTGGTACATTTACACTACATCACAACAACATTCAGTGTAAAAAGTAATATATATAACACACACAATTACATATAATATTCTTAATTATTTTCTATTTTGATTTTTTTTTTTTTTTTGTATTTGTTTTTACCTTACCAACATCGCATGATTCTGTGGAATTTTTTGTTGTATACCACTTTTAGTGGGTATATTGTTTGAATGAAAATTTTTATTCATTGATGTGTATACACACATAGGTATCAGTTGGAAGTTTTCTTCATCGAAATGTGAATCTATACAGGGTGTCCCAAATATAAGAAATTAACTATAGTTTTATTTTTTTAAATGGAATCCCTGTATATGAATACATTTTTAGATTCGCCGTTCAAACTAAACCTAACTTTCATTAAAGTACATCTCACCTAAACCTGACAGTTTTTTAAATATTTTCATTTTTATAAAAATATAGACATAATTTGAATGAAAAAATTCCTATTCGTTTGTTCTTTTTAAGCCAGTCTGGGCTGATAAATATACTCACTCATCACTTTTTACGCCAAATACAAAAAACCCCCAATACTAAATACAGGGTGTGCAATAATATAAGTTATATGAACGTAAAGTTTACTTCTAAATAACTTGCTAATTTCAAATGGAACATCCGGTATATGAGATCAAAATTAGATGCACAAAATAATTATCTGTCAAATATTATAATATTTTTTGATGGATAGCTCCTGACGTTTTCGTGGAAAATGCGCATATTCAAAATATTAGGCGAATTTTTAATTGAACCTGTTAATTTCAGGTAGACCACCCTGTATTTGATGATGATGAAATTAATTATCTATTAATAACTATAAGGTTTTCCTATAGACATGTATATTTTTAATTTTGCATGGGAAAACACTTATTGGTAGTAATAGGAAGAATTTTCAAAATTATAATATTTGTCAAGCCAGCCATGAGAATTTGACAAACAAAATATTTAAACAATAACATAATAAATAAATACATTTTTAACTTAAATTAAATAACAAGATCTAACCTAATAAAGTTATTGGGTATTATGTTAGATAAGAACAGTGTAATTTTAAAAATTAAAAATGTTTGTTAAAATATGTAGATTTGTTTTATTTCAAAAATTTCCAAAAACTTTGAGACCCAAGGCGGCGACTTAATAACCCGAGAAACGCGATAGTTACTCAAGTAAGTAATATAATAATTTTTGTGTAAAAGAATGATCTGTGTGAAACTGGCTTTACATTCAACCATAACAATCTAATATACCAGTACCTGTCACTGTTGCACCCAGTGGTGAACGGTGTTCAAACCAGCAACTCTTATTATGGTATACGATTTGTTGGAATGCACTGTAGACTGTTCGAGAATGCTGGTGGTATCTTGTATATAGGGTGAACTAGCATTTAGATTTTATTTTTCAAGAAAACCTTCGATATCGCTTTATTCTCTTGAAGATATTGACCACTAGTATTATACATAAATACTGATAAAGTTTATAATGTTGAAAATGATTGGACTCTAGGCACATTTGAATCCTATTTTTAAATCCTTCAATAACTTTAACCTGGTGTAACGCTTCTCAACGCGTCGTTTATGTGCTCCTTCATCTCCTCTATTAAAAAGTTTTCATTTTCGATGATTTTATTCCTGGCCATCTACAAAATTCAACACGATTTGAAATCAATATTGGAAAGTTTCTGATGTAGTTGCACTGTGTTTGGCTGGTATCTTCCGTTAAACTGCCTTAACATTTTCTCGAAGACGGCTTTTTTGGGATGATTTTGCGCCGGAAACCTTTAAGCGTAAACTCGCAATGCCAGTAAAGCATTTTTGGACCATTCTCCCAGAAAAATCATGTCTATTCTTTCTCCTTTGGAATAAGTTCGCAGTTTTGATTAATTGAATTAAATCAAATCTCACAGATAAAAAACTGTTTTATGAAAATTCCCAACTTTTAGGTAAGAATTTTTAACAGACTATTCTTTGACAGTAAATATCAAATTAAAAAAAATGTATTCTGTCTTCTCAAATTCTCATGGCTGACTTGATAAATATTATAATTTTGAAAATTCTTCCTATTATTACCAATATATGTGCCTCTTCCATGCAAAACTAAAGATATACATATCTATAGGAAAACCTTACTTTAACTGTAATCTTTGCATCATCAAATACAGGGTGGTCTACATGAAACTAAGAGATTCAATTAAAAATTCGCCTAATATTATGAATATGTGTATTTTCAACGAAAACAGAGTTATCCATAGAAAAGTATTATAATATTTGACAGATAATTGTGCATAAATCAACTCATATACCGGGTGTTCCATTTGAAATAAACAAGTTATTTAGAATTAAATTTTACATTCACATAATTTATATTATTGATACACCCTGTATCTAGTATTGGGGATTTTTTATATTTGGCGTAACAAGTGATGAGTAGGTATATTTTTCAGCCCAGACTGGCTTAAAAAGAACAAACGAATAGGTGTGAATTTTTTCATTCAAATTATGTCTATATTTGTATAAAAATTAAAATATTATTTAAAAAACTCATTATTTTATTATTTTTTCAGAATCTACGACGAGAAGCGGGATGTATTTATAAATTAAAGGCGTCTACTCCACACAAGATAATAAATTTATTTCTACAAAATACACAATACAAAATACAAATTACAAAATACAAATTACATAATAAAAAATACAAAATACGGTTCAATAATTTTTTTTAGAATGTTGATGCCCTGCATCTATGAAAAGGAGTATTATTATATATTAATTCGGGGCTGAACTTTGTCTATTAAAATCTTTAATATTGTTTACAAAATTCCAGAATCGACAGCATGTTGTAGTACTTCAATACAACTAGCAAAATAGGCTTTTTTCTGTACCGGGGTTAAGTTACCATCATCGTATGAACTCTTATCTTGTGACTGTACAATTTCCCTTATTTGATCTTGAGTTTTGACTACTTTCGCTATAATACTAAATGAGAATATCACTCCAAATTTACCATATTGCTTCCATTCAATCATAAGCTGCTTCTTGGGATAAAGTTCTTCTGGGTCACAGTTAAGTTCTTTTGCAAAAGATGAGAATGATTCGTAGTAGATGTCAAGGTAACTTTCCCATTTACCAAATTGTTCTTTGGATGCATTCCCGTAGAGGAAGGATGACAGGTCGTGAACAGGTGTACCTGTACCAGACAGTTGGAAGTCGATCATTTTCATACTTTCAATTTTCTGGTTGGCCTGAAATTTAATTATTAATGATTAAGTGTTTGTTTTATGAATAAATCAACTGAAACTTATATATAACTTTTAATACCAACTTAATTAGGTGGTAATTTTCTATTCTGTGATCAACATTATAACAATAAATTAATGTAAATTTATAAAAATTTAATGAATTAAAAACATATTTATGTATTGATGTAGGAATTTAAATTATTTCAAAATAATGTTCCCTAACTAAAATAATTTTTTTATAAAGAAAAATGTTATTTATATTAAGTCAATTGTATTATTTAGTTAGTAGCCAAATTTTTAGAAGATTTTTTCAACGCGTAACCTACCAACAGCCGTGAATCTCGTATATTATTGAATAAAAAATGTTGTACGGAAATAAATTAAAGAAATATAATAACAGCTATTGTTGAATGAGAAATATTTCTAATTAGATTTTGATTAGTTTTACTAAAGTATAGTGTTAGTCTCGCCTTTCTTAGCACAAGGGATAGAAAAAGAATAGATAATATAAAAACACATCTACTTACGTTGTATTTAAACAGTATATTATTGGAACAATCCCCATGAAGTATGACGTCATATTGACCAGTATATTCCAAAGATGTTAAAAATAAATCAGCACTTTCTGAATATGGCTTGAATTTTTCAATAATTTTTTTATGTTTATTTTCATCTAATTCATCAAATATTTCCTTAGCCTTTTTAATGATATGTTTAACGCCGATCTCGTTTAGGAAAAAGTTGCAATACTTTGGTAATTCAGCAATGAGTTTTCTATACTCTTTCATTTCGTAATGTTTAAGAGCATATGACAGTGCATGAAATTTGCCATATTGTCTAAAAGCATGCTGTATTTTTTCTTCATCTAATGGTTTAGTTTTGTCATGTACCATGTAACCTTGACACTTCAAATTTTCCATAACAACTGTCTCAGAATACAGGTCATCAATGCCAACATAGTGTTTTGGTGCGGCTTCAAATACTTCTTTGATGCCTTTATCCCTCTGGAATCTCTCGAACGCCGGTAGAATATGAGTGTAAAAGAAGTTCTCTGTCTTATAGATCTGCGGTATATCCATGATTTTTCTCATTGCACTAAGTTCATCTCCAGCTTTTTTAATTGTAACAAAGAATGTCTTATTGGCATCCTTGTCTGTAACTGAACCTTCATAAAACTCAGCCATCCACCCATCAACCGCTTGGAGTTCTGTACTAAGCTTCACATCATAATTTTTTATAGCTAACTTTGCAGCAACTTTATGTAAAATTTCCTTAATTTCAACTTCTAGTTGTTTTTGTGCGATTGGAGGCATTTTTATATTTTTAAGTTTTCTGGTAATTTTATGGTATAAATTTTGGATGGTTTTTGATTTACTGAGTTCTACTTTTAAAACTGTGCAAGATACTTCTGGAAATATTCAACAAGTAATGCCAAAGTTTATACACACTAAGATCAAATGAGACATTTAAAATTTAAAAAAACGTTAGTTTCACACTGATAGTGATCGAGTTTATCGTATAGTACTGTCGTTGAACAGAGTTGGCTTATGAATTTTGTATGAATAAATTTTGTTATGGATAAAGAAGGAAATATATTTTGGTACGGGATCTCCTTGAAGAAAATAGTAAATTGCAGGAACAGAATCACCAACTGAACGAAGAAAGGAAGTAACTAGGGAAGTGGACATTTTCACGAAGGAAAACTAAGATTTAGGGATCGAAAATGAGATTTTGAAAAATGTCTACCGGGTGTACAGATAAGAAAAAACGGCGACTCTATCGCGAAAACTAATCATGTTACGATTTTAGGAATATTTTTTTTTAGTAAAACCGGACAAGGGAAATCGCTCGAAAATCGTTTTAATTTCGTAAAATGTCCTCTAGAGTGCGTAAATCTAACTCAAAGTGAAAGACACTGTTTATTTAAAAATTTACTTATATGAATTAATGAGAATTATCTGACTACAATTCTAAAACTTTTTCATATAGGTAAACGTTTTTTCCCTATCTTCTTAAATAAATGGTGGAGGAGCCGGAAAATGTTGGACATTAATATATATCTATATATTTGTCAAAAAATTAAAAAATAATTTGTAGACAGGTAAACAAAACATATAAAACATAAGAATAATAATTAATACATACAGGTACATCGTCAAATAAATAAATAAATCAATTAAGATACTTAAAGTAAATTAATTAAGTAAATATTCTACAGTTCAATATACAGGGTGTTAATTAAGTATCTGGCCAAACTTCAGGGGGTGATTCTTTGAGTGATTTTAAGGTAAAAAGTTCATATAAGGAGGTGTCCGGAATTACATAGTTTTCAAGATACAGGGTGTCAAAAAAAATTTTTTTTTACATTTATTTATTAATATCTCAAACACCTGTTGACCGATTTTGTTGAAATTTGGCAGTATTATGGACTATGATAAAACGCTAAGTTAGCACCAACTTATTGTTGATTATGACTTCCAGTGGCGTCGTAAAGGGCAGTTTCACGAATAAAAATAACAAAAAAAAATGTGCGCCACTCACTTTTGTAAAATTAAAAAAATAATTTTTGGATTAAGCCATTAAAAATACAACTTTTTTGTCTCTTGATATTTTTTCGTATCTTGCATCGTTTTCGAGAAAAAAAATTAAAACCACTTAAATGCATGTCCCTGAATAATTTTAAAAATCACTTTTACAGAATTATTGCGAATTACGTTTTACCCAATTTCGTTGAGATTTGTAGTAATAAAAAAATTAAAACCACTTAAATGCATGTCCTTAAACAACACAAAAAGTAAGGGTGCCATGACATGAAAAACAATAATTCTTAAAAAATGTTATTTGATAGGTGTGTCATGATTTTAAGTTTGAAGAGTTTAATGTTAAAAATCATATTTTTTGAAGTGTTTTTAAGAGTGTTAAGCAATTAAAATTCGTATTTAATATTGAAAAATGGTTCAATATTCAAACATAGAAATGGCTGATATGCATTTTGTTTATGGAATGGCTCAAGGCATTTCAAGGGCTGCTAGACGCATTTACCAAGAAAGATATCCTCACCGCCCTGTCCCAAACAGACAAACATTTGCAAGGTTACATGAAAGGTTGCGCGAATCGGGATCTTTTAACAGGTCGGTTGCTGTTATTGGAAGACCTGCAACAGTAAGAACAGTGGAGCTGGAAGAAGCAGTGTTACATGAAATTCAGCGTAGCCCCGAGACAAGTACACGTAAAATTGCGCTCCAATTAAATACGACTCACGTTACTATATGGCAAATTTTAAGGGATCAACTGTATCCTTACCATATTCAGCGTGTTCAAGCGTTATTGCATGCTGATTTTCCACAGCGAGTTGTTTATTGTGCTTGGCTTTGGCAACAACTAGTGGTATCTCCTACATTTTTGTCTAGAATTTTGTTTACGGATGAAGCATGTTTTACCCGTAACTCAATCATGAACTTTCATAACAATCTTGTTTGGTGTGAAGAAAATCCCCATGCTATTGTGGAAAATAATTATCAACAACAATTTTCCGTCAATATTTGGGTTGGTATTGTAGGTGATTATTGGACCCCATTTTTTACCCCCGAGATTAAATGGCCAAGAATTTCGCCACTTTTTAGAATTTGTTTTGCCGGGATTATTAGAAGAAGTTCCACTTGCAGATAGAGCAGCAATGTGTTTCATGCACGATGGGGCCCCACCTCACTTTAGCATCGTAGCACGGGAATTTCTGGGTCAAACTTATGGAGGGCAGTGGATTGGTAGCGCGGGTCCACAGTCATGGCCACCCAGGTCGCCAGATTTAAATCCTTTGGATTATTTCCTTTGGGGGCATTTAAAGTCGCTGGTTTATAAAACTCCAGTCAATACTGAATTATGTCAGCGCATACGGAATTCATGCAACCAAATAAGACATACTCCTGGAATATTTCAGCGTGTTCGGCAATCGATGATAAGGCGAGCTAATGCTTGCATCAAAGTTGAAGGTGGACATTTTCAACATCTATTATAAATTTATCTTTATTTGTTGTTATGTTGTTAAGTTCTTAAACGTTTTTTATTAAAAAAGTATTTTTTATCAAAGTTTAATTAATAATACGTCTTTGTCTTGTCTTAGGCATTTATTTCCACCACTGAACTTCAATATTAGCAATAGTAAATAAGATTCAATTAGCATTTTACTATTATAAAAAATACTGCCAAATATCAACGAATTTGGGTAAAACGGAATTCGCAATAATTCTGTAAAAGTGATTTTTAAAATTATTCAGGGATATGCATTTAAGTGGTTTTAATTTTTTTTCTCGAAAACGATGCAAGATACGAAAAAATATCAAGAGACAAAAAAGTTGTATTTTTAATGGCTTAATTAAAAAATTATTTTTTTAATTTTAAAAAAGTCAGTGGCACACATTTTTTTTGTTATTTTTATTCGTGAAACTGCCCCTTACGACGCCACTGGAAGTCATACTTAATTAACACCCTGTATATATATATATATATATATATTTGTCAAAAAATTAAAAAATAATAATTTATAGACAGGTAAACAAAACATATAAAACATAAGAATAATAATTAATACATACAGGTACATCGTCAAATAAATAAATAAATCAATTAAGATACTTAAAGTAAATCAATTAAGTAAATATTCTACAGTTCAATATATATACAAAACACACAATACAAACTACTAATTACTATCCAGTGTGTGAATCGCTCAAAAATTAATGCACATTAAAAAAGTCACCTACTGTATAAAAAGCTTTTTCTAACAAATACGTCTTTAGAGCTTTACGGAATCGAGGAGGGGATGATATCAATTTGATTTCCATTGGCAGATGGTTGTGCATTTTTTTTGCATTGTATATAATCGAGCTTTTGATTAATTCGGAGGATGGGGCTGGCAGATAAAGATCATGTTCGGCGTTTCTAAAGAGATAGTTATGGAATGGTCTTTCAGAGACTTCTGACAGGTGTTTGCGGATTAAGCAGACGGATTCCAATATGAATAAGGAAGGTAGTGTTAGTATTTTAAATTTTCTGAAAAAGTCCTGGCAATGGGCTCTATAGTGCAATCTCAGAGTGTATCGAATAGCTCTTTTTTGTAACCTAAAAATACGCCCAAATTGGTTTGTAAAAAGTTATCTAACTCTCTTATGGATAGTCCGATTTTAATAAAATCAGGCTCACTATAAAGGTAACATGTGGGAGTATAAAAAAACATTAACTTCGTTGACATAACAACATGAGTGTTTTTTTATCACAAGGCTAATTTTATTAAAATCGGACTATCCATAAGAAAGTTAGATAACTTTTTACAGATGAATATTTAAATTGTGTGTTGATCAAACTTAACTGAAGCATTATTATACTTGCACCAAATATTAAGTCTAACCTAAAATGGCAAGAAGGAATGCTGCTGATCAGTTGGTTATAACCAAAGCAATTAATTTAATCACACATGCACACACCGGTCGAGTACTACTCTGTACTGGCAGTGTATTTTTAAATAAATACATGAATACAAAATTTCTATTCTGCATATTAAAATATTTAATATTTTAATATGCAGAATAGGTTGTTTGTTTGATCTATAAAAAATAAAAGACCAAAATTATTAAAAAAATATATATCAACCTTGAATTTCGTTGGTCAAATATGTGTTCAAGATAGTTAATTAATATTTTTCGACACCCGTATTATAATAATACACTTATATGCCAAAAATCCGTGTCATAATAAGATCCATTATGATACAGATTTTTCATAACGATACAGAATTTTAACCAATAGAAACCCATACTTTTTCAATCAAGCATGCTGTGCCTTTGACGTGTGTCAATACAAATATATTTATAGTTCTTCATAAATATATTACTATTATGACAACCGGATAGATTATAGCGGATTGCTAGAAAAAAAAAAGAAATGGACTGAATTACAAATAATTAATTAAATAGGACATCCTGTATATTTTTCTATTTAAAACAAAAACGCTTTGCGCTTATTTTGAGTTTTAACCTTGTATTTAAATAATTTTCAGTTTTATATAGTCAAGACAACAACGTAGGTATTATCTTTTGTTATGTATTTATGTATTTTTGAAAATCGCAAAACATGTAAACTCACTAGTTATAGTGAATAAACCCAACGGAGATATACAGGGTGATTGCTAGTCGATGGTACCGTAGAAGTTTTGGGAAAAGTACGCATACCATTATTTCGAAAATGTACGTGATTATTCACGTCAACCCAATCTATCAGTCTATAATATTTTCATTTTGTACGACTTCCGGTTATACCGGAAGTTGCTACCAAATTTCTTATTTCCAAGAAACACCCTATACAGGGTGTCCTATGGTGACGGCCCATTAAAATATTTCGGAGACTACTTTGAATTGAATTTGGAAAATTTTGGTATATCTATTGCCAAATATGGTCTATTCAAATATCATAATACCAACCGCTTAGCACTTCCGGTTATACCGGAAGTTGATAGTGACTTTGTTATTTTAAATGGAACACTTTATATATTATGACATTTTTGGATTCCACATAAGATTCTAGACGTGTTTCATGTATCATATCCTATACCTAAATTCAGCCGTTTTTGACGTATATCAAGATTTATGTCAAAACTGACATTTTAGGGCTCAATAATAATCACATTTTTTTCTTATAAAGAAGTCTTTAGTAATCATTTTACAGGCGTTTTCTTATTAAATAAGGTCTCCTTTTTCCGATACGTACAACATTTTCTGATTTATTCATACCGGGTGGTCAAAAAATTATACTGAAAACGATGTTATAAAAACAGTCGAAAGTCAGTTTTTTCAAATGGAACAGGTATATTTTTATAATTTTATCTTACGTAATATTAAAAATTAAAGAAACTTTCTAATAATAATAATATAATAGGTTACTGATTTCGAAAATGCATAGTTTTCGAAATATGTGCAATGTAACATTTTTTAGCATTTTCACTACTCTCATAATATATTACTTTGACTAATTAATTTAGTGTGCCATGAAAGTAATAAAATTTTTCTGCAGGCCCATAAACGTCAAATCAAACAACAAAAGTTAATTGTATCTATTAATTTGTGACATTCTCTGTGGATATCAGTAGAACCAGCAAAAGTAGCGTCACAAATTATTGCCAGTTTTGATATAGAAAGAAAATGTAACTTTTGTATGATAAAATCTCCTAAAATGAAATATCTAGCGTTACTTATGTGTCCGGGAAAAAAGTACTCACTTTTTTCCCGGGGATAAAAAGTGACATTTTATTACCTGTCAAGAGAGTAAATATGTCAAACTTTTTTCCCGTCACAGAAAAAAAAAATTATTTTTTTCTGTGACGGAAATAATTTTTAAATTAAATCACAGAATGAAATTGACAGATATTTGATTACTGAAAGGTTTTTGAAACTCCAATTTCACTTGGATAATTTTTCAATACTAAATCGAAGTTTTTCCCGTTTCAGAAAAAATAGTGTATCATACACGGGAAAAAAGTTAGATTTTAGCTCTGGGTTTTTTGTCTAGCGGGAGACAACACAACCTCGAGCTAAAATCTAGTACTTTTTTCCCTTGTATAATAAATAACTATTATTCAAAAACAGTTGAAGATAATTATAGGGAAATGAGAAACTAAAATACTCCAAAATTGATAGGGAATTCAAAAATATAATAACATATAGGGTGTTCCATTTGAAATAAGAAATTTGTACAAATATGACAATATTCTAGACTCATAGATTGGGTTAACCTGAGTAATCACTTAAATTTTCAATACAATGGTATGATTATTTACCCACCAGCAATCACCCTGTACGCATTTACATGGATCCAAAAGACATTAATAAAGCTATAAATAGAGACTATTTTCCATTGCTTACAGTTGATATAATTTTAAAATTAAATGGAGCAAAATATTTTTTCTACGACTGTCTTTAAATGCCTTATTAT
This sequence comes from Apoderus coryli, assembly GCA_911728435.2. Lineage (NCBI taxonomy): Eukaryota > Metazoa > Arthropoda > Insecta > Coleoptera > Attelabidae > Apoderus > Apoderus coryli. Next base: position 5,872,204 of record OU452199.1, on the reverse strand, counting down.
ATGTTCAATCATGATTTGAAAATGTAGTACATTGTAATGCTGTTTTTCATTTACCCGTGCGTACGATAATAATATTTCCCACTAGTTGCCTAGGGGCAAAATATTTTCCTAAAAATTATGTTAAATTTATTCAAAAGCATTAAAACAGTCGTAGAAAAAGTATAGTGTGAAACTCACATGAAGTGACCATTTCCTACTTGTATGATTTGCAAACGATCATACTCGTAGGAAATATATGTCATTTGATGTTCGTTGCACAATATACTATTTCAGTTTTGGATACAAGTGATGCGTTTTGGCAGATACAATTTTTAATACACCTTTTTTATAAAAAAGTAAAATTTTTTCAAAATGTTGACGGTGTTGAATCATATATTGATGATTTTTTGGTTAATGGTAAAACAATTGAAGAACATAATTCTCCATTAAAAAAACCCTTAGAACGGTGCCAAGAAATAAATTTAAAATTAAATTTAAATTTAAATAAATGTAAATTCGAAATAAATAGTTTAACGTTTCTTGGACATAAAACATCAGAAATCGGTATAGAACCAAGTGAAGATAAGGTATTAGCGATAAATAATTTTAGAAGGCCAAACTGTAAAAAAGATCTAGAGAGATTTTTAGGTATGATAACGTACCTAAGTATCAAAATTCATTCGAAATTTATCATATAAAACTGAATATTTGAGAGATCTATTAAAAAATGAAACACACTGGCCTTGAATTAAAAATAATATTAACACAAAACCATTAAAACCAGTACTTCAATTATTTTATGATCAAGAAAAATTTTTAAAAATTTCTGTGGATTCCTCAAGTAGGTAATGCAATTGGTGCTGTACTACTCCAAGATAATTTACTCAAAGAAATTATGCACCTATTGGACGTGAAATGTTAGCTGTAGTAGTATTGGGATTAACCAGATTTCATCAATACGTTTTTGCAAGAAATATTATTACTATTGAAACTGACCACACTCCATTAGTTTCTATAGTAAGAAAAACATTTAATTCATGTCCGTCACGATTACAATAGTAGTCATTTCATGTGCGTTTCACACTATACTTTTTCTATGCTTTTGAATAAATTAAACATAATGTTAAGGAAAATATTTGTTTTTCGAAACTTACCTATTTTTTTTTTTTTGAAAGGGTCCGTACGACTTAAGTCCCCGGTTTCACTGCAGCCTCATGGGCTTATTGTGAAAAAATCCCCGTATATTATGCCACCCAATCCAGCAGCCCTGTACCCTCCACTAACTTGTGGAGTTCAGTTATGTGTTGGGTGTCAATATCTGCTGGTGCAATCACAAAACTTACCTATACTCGCCCTGTTGGCGTACGCCTAAATACGATGAGTTAAAAGTATTAAATTGACTGGGTGTTGTGAAACTATATTCACTAACACTGTTTTTCATTATATAAATAGCTTTGAAACCTTCGAAATTAGCCAAATAATTTGAACTATCAATTTGGATTAATTGTATTGTCGGAGTTGCTATGGTGATTTTGAACTAGTCGGAAATGAAAAGCAGCATTACAATGTACTACATTTTCAAATTATGATTGAACATATAATTAAGGCATTTAAAGACTTCAACTTTATATTTAGCTGACGCATTGTCCAGAGATCCCGGCGATACTTTTGATAATAGCTCGGATATTGAATTAAATAATTTATTAGATAAAGAGTTAGATGCTCAAGTAGTAGTACAAAAATGTCAGCTATTGTAAAAGAACTTTCATCTGATAGAAAAATAATTCAACTAATTAAAATGGTAAAACAGGGTTGGCCAGAGAGTAAACAAAATATAGATATAAAGTAAAAGATATAATAAAAGTTTATTATGCATTTAAAGATGACATTTCTTTTTGCGATGGATTGTTATTAAAAAATTCTAGGATTATAGTACCCAAAAATTTGAAAAAAGAAAAAACTAAAACTAAAGGCGCGAGAAATTTTTTATTGGCACGTGATATCTATAATTTTGTTAAAGATTGTTTTACGTGTAATACTTATAGGTACATATTTAAAATAGAAGTACCTACTCAAATTTCTTATATCTTGACTTACCTACAGATCATGCATTTATTAATATCACATGAATAATATTATAGTATGATTTACTTATCTATTTAAATCCAATGATGAAACCGCAAAGAAATTTACTAATTTCTAAATTCTGCAGTCTGAGGATGGTTTATAAGAGTACATATATACGACATTCTGATACTACAACATATAGTTGTACCTACAATATCCGTTTTGTTGGAAGTTCTTCGCTAGAATCAATAGTGTTTGATTTATTCCGTATCGAGTTAGTCAAATTGCATTGTTTTCTTGTTAGGGTTCCACCCTGTATGTGGACTAATATTATATATCATGCTTAAAAAATATTGAAAAAAATGTAACTTTATCGTAAGTTATTTTTAAAGTGAAAAAAATCATTAGTTGACCACCCGTTCGTTACGTCACAAATTAAGCGTTTTGTCTTATACAGGGTGATTGATTATGGTTGCAACAAACGAAAACTGGAGATTCCTGAAAGTAATTTAAGCATTTTTGCCATTGAACTCATGTTCGCAAATGCTTCGTTATCGAGATACAAGGTGTCCAAATTTAGGGGTCAAATTAACTTTTTTGTTCATTTCTCAAAAACTAGCTAACCGATTTTGACAAAATTTTACAAGCATTTGGGGACCGATATCCTAAAATAATCTGCATTATTTTGGATTTCATTAACTTTTCATTGACGTAGATATAGGTGGCGTTTAGGTACATTTTACACATCAATTAATTAAATACAGCTTTGACAAGCCTCATTATTTTAAATTATTACTTTTTTAAAAGGAGCAAATTATAAGCTACAAAAAAGTTAATTATGTCGCTGTTTTGATTTTTCCCATTTTTATGGAAACCGATAAATTGCAAGTTAATGGTAGATTTAGATCAAAATTACGTTTACCAGAAAACCAAATAAAAAATCAAAGGTGCCAAGGCAAACGAATGTCGCACAAAAAAAAACCTTGACAGCAACAAATTTAAATTAATTTTTTAATTAACGTTTACTGCACAAAATGACCTATATATATATACGTTAAAACCTTGTTTTATCCGCCAGACATGTTTCGGACTACACGTCCATCATCAGTGGCTTAAGGAACCTTATACAGTATTGTCAGATGTGAGGGTCGTACTTCATACAAATGTTAAGAGAGAGTTTTACATCGATGTACGACCCTCACATCTGACAATACTGTATAAGGTTCCTTAAGCCACTGATGATGGACGTGTAGTCCGAAACATGTCTGGCAGATAAAACAAGGTTTTAACGTATATATATAGATCATTTTGTGCAGTAGACGTCGTTTTATTCAAATTATACTATTCACTCCTCGATAGATGGATTACTTCAGAAAATTTAAATTAGTTATTATTGTTTTATTATTTCGTAGTTGTTTTTAATATTGCGAGTGTTTTTTTCTAACCTAAAATGAGTTTTTCAATTGAAGAATATGGTTTGATATGGTTTGTGCAATGCAAATGCAGGAGCAGCGGCCGAGAATACCAAATTAGGTATCCATATCACAAAACATTTACGGCTACATTCCACAAGCTTGGAACGACAGGGAGCATTTTATCTAGAGTTAACGAAAGACCGCCTAAATATTTAAACTGAAGAAAACATAGTGGATTTAGTTTTAGACGATCCGAAAATAAGCACTAGAAGAATATCAACTCAATTGGCATTACCTCAAACAACTGTTTGGAGAGTATTAAATCGAGAAATGCTGTATCTCTATCATCTTCAAGATGGCCAGGCGCTACATCCTGGAGACCATGAAAGGCGCCTACTATTTTGTAATTGGGTGCTTGGTAAGCATCAAGAAGATGAAAGATTTTTAGAGAAAGTCCTCTGCTCAGATGAAGCAGCTATAGCTAGAGATGGCATAAATACAAACATAATGAACATGTATGGTCTTTAAACAACCTTGTGCTATTAGGCCGCAAAATTTTCAAGAACGTTTTAGTTTAACAATCAGTTATTTTCGTTATTCGTAATTAATGGGCACTTAAACTCAAATGAATACCCCTGCGCATCGTGGTAGACAAGTAACAGAAGTTTTATATGAACTGTTTGGAAAGAATTGGATTGGTTTGGGAGGTCCCATTGAGTGGCCTCCAAGATCACCGGATCTGAATCCGCTCGACTTCTTTGTATGGGCGTACATGAAACAATTGGTTTACAGTGTACCAATTATAAATGAAAACCAACTATTGGAGAGAGTTTATGAAGCTGCTAGGGAAACGATCATAATATCCTTATTAGAGCTACAAATTCATTAGATGAAAGATGTAGGATGTGCATTACTGTCAATGGAAGGCAATTTGAATTTTCTTATTTTAATTTCGAGTTTAGTTTTTGTATTGTTAAAAAATGCTTGATTTGTTTTCAGGAATCTCCAGTTTTCGTGTGTGACAACCATAATGAATCACCCTGTATAGAGGTGTTTTGGGGGAGACTGATGATGATAATAATAATCACATAAATTTATAAAGGTCAGCTTTTCGGTGGAAAAACGGTTTTTGTTTTTTTCGTTTTGTTGGACAATGCCGAATTCAAATAGGGTTTTACTTCCCTTGTTTTGTTGTCTTCGCTTCCGAGTTAAAGAGGATTTTGGAGTAAAATAAATATAAACCACGTCTTTTATAGGGTTTGGAATTGGGATTTGTGCTGTGTGTCGTTATTTGTTTGAAGGATATTTTGTTTTCAGATTTATGTTCGATATCTGATGTTGTAGGATTTATGTAAGTTTCCCAATAAGAAAAGGTTAGTAAAACACTTCAAGTTGTTATATCTTTATATAAATCTTTCTCCAAAAAGAAAGCAAGGAATTGTATTTTTCTCCAATGCTACATTTTTTCTCATGCACGTACTTTGAAATTCACTTGAGTGTCAGTACAATAAATTTTGAGCATTTTTTCCGGATGGACTTAATATAAAATTAATATTTTTTCTTTTTTCTCTTGTGAAGCCCCTATTGAAGGCGAGCGACCTAAGCGATCCAACAAACTACCGTCCTAAAGCACTCTTACCATGCCTGTCTAAAATTTTAGAAATGTTAGTTAGAAAAAGAATGATCAACTTTCTAAATGTGCATGGCATTTTAAGTGAGTCTCAGTTTGGCTTTCGGGAGGGTGTGAGCACGAGTGATGCGATGTTTTCCTTTCTGGAGAGACTCTATTTGAGCTTGAATGGTGGTGATGTGGCCGCGGCCGTGTTTTGTGACTTTAGCAAAGCATTCGACTGCGTGAATCATGCTATTCTCCTTGGCAAGCTTTTTAGGTATGGCTTCCGAGGTGTCTCTTTGCATTGGTTCAGATCATTCCTAACGAATAGAAAGCAGATTGTTGGGTCGATGGGTATTTACTCTGACGAATGCCTCATACATCATGGGGTTCCACAGGGCTCTGTCCTTGGTACCATTTTATTCCTAATCTAGATAAACGACATTTCATCTCTTTCAATAAGAGGTCAATTCACAGTATTTGCTGACGATACTACTATTCTATGGTCTCATAAAGACCATGCTTCATTGACAACAATAGTAACAGAGAACCTGGTGGTGATTAAGAAGTGGTGTGACTCAAACCTGTCCCTAAATGTAAGCAAAACTAAATTAGTATGCTTTAAGTATTTGTGTCCAGAGCAGATGGGTATTCGGGATGAACCATTGGAGATTAGTAACTCTAACAAATTTCTTGGACTAGTGATAGACAATAAGTTAAAATTTCATGACCATATATTGGCCTTAAGACAGAAACTAGCCAGAGGGTTTTACGCCGTTAGAGTTATAGCCAATGAACTTGGAGTGGAAACTGCAAAGCTAGCATATTTTTTTCTTGTGGAGAGTCATCTGCGTTATGGGATTGCTTTCTGGGGATGCTGCAGTCAGTATCTGTTCAGCTCTGTGTTTGTTTGCAGAAGAGAGCAGTAAGATTTGTTTGTCGTAAAACTAACAGAGACACTTGTAGGCCTCTGTTTAAGACTTTAAAGACTTTTTAAATTTGGTACTAAACTTGGATCTTTCAACAAACCCTATAATACCAGGCAGATGTTTGACATTCCAATGCCGATTCCTCAAACAGCATTGTTGGCATTATTGTGTGATTATTGGTAGCATAGGATAACATTTTTTTTGAGCTTTGTTTACAAATACTATGTATTTACAACAATAAAGCATGTTTTGATTTGATTTGATTTGAAATTGGATCCTCGACTCATTAGTCTGCCTCATCCGCTGTTTGAAACAGTGCTGAAAGTCTCCTTCTGTAATCTCGTATACAAGGTGTAACATTTATGACAAAATTAATTTAATCTTCTTCTCATTTCTCATCGCATGTGTTCGAAAATTCCTGGAGTATTACTGCAAGTCTTACCATTCAGCAGAGGAGGAAGAAAAACCGGCCCGATAAGAATTCCGGCCCCAACATTCATCAAAAACTGCTGTTGGAATCCCCTTTCTTGAATGACATATGGGGAATTTCATAGTCCCAAAAATGGTTATTGTGGATTAAAATATGGTGACGTGCAGTAATCACACAATAACCTCAATCAGGTAACCATTGCCGATGCCATTGCAATTATTATTTAAAATGTAATAATTCGACAATTATGCAACATTTTTCTTTTAAATAACAAGGAATTTCCCCTTTTCCCAAGCCTTAACGAACTGAAAACTGGTTCCTTTTATTGCCTTGATGAACAGATTAGAATCTTGATTTGCTTATTCGAACTCGTCCAGGTCCCGCTGAATTTAGACCACTGCTATGAAACATTTTGTTTATTCACAAGACTTGGGGTCCTAACCGTCTACCCGCGGTCTCTGCCTCTACTGAAGTTGAGGTAATTCAAAAACTACGACTATAGCTTATTAACTAGTTTTATCACTCTAATACCAAATTAGCTATTTACCAATAAGGTAGCTTGTTCCTCATCTCTTGGGCATAATGTCGACGGTGAATTTCTTGGATTCTTATAAATTTTTCCTTCGTCCTCTACTTCAGAGGAATCCTCATCCTCCCAATCGTCATCATCATCGTCGACTGAAGTTGGTGTTAAATTGCTTGTAGCCGTTGGATTAACAGCACTGGTACACACTGAAATTAAAGTGGAACAATTAAAACTAGATTTTTAAATGTGAGACTGAGTAACGTTTCGTCGATTATATGTTTATTACTGATATAAACAGCAGTTTGATTGAATGGATAAGAAATCTAAGAATTAAATATTAAAGTGCATCATACGAGTACCAACTTCCGCATCAATATATCTTGTTACTGTTGTGGGTTTCAAACTTTAGAGCCACATGTTCAACCTTAAAAAGAAAATCAACCGGTAGACCCAGAAGTGCTCGCACAATTGAAATGTCGCAGCTGTAAGAGAAGCAGTAGAGCGATCTTCTGCGCGTTCAGCTACGAAACATTCCTCAGCTTTGCGTTTTGTCAGATCGTAGCGTGAGAAGAATATTTTACACCAAGACCTGAAGTTCCACCCATATAGAGATTCTTCCTACAAAATGTTTTTTTGATAACGAGCGACGAAGCTCATTTCCACTTATCTGGGCACCAGAAAATCGGCGTCAGCTCCATGAAAGGCCACTTCACAGTCGACGTGTTACTGTTTGGTGTGCTGTTGGCTCTTTTGGCCTTTGAGGTACCTATTTTTTTCAGGAGTGATGCATAACGGTTACTATAACTGCCGATCGATACGCCTTTTTCCTGTGGAGCTACCTGATAGAGAAGGTCTTTCAACACCATCTCCAAACCATTGACGAATTGAAAGCAGTAATGCGCCAAGAAATCACAGACATACCGCCTTAAATGACTGTTTGAGTAATGGAAACCTTCAGAAATCAGCTTCGAATCTATACGGAAAAACATGGTCGCCACTTGGAGTCTGTAATTTTCATAATTTAATGAACACAAATGGCCTAGTATACCGCGTGTACAGATTGGAAAAGATGCCGGCTCTATCTGGAAAACTAATCATTTTACGATTTTAGAAAACAATTTTTTTTTTTAGTAAAAGCGATCAAGGGATGTTGCTGGAAAATAGTTCTAGTTTCCTAAAATGTCCGCTAGAGGGCGTAAATCTAACTCTAAATTGAAGACCGTGGTACAAAAAGGTGGTAACTCATTTTTTTGTTTAAATGAGATGCTTGCTCTGACGAAGTGTAAGTCATTCTGACATATATGAGTTCAAAGGGCATATAGAAGACTATATAGGCTATGAATTCCAAAGTGGCACTCCTTGCCAGTTTTGAGCGATAAGGTCAGCAGTTAAAACCTGTCGCGGAATAAAAAAATCATATAGTACGGCTCTGACGGGGTGTAAGCCATTCTGACATATATGAGTTAGAAGGACATGTAATAGACTATTTATGCCATGAATTACAAGGTGGCACGCCTTGCCATAGTGAGATATCAAGTCAGCAGTTAAAACCTGTCTCGGAATAAAAAAATCCTATAGTCCGGCTCTGATGGGGTGTAAGTCATTCTGACATATATGAGTTCAAAGGACATATAGAGGACTATCTATGCTATAAATTCCAAAGTGGCACGCCTTGCCAGTTTTGAGCTATAAGGTCAGCAGTTATAATATTGATGGGGGCTTAAAAATTAATAATAGGGCTCTGATATTAATACAACTAAAATATATATGTTATATATCTGAATTTCTCGATATTAGTAGCAAAGATTAATGTACATTAATCTTTGTTAGTAGTATATAACCACTCTGATGGACAATATTTGAATTAATTGATATGCTAACCTCAAATATGTCTGTCGAAATATTTAATTATTGACAAATAATTATTACAATATAAGTAAATTAACTTAGATTAATGATACTACATGTAGTTTGCATTTGCATTGCAATTTGATGTAAATCATCAATCACCCCGGTATACTCCATTCGGCAATGTTCGGAATTAACTGCTAGAATTTTACCTGCTGTTTTCACACTGGTTCCCTTGCCAAAAATTTCCACCGGGATCGCTTTTTACTTAAGGCAAGTATGGCTATATAATCTAGGAATCCATAAAATTTCTACAGATCAACCAAATGGAAAAGGATATTTTCACGTTTGGAGCAAAGATCAAGCATCTCGTGGGCCTCAGGAAGTTGGTAGCCCAATCTTGGCTTTCCTTGAAAATATCAAGGAACACCACAGAATTTTTGATGATTTGATTGCATGGAGTGACTCGGCAGGAGGACAGAACAAAAACTTCTTTATTGTTTGTCTATGGCACGATTTAATCAGCACTGGTGCATTTAAAAAAATTGATCATAAATTCCCAGAAGTGGGACACATATCCATGGATTCTGACAGAGATTTTGCCGCTGTTGAAAAGTCTATCAGAAAATATCAGAACATCTATACTGTGGACCAATACCTATCAATCATGGCAGAAGCTAGGAAAAAAACGGTATTTAATATAACTAGAATGGCTGATAAATTTGTAGATATAAAAGAGCTGACAACAAAGCTCGGCCTAATTGATCGAAAGAAGTCTGAAAAAAACGAAAAAGTAGGATTTAGAGAAGTTCGGTGAATTCAAATTGAAGAGTTTGGCATAACTAAATACAGATATGCTTTTGATGAAACAGAAGATTGGACGATTGTCGACATAAGAAAAAAGAAAAAGACTGATAGCAAACAATGGAATGCCCAACCAGTATTAAAGACCCTTGATAAACCAAAAGCCATCTCATCAAAGAAATTCGATAATATTCGGGAACAAATTGCGTTTATCCCAGAAAATTTCAGCGGATTCTACTTAAACCTCAAAAGGGGAGATTGAGAGTTGAGTTAAGTGTCTAATATTTTCTTAGAGTTTTTGCTTGTAATAATAGGTTTATTAATAAAAAAACACCTAAATAACACCTTTTCGTTTGTCATGTAGTTAGCCTTAACCAAAAAGTAATATTTTTAGAAAGGTGTTAACTCAATTTTTTTGAAGTTTTTTATATTTTTTTCAAATATGGGTTCATGTTTTAAAAAATTCCTTGATCTGCAAGGTTTTGTCATGTATTTCAATATACTATGATGCATAATAATATTAAAAACATTTTTGGTTAAAAAGTTCCAATCTGTAAACTTTAAAGTGATTTTTCTCAAAACTAATATACTTGAGAACACCTTTTTCCACCAAGGTCTTAAATTGAAAAACACTGTTTTCTTAAAAGCTACTTAAATTACGTAAGTGTTGAACTTAATGAGAATAATCTAACTACAATTCTACAACTTTTTCATATAAACTTGGTTCCCTATCTTCTTAAATAAATGGTGGAGGAGCCGGTGAATGTTGGTTTGTAAAAAGTTATGTAACTTTCTTATGGATAGTCCGATTTTCATAAAAGTAAGCTCAATATAAAGGTAATATATGGGAGTATCAAAAAAAGTATTGGTGCTTGTATTTATTTTTTATATATAGCCGCTAGATGGAGCTATGCAACAATGTTTCTGATTTTGTCAATTTTCTTAGAAAAATCAAACGAAATGGTACTACTAGTATTCACTAGATGGAAAGAGCATCGTAAAGATAAAGAAAACAGTGAAAATCGGAAGTCTCTATATTTTTCCTGTCCATGTAAATGACTGAATATATTTTTGCCCAAATTTAACATTCAATCAATTTAATAGTGGGCTGTGATAAAAAAACACTCATGTTGTTATGACAACGAAGATAATGTCAATGTCAAATATAATTAATATACTTGTCAAATTAGTCTGTGGATATATTTCTTTTGTGTTACATTTGGTGTTTTAATTAAAAATGACTATTACCAACGAAGAAGCATTTGATTTGTTGGCGGTTATTTCGAGTGCTTCAAAAATGCTTTGCAGTGATCTATGCACTTAGATATCCGCAAAGGCTATCCTATAAGAAAAATGTTTTTACAAGATTAGCAATGCATTTACGAACGAGTGGAAGTATTCAGCGACCATTCCAATGCTGTAGCCATAATATCTTTGGTTTGTGGTTAATTTGAATACACTAGACTTTCCATGTGTCTCCAAAGATAATATTCAAGAGGATTTAGGACAGCGACCCTAGGAGGCCAGAAAACTGTACCTCTTCTTTCCATACACCTGTCAGCAAAGTTGTTATTTAGACATTCAGTCGCATTTAGGTACACCAAAAGTCTTCAATCAAGTAAATGTCGAAACCATTAACATAATGTTTAATTACATTTTTTGAATAAATTCTCGCAAACTCTCATTCGTTCCAGAGCAATATAAATTTCAAACTAACAAAGAACTAATTTGTTGTGAGTGTAAATTGCACATTTCCGCAACGTATAACTTTAAATAAACATTAATATTATATTGTAAATTGAGCTTCTTCTTCAAGTTTTGCGGCAAAGATATTATATTCCAAATTGTAAAGTCTTAGTTCTACTTCTCTCCACACTTCCTTATCCCTAATAAGCCGTGTCGAGTTTTGCTCTGGAGTAAGATATACACTAAAATGGAAATTTGATGGGAGCCAACTTCTCGTTTTGACTACCCGCCGGGCTTACACGCGTTTATTCGGTCTATACATGTATACAGAGTGGTACAACTTTAATGGAATACTAGAAGAATTTTAAGTCAATTAATGTAAGTCGAAAGTTCTACCACGGGAACACATACAGCAGTTTATTACTGAACACCAGATGACATTTATTTGATGACTTATATTTCAGTACCTCCAAGGCTGCATAAATAACTTCGACTCTTTTGTCCAGGAGCAGAAATTGCCTTTGATTGACCTATAATCCAGCTATCCATGAACCACTGTTTAGTGATATCTTCACCTAGGGATCTTGAAAACTGGCGAACGGGGCAAATTTGAAAGTCTGTCCGTCGCGCCGCCTCGCTCCATCGTTCTACTACCCGGTTTTCAAGGATTGCCCACCTGGGGTACTATACTGAACATAATACATGTTGATGCATTTTATGTCTTTAAAAATAAAAAATTTAGCTGCGATTAAGTGGAAGGGATACTGAGATAGGTGTGAATGTTGTTGAACTGAATTTAAATGTTTAGTAAACCGATAATTCAATATATTATATGCGTTTGTACTCTATTTCAAAAACGATTTACATGGTCTATGACAAGAAAAGAAACTGTTATTTTTTTCCAATTTATAATTGAAGCCATTACAACATGGAACTACATTCATTCAAAAAGTTTTCAAGAACAGCTACTGCACATGGATTTTCATTTGTAAATTGTCTGTCCAAACATTACCGGCTCAAAACGTTTGGTGTTCAAACTAGCTCAACAAGTGCCGAGAGCAAACATCGCCTGTACTTATAGAGGCAGCTGCTCGGTAAAGTCCTAAAAATTATTATCGAGCAAATTTAGTTCTAATACAATCTTTTTTTATGCTAAAAACTATCCACGAATCCTGCCGACTCAACTGTTTCCGATTTCGACCAATTTCCTGCAATCATCATCACCAACATCCAGAATTATATCAGTTGTTTAAGCAGGTATAAATAAATATAATAATAATAAAAGGCTTTATTGTAAAAATAAACATTTTACAAATGGCGAAGTTGAAGTTTATACTTCTTATCTTAACCTAAGCATCAATTATTAATCATAATATAATCCAACAAATCAATCATTTAATAGGTTATAGCCAAAATAAGTAACTCAAAAGGAAAACAACAAAATGAAAAATACATCAATCTTAGACTTCAACAAGCCTTATACAAATCTGTGTATGAGATTATTTGCTGTTTGCTTAAAACGAGGGTTACATCATAAGACACCTTGTTATAGATACAAGGTACATTACACGAATAGGATCTTTCAAAAATTGCCGTCAAAGTGCTTAGGCGGTGTTATAGTACATTTATTACGTATGTCGATATTGTGTACAACTCCCCCTGAGCATCTCAAACACCTTAAGTACCGACCTGCACGATTATTTCAACAAAATTTACATACGACCCTGTTTTCTACTCTTTCAACATGGCGGCCACAGGCTGAATGAGATCAAAGGCGGCAAGACAGAGATTATATTCTCTCTCTTAGTTCTTCTCTGGTTCGGTCGAAAGCCGGACTGTGTTTAATGTATATGTAGGTGAATACAATATTTATACCATATAGAAGTGTAAAATGTATTTAACTAATAAATATTCGACGAGTTTTTGAATCATTCTGTGTCACCCCGTAGTAAATATAAATACCTATATATGCCTAAAGGAAAATGGGACAAACGTCCTTGGCTCTTAAAAGGCTGACATCAAAAGCACTTCAGAAAATCAAGGTCCCGCTCGAGGTGTAGTGCCAATATATCTCGCACACAGCGAGCAAGTCGCCGTAACAGATTTTCATTGAATATATAGAGAGAGGAAATACGAAAATTTTGCTTCAAGTATACTTTAATTTACTGGATTAATTAGATTTTAATATTGACGTTCCCAAAAAAATCCAATCTTAATTTAACTTTTCCAGGTACTTAATTTAAATAAACGAATGAAACGGGATATAAATTGTTGAAAAGAAACTAAAATATAATATGTCAACAAGACATCTAGTGTGAGCAAGCAATATGCCCAGTGAAACACAGTTCACAAACGATGGCCACACAAGAAGTAACAACTCCATTAAACCCTTTTGCCGTGAATTCCCTGGCGGGAGGCTTTATTTACGAATTGCTTGTTACATAAAGTAACAAGACGTTGGAAATTTGTTGTTCAAACAAATTGCCAACATAACTAAAAGTCTTGTTGAATCATAATTAATCTTATAGATTGCTGGTTTTTGCGCCAACTTCAATGTGCTTTTCGGAATAGAACTCCACAGTACTAGAGCTCTGGCAGAGAACAACTAAGGGAGAGAATATAAACTGTGGTGGGCGCGGCTAGTTTGCGCATCTCCATTCGCGCAGCCAGATTCGATGACGTACGAGTTTAGACAGAGGCGCCAAACGCAATTTAGTCTAGTTTAGCGTTTCGAGCGAACGGATATTCAGTGGCAGCGTCAATCTGAGATTTTTGATAGCAAGTAAGATATTGTGTGATTGCGAAATTTACGTTCTTATCGTTTTTCCGTTAACATGAATAAACGTATGTGTATGTTTTACAAATATCACCCTGTATCTGAAAGACGAAGCATTTTGCGATATATGTTCATATGAAAAAAAATCTTATTTTCTCTTGTAGAATGTCCCCCAAATTATTTTAAGTTAATTTCGGGACACTCTGTATAAACAGATATTTGTGGAGTACGACTCATGTTCATCATTTATATCTGTCAATTCATTACATAATTATCTCTTATTATTGCTTTCTTCCTATATTTAGGATCGTATACAGTATGTTAAGTACCTACCGCGGTTTTATGTCTGTTAATATGCATACTGCATCCGGGGTTCCGCAGGGATCGGTATTGGGTCCTCTTTTGTTTATCTGTTTTATTAAGGATACCACCAATCAATAGCCTCAAATGTAGTTCTTTACTTTTAGCAGATGATTTTAAGAATCATCACCTTTGATATTAACTGCTTGAAATTGAATACAGTGTATCAGAGCCGTGGTGCATTCAAAATCGAATGTAAATGCTGTGTCGTTACATTTACTCGTAAGATCTTCTCGTCGAAACTTGGCGTCTTCGTTTGATTATGCAGTACATAGCATTCTGATTCATCTGATGCTCTTATATTATAATTTTTTGGTAAGATCAAGATTAGAGTAAAGTTCTGTCATTTTGAGTCCTAGTTATACCCTTCAATTTATTATCGATATCGGGGTTCGTCCAAACTGCCTTTGGTTCTTTTTACTTCACTGTGCATATCAACCTATAACACATGAGGGAATATTTTTCTTAGTTAAAAGGATTATCAAAACGCTACTGTTTACAAACCTTGAGTGAATGAAAAAATAGAAAATTAAATCTAGCTTATCATCAACATTTTATAACTAAACATCATTTTTCAAACATGCCGTACAGCTTATATTGTTTTCCATCCACGAAAGAATGAATTACAACTTGATATAGGTATATCGGTGAACGTACACACAAGAGCCATCATTCACATTTTGTTACGTTTCAGCCCCTTTGAAACCAGCATCAGATGGCTTGGAAATTTAAAATTATAAATGGGTTAGAGGTTGATGTGACGGTCCGTGTAATTAAATTCTTTTGTTATCTTAGTTTCAGGTATAACGTGCATTTTGTACGGATTTTTAATTACCATGTTATTTATTATACACCAACGGCAACGGTTAGGGTGTTTTTTTAAATTGCCTATAATGCCATTCTGAACATAAAAATAAATTCAGGAAATAATAGTCTACCTCCACGAAATAACTTTAATATAGATTTCTCTATAAATTATTTTTAACCAAACATGTTTCGGAGCACATGCTCCATCATCAGTGGTTAGTCATTTTACGAAAGCTATCTATTAGTTGTACATGTCTTATATCTATGAGAAATATATTAATTCCTGAAAGACTGATGTATATTATGTATTATATATTGTAATAACTATTTTGCAATTCATTTTTAGCTCTCCATATCATATATGTAATATATTATGTATATATGGAGACTATTAGTTTCATGAAAAAAATTTCTTTTTTAATTTCATCCGAAATACTTGTTCATCATGGTCATGGTCATTTTATACATAAATAAGTAGTTTTAAAAAAATGTCTGTCTGTCTGTATGCACGAAAACGCAAAAACCACTTAACAGATTTGAACCAAATTTGGTACAAAAATACTATAGGACATGGCAAGAAGCTGATTAGATTTTGGGAAACATTGAGCGTAGGCAAGGGGTTTAAAAGGGGGTTCAAAAATTAAAACAAGTCATAGTTCTTAAACTTATCCGAAATACTGCATAATTTTTTACGCATTTAATTGAATATAACCTAAAATATTGAACATAAAATATTAGACCACATTGGCGTTCGAAAATAGTGTAAAATAGGGTAAAACATATTTAAAAAAAAACGTACTTCTTAAAAATAGCAGAAATATTAACTAATTATTTATAGCTTTAATAGAATATAACCTATAAAATGTGTCATAAATAACTTACTTTCATAGGCGTTCGTAAATAGTGGAAAAGGGGTCAAAACATAAAAAAAATATATTTCCTAAACTTATTCGAAATATGAAATAATTTTTCATAGTTGTGACAGAATATAACCTAAAAAATGTTACATAAAAGAATTAGTTCACAAAGGCGTTCGAAAAAGGGTCAAAAACGAAAAATAAATGTTTTTTTGGAAAAACATTTTTTTTTTCGTTTTTTTTCGTTTACGAACCCCTATGTAAACAAAATTGTTATACTGCATGTTGTACAACAACAAATAGTAGAAAGGGGGGCAAAATAAATTTTATAATAAAACTAAAAAAAAAATCAATTATTTTGCGTACAAGAACTTGGCCTAGAAGATCTGAAATATAAAATATCTACGTATAAATAGTGCCTCCAAAGAGATGAAAAATGAACAAAACTCGATACTTAAAAAAATAGCTGATGTTTAAAACAAAACAAAAATTTATTAAATTTAGATAAATGACAAAAAGGTCAATGTAAGTCAATTAATTTTCTATTCTAAAACTTAAATTGTTAAAATTGTTTAAATATATTCGAGTTGCTATTATCACTTGAGTTTTTCTTTTTATAAATCATTTGATTGACTAGAATTAAATGCAAATATAATTTTTTATTTCTCTACAAATTGCTCGGAATAGATAATGTTTATGATTTGAAGGATGTTATGTTATCTTCCAGGTTTCAATCTACCTGTATCTTATGATCTACTATATTAAAAATTTTACAGTGAGCTCACATTATTCTTTATAGGTCTCTATACTATCCATACTTTTTTCACAGTTCGACAACAAATTCAATGCAATACAATGTTTGGTTATGTTATGTTTTAAATAATATTGTTATTTGTATTAAAACAGTTCACTTATTTATAATCTAAGACAAATTCTCTAGATTATACATTATTTTAAGAAGGATAAGGACTTGAAAAATCTGGTGGACATAAATTCAGTTTGTTCGTTTAGACAAATGATCTGTTATTAATTGCTGTTATTTCCATGTGTATAAAAGTTTAGCGTTGTTATTAGGATCGTCGTTTTTTCAATAACAAAAGTTGCTTCACACAAAATGCTATAACTCACGAATCAAAAGTCACATTGCTGTCAAATTTATACACGTATCGCTTGAAGGTTAGTACTAAATAAAAATCATATGGAAAAATTCTACTAAAGTCATCTATGTGTCATCCTATGGCCTTTTTGTAATACGTAGGTACTTTTATGTATTTTAGCAGTCCCGTAAAAAAACTGGACTGTCATACATCAGTGTCAAAGAGACAGGCAAGTCGAATTGACCGTAAATTACCTAATTATTATTGTTATCGATATGCCTATTAAAAAATATTTAGAATTTAAATTCGACTTCAGCAACGTACTTAGTGCGGCCCTGCGCTAACCATAAGGACGTATAAACATAGTATATAACTACGCCCAACAATCCTGCCTTTTAGTTACCGGTCCCTTGTCCCCCTCACAAAAATGAGGGTTGCAATAGTTGTGGTCAATCACTCTTAAGTATACCGGGTGTCCCACCGGGAAGGGATTCGATCGATTATGGAGAAACTACACTGTGGAACAATCTGAAAATCTGGTCTGGTGGTACTTAGGTCGACGGCTAAAATATTTTCAAAAATCTAGTACTTCCAGTTATACCGGAAATGGGTGTCAACTACCTTATTTCAAATACGATCCTATATAAATTATATTTTTTTCTGGATTCTCCTTGTAATTTTAGACATATTTCATGCATAATATGTTATACCTATCGCCAGCCGTTTTCGAAATATTTGAAATTTTATGTCAAAACTGACTTTTACATAATATAGAATAATGACCATTTTTTATTATATGAAAGCTTTAATAATTTAATTTGTTAGAATATCCTAGGACATATAGACCTACTTTAGGCGCGTACGTATATTTTTTTAGTAAATATTAATACAGGGTATTTGAAAAAAAAATGTAAAAAATCAAATTGAAAAGTGTCATGATTCAAAATTTTTAAATGGCAACCCCTCATTTTATACATTTTTTATTTTTTTGCATCAAAAATAAGGGCAAGTTTATGAAAGGATGTCTATCCCAAAAACTGAGAGTTTTCAAAATATGAATTTAGTATAGTTTTTATTTAAATTGATTAGGTAAAATTTTAAATTTAGATTAAGCTAAAATTTGTTATTTGATTGATGAAATTTAATTGATTTTAGTTGGCCATGATGGCTTTAGATAGCAAATAAATATGACACCTGTCAAAAATAATCAACAATTATGACAAATTGGAGATATTAATTAGTAATAATAACACAGGCCAACACACATTTTGGTGCCTGCGATTTTTTAACTGTTCCTGAGTAATTTTTGGATGCAGAATGTAAAAAGGTTCTCAGATTTTGTCTATCAGATCTAGTTTTTGAGATTTTTTAAAAAATTGTGTATATAATTTACGTTATAACTGTTATAATATATAATATTACTATTGACAGTTAAAAAAAACAAAGACACATGGATTTAAGTATTTATTGCAAAAACTTAATTTACATAATTACATTAGTCACTAATCACATAAAAATTTTCTTTTATACGATTTTCTAGAATGGAGTTTACTAGGGCAGTCTCGCTGAAGGCTCCAGCAGTAGTCCGCCATCATGTGGCTATCCCATCGTCCTTGATAACGATCTTCCATAGTTTTAATATCCTGGTGGAATCTTTCCCCCTGTTCTTCACTACAATCACCTAAGTTTTCTGGAAAACGATCTAGGTGGCTGTGGAGGTAGTGAACTTTTATACTCATGTTACAGCCGAGAATATTAAAATTTGAAAGCATAGTTTCCACTAATTCTACGTAATTGTCTGCTTTATGATTGCCAAGAAAATTTTGTACTACTTGAACAAATGAACTCCAAGCGTTAGATTCAGTCTCGTTCATTGATGTGGTGAATTGTGGATCTTTAACAAGTTGCCTTATTTGAGGACCATCAAATATACCAGCTTTTAGTTTTTCCGTGCTAATGCCAGGAAATTTACGTGACAAATACCCAAAACAATTTCCATCTCGATTTAAGGCCTTCACAAATTGCTTCATTAGGCCTAGCTTGATATGCAAGGGCGGAAGTAAGATTTTTTCTCTTGAAACCAAAGGTTCGTTGATCACGTTTTGTATTCCTTGAATCATGACATCTCTTGAAGGCCAATTTTTGTTAACCCAGTGCTCATTTTTAGCTCTGCTGTCCCAAAGGCACAAAAAACAAGGATATTTTGTATAACCACTCTGCTGTCCAAGGAGGAAGTTAATCATTTTTAAATCAACACAAATTGACCACTGATGTTCTTCGTATTTAATTTTTCTCAAAACTAATGCTATTGTTTCATATTCTTCCTTCATGGTAGTAGAATGACCAATAGGAATTGAGCCATATTTGTTACCGTTATGTAAAAGAACACATTTTAAACTACGTTTTGAACTGTCAATAAAAAGGCGCCAATCATCTGGAGTGTATTCAGGCAAACCCATTTTTTCTAAGAGCCCTTTTATATTGTTACAGAATACCAAGTCATTTTCCTGAGTGAAAAAAGGCAGCAGATCCTTATCTCTTTTACGATAAAATGTAATATTAGTACCTCGACAAAGTAGATTTTTTTCTTTTAATCTGGATGCAAGTAATTCAGCGGATTCCTTTGAGAGATTCAGGTCTCTTATAAGATCGTTTAGTTCTTCTTGATTGAAACACTGCGGAGTTGCTAAATCTGCTTCAAAATCGCTGTCGTTTTCTGATTGAATTCTTTTAACTTCGTCAGACGTTGATGTTTCTGTATCATCTTCTGTCAGTTTGGGTAGACTGCTGAATGATGGAACGGGTATTTCTTCCGAATGCACTACAGGCCTTCTTGCAGAATCTAGATCAGGATATGTCCATTTGTGTCTATTGTTTCTATTTATGCCTTTAATATTAACGAGACAAAAATAGCAGTCGTCATGATGGTTCCGCGGTTCTCTCCAAACCATTGGTACACCAAACTTTAGGCACTTCCTCTTTCCAGTTGTCCACTGTCGCAAATGTTCAACACATGTTTTACATATGAAATGTGGGGCCCAAGATTTATCTTGATCTCCTAAATGAACGCCAAAATAGGCAAGATAAGCTCTTTTCACAAAGTCAGAAATCCTTTTTCTGCTCTCTTTCAAAGTGTATTCACCACACACATAACAAAAAACATCGGGATGATTTACACAGGTACGTCTGCTTGTGGATGCCATTGTTTCAGTTTAGTGTCTTGATACTACAAAACGACCAAAATTTACACAAAATGATAGCACAACTTTACTTGGGAAAACTCAGTAATATACTAAATCAAGTACAGCCAAACAGGTATAGAAGGATCGGGTCATAGGCAATTACAGGTATAAAAGTAATTAAGAGCATTGTATTGAGTAGTTCCTAGTATAGGAACATTGGGTCAGGGACAATTCCAGGTATCCATTTGGCTAATTAGATTCTGGGAAATTCCTATTTTGACGATTAAGTACATATTTATCTCTTTATTTGTTGTCCTTTATCAGAAAAAAATATATCATTTAACCTGTAACGTGTATCTCAAAAACTAGAGCTGATAGAAAAAATCTGGTGGCATTTTTGGAATCAGCACATTAAAAACATCTAAAATCAGATGTTAGATTTCTGGCACCAAATTTTTTTTTTCATTTTGTTGGCCTGTGTAATCATAGCGGGCTTATAAATTATACTAACGAATACATACAACACCAGGCATGCGCAGGATTTGACTGTGCCCTTTTCAAGAATAAGAATCACACAAGTAAACAAATTAGATTTGAATTTGTACAATAAGTTAAATCGATTGTTTCCAGATCAAAACATTAAGAATTGAAGTCGCGTTAAGTTTTTTAGATTTGTGAAAGGTTTTCTTTTTAACAATTGTTTTTATTCAGTTGAGGAGTTTTTGAGTTTGTAGATACATCCATTATATTTATTTTATTTTGTTAGTACCTATTATCGTTGTAGATATACAAATAGGGATATGGTGTAAATTGTTATTTTTTTTCTCGCTGTAATTTGTCCCATTTTTAGTTTGCTAATTGTAAATATATGGGGCTTGTGTATAATTATAGTATATATCTTTATTCTGTAAAGAGATACTTTATTTTATTTGATTGTTAGCTTCCTTCATTGTGGGTTATTAATTATTTAATGTTTCATACTATGGGTGGGGTTATTATATTTATTGTTAAGATTATACTTTGTTTATTTACTACTATAAGGACTTAAAATGTAGAAACTGTATGTAAAAATGTCAATAAACGTATCGTACTATCTAAATTTGCTCACCAAAAGTTGTTAAACTAATAATACAAAATTTCGAAAGTTTCGAGTCTGTGAAGAGTTTGATTAACTAATAACGTGAACGTATGATACATACTTATCTAAGGTCAACCCATAAAAAAATTACTTTAACAAATGTTCAAAATTTTAGCCTTGAACTTCTAGACACTTTTTACATCATATTTATTTGCTTTCTAAAGCCATCATGGCCAACTAAAATCAATTAATTTCCACTATTGTAATAGAAAAATGTAAAATTGTCAATATTTTGAAAACTATCAGTTTTTGGGATAGACATCCTTTTATAAACTTGCCCTTATTTTCGATGTAAAAAAATATAAAATGGGTGGTTGCCATTTAAAAATTTTGAATTTTGACACTTTTTTCAATTTGATTTTTACCCCTTCTTTCAAATACCCTGTATTAATATTTACTAAAAAAATATACGTAGGGGCCTAAAGTAGATCTATATCTCCTAGGATATTCTAACAAATTAGGTTATTAAAGCTTCCATATAATAATAGTATATTGTGCAACGAACATGAAATGACATATATTTTCTACGAGTATGATCGTTTGCAGCATGAGCCGCAGGCGAGTGCTGCAAATCATACGAGTAGGAAATGGTCATTTCATGTGAGTTTCTCACTATACTTTACTACGACTGTTTTAATGCTTTTGAATAAATTAAACATAATTTCTAGGAAAATATTTGATTTTCGAAACTTACCCCAGTTGCCGTAAGCCTCAATACGATAAGAAGTATTAAATTGACTAGGTGATGTTAAACTATATTCACTATCACTGTTTTTGTGTTTTGAAATTAGCGAAATACTTAATTATAATTATTAATTGTGAATACCTAAACTGTCAATTTGGTGTGTTTGTATTGTCGGCGTTGCTATGGTGATTTTTCATGCCCGATGCTATTTTTGTCATTACCAGGAAATTTACCCGTGCGTAATAAATATTTCTCACTAGTTGCTAGGCAACTAGTGGGAAATATTTATTGTGCACGGATAAATGAAAAACAGCATTACAATGTACTACATTTTCAAATCATGATTAAACATAGAATAAAGGCATTTAAAGACAGTCGTAGAAATTTTTTTTTATTATTCCTTATTCTGAAAACGGCAGTTTTGGCATAAAATTTCAAATATTTCGAAAACGGCTGGCGCTAGGTATAACATATTATGCATGAATATGTTTAGAATTACAAGGAGAATCCAAAAAATATATAATTTATATAGGCTCGTATTTGAAATAAGGAAGTTGACACCCATTTCCGATATAACCGGAAGTACTAGATTCTTGAAAACATTTTAGCCAACGAGCATTGCAGCAGTGTATGCAAGAATTCCCTTTTTAAATTACGCTCTATATATCATCTGAAACATCTCGTGGATGAGTCTAATAAGCTCAAATTGATTAAAGCTCTAATTTACCCACAACTTGATTATTGTTCTTCTGTTTATTTTTATTTTTTGTTCGAGTATAATAGGTTGAAGTTGCAGAGAGTGCAGAACTCATGTGTTCGATTTGTGTGCACAGTTCCTTTTGCGGCACATGTCACTCCTTTTTATGAGAGATTGGGGGTACCGAAGTTGAATGCCAGATTCGAGTACCTATACATCTCATTACTACATAAAATCTACCATTCCGGAGAGCCTCAGTATTTGTATAGTTTGGTGTGTAGACGTTCGAATGTGCATGATGTTAATATACGGGTTAATACATTTACAATCCCTAAGCATCACACATCAAAATTTCAGGGTTCTTTTTCATATATGGCCTCACTGCTTTTAAATAAAGTGATTGATATAATTGACTTACCATTAAACTTATTTCAGAGAGAAGTGAAACTAAGAATTTACCCATATGCTCAATGTTTTGTTAATTGTGGATGGGTTCTTTTTTCTTTTAATTGTAACATCTTTTCTATTTTTCTATTTTTTGTACATTTGTATCTTTTAGGTAGAGTGGAAGAGTGGCATTAGCCAAACCTCTAACCTTTTGTGTGATTGTATTTTTTTTTTGCATTTTCACAATAAATCATTTATTATTATTATTAAATTCGTCCCATCGACCTACGGACTACACCAAATTTTCAGATTGTTCTACGGTGTAGTTTCTCCATAATCGATCGATTCCCTTCCCGGTGGGACACCCGGTATAGATATTATTCTAATCTGTTAATGGGTGATAAATCAATTTTCTATAACCATAACGTATCATATTGTCTTAGTTATGTCTTTACCAATCCAATTCGAATACCTGAACACTGAACTATAGGTATATTATATCAACCAAAACAATCTCCAATTAGTTGTCCGGTGTTGTTAAATGTGTTGTTACTCCGTCTAATAATAGGCCTGTTTACGTTTTTGGGTGCAGGTATATAACGGAGTACGTGTCTCGTGTCTCTATTGCTTAAAATGACAAATCTGAGAGTAGATATATCTTGAATCTCTGTTTTAAAATAGACACTGCCAGATGTTCAATTTGTGCTTCCAAATAACATGAGAATAATTATGAGACGAAAGTGTAAGCATTGTTTTGTCTGTGCCAAGATTGTATGCTATTTAACCTACGTTCAAACGGTTTTTAGTCTGGTATTTTGTTTGTTTTGTTTTAAAAATACGAATGGATATGTTATGTCAATTATGCTGATTGTTATGTTAGATACAGGGTGTCCCAGTTTCTTTCCGGGGGCTCGCTTGGGTTGGTTAATAAATCGGAAAATTAATTTCAAAATAGCAACCCCTCAAAGTTTTTAAAGTTTGTAACTCTTTAATTTTTTACTAAGAACAGCCGCGTTAAGAGTCCTTTCCGGATGAGACTCAGTGGGATGCAACAACTCAAAATTTACGCTCTAGTTTCGCTGATTATCCTGTCATCTTGTTCGGTGGAACTTTCCCTAAACGCAGATAAACTGAAACTGAACATATTGCTGAGTACGTCTCTTATATGCCTTCCATACCAGTCTAGATTGCAGATTGTAGGTTGTTTTTCGGAGTCGTTTAGGCGGTTTGGCCTCCCCTTACTTCGACCTGCAGAAGATCTTTTGTGAATGACTCTAATCTATGAATTGCCCAGCTGTCCCACGGTTTTCATAAAGTTGATGATTTCTCTGGGGGCTAAATTCCTTGCCTCGTCGGGTGTTAGGGTCACCCCTCCAAGGTGTTTTAGCCTTTTGCAGAAAAGTGCCATGCATTCGCAGAGCACGTGTTCTGTTGTCTCTGTTGCGTCTTCGCAAAACCGACAAGTGTCGTCCTCGGTTAGGCCCATCTTTTTGAGATGGTACTTCACTGGGTGGTGTCCCGTAAAAAGGCCTGTAATTCGCCTTAGGTCACTTCTCTCCAGTTGGATAAGCTTCCCTGCGTTGGCCTCTGAAGGTTTGATAAACCTTTTTGATTGTCTTAGGCCTAGAGTGTTTCTCCAGTAGGACTTAAGTTGTTCCTTTTCCCATCTCCGAAGTTCTTCCTTCATATTACTTTTTGGAAGGCCAAAGATGGGTTCCGGGCCGCAGAACGGAGCGTTTGCGCCCTCTTTTGCAAGTTGGTCCGCCGCTTCGTTCCCCTCTATGCCTTCATGTCCTGGCACCCATGTCAGAGTAATCTTTTTCCCCTGAGCTGCCAGTTGCTTTAGGGTCTGTTTGCATTCCCATGCTAGCTTTGACGTGAAGATGTAAGACCTCAGTGCTTTTAAGGCAGCTTGACTGTCTGACATAATATTGATCTGCCGTTCCGGGATGCCTCTCTGCAGGCATTCTTGAGCACAACGATTAATAGCGTTGATCTCTGCTTGGAATATAGTGGGACTTTTCCCGAGAGATTTAGAGAGCCTGCAATTAGGCCCGTATACTCCCATGCCTGTGTTCCCTTCTATTCCTTTTGAGCCGTCCGTATACCAGACCGATGTGTTTTCTGGGAATCGTGGTTCCCCATTTAGCCAATTTTGACGGTCTGCAATGACCACTTCAAATGGGATTTCAAAATCATGTTTGCGTGGCAAAGCGTCCGACGGTTTTCTTCCTGAATCCCAAGGTATTAGATTCAGGATTCCCATGTGTCCCTCTAGATTGCCAGATATGTATTCCATTACCCATGCCAGTTTCAGAGCGCTAATTGCTGCCTCTTTTTTGACTAAGACAGGCAAAGGTATTAGATGCAGCAACGTTTCCATCGCTGCTGTGGGGCAAGTTCGCATTGCCCCTGTTATTCCTAAACATGCAAGCCGTTGCAACTTTTTAAGACGGCATTGTGTATGCTTAATATTAACTTTTGGCGACCATACTAATGAGGCGTATGTAACGATGGGTTTAATGACTGTTTGGTACACCCAGTATGTGAGCTTTGGCTTTAGCCCCCAAGTCCTACCGAGTAGCCTGTGACACGTCCATATGGCCGCTGTGGCTTTCGATATGGTTTTCTCTATATGCTGATTCCAGATTAGTCGTTTATCCAGGATTACTCCCAGGTATTTGACTTTATCCGAAAGCCAAATTTGCTCACCGCTGAGAGTGGGGTTAATAATTTCCACCTTTCTCTTTCTCGTGAATGGTACCAACACTGTTTTTTTCGGATTTATATTCAATCCCTCAGCGTCGCACCAGTTTTTAATTTTGTTTAATGCAATTTGCATGCGGTTGGATATAACCGATGTGTGTTTTCCCTTAACTGTGAGAACAATGTCGTCGGCGTAGCTTTGCAGAGTAAAGCCTGCCCTATTCATTTTTGAAATGAGATGATCCAGCACTAGTGACCATAGAAGAAGGAACAATACACCGCCTTGTGGGCATGCCCTAGCCGCTGTCACTGTTACAGACACTTCTCCTATTTCAGCCGTAATGACACGGTCTTTCAAAATTGCCTGAATCCATTTCACCAGTGAGGAGTCGACACACATCTCTTCTAGTGCTCTACTGATGGATTCATGTGAGGTATTGTCAAAAGCACCCTCTATATCAATAAAGACACATAAGGATACTTCTTTTGCCTTAAATGACTTCTCGATGTCTTTTACTAAGCAGTGCAGGGCATTAATCCATTAATCGTAGATTTTCCCGCTTGGTAGGCGAATTTCCTTTTGTGAAGCGGTTTCCTATTTAAAGTTTCGCTTCTTAGGTATTCGTCTATTATCTTTTCCATAGTTCCACACCAGTCTAGTCTGCGCGTTTCTTGAAGATCCGTGATTATTCGGGTTTCAGATTATTGAAAGAAAAATCACCGTGTATATTTAGCGTCCAATGTTTATGGTACCATTCCATAAAAAAATTGATACTTACTGTCATCCTATAGTCAAACTTTTATTTCTTATTTTGCATTGGTGAAATCTAGAAACTGAAAAGTCCATCGTACGAGTAGTTCGAAGTTCGAGTTATACAGGTTGTCGAATCAAATAAATTTCCATTTAGTCCTCCATGAAACATTAAATTAAGTTTGTAGCCAGTTGTGAGCATGAGATATAAATTATACAATACAAATTACACTCGACTATAGTTTTGAGTTTGTTGGAAATATCGCTTTAATTAATTGTCGTACTTTGGATGTCATGAACTTTCATTAAAAAATACATGCATACATAAACTATGTTATATCAACTTTAGCTGCAAAGCTCTTTGTTAAGTGTATCTATCTATTGTTAAAGGGGTTGGGAACACAGTTTAATTATTGTGGTTCTGGCATTTAATTTATATAATTTCTGCAACTAGGTACCACTCAAAATCAAGTTAATTCATTTACCAAAACAATGATTTGTATGTGATATATGAAAATAAAAAAATAAAGCATAATCCAACTTGTAACAATATTCAAATTTTATTTAACAAATAAATCAGGAGACGCAACTATAGTAAAAAATTATAGACCCATTAGTCTAATCTCCAATGTTTGCAAAATTTTCGAAAAAATATTAAAAAAAAAGATTAGTTAACTATTTGATAAAAAATAATATTATTTCTCCCTTACAATTCGGATTTGCCGAAGGAAAAAGCACTAATGATTCCATAGCTCTTTTAACCGAAAAAATATATACTTCTTTAGATCAGGGACGACCTTGTACGGGTGTGTTTATAGATCTGGCCAAGGCCTTTGACACTGTCAGTCATGAATTATTATTAAAAAAATTAGAGGAAAGTGGTGTCAACGGTCATGGTCTAGGTTTGTTCTCCAGCTACCTACATAACCGTAACCAAATGGTGAGGATAAATAATACACTAAGTAAATCTCTGCCTTGTTCTTATGGAATTCCTCAGGGAACAGTTATTGGTCCGATACTATTTAATATATATGTAAATGACTTGCTGAGTCTTGATCTGCCGGGAAGTTTACTGTCATTCGCAGATGATACCGTATTTTTCGTGGAAGGAGCATCATGGCAAGAGGTGGAAGACAAGGTAAAGATGGGGCTTCAGGTAATAGTGCAATGGTTTGATAAATATCTCTTAACGATCAACTTCCAAAAAACTGTATATGTCCCCTTTACCAATAGTGTAGCTACGCAAACCGAAACAAATAAGATCACCATTAATCTAATGCAGAGAGAGGCGAGTTTTGATGTGAGCAGGGCTGAACATGTTAAGTATCTCGGTATTATACTCGATCGGCATCTAAGATGGGATATCCATGTTCAAACTCTGGTCAAAAAGATTCGTTCATTTTTGTACATCTTTAAAAATACAAAAAAAAATTTAACAGCAAAAGAAAATCTCTCTCTGTATTATAGTTTAGTACAGTCTCTATTATCCTATGGAATTGTGGGTTGGGGTGGAGCATATAGATCCAATCTAGAACCTTTGGTAATCGTACAAAAAAGAATATTAAAAATAATCTTTGATTTAGATATTCGATTCCCGACAGAAAATTTGTTTAAACTAGCTGATGTGTTGACCATAAAACAGTTGTTTTATAACAGTGCTGTTCTCCAACTTAATAACTCGAAGACATTTTTAAGGACGCCAGACCACGGTTATTTAACTCGTGATAAGAAAAAAGAGATTATACGGGAACCTGCATGTAAAAAAACAAGCGGGCAAAGGTCATTTACCTTTATTGGTCATTGAATGCCAGTGGAATTGAAAAATAAAGCGAATTTAAAAAATTTTAAATCAAAACTTTCAAGTTGGTTGAGGGGTCAAAACATTGAGTTTATGAGTTGAAGCTGCTTCTGTGTCTGTTTCCCTGTATCATCATTATACAGTTTGGTTACTTTATTTTGTTTTAATATTTCTTGTTTATCTTTGAATAGGAATTTTCGTTACAATTATAATTTAAGTTTTTGTTACTAATTTTGAAAATATTACCAACTTTGTAAGTTGAGGTAATTAAAAAATGCGTGGAGAGTTTATAGAGTGTCTGTAGGAGGTGGACAAACTTCGAAAAGTTTTTACATCCTGCAGGCACCATTCTGCCTCCCTATTATTTATTTATTTATACATCACTAGAGTAAGTTAATAATTTTGTTATATTATGTAATTTATGGAAATAAATACATAAAAATAAAAAAAAAATACAACTATTTCAAAATACTTGACGTGATTGGTGTTTTTAACAATTTCTTTGACACAACTAAATATTTACACGTATTTAATGCCTCTTTAGCTTGTTATTGAACTAAAAGAAGAATCAAAAATTATTATTGAAGTTCTCAATCGATTTTAATAATTTTTTAATAATGCAGGTCTGTATCACGGAAAAATTATTGATGATGACTACTATCGAATCGAAACGTCGAGATCATACTTGAGTTATACCTTATTTTAAAGGTAGTGACAAACCATTTTAGAAAACAAAATTAAAAATGCAGGTCCGAATTAAAAAAAAAAACAAAGTTGATGGTGGCAGCTGTAAGGCAAAACGGCGGACGTTACTTTTGAAACTGCCATCTTGTAGACATATTAGAACCATTGAACTCTTGATTTTAAACTTTGTGTCGAAAATCAATAGTTTTCAAAATATTTAAGAAAATAAAATATGGAGGTTTTCACAAATCACCCTGTATTTCCGAAACTAAAAAGAATTTGCCTACATAGTAAAGAGATATTAAATAGGCATCAAAAACTGCAACTTTTGTCTAATTTAACTAACTCTCTATCTTGCACGATTTAAGAAATGGCATGTATATTTTTTAATTTTTATATTTTAAATTGTGCTTTGGTTAAGTTTGTTAATTTCTTAATAAACGTATAAATATTGGTACTTTGTTTTTTAATGGGTGTGGCGGTGAGGGGGTGGGCCCGGAAATTCCTTGGAACACAGGCCCGTAACGGCATCACTACGCTCCTGAGAAGAATGCTTGCTTATCAGGTGAACAGTAAGGAAGATATGGATAAAAATAAACGCTTACCCACTTCTCTTTGAAATTTTGAAAGAATTTAATCCTGACGCAAATGTAGATATCGTGAAGAAAAAATTCCATGAGAAACTGCTTTCGAAAAGAATTTATATAGGTGCAAAAATCAAAACACTTTTATCTTTTAAATGAAAGGTACAAGTCGAGAAATATAGAGAATGTAAACGTATATAAATGAACCTAAATGTCCAAAAATTGTATTCATACAAATCCTAAAACCTAGGCACAAGTTTGGCTTTTAATATCACACATAAATATCGAAAACAGTCTTTAGTGAATTAAATACTAAAATAAGTTCCTAAAAGTGGAAGTTATAGAATGGTAAAACAAGAGTTCTCCATATTTTAAACTTAAACCAACTTCTATAAAGTTTTTTTTTTATATTATATTACACCATTTTACGTCCCTTTTATAGGAAGATAAACCGGAAGTAGTATTTTTCTCATAAATCTGCAGTATCTCCTTTTTTAGGAAGGGTATTGTTTTGTTTCCTATTACATTTCATGAACCATTTTACTTTCGTAAGTATACAAACGGGGTGTTTGTGTTTAAATATATATAAAATATATTTGAAGCTATTTATATTTAATAAAAATAGGGCATTTTATTTTGTTAGATATATTTCATACAACAAAAATTTTGTAAACATCATTATACCGTAATTCTCAAAATAATATCTAGAAGAAAAAAGTAAAAACACATTTTTAAATTAAAAAAATTCATTTTAAAATGGGTAAAGCCTCACGGGCTCCACCACCATCAGGAACTGATTTTTCTTGAAATCCGGGCTTATTAAAAAGTGGAATATCATATCTTACCGTTTTAAAATAAATACATTTTGAAAAGCAAATCGCCGCCCATTGATTATGGGTTTATTACTTGTAGCTAGTTATTTAAATTTTTGACGAAGAGGTCTTCCTTTTTGAGATACAGGGCGTTAAAAAAATATTATTTTTACTATTTTTTCTAACTGACTTTGAATTATAAGAAATAACGGCGTCCATTTTTCATATGAATGTTTTTGGCGGTCGCAGAATCGAATAGAAATACTCGCGCTGGTCACACAATGTCTAAGCTAAATTTTCATTAATAACTTTGTTGATGTTTACTTTAGAGACTTGGTAATGACAAAAACTGATAACCCATTTATGACCCCACAGAAAATGTACTCCTAAGGAAAAACGCCAGGATGTACCGTTTCCAAGATATTTTAAGTTTATTAATACCTTTGCTATTAGTGTTAAATTATTAGAAGAAAGTCATATTATGCGGCTATAAAGATATTATGTTTGTAAAGTTGGTAATCATAGCAACTATGTTTACCGTTTTCATAATATGACAGATCTTGTCACAAGGTTTCTTTGCAACTGTCAGAGGTTTGCAAAAAAACTTTCTAGTTTGTAAAAGTGGTTTAGTAGTGTTTCTAAACCTTATCATTACTTCTTAATAATAATAGTTATGGAAACTGCTTTTAACTTAGGGAGAATGCTTAGGAAGTGCCACAGATATTTCGGATTAACTATGCATTTTCGATTCGAAAACCTATTACAAAATCGCCTTCATTTTTAATGGTAAGTAATATAAAATTATAAAAATATACTTGTACCATTTGAAAAAATTGACTTTCAACTGTTTTTCTAGCATCGTTTTGAGTATACTTTTTTGACCACCCTGTATAAATAACTCTGAAAATATCTTTTGGAATCGGAGAAAGGACACCTTACTTTATAAGAAAACTATACAGGGTGTCCTATGGTGACGGCCTTTTAAAATATTTCGGAGACTACTTTGAATTGAATTTGGAAAATTTTGGTATATTTATTGCCAAATATGGTCTATTCAAATATCATAATACCAACCGCTTAGCACTTCCGGTTATACCGGAAGTAGATAGTGACTTTGATATTTTAAATGGAACACCCTATATATTATGACATTTTTGGATTCCACATAAGATTCTAGACATGTTTCATGTATCATGTCATATACCTAAATTCAGTCGTTTTTCACGTATATCAAAATTTATGTCAAAACTGACATTTTAGGGCTCAATAATAATCACATTTTTTTCTTATAAAGAAGTCTTTAGTAATCAATCATTTTGTAAGCGTTTTCTTATTAAGTAAGGTCTCCTTCTTCCGATACGTAAGACATTTTCTGATTTATTCATAGAGGGTGGTCAAAAAATTATACTGAAAACGATGTTACAAAAACAGTCGAAAGTCAGTTTTTTCAAATGTAACAGGTAAATTTTTATAATTTGATCTCACGTATCATTAAAAATTAAATAAACTTTCTAATAGGTTACTGATTTCGAAAATGCATAGTCTACGAAATATCGGCAATGTAAATTTTTGAGCCTTTTGACTATTTTCGTATATTACTTTGACTAGCTGCAGGCCCAAAACTTAATTGTTGGTAATCAGTCGTAATTAATCAGTCATTTTGAAAGGTAAATTGAAAAACTTTATTATTTTCATGACACACTAAATTAATTAGTTAAAGTAATATACGAGAATAGTGAAAATGCTCAAAAATGTTACATTGCCGATAT
Source organism: Apoderus coryli (assembly GCA_911728435.2). Classification (NCBI taxonomy): domain Eukaryota; kingdom Metazoa; phylum Arthropoda; class Insecta; order Coleoptera; family Attelabidae; genus Apoderus; species Apoderus coryli. The sequence continues at coordinate 5,839,818 of OU452199.1, read as the reverse complement.
TTCAAAAACTATGCATTTTCGAAATCAGTAACCTATTAGAAAGTTTCTTTAATTTTTGATGGTGCGTGAGATTAAATTATAAAAATATACATGTTCCATTTGAAAAAACTGACTTTCGACTGTCTTTATAACATCGTTTTCAGTATAATTTTTTGACCACCCTGTATGAATAAATTAGAAAATGTCGTACGTATCGGAAAAAGAAGATCTTATTTAATAAGAAAACGCCTGCAAAATGATTACTAAAGACTTCTTTATAAGAACAAAATTGTGATTATTATTGAGCCCTAATATGTCAGTTTTGACATAAATCTTGATATACGTCAAAAACGGCTGAATTTAGGTATATGACATGATACCTGAAACATGTCTAGAATCTTATATGGAATCCAAAAATGTCATAATATATAGGGTGTTCCATTTAAAATAACAAAGTTACTACCAACTTCTGGTATAACCGGAAGTGCTAAGCGGTTGGTATTATGATATTTGAATAGACCATATTCGGTAATACATATACCAAAATTTTCCAAATTCAATTCAAAGTAGTCTCCAAAATATTTTAATGGGCCGTCACCATAGGACACCCTGTATAAGGTGTTCCATTTACAATAACAAAGTCGCCATCAACTTTCGGTATAACCGGAAGTGCTATGCGGTTGCTATTATGATATTAATCTCTGAAATATTCAAGAGAAGGATTTAAAGCATTTAAAATTTGTAATAAATAATAATTTGAAGAGCATTTTAAAAGAGTAATAAGACATTTTTGGCAATTTTACCAATTGAAAGCAGATTTGAGGTTTACAAAATATACAAGGTGTTTCTAAAATAGGTGGTCAAAGCGTCCTTAGTACACGGCATTAATAAAATAAAAATAAAGTTTTCTAAGGAAAAGTTTTCTAAGGAAAAGTTTTCCACAATTTTATTAATGCTTAGTACACAGCATTACCAGTTTTGTCCTAAAATTTTCAAACTCGAATTTCTCGAAAACCTTTAAGTTTTTCGAGAAAAAACAAGTATACCTTTTTATCTAGAAAACTTTATTTTATCACATTTTTGACACAAATGGAATAAAATTCACAGGAAAAAAAAGTTAGGTTATATTAAGACAAGGGTCCTCCCCGTTTACCCGCCTATAGCCAACCTTTTTTATTCAATTTCATGTCAGTTTACGACATTTAACTAGGTGAATAAATATCCTACATTTGATTAATTGATCTATACTCGTTTCGAAAATATTTCAAAAAAATCGTCCTCAGGCAGTCATCTTTAACACCCTGTATCTTTGTAAATATGGACTTTTCGAAAAATTACAATTTAGGTTTTTTTTCATGATTAGACGTCCCCAATTCGCTCACAAGTTTTGACCACCTATTTTAGAAAATACAGTTTGGGAAAAACTCTGTGTAAATGTTGGATTTCAGCTTACTCTGTAGGGGAATATTTTTTGTTTATCTAATATTTATTAGCCCCAATGGAGATTATATATTATGTGTTTCGGGGCACATGTTACACGGTATCATTCACATATACATGTAGGTATATGTATCTGCCCGCAATAACCTCATATCTCTCCAACCGTAAATTAACTTTGTGGTCAATTTGTGTTAGCATACGGGGATGAATTTAAACCGGCCTCGTAATAATGCATTTTCAAGTAATTTCATCAAGAGCAGTTTAAAAGTTATTAAACTTGTTTTCACAACAAAAAAAAATCACCTGACGGTAAAGTTTCCAAACTGGTTTTAATTAAATTTTTTAGTACACAATAACGTTGCTGAAAGAGTAAAATTCTCAAAATGATAATAGTTAAACGAAATTTCAAACTTTGAAAGTCATTTGAGTGTGGCACATAACCTTTTGCACTTTTGACGTAGCAAATTAAACGAAATTTTGTGACTTTATTTCTATTGAAGAGTTTTGTAGTGTCTGTAAATTTTACTTTGAAGTGTTGAACGAAAACTGTATGCAATTCCAGATTTTTATATTTACGGTCTCCGCTACGACATCAAATATGTGGTGGTGCCTCTTTTTATTTTGATGCCCTCAACTCGCGTCCACTACTATCTCTACTTTTCTTAGACATTGATTTCGTATTCAGCTCTATTTTAAAGATACAGGCATCTATAATTCCGCTAAAAGAAACAATTGTTATTAAAGAATTGCTTGTGACATAAAGCAACATAAGACTTTAAGTTATGTTGGAAATTTGTTTCACACTACCATGCTTTCACCAGACGGCCGTTTCGTCGATCCACGACTCATCAGTGGTGATCGGCAGGCAGTGTGACCCAAATTTCCAACATTTACAAAGAGCTTATACTAGCACGAGAATTGATTGAGAGAGAGAGAGAGAGATGTTATTGGCGACACCTAGCAGAACAGGCAATATGCCGGGTGATACACAGTTCACAAACGATGGCCGGACAAGAAGTAACAACTCCATTATATCCTATTGCCAACACTAGATGCGCCCGAATCCCCCAGCAGGGAGGCTTTATTTAAGAATTGCTTGTTACATAAAGCAACAAGACTTTAAGTTATGTTGGAAATTTGTTTCCCACTACCATGCTTTCACCAGACGGCCGTTTCGTCGATCCACACTGCCTGCCGATCACCACTGATGAGTCGTGGATCGACGAAACGGCCGTCTGGTGAAAGCATGGTAGTGTGAAACAAATTTCCAACATAACTTAAAGTCTTGTTGCTTTATGTAACAAGCAATTCTTAAATAAAGCCTCCCTGCTAGGGGATTCGGGCGCATCTAGTGTTGGCAATAGGATATAATGGAGTTGTTACTTCTTGTCCGGCCATCGTTTGTGAACTGTGTTTCACCCGGCATATTGCCTGTTCACGCTAGGTGTCGCCAATAACATCTCTCTCTCAATTGTTATTAATGTCGGTATTTCCCCAACTATTTTTAATCTGTGATCTTAATAATTATAGGAAGCAGCAGGTAATCGTAATGGTGCTAGTGATTGTTATACCCTTTTCAAGGTTATCGATATGACACCGCGCAACTCCCAGAAAACTGTGGTCTTGGTCGGTGCACGTGCATAGAAACTCGATTCGATTGTTCCTTAGTCTCTGGTGTCGTATGATGGATCCATGTCTAATCTCGAGAAGATTGGACTCATGTATTCCAGCTGGAGATGGTCACTTTCAACAGTTTTTGTTAATGTTATTTTTAGTTGAATTATATTCGCAAATATTCTTGGTATTTTGAAAAATGTTTTAAATTTTTATCTCGTCAACCAAGCAACATATGAAAAAATTATAAGAGACAAAAAAGTTGTAGTTTTAGTTGCTTTATCTCAAGACGCTATCGAAATTAAATTACAGTCAGTGGCGTACATTTTTTTCGTCAATAACTTTTATTAAGTGGCCCCCCTAACGCCACTGAACTTAATAATGTTGATCTAGTTAGGGCCATATAAGCACCGTATTTTCGATGATATAAGCTCCTTATTTCTAGCAACAACTCTGCCAAATCTCAAAAAAATCGTTAAGGAGATATTTGACTTAAGTAGAAAAAACCCGTTATTTAAAAAAAAAAACTTTAACACCTTGTATCTTGGAAACAATGCGATTCCGGACGTATGTTTATGGGAACTTTTTTTCATAAAATAACCTGAGAAATCTGACAATATTACCTAGCCCCTGTGTGTCAAATTTTAGATTGATATAGCCAGCAAAACGTCGCATTTTGATGAAAAAGAGTTTTACTTGCAAAGTTCTAAAAACCCAACACGTCGGCTTCTTTAGATATTATCAAATATTCTTAGAACCATATTATGCAGAATCAAAAAAAAAATAATAATATAAAGGGGGTCTCATAAGGAAAACATATTTAATTACGTTTATCTACTACACAATCGACCCTGTATACATTTCTGTTACGTCAAAGAACCGGACGACTTAAAACCAAAAGTGACATCGGCTAGCGTTTTTTCAAAAAATGCCCCTTCGAATTTTATCGAATTTATGCTTCTGGTCCTACCTGTATAATCTTGAAACAACATATACTGTATGGCAAACGGATCTTTAACAGCGCGGGGACAATTTATATTATTAAAAAAGTTAGGAATCTCGAAAAACAGTTCCGAGTTCAACCTTGGGGGGTGGGAAATGTGGACCATAAACACTACTATCAATAACGTCCAACTGTTGGAAATACACTTCGTATATTTTGAATTATTATTATTGTTTTTTATTCATTGTATAAACTGGTGTGATTATTGATTTTTGGAGGTTGTCAAGTTTTTTGAGAAAATATAGTTTAGTCACAGTATAATAAATAATACAGTATTCTGACTTTCACGTTTGCAAGCCGTCCTGCGCATATCGTCGCGCATGCCGCCATTTTGGGTTACAACGTCAAAATAATCGCATAGACGTAGATAGATACAGTTCACTTCTGTGTTCAATATATAGTTCATTGTCGGCGTGTGCGAGATAAATAAATATTGTGTTTAAATCTAAATCTGTGTTTTGTGTTTTTGGTATAGTGTTCGTGAGAATTAAAAGGATTTTATTTTTATGAACGTGTCTTGGGATTCATACAATGAATAATCACGGAGGACATGTGTGTGTTGCAAAATGTTGTCCCAATAAGCGGTACACTTGCTCTAAACATTTTTTTCGCTTCCCCAAAGATCCTGTTAGGTGAGTAATAAGTAAAAATTAAGATAAATACTAGATAATTTTACGTTTATAACAACTATTTGTATAACCGTAAAATTTATATTACGAAATGACAGTATCTAATATGTTTTTAAACTAAATACAAGTGAAACATAAACACAAGTTGTCGCGTGGCTAGTTGTTATTTTATTGACAATATCATTATAAAGTTTCAAGAAGTCTTTGCCAAAATTTGCCTTTAAAGTTGCTGTTGTTGTAATTTGTGAATTAAACTACCCGTTTAACTCACTTTAACGATATTCATAATAAACCACGAAAATTGAAATAAACGCGATTTATTAATAAAGAAAACTAACAAACTAAATACAAAACTGAAACGATTTTAACTGACCAATATAATATACAAATTGAAAACTAATCAAAAATCTGACAATCTTAATTCTTTTTTGACAATAACAACTTTTTCCAATAGTTACCATGAGCAACTGATACGTACGAACTTTTACTCATTTTCGTTGAAGATTACAGTGAATAAGGGCTATCACGTTTTATATTAGTTAAAAATAGCCACTCTAATTGACTTAAAAAATATTAAATATTAAATAAAGCGTTTACTATAACTTAACAAAATAAAAAAAAAATTGTTATATTAAAAAAAAACAATAACCCATGGAGACTTCAGCTTTTCGAATTATCGACCATTACAGAAAAAAAATTAGATATATCAATTCAACAAACAAAATAAAAGTTAAATTTAGGTTAAGTTAGGAAGCACTGCTTCAACTTTTGTAAAAATGTCTTTTTTTACTAATAAAATCTTTATTATTGTTGTGTTTATTATTATTGTTATTAAAAATCACCCAATCATGTCAACATTTAACTGATAACACCACTCAAGGTTGTTTTCAATCACTATGACACACCACAAATATTTCTGAAATTGACAGCGATATTATTATGTACTTAAATATTTTTACAAAAATAAGAATACAGTACTGTGGTTAGAAACCAAAAACTATAATTATTCTTAGTCAGGACCTGACTTGTAACCCAAAATGGCGGCATCTTACGTCACAATTTTTTGCAAAGTGCGAACGTGGAGTCGGAATGCTGTACTTATTAATGCTGTGGTTTAGTTTTGATTAATTGAATTAAAAACTTCAAACTTCATTTTTTTGATGTTCTCAAGTTGAATTTAATTCCATATGATCTGCGATAAGAAAATAGAAGCTGGTTTTCTTTTATTATGGCGACCGTGACTATGGAAAGAACTCAGAAACTGCTTGAGGTTCATCGAATATCGTTTGAAAAATTGTTCAATGAGATAATGAAGTATTTGGAAGACATCAAACCAGACATTAGTATCATTCAAGTTAATTTTAGTACTCTTGGTTTAAAGAATGATGAGATGAATGAGCTAAATAAGAAAATACTTGATTGTATGATTGATTCAGATTGTTCTCCAGAAGATATTGATAATGAAATAGACAAGCTGGTACATTTCTGTCAAAATTTAATACGATTAAGTGTCGAATTGACAAATTGGTAGCTACAGAGCGTTTCAGTAGTTTAAGCGTAAAATCTGATAATAGATGTAACCTGAAATATCCCAAAATAGAATTTCAGAAGTTTGGTGGTGATTTAAGAGACTGGTTACCATTTTGGAGCCAATTTAAGCGCATTGATGATTGTTTTTGCTTCAAGCGACGATCCCTAAATCGAAAGCCCGTCAAATAGTTGAAAGTTATTCAGTCACTGAACAGAACTACTATAAAACCTTGGAAAATTTGAAGTCGAGCTATGGAAGAGATGAAATACTTGTTGAATTCTATGTAAGAGAACTGCTTAAATTAGTATTAGGAAATTTAGATTGTAAATCTACTCTATCCAATCTTTCTGACAAATTGGAAAGTCAATTAAGAGCACTCGAAACCCTCAACTTCACGTCAGAGAAGTATGCCGCAACGTTATTTCCTTTGGTGGAATCTTCATTACCCGAAGATATCCTACGAGTGTGGCAAAGAAGTTTGTCCAGTCTTGATACTGAATCAACTGCGAAATCTCAAGATAACAAGTTGAACAAACTTATGAATTTTCTACGCAGGGAAGTTGACAACGAAGAGAAAATTAATTTAGCTGTTTCCGGTTTCCAAACGCTTCGTAAGAGGCAAGAAAGCACATCAGAAACAGCTACAGATTTGATTAATCAAAGAAAGAGTTCCCAAAGACCGCCTAAATGTGTGTTTTGTAAAATTGTACAGACCACACAACTCACAAATGTAAGACAGCTTTAGAAATTAATTTCCAACAACGAAAAAAAATGCTTTCGAAAAATGGACGTTGTTTTATTTGTATGAGATACGGTCATTCTGCCCAAAGATGCCACGTCAATATCGAATGCGAAATATGCAAGAAGCGACATGCTACAATTTTATGTAACGATACGTCACGGAAAGAAGTAAAAACAAGTTTGTCTAACCCAAATTCTACTAACGAAAATAATGATTCTTCGATTGTTCAAAGCTATTCAAATCTGACATACAACGAGGTATTTTTGCAAACATTTTTGCAAAAATAGTTGCCAATGATAGCCTAACAAGGAACGTTAGATGTACTCGTATCATCGATACGGGAAGTCAGAGATCTTATATCAACAAATTTGTTGCTGAAGAACTGAAACTAAAACCGTTGGGTGAAGAAAATTTGATTCATGCACTTTTTGGTGGAACAGATTCTGAAACTGTAGTACACAAATTATACCAAATTGAACTTCACGAATTAAATATCAAATTTGCCTGCACTTTTCAGGTTCTTGATCAGCCAATCATATGCAGCAACGTTGTATCCATTTCCAATGGACCATGGCAACTGAAAAATATTGATATTTCCATTACTGATATCAAATCTGGACCTATTGACGTTTTAATTGGAGGAGATGTAGCTGCTAAATTACTAACCGTACGAAAGCATATTCTAGAATGTGGTTTAGTTGCCATTGAATCCCAACTTGGATGGTCTCTTATGGGAAAAGCCCTATATCCCGCTTTGCCATTTTGAAAAACTGGCAACCCTAGCATTTTTACCATTGAGCCATAAAACAAGTCACGACTAAAAATATCTCCACCCCACTGTTTATAAGATCATGAAAAATAATGACAGTTATTTATTAGGGACAGTTTTAGGTAAACGAAACCATATTCATACCTAATTCGATTTAGTGAAATAGAGTTGTAACCGTCTTGCATTCGAGCATAACAATCTTATGCAATTTCATTATAGATTGTGGCTATGTGCCAATCGATGATGTTCACTTCCACTAAATGGTGATGGTATCGGTAAAATATGGTCATTTAAGATGTCGATCGTATTTTACAGGGTGTACAGGATGCTACATCATAACTACAGGCTATCGAAATCCCTTGGCAAAATATTTCAGGCAGAGGCTGCGCTCAAGAATGCTTACAGAGAAGCATCCGGAAAAGACACATTAATATTATGGCAGTCAGTCAGGCCACTTAAGTCAAACACCTTTATGTCAAGCATGGGACTGCAAACAGTTCCTGAAGCAGCTCAACAGAAGAAGATTACTCTGACTTGGATGCCAGGACACGAAGGCATAGAGGGAAATGAAGTGCTCCATCTGGAACATATACATATGTTATCCAAAAATTATTGTTCAGGCAAAATCGGACGCATTGCAGTTTACGATATGTCAAGATATGCCCCTATATCACTTTTTTCGAAACAGATTGTGGTCGACTACCAGAATTTGTTTTATCCTTTGCTTTTCCCTTATCTTAAACTGTACTAGTGAATTTTACACTCTATACTTGAAAGAGAATGCGGAAATAGGTGATAAATGCAAAGATTGCGGATGTAATCACGGCAGATTAAATTCCGTTTTTTGTGTAGATTTAAATAAAAAAAAACTTCTTAAGTCTAAGTCTAAAAAGCTTTTATCAGAAACTAAATTTATAAGAAAATGAAGAATGTTCACATTCATTAACTTTATTTATTATTTAGATCAAATCATTTTAAAATATAGGTTAGAGAGTTTAAATAAATTTAAATTTATACCCATCAGTATAGACGGCGAAACACTTGTTTTCGGATAAATGCCATCTGTCATAAAGACATCATATCCCAGGTGTTTAGTCTCAAGTCTCGCGATAACACACCGTAGACATAGTCTAATAAATAATATACTAGTCCCCGCACTTGAACATATGCAGCCGTTGGAATTTAGCCCCTTCCCAACCCTCTCTCGTCTAGAATTCTAGTGCACCGGTAGCATAGTCTAATAAATAATATAATAGTCCCCGCACTGTAAGTAAATCCTTTGTTATATTGCGATCTAAAGCGAGCCGCCGATTTTACGACTTGTAGGGGCCAGCACAACTAAACTGTACGAATGGGTGAGAGAAAAGAGAAAAGCAGAGTAGCGAACGAGTGAAAACTTGCTTTGCTGTTGTTTAAATCTCTACGCTTACTTGGTCCACTGTGTATTGTAGAGAACGAAGAGAAATTCTGGACGACCGGTGCACCAGAATTCTAGACGAGAGAGCGTCGAGGAAGGGGCTGAATACCAAAGGCAAAACGGCTGCATGTGTTCAAGTGCGGGGACTAGTATATTATTTATTAGACTAGCTCAGAATTTCTCTTCGTTGTCTTCAATACACAGCCGATCAAGTAAGCGTAGGGATTTAAACAACAGCAAAGCAAGTTTTCACTCGTTCGCTACTCTCCTTTCCACTTTTTTCTCAACCGTATTCGTACAGTTTATTTGTGCTGGCCCTACAAGTCGTAAAATCGGCGGCACGCTTTAGATCGCAATATAACAAAGGATTCACTTACAGTGCGGGGACTATTATATTATTTATTAGACTATGCCGTAGACTTAGCATTTGTTACAGCTTTTACCATTTCATCGCACCAGCGCAGACAAGTGCCCGGTGTAGTGTTATTCTTGACCAACAGCGGAATAAACTCTCTGGGTCCACAACTGTACGAATGTTAGAGTATATACCCTCTGTGATTGCACCGATCCAAGTGGCGCTAGTTTCGTTATTCACCACGTGCCCGACACCTCAAGCGACTGCTTAGCTACATGACATCGTCTCGCATACTAGAATGAGGCTGATCTGATTCCGACACCTCAAACGACACATAAAAGCATTTCCGCAACTCCCACTGCCACCGAAAGGCCCCTGTGAGGCCAACATAAGTCGAAAGGGAGCTAGTAACACTCACGCTCACGCTCACCCGTAGTTTTGTTGTCAGGCTAGGTTTGCCAATATACCTAATATCAACTTTAAATAGTAACAGTTCGCACATCGATCGAATACTAGTGTCACATCACCGTGGTCCGCTAATCTTAATGATTGCCCGGCAGCATTTTACTAATGGGGAGAGAGTGCACCTTGTCTCGGATACTAGCACAGGGCGATCCGTACCGACACCTCAAACGACTGCCCGTCTCTACTAAGGAACTTCGACCTTTGCCCAATGACCCAAGTCTCCAGGTGACCCAGGAATTATTTGGGGTCGGACTAGCAGCTCCCTAGTTTTAGGGGTAAACGCCGCCTGGCAGAACATTTGCCCATATTGCCTTTGGACTCGATTCTTGTGGCAAGATGCTCGAGGACGTGAAACGGCAAGAATTGTTGGTGAGAACCAATCTGCTGTAGCAAATATATACCAGCGCAATCAGGAAACTGAAAGGAGGTATAAACCTCAAGAAAGATGGTTACAGGGTCAGCATTATACCGCCCATAATTATTGCAAGATTGGATTTTGTCAGAAATCACTTGAAATGCAATTATGACGCAAGGTACTCTTACATACAGAGGAGAGCGAGTATGGAGAAGATCCGGGGAGAGATATGCCCAAGCTTGTATTGACGAGAGACTTCCATTTATCTATGGTTTGGTTATGGTTTGAGAAATCGACTAGGGCTCTCTGACAGCATATACGAAGGTCCTAAATGATCCTGTTGAGCCTTTCATTTCATTTTGATGCATGATTATAATGTGATCCTTAATTTAATTCAAGGTATGCAAGTTGTCATTAAGGCCAGAGGAGGGAATACACAATATTAATTATAATTAATTTATTATTGTAAAGTTGTACTACTCCTTCCTTTAGTTCCGAATTACAATCAGTTCAACCTTGTCTGAACCATTTAAAGGGAAAAAAATTGAAAATATCTAACAACCTACCCAAAAGACGCCAAGGTATTTAGAAGTTAGCGGAAGAGCTTTTTAGGTGATCCTTCCACAGGAAATTTGACGATGACTCACTGACAGTAATATACCGCATTTCACTCGCATTTTTAATATAAAAATAAGCCATCTACTTTGATATATATGATGAATGTAATATATTCAGTACCAACTGTAATAACAAACATTTACATTTCTAATAATGATATTCACTCGGAAACTCGGAACATCTATATACTTCTTCGTTCTTATTAAGGTGAAGGTGCTGAGATATCATATATCAAGACTTGGGATAACTTATTGAACTTTGTTTTCTTTTCTCTTATGCCATCGTTGCACTTTAGAGGCTTTCCATAATATACATATTTTCGTTGTATACCGGTTGCCTTTATGATTATTTTTTTAGTTTAGTTTAGTTTCATGATTAGAAGGTAATATAATTAAATATTGATTGTTATGGTACAAAGTGAACAGATTAACGACAAAATAACACTGAGTGTTCTTAGAATCAAAAACAAATCGTTTGCTCACTATAGTTCTGATTAGTTTAAAAGCTTTTTAATAATTTGATCTGCATCACTAGCCTTGTTCGCGGAGGCAGTTCCGAACTAGTTCAGAACGCTTTCATAAGCGCACAACACGCTATTTGATTTAGAAAGCACAACAAAATCTTGGTGTGCGCGTATGAAAGCGTTCTGAACTATTTCGGAACTGCCCCGCGAACAAAGCTAACTATTGGCACTGACAGTTTTTCTTTGACTGTAATTTTAATCAATATTGACAAACCTCTTCTCTAGACCGTCAATCATTTTGATCAAAAGCTGGACGCAATCGATTGAATTAACGGTCCAAGAACCTGCTTGGCGCTTGACCCAAATGTTGACGGTGATTGATAGAAAGTTTGAATGACGAGTGTACTGTACCGTCTAGGGCAATTTTGATCAAGCATTGCATCTGTCACATGCTGGCAATCGAGACGCGGAAACTGAATCTGAAAATTTTGGAATTTCGCGAGAAAAGTGTATAATGTCAGATCTGCCAATTTCAACTGCGGGTTTATCTGCCTGCAAATTGAGTTACACAGGCATTGCCCTGAGCTATAGAAAGTAAACAGCAAGGACTACTTAAAAGACGTTGAAACCGGACTTCACGGTTAATGAATAAAAAATAAATAAAAGATTTAAGAACTAATTTCAACCGAGAGCACAAGGCGATCGAGAGAAAAAGAAAGTTTGGGGCATCAACGGATGAGATCCCAGAACCTTGGCTCTGGTATTACAAGAACCTCGCTTTCAAAAAAGATCAGATCGAAGTCGCAGACAGAAACGTCGGTATCTCATTGCATACCACTCCAACATGATTCCGTAAGGTCTTTATAATTTACAGACATTTCTAGCCCCAAAGTACCTACTTCATATTATTTCAAAGTCACATGGTTATCGTACATTAACATTTGTAACACAAAGTTAATGTTGTCACCGATAACTGCAAAAATTGCCTGCCTTCTCGAAGTTTGTCACTCAGAGCAACTCTTCCTAATTTGAATTTCCTCCTTAAACATGGGACTTATCTCATTTTGACAGTCAAGTGTTAAAGTTCAAAGTGTACTCAAAAATAAGTCACTTGTCAAGTTGAAATTATTCTGTCAGCACGGACACAAAATGGTGTTTTGTTTCCAGCTCAGAAATTTCCAATACAATCTGCACCATAACCAAATTATGAATAGCCTTTTTTATGACCAGCATGATATCAAAATGCAGTGGCGGCTTGGCCTATGAAGCAAGTGAAGCAACGCTTCACTCAAATAATCAGTAAAATTAATAATATTTAAGTATTTAATTTTATTTTATTGTGTAATTATTTTTCTCCATATAACATTTAAACTATAATTTAATGTATATTTAATTTTCAACCTGCTTTACCATAAAACTGTAATTTAGAATTTCGTCTTCAACTAAAGCAGGCTTTATCGTATACACCTATTTAACATACTTAATTTACATACCTATAGGTATTTCTCTGTTTTTTTTATTCGTATAATAATAGTAAAACATTATTTATTTCGGTCTCTCTCTTCCCTGTGTGCGGCAGTTGACACCCTTGCCAGTGCTTGTGTCCTATGACAATAACCTATTTATTTATCATACACGTTCTTATGCAGATGAAGCGTGCCTCAACGCATTTTCATCTATAATTCAGCAACAATGGGCAACACTGCCATCTGGCATATACCCACTATACAACCACCTATCGCTCTCCGTCTAATCATAGTTGCCAGCGTTTAGTTGTACTAAGCATAGCATACGAATCTTGCCATTAAAAAACCACTATAAGAAGCACGCTTCATATAGATGCAGCAGAGATTTAATGTAAAATAAGGTTATTTATTTATTTATTTATTCACGGACAAAGTCCATTTATACAGCATACAATATAATATAACAAATATAATTCCATGCAATACTACACAAATTTAACAATTTTACAAAACCTAAGAAACTTTAAATTACACAATAAGTAGACAATTTAAACATAATTCAAGTTATACTAAAGCTATTCGCAAGACCCACGCCAGGAATAAAAGGAAAACCATGATCGTCAACGCAACAGGCATCGATCGACTTACGCAAAACTGCCGTCACGACGCTCACATTTCAAACGGCGAATAAATTCACCTACAGGCGCAAAGAAATCAATTCTTAAGTAAGAATTCGCCATCCTGGCCACTCTAGGGACAAAATTATTTCCTCCGTAATTTGTACGGTGAAATTCCTCATGGAAAAGGTGAGAGTATCTATTGTTCCTAGACGGTACATGAAAATGAATATTGGACAACAAATAAGAAGACGATACCATATTGTTCAAAAGCTTATAAAGTATTAATAGATCTCTGACGACCCTGCGATCACTCAATGTAGTAAGCCCCAGCTCGCTCATCATTGTTCCGTAATCGAACACAAAATCGATAGGACGCGGACGACCAAGCTTAAAGTGAACATACCTAAGGAAACGCCGCTGAACGCTCTCAACTCGGGCAGAATGGCAACCGTATGACGGGGTCCAAACCGCCGAGGCGTACGCCAAATGTGGTCTGACGAGCGTCGTGAACAAAATTCTAATAGTATTCACATTACTGAAATCAACCGAGCAACGCTTTATGAAGCCCAACACTTTCAGAGACTTGGAAGTCGAGTGCCTGATGTGATCCACAAAGCTCAAGGAAGTGTCCAGGTAAACTCCCAGATCCTTGACCGAAGATTTGTATTTTAGGACTGAATGGTCGACAAAATATTCATACAAAAGAGGTCTCCTGGTTCGGTTGAAATTTACGCAAAAGCACTTAGAAACATTTAAAGTCATACCATGCAACTCACACCAATGCATAAATCTCACAACATCCTCCTGCAGAAGATAACAATCTGTGGGACCTCCGATATGCCGGTAACACTTCAGGTCGTCGGCGAAGAGCCTGAATTCACTGTGAATGAAACACTGCTTGATATCATTTATAAATAAGTTAAATAACAATGGCCCGAGGTGAGAACCCTGGGGGTCACCAGAAGAAACCGAAATAGGGTCAGAAAGGAAATCACTGAAACGGACTATCTGAGTTCTGCCAGTCAGGTAGCTCTCCAACCATCTCAACAAACGTGCCGACATGCCAATACACTCCAGTTTGTGTGGGGTTATATGACAACGCTTAGCGAGTGTTTTGTACCTATATGTCGATTATTATTTTGATTATATATCTATCTCTGTCACACAGTCGCAAATATCGAATGATGTGCTAAATGCTAATATTATTTTTATTTACTTTTCGGGAAGCTTAAAGTTTTGATTTTTGATGTTGAATACAAATTAGTCTTTCTATTTAGTGACCTACATATTTAATTTAAGTTTTAAAATCTAAAAAAGTAGTGAACATTTTTATAAAAATAAATGGGTACAGGTACAGTAAAATATTGTTTTTTTTTTAATATAATATACCTATTATTAAGTATATGATTTTATTTTATGTTATGCTTCACCACATTAAACTGCCACAAGCCGCCACTGTCAAAATGTTTCAATGATTTATTTGATTGGATAATACCATTGAAACTTTCTATAGCATCCTATAGATAACAACCAATTACACTTATCTTATCCCATAGTTTACCTAACGTAACCCATACAATCAAAAGGTCCACACTATTTCATGCAAATTATCCAAAACTCCAACTCCATTAGAAGAGAAGAGAAACTGGAATGTATGCATGGATTGTAGCAGCTCGCATGAATATAACCATTATTTTTCATTAAGTATCTACACCCTAAACGCGGAACACACAAAAATATTATCTCTTTTCCGTCTAACTCATTTTTTGCCGCTATAAAATTATTATTGTTAATATCTTTCAGGGAACGCTTGCAGCTTCATAATTTTGTGTAATGAAAGAAAATTCCTGGTGGCTCAAATAAATTATTTTTTTCCAGAAAACTCAGAAGCAATCGATTTTGTTTTCAAGAAAGACTTTTATTAAATATATGGATCAATAATTGATACATTCGGTCATCCCTCTACGCGGTGTGGCAATCCTTTCACCACTGCACTGGGGGTCAAGTGGCACATTTTAAAAGGTAAATCGATTTTCTTCCATAAGTCTTTGAGTGTTTCTCTGCCATCCTTAAAATCCACATGCCACTTGTCTTTCCAGGGCAAGATGCAAGTTCCCAGTAAAGCGATGACATTTCTTCCATAATAGTTTGAACCGAGTTTCTTTGTCTAGTCAGGAACTTATAAGGCCGGTGTTCGATTTTCTCGACATCTTTATTTTTCTTCTCGATTGAGTTGCTTGATCCACGATAGTTCAAAGATTAATGACCTGAATGAGATAAAGCTTTGTATTTCCTCGAATAATGAGTCAGGGAACATATCACGACTAGAAATATCCAGACCATCCCCCGGAAATAAAAGAAACCCTCGATAATTGCAACATATTATAATTTATCTTTGCTAATCTTGAATCCATTTAATAGGGAAATGCAGAAACTTCTTGTGATAACAACAGTCCACTGATTGCTCACGTTATCCTTATTCTGGGACACTATGTACACACAAATATTGCAGCATACAAGTTGCTAATAATATTAAATGCTTGCTTTCTTTAGACAAGCCATGGAACAGTATATTTGGCAACGTCGAGTTCCAGTCGATTTGTGTGTGTTTAAAATTTTTACATTATTACATTGCAACATGCGCTCTAATTAGATCAGCAACGGGATTACGATAACACGTCGTACGTCCAAGAAAATTGGATTTATAATAGGGAGGATGTGTTATAATGTATTAGTGTCACCCGTCCCCAACATCCCTATATGTAATGTTTCAACATCGCCCATCACTATAATATGTAACAACTGTCAACATAGACATATGACAACCCACTTGCATGACGCTCGCTAAATGTTAACCACAAACAGTACCTCATACTATTTTATGTTATACTTGTTTATCTAAGTTATCTTAATAAATAATAATTATTTATAACTCTAGTGAATATTATTACCCACTAAATAATACAATTAATATTTCTAATAATTGGAATATTAAAAAAAAAAGAGAATTCTATGTTACAAAATACTATTAAATACAGTTTCCAAATATTTTCGTTGCGGTCGCTCACCGCTCGAGTATGTTACAGTAGAGTGGTTTAATAACCGTATTGCGGTGTTGCCATTGTCTGTTCAAGGATTCTCTAAAAAAGGTTTGTGTTCGTAAATATAAAAATTTAAAATCTACCTAATATTTTTAACTTCGCCTCAAATAATGCAGTTTTCAAGTGTGCATTGGTGTATAAAAATGAGATTAAAATACATGGAGTTGATAACAATGACATGCCTGGTATACACCTAGTCGAGTAGGTATATAGTAATCTAGGCAGGTATTATATAAAACGCAAGCCACGCTACGGTGATAATGTGACATCAAAGAAAAATGAAATGAAAAATGCACGCACTTTTTCATAACATTAAATAGGTAATTTTAACGGAAAAAGGAAAAATGAGTAAAAATATGTGCGATAACAGCGTGCATACATTTCACAAATCAAGTGGAATTTGTTTTACTTTACAAAATTTCTAAGCGTAGATGAGGAACGAATGTCATCTTTATTATCGTCGATAAGCTGAGGATGTTTCTCAAATCCTATTTAAGCGACCGAGTCCAATGTTTCTTATAACGGATTTCAATCAAAGGATTACTTGGCAACATCGGGTGTTCCTCAAACCTGGGACCCCTGTTGTTTTTGATATTTATCAATGATCTTGAGGAACGTTTGTGTTGTGCAAAATTGATGTTTGCGGATGATGTCAAACTCTTTGTGCAGATTGATTGAATTTTTTAAGAACTAATTTGCAAATCCTTTTAGAAGACGTTCCACTCAACGTACGGATGTCCATGTGGTATCAATACGATGGATGCCCAGCGCATTTTTTTGAACAGGTGCGCAATTTTTTAAATGTTGTTTATCCAAATCGCTGGATTGGAAGGGGTAGCGTATTTTTGTGGCCACCTAGATACTCGGACTTGACAGTGTTAGATTTTTATTGGTGGTGAAGGATAAAAAACATGGTTTACCAAACACCACCAACCACTCGAGAGAACATGATTGAGCGAATTCAAAATACAGTAGCGTCGCTTCCACGAGCTGAAATAGAGGCGGCGGTTGCTAGTACGTTAAAAAGAGCCAATAGCTGCATTTTGCAAAATGGGGGTCATTTTGAACATTTATGAAAGTTCTGTTGGTAATTATAATGTTGTTCTTTTTGTTTTGATATTATTAGTGTTATTGTTAATTTTTATTATTTTCATTGGTTATCCATTGTTATTTCTTTATTTCCCATGGCATTCTTGATCAAGGAAAATTAAAGATACATGATTTTTCAACGAATTTTCGTGAACAACATTCTTTTGGCCATAACTTTGAAACGAATAAAGATTTTGATGTACGGTTTTGGACTTTTTTGTTGCAAATTCAATTTACTTTTCATTTTTGATAAAATATTTGTATCATTCCATTTAAGTTTTTAAAGAAAAATCAAAAAACCTTGGGTGTTGCAAATATCGACATCTAGGGGAGCCCCAAAAAACAATTATGATTTGAAATATTTTTTTTCTTCATCAGCAAGGCTTCAATTCTCAAACAAAAATTAGATTGATAAATTCGGTTAAGCCAAACCAAAGTTATAGACATTCTCATAGGTAAAATTTCGTCCTTGCCTGCTGCCTTTATTTCAAGCCGCACAATAAAAAGTGCTACACAAAAAAGATGCCGAATCTCAGTAGCATTACTGTGGCAGTATTGTTTTTTTAACTTATATTGCGAAATTTTCAATAAAAATGCATTTTTCGCATTACTGTATCTATTACGCCCCTAGCGGTGTAGTTAGGAATTAAATAACTATTTCAAGCGATTTCCCATGGTCAATTTCCCTAAGAGAATTTTTTCCCCATTGTGCTACGACTATTATTTCCTGAGATATGCTACCTGTCCACCCTTAATGGAATACCCGGTACAGTTACTTTACTTCGTGTCGGAACGTTTTATCTCTCTGTCTTCAAAGCAATTCGCTACTATAGTTATAGTATAGTATCTTATAGTATATATAGATATAGTATAACATAGTCGGGCCAGAATGTGGCTGGAATTGCGACGAGTCGATGCCGTTTTTAGCGTCTAGTGACCCTTCTTATCTATAGTTATTATTCTATGACAGTACCTAATTTAGACAGTGCTACCACGGTGTTAAACAGCAGCTATTACTTTAGTGTTATTTAAATTCTTTTCCACCTAAATGCTATTTTTGTTGAGATAAAAATTTTAAAAAATTAAATAATAGCTTAGCCGCCGTTGTAAATACAAACAATATTATTTAAGTACATGGAACCATGCCGACGATCTAAACAAAACAATATGAAAGTTAAATATACGCCCTTACCTTGGCACAGAACAAAGAAACACAAAATAAACAACCACCAGATTGAACTACTTCTCATGTCTTTTATAGGCAGTCTAGAACACACGCAGTAGCATCACATTTACATAACTCAAAAAAAATCTCACCGTTAAACACAAACTAACGTTTCTTTAATAATTTTTTTAAATCCCGAAAATATTCACATAATAAATTAATAATACTCCTATTTCTTTTCCAATCAATCCCGAATATATGGTTGAAGAAAACGCAGTAATTAAATGATCTATTTACTTTTTGCCGAAAGTTTTACAAAAGTTTATCGTAATTTTAGCTGAGAGTTAGGGTTTGGAAGCGTGACGTCGCGTCTCTCGGTCAAAAAGCGTCTGATCCATCGCTGAAACTGAATTTATATAGTTATTTGGGATGTTTTGGTTTGAGAATGGCGCGCACTTTATTACAGTGTATATATAATAGGGGGAAACATTTGGAGAAGCGGATAATGACACCTATCTTACCTTACAAGCCATAATAACAACAAAGGATTTTTAATGTTCGGATAAAGAAAGAATAAAAATATAAAGTAAAGTGTCTCTCAGTTCAAAGATTATTAATCTTTGCTCAAACTAATGTTTTCCTCTATGTCACCAAGGTTTTCACGTTAATATGGCAATGTGTTTGTAGGTAATGTATAGGTCATAAGTGATGAAGATGTAGTTACAGTGCGAGCCGACGTCGAGTGCTGTGAATCATCACGTGAGTTATTACCATTACAGCAAGTTGAATACTATAGTTTATCTAAACTAAACTAATAAAACTACTTGTTAATTTTTGAATTACTGTCAAATGTCATTTTTACCTTAATAATACAATGTAATTATTTGACTTATCATACTTGATATTGCTTGGATTTGATTAGGACCTTGCTGAAACTTTGGGCACAGCATTAATAAGTACAGCATTCCGACTCCACGTTGGCACTTTGAAATAAATTGTGACGATGACGCCGCCATTTTGGGTTACAAATCAGGTCCTGACTAAGAATAATTATAGTTTTCGGTTTCTAACCACAGTACTGTATTTTCATTTTTGTAAAAATATTTAAGTACATAATAATATCGCGGTCAATTTCAGAAATATTTGCGGTGTGTCATAGTGATTGAAAACAGCCTTGAGTGGTGGTATCAGTTAAATGTTGACATGATTGGGTGATTTTTAATAATAATAATAATAAACACAACAAAAATACAGACTTTATTAGTAAAAAAGGCATTTTTATAAAAGTTGAAGCAGTGCTTCCTAACTTAACCTAAACGTAACTTATATTTTAGCTTAAACCTATCTGAAAATAGTTTTACATCGCTGGCCAAATTAAGTAGGTAGCTTATGTTTACAAATTAATTTCTTCTATTACGTGTCAGACAGCGCTCTTAAACGAAAACCCCTGTAAACTTTTTATATTCTCCGGTAGAGCGTTGTAATATTTTGAAACCGTATAGGAAAATGGCCGCTCAAAGATTGATGTTGAGTCTAGCGGTGGCGTAATGACAGTTGTATGAGGAATATTCACATCATACACCGATCCCCGGAACTTCATATAAGTATTCCGCCTATTTCCATCTGATGATTTTTATTAGTCAAAATTAGTGAATGAAAATCCGACGTTTCATTCTTAACCAGCCGATTTTCTTAATCTTATTGCTAGCCTCTTTCACCCCTACAAATTCCACATACAAGCCGTGTGCCTGAATTCTGCATCAACTGGATCCTGCTCTCAGCAATTTTAGTCAAACAAGGGCCATATATATATACTCAATAATATAACCCCTATCATGCTATCTCGCCACGAGACAACTTGTGTTTATGTTTTACTTTCATTTAGTTTAAAAACATATTAGATACTGCCATTTCGTAATATAAATTTTACAGTCCTCCCTGATTGTTCATGTCCTCCCTGATTGTTCATCGTATTAATCATAAGATACGTTAATAAAAATAAAATTCTTTTAATTTACACGAACACTATACTAAAAACGCAAAACACAGAATTAGATTTAAACACAATATTTATTTATCTCGTACACGCCGACAATGAACACAATATTGAACACAGGAGTGAACGGTATTTATCTACCTCTATGTGATTATTGTGACGTTGTTACCCATAATGGCGGCATGCGCGACGAAATACGCAGGACGGCTCGCAAGCGGAAAGTCAGAATACTGTATTATTTATTATACTGTGCTTTGGGGTTCGGTAATATTTTGAATTTTGTGCATTTTTGTCATAATACACTTTGCAATTTGCAGTAACCATCTAGTAGGCAAATGCCATACTCAACGTTACGTATAGAGAAACGTCAAATATTGACAATTAGTGTAGGACAGGTAACACGTTTAATCCTGAATTAACGCCAATGAATCCAAAGAAATTTAGAAGACTACAGAGAAATGTTATAAGATTTGGTAGTCGAAATATTAAGAGACGACCAACACAACAAATATTAATAATTAAAATAAAACAGTAACCCTGTATATCTCTGTTAGTGGATGTAATGGCTTATATTCAGTGTACTGTTACTATCCAACATCGGAAACAAAAACACCAATTCACCTATAGAAAGACCCAATATTAAGCCAAAACTTGTAACCGTAGAAATATACCAGGTTCCCCATAATAGACCCATTTTATATTATTAATAAATTCCCTACGAGATAACTAAATAGGTTTTTCTCTGTGGGATTATCTTCTGTGTTTTTGTGATTTTAGTAAATTATTAATCAAGTAGGCACCTGTCATAAATAAATTTTAAATTAATAATTTCGTGGAACGTCATTTTTCTACGAGAAGTTTGTTAGTTTTCATCAATAATTATTTAATGTTTTTGCTTTGAGACTTTATTTCCACATCCGTTTGAACTTTCATGGATTACTCAATCCAGCAACGTGTGTTTTGTGCGTAGAAACTTACATAAGAAGCAATTCGATAGAAGAAGATTGGCGTGCATTCCGGCGTCAGTTTAATAACAACAATAGGGTCACGCTCCAAATCATAAAACTGTTAAGTTATGAGTTCGTGAAAATGGTTCTGTACAAAATTTGAAGAAGCCTGGACGTCGAAGAACAGTTCGTACACCAGAAAATATTGAACGAGTAGAGTTGTGTTTACGAGAAGTCCTAAAAGGTCTGCCAATCGACAAACCCTTATCCTAGGAATATCGAAGGAAAGCTTAAATCGAATTCTTTAAAGCGATTTAAAATTTCATCCCTATAAATACCAAATGGCACAGCACCTTAACAATCAAGATAAAGAAGCAAGGCTAGCGTTTTGTCAAGAATTTTTGGATTTACATCAAGGAGCAATTCAGTCTCCTAATGACCGACGAAGCAAATTTTTATTTGAACGGCATGGTCAATAACAGAATTTTAGATACTGGTCAAATGAAAATCCTCGTGAAATATTTACACAGAACCTCCATAATCCAAAAGTTGTTGTGTGGTGTGCAGTAGGATCTTTTGGTATTATTGGCCTTATTTAACATCCGAGCGCTACGTTAATATGCTAGAGACATTTCTCATTCCTGAATTAACACGTCAACGACCAGGGCTAATTTTTGTAACTTTCTCCTGGGCCAATGTGCTTTTTTGTTGCATTTTGATAAAGATGTCTGATAATATACTTTTTTTTTGAAATGTGAATTATTGGAAATGGGGTTTAAAAGAAAAACCTGTGCACCAAATAGGTACACACGGTCTGAGTGAGACAAAAATATGAATATGTTTACTACAGACAGTCCTTTATTTGACATATTTGCATCACATAAACAACTAAGACACTCAATGAAAACGACAACACAGATAAAAACAATATAGCAACGTGTAGAAATAAACAAACTAACGAAACATAATATAACCTAAAAATATAATATGTTAGTTTGGTTGGTTATTGACCGTGCACAGATATTTAAAAATTTACTTTATATACACGTTCACAATTTTAAGTTCAAGAGTAACGAAATAAATAGATAGATACTATAATATTTATGATATATCATTAAGTAATCGATAAAATTAGAAATGAATACAAATTTATATACATAATAAAAAATAAAAAACCAAAATATTTTTCTGAACCCAAGGCATTTTTTATTTCCCAGGGACCAAACCTCCTAAACACCACATTTAAATGCATTGCATCTGTGTTCCTGGCAGACCCACATGACTTCAAACATTACCGTTAACTGTGCCCAAATAGGGACACACGGTCTGTGCGAAAAACAGAGTGTGCACCAATATGATGCACATGGTGTTAACGTGTTAAATAGACGAGGATTACTAAACAATGCGTTACTATTCCAACAAGATGGGGAAACAGCTCATGCGCCCGAAACTCAATAAGGGTCCTGCGAGATTTGCCTTGGCATTCGAGGTCCCCCGACTTAACGGCACCCGAGTTTTTCCTTATTTAAAGATCAGGTTTGATGATTATAAGCATTACCAAGTATCTAAAAATGGATAATTAGATTCTTATTTCATTTCAGGTACAAAAAAAAAATATAATTCTATTGACCTGTAGACGTAAGGTAAATAAAATGATAATCATTTAACTTCATAGTAATATATATATTTATATACAAATTTCCAAAATTTACAGTTTTTATCTTAAATATCTATACCTACAATATAAGCCCAGTCAAGAAATAGCTATGAACGTGACACACGTTACCCAGGGGCGGCTCGTGAGGTCTGAAAGAGGTGGTGCACAACAAGGTGGCAATAAGGTAATAACACCCAGTTAGGTGTCCATCAAAACTTTTTTTATAGTAATGCGATCCTCAAATGTTAATTTAACATTATTTACATTCATATATTGCACTGAATTCATCTTTACTATTGTAATTGTTCAACATCAAAACATTCACTTTGCGAAAACAAAAACAACAACACCACACGCACAAATTTTATTCGTATAGACTGATGGGTAGGGCAACACCCCAGATATTACGTCACAAATACGTTTAATTTCTACTGTTACTATCGTATAGCGTAGAGAGGCATTGCTGTCTCTGTTTTTCGCAGGCGATAGCAAAGAAAACAATAGAAGCACAAAAATGTTGTGTCCAAGAGCATCGTAATATATACTAGGACCTACGTTCTGTTTCATTACCGTGAATAGACGGAATAGACGCGCTGCAAGAGTGATTATAGTATAGACAGGACCGTCTTGGATTCAAATTTTCAAATGCAAAATTTTATAATTTTATAGGGAATTCTAACGAAATCACACTGGTCTGGTGCGAAGTAAAAAATCCAAAATTATTTTTTCTACCTCATTTTTTAGGCACGTGCCCTTATGGACCAACCGCCACTTACGTTACCACTATTCTTGATCCAAACTGTTTATTGCCTTTAAAACATGATGCAGATTAACACCCGTCATATGGTTGTTATATTTTTATTCGGGGTCTAGCGCTAAGTAATACTTATATAAAAAAAAATACTTTCTGCACGTACAATTTACGATTTTTTCTGTCCAAAACATGCCAACCAATTCGCTCTAATAGTATTTTGATGATTTTTAACATGTAACTTTAACTGATCACGTAAAGTACAACTAAAACCACAATAGCCACATTTAAAAATCTTCATTTTAGGAATACTATCACTTGTATTATTGTTACTGGTGCAACTGTTATTACTCGTACCGCATCTCTTCTCGATATTATGCGATATCAACTCATACTCGTTGAGAAAATGTTTGTTACATTCTGTACAAACAATTCCAAAGTCACTACTGTTGTTACTAGTTTCTGTTGTTTTAGTGTTCTGTTTGTGGATTTGTTTCTCGTGGTTTTTGAGATGATAAAGTAAAAAATAATCGTTGGGAAATGATTTGTTGCATACGGAGCATGTATGTTCTTGCTGTGAATAATGCTCTTTCAGTTTGTGTCTTTTCATTGTTGATTTGTGCCACGTGGAAAATGTACATTCTTTACATTTGTATGGCAGCTCACCTGAAGCAAAATTAAAACTTCTACATATTGTTAAAACGATTTTTATTTGTTTTAAAGTTTGGAATCATATTTTTTATTAGCTAATAATAATATTTAGCCTCAATAGGTATAACTGTTTGTTGTAGGTAGGTACCTAAGTTGTCAAATTATTTGATAATTTTGAATTCAGACACGCGATTTTCTGTAATCTTATATTAACGCGGCCCAGTGAGTCATACAAACTTACGCAGACACCACAGCATACAATAATGTTCTTATAATCGGATATCTATTTTCATGTACCTATCTTTTACTTGATTTATGATAATCTAAGAGCAACTATTTACCATTTTTTATCCTTAGCAACACTTATTGTTGTTAGGTGACTGCTGTTATTTTCGCTGAAAAGGTTACATTGTTAAATTTGACGTACCTAAAACCTACAGTTAACATTTTGTCGATAAAGCCTTATATTTTTGTTTTTTACAATAATTATACCTACAATATTATTGGAAGACAAAAACCATTTTAAACAAAATGTAGGACAAGGCGCCGTGGCTTAGTTGGTTAAAGCGCCTGTCTAGTAAACAGGAGATCGTGAGTTCGAATCTCGCCGGGGCCTATTCTTTTTTTATTTCAAAAATTATACATTTTAGAGATTGTATTAAAATAGTATATTGTGTGTCTATTCTTTTTTTATTTCAAAAATTATATATTTAGATCATTTCATGTGAGTTTCACACTATACTTTTTCTACGACAGTTTTACTGCTTTTGAATAAATTAAACTTCATAATTTTTAGGGAAATATTTGTTTTTCGAAACTTACCTATACTCACCCTGTTGGTGTAAGCCTAAATACGATGAGTTAAAAGTATTAAATTGATTAGGTGGTGTTAAACTATATTCACCATCACTGTTTTGCATTATATAAATACCCAGCTTCGAAACCTTCGAACTTAGCGAAATAATGTAAACTGTCAATATGGTTTAAAATTGTATTGTCGGCGTTGCTATGGTGATATTTCAGAACCGATTCATTCAAATGGAAAACAGCATGGCAATGTACTACATTTTCAAATTATGATTGAACATATAATAAAGACATTTAAAGACAGTCGTAGAAAAAAAATATTGTCTCCGGTGGCGAATCGAAGCCCGCTCGCCTTAACTAAATCATTCCTTAATCATTTTAATGGACGCTTTACGCACCTATTAAACATCCATATTTATTACATTAACGGTACAGATTACTACAAGCAGATTTGTTTAAATTTGTTTTGAATGTTTGTTCAGTTATTCAAAAGGAAATGTTTATTTATTTTGTTCAAAAAGTGTCTATTTACATAAAAATCCAGTACCTGTGGAGCAGGTTATTTTCAGAATCATAATTATTGTGGCGAATATTAAAAAGTCCCCTACACTTAGAGATAAATAAATACATCCGGCAACACCGCGTTGACTATACTGTCGTAATCGTTCTCGAAAGCTCGCGACGCAAACTAACCAGAAGCGACTCTGTGCAGATTTAATAGGGTATACCTCGTCCGGGGCAGCGCTGTGTTAATCTGGTAGAAAGTGCCTTGCTTACAAGTCTAGATCTGGAATGGACGTACGCGCGCCAGAATGTTGTAGAACAAAGGACTATTTACTGGAAGTGTTCGAGAAAGGAGAAAAACCATATAAATAGCCAACGTATAACAGGGACAGACAATCAGTTATGAAGTGAATAGTGCATAGTTGAGAACAGTATTGTGACAAATTATAATTAAATAATAAATAGTAGAAATAAATAGTGAAAATAAATGTAGTCAATTTAGTTAGTTAATGTTATTAGTTTGTTTAAATAAATTAGTTTTAAGTAAAGAGCGGTACTATTTGACACAACGAACGACGAAAAACGTTACATTATGATCACTGACCATACCGTTCTGTTTCTTTAAAAGTTACTTACCTCTATGTTGGTAGTAATGCTTCAAAAACTGCCTCTTCTTGCTGAATGTATCCCCACAAGTTGTACAATAAAAATTACACTTCATCGAATTACACCTATTTGTATTAATACTCCCATTTTCATTGGATGATACCACTGAATCTGCATAGGTTCTGTTATTCTCTGAAACTGTGCCCATATTCACATTAAAATAACAATTATTATAAGCGTTATTCAACTGCAAATCATTGGGAACTGAAATAGTGTTATCCATTCGCCAATTATTAGTGGTAGTTTCCGAATTCACTTGAGTTTGTGAATCAATAATCGGTTGCATATTATTTTCTTCTGAATTATCATCTCCTTCTGAATCAGAATCAGAACTAACTATATCAATTATCTCGATATCACAATCGTGTCCGGCAAAGTCAGTTTGTTCATTCGATATTCCATATGATAAATCTAACGGGATATCGTTATTATATGAATTTCCTACATTCACAATATCATTTGACACATCCAAATTGAATATATCTTTAACATCTATAGCAACGTTATCTATAGACCACTTTTTTTCTGTAGGTGTTTCTTCAATAAATTCTACAGGTTTAATTTCATCATCATCACTACTAAAGTAGTATTCCTCTTTGGATTGCATAGGTTTCATCAGTTCCGCAGCATTTATTTGATTGTCCTTATTTTGATTTAACACCAGATATGAAAGATCAATATTTTTGGCTTCAGAGACCTTCTGACCCGTTTTTTGAATGCATTCATAAATTTTCTCTTCCGATGTTAGGCATTTGATTTTGAATTCATATGATGTTTTCAGTAACTTTAGGCAGAGATCGCAGATGGTGTTTCCTTCGGCTATTTTAAGATCCTGAAAAATATTTTAAATATCTGAAAGGTATTCAATTTTAAGGAATTTTCTAACATATAACATTTTAGGGAATTCGCAATCTTTAGGTTGATGGTTGTTTAGTTCGAAAGCAACTAAGTAGGTACTCTACAATTTAAGGAATTATGTTGAAAAAAAATTAAGCAATTAGTGTTTTAGTTTCTAATTGTTCTACCTTAAAACCGAAATGTTGTCTGGTAACAAGCCATTTTCAATTCTCAAATACATTCCAATAACTCATTCACGAGTCAGTTGAATTAGAATCTTGATGAGATAATGTAAGCAAAGCCATACTTACACAAAATCCAATTATTTGTTTTAACGAGCGTAAACTTTATTATATCTAAAAAAAATCAAACTTGATCGATATTATCCACCTAATATCGATCAAATATGAGGATAAGATCGATCAATGTCTATTCACATGCTTCTAAGTCCTACCGATTTTCCTTTTTTAAAATAAATTTTTTGAAGCTCTTTCAACTTTCTTCTTCTTTCTCTTTGCTTCTTTAGGATCCTCCAAAAATGCTTGCAGCCTGCAGCGGAGTGGACGTTAGTATTTGAGATTGTAGTTTTCTTCTCTTAGGGCGTGGTTTTTCTGTTAATCGGGATGTCGGATTAGTCTTTAAAGGATTTATTCTTTAATTGAACGGTATTGTCTTTATCATCGGTTGCGTTATCGAAGACTTCTGTGATTGCTGATCACGAACTATCATTGGAATATTATGTTCCTCATTAACACTTCTTTCTCTTTTCGACTGAGCAGGTGGCTCCTTGTTACAGGCTTCCAGTGGTAGTGTAACTTGACGCATATGTAATTCACCATGTCTTCTGCTATGGGTCTGGATCTCTACTAATTCCTGGCGCTTCGGATCTAAATACATTGTTTCGTCGCCCAGTTCGATGGCTACTGCGTGGATAATGGAATTTGGTTCTTTTAATATTTCAGTAAACTCTTCTTCCCCAAATACGTTTCCGTCTAATGCAAAAATACCCGTATTTTTTAATGCGTTCAGACCTTTTTCTTTGGAAGTACTTAATGCGATTGTACGCCTTAGCAAAGAGGTCTACAATATCAGTCAAATCAATTTTATTATAATCATGGGACTTCATATAAAGATCGCATTCTTTGCTATAAACATGCTGTCTTCACTGAACTGAAAAACTTGACGTCCAGATGTAATGAAGCAAAATCGATCACAGGCGGCTAATATCGATCACGATGGCCGATTTTGCCACTGCGAGGACGCCCTGGTTTTTACATAAACAACTCCTAACCACAAAAAAATTAAATTTTCATAAACACGGTACCATTCAATTATTAATTTTAAAGTAGCTTCGAATTTTCTAACCTTGACAAGTACCTACACTTTGGTGAGCGGAAATAATAATATAAAAACTACCCAGAAACTGTTTGCGGCGTGGACACTCAGCATACAATGAAGCTGCCCGTTGTTGCTGTCGATAATTTGCATCTAATACATTGAGAGATGCCAGCACAGATTGTATTAATTAATTGTGTTGTAGGATTGCCTAATATTAAGATGATCGATATTACTTAGCTGCTGATCAATATTCGACTCCTTATCCCTATATATTAGGGAGTTAAGGCAAAACCAAGGACGTATACGTATCTCCATACGTAAACGTGAGATTTTGGTTATGTTTACACTAGATAAGCAGTCATTCAAAATAGAGTTAAGGTGCCATCCAATACGTATCGTATATGCGGAAGGTAGAGATAACTCTTTACTTGAGCAAAAGACTATTTTAGATTTTTCTACTTCAATTTACTATGTTGTTAATATTATTGTTTTTTTAATTATTAACCAAATACCTATATTTTATTATGTATACCTATAAACAATAACAGAAAAATGTTTATAATTGTTACAAAATAAACTACTTCTACTAATAATAATAATAAAGTATTTATTGCAAAATAGCTTAGCTTAATTTTCATTTTAGATTGAGTTTTTAATGTTCTATTCTAGATATTCGTAAGTTCATGTAATTCCGACAACAATCGGTTCAATACGTTTAAGTATACGATACGCGTAGTGGTACATATGTTTACGGCCTGCGTATCGTTAAACGTATCTTAAATTTAAAGAGCGCATGCGTAGATGTCAAAAGACACGTTTACGTATACGTCATTGGCTTTGCCTTAACTCCCTATTATATTTTTAACGATCCTGCAATCTTGTCGCCAACTTATTAAAAACTCTTAATGAAATTAACGAGATATGGAAAATAACTAACTCAGCATACATAATAATGAGTGTTGTCAAGTTATATTTTTAACAAGTTACTCAAAACATGCCACACAGAAAAAATTACTAATTCACACATCCCAAATATTTTTAATTTGTTGTATTTTATCTATTCTTACAAACTCCCTAATGCAACATTGGACTGCCTATTTCAAGCACAACAAATTATATCTAACAATAAGTAATATTGCTTACCTATCCATCTGACCAGAATTTATTCCCTCCCTATGTATTATGCTTTACCGACAAGAGTAATAATTAAAATGGTGCCCAGCGAATGCTCCACAGATCACCAGTGGTTCGTTAGAACTCAAATGTGGTCCGCGAAAGTTAATACTAGCCCTAAACTAGCCAAATTTGTAAAATACATGCAACCTAAACATATTCATGTAAAAGGTATATAATTTTCTGCTAGAAATGTTGTTTTGTGTTCTTAACCCTTAACTTAGTGGTCCCTGCTAACGAAAAAGAAATCCAAGTAAACTCCAGCGCAATATCTAGTCTCCATTAGGTCATAATATTTTTGAGGATGATATCCCTACATAAAAACTACTTTTAATAACACCAGAAGACACTGAATCCGCCGTTAACTGTCTGGCGGTCTTTCGAAATGAGACATCGTGTGAAAAAAATTACAAAATAAGTATCTACCTATCGAATTTATGATATGTTTACAATAATATTAATTTAGCCCTCTATATGACTTATTTTTATTCCGGCATACCCGAAGCCATCCATGCGTTGTGTAATATTGTGAACACAACAAAAATATTTAGTTTTATCTCTACTAGCATCCCTTCTTGTACCTATACCATAATGACAAAGAACAGTAGGTACCAATACGAAAATATAAGTACCTATTCGAGTTTCTTGAACTTAAATAATGTGCATTGACAATATTTCCTTAATGCTTACTCAGCTTCAAATGTGATGATTCGTCAAATTTAGGTATATATTGTAATAATTATGATCGTTACAATAATTATAACGTTAACATAAATAATATTTAGAATTCGTTTAGATTTTAATGGCAAATATATATAGGTATATACCTACCATGTAGGTAGCTTAATATTTTAGGATTGTAGGTACTTTTAGTTGGGCTATTTAGATGATAGTGGTAAAATATATAAAATTAGATACGGAAGGATTTTTGGTAATAATAACACTGGCAAAGGCGAACAACCACCAAAAATGAGAAATTACTTATACATAATTATAAAATTGAACTAGGTACAATGGGACTGAAATACAAAACTAACAAATTAATTACCATCTCAGGCACACAGGCTTGCAATAGATCTTGTACTGAGCATCCATACATTTCCAATCCAAAATCAAAATGTGTAAATGATTCCTCTTGATCTTTCACACGTAAACATGTTCGACAAATTAATATATCAACCATCACTGTATTATTATCCATTTTATACTATAATTTCTTCACTAATAACTTAAACACGTTATTTCAAATATTTAAAATTATCTATTTCATCTATCAACAGACTATTTGGATGCAGGCATCTTCACATAATTAACTTTTGCTTTTGGTTACCATAGTAACGCGAAAAAAAATCAAACCATTGCCTGCTAGATTTATCTCTATTGTTGATTTTTCTAAATCTGAGACAGATGTAGGAATTTTGTGTATATTTTAGACAAAATACCCTACTTATACATACAGCTGTGTGTTAAACTCAGGTACAAAAAATGTTAAAATACAAAATTTACACGAGTAGTACCGAATTTAATGTGTGTCGGTTACTAGCAACTATCTGATGTCACAGTCGCTATACTAACTTATTACCCATCTTTCAGCACAGGAGAGATAAACTATTGTTATTAAAAAATCTATTTCGGCCTACGATGAGCCAAGATTTTTGAACCATTTATTTATTATTATCCATAAATGGACATTGAAAATGACGTTTTAATCAAATTGAACATGTAGGTACCTACTACGTGTATATTTTATGGTTTGCGTTTACATGTCAGTGTCAATTTTAAAATATTAACTAGGCTGCACTATACTGATGAACTTCATTTCAATTTATTTTGAATTCTTTTAATGTAAATTTGCATTTATCATGACATAATAAAGATTTTAATTGAATTAATTTTGTTTATTTTCTTCCTATTTATAAATAACTTGATAATGCCTTTCTAAAATCTTTTCAAAATAGGCAAAAATTAAATTTCAAACCACAAATAAAAAATAGCATATTTCTTGAAGTAAGTTGAATGTTTAATACATAAATAAAGTAAGTATTTTGTGGAATCGACGTTGGTTTATTTATGTATTAAAAAATGAGAGCTTTTGCTGGCGTATCAAAATGTTTAAAGATGTTCAGCCTCTCAGCGTCTAGGGGCTGCCGCAGACAAAAAACGACCCAATTACAATGACCCAGCTCAGGGTGCTGTCTAGTGTTAAAAAACTGTCAATATTTGCATACAGTCCTATGCGTAGGTGAGAACAGTGACTTTCAAACGTATTGTTTGAAGAATTAGCAAACTATGGTAATTATACCAACTAGTACTACTGCTTCAGCTAAAAGAAGCCTCCCTAGATAAAAGTAAATAATAGTCTATTTAAGCAACACAATGGACCCAGAAAGATATCGTACCCAACAAGCATAGTTTTAAAGTGGTCACTGCTACTACCGTCATAATTACTTCAAAAGTTGCAGCGACCATTCTTCGCGACCACCTATCCTTATATTCCCTACATAGTATTCATCAAAGTGGGGAATGATTTTCTGGTAGCCTTGCCGTTCCCAGGTAGTTATTGAAACATACTGCGGTGCCTACTTCAAAGTTGCGAAATCGTAACTGCAACATAATTGCCTAATAGCAACATAGTACTGAGTTTTCAACACGATATTCCTTGTGTAGATAGGTTGGGTTTAGTAGGGGATCCCTTGGTGGCATGGGAGAGGGAGCATGATTCATGGCAAGTCGCTTGTGTTCTCGGAATCAGATCACGTGCAGTTTATTCCGCCAGTAATGTATCTGAACAATCGTTTCATGTGTTTGGGACGTCGTGAATTACGGTTGCTTTGTTGCGACGAGATGATAAACGCTGTAACGGATGCTAAGTCTGCGGTGTGTTAACGTGAGACAGGTCCTGAACCACTACCCCTTACGTCTTTATGCACAATAAATTGTCTCCTTCAAAAATGTTGGAGATGCCGAAATATAAATCCAAGACAAAAATGTCGGGTAGTTGGCATATAGAAATAGACCGATGGCGATCAGAACGCAATAAATTAAATCTATATTTATCACTATATTACGGCGGCTTGTCATATGAAGCAAGACTTCATCTAAATAAATAATCAGTAAAATTAATATCTAAGTATAGTAGATTTTGCTCTTCAAAAATTTTTCTAACATTTAATAATTATGATATATAAAAAGAAATCTTGCTTCAGATCAACTCAAATTTCATTGTCTAAATTTTGATTATTGTATTTTGATTGTTTAAGTAATGTTTTTTATGTAAAAAATTTTTTCGCTAACTGATATATAGATCTAATAGTATTATGAGGGCTTCTGTGTAAGTTTTTTGTCACTGATGATTCAATTGCACTAAGACCTTGGCACCTAGCAAACGAATATTGCCATTTACGAAGCGCGCTTCCTATAGGTGCAGCACAGGTTTAATGTAAAATAAGAGTATACGACAACGCTTGGCGAGTGTGTTATGTACATATATGTATTATTATTTTGATTCTCTCTATCTCTATCACACAGCCGCAAATTTCTAGTGCTATGAGTTTTTTTATCAACACTGCTTCTCTCAAGAACAGAAAAATGTTATTAAAAATATACAGACAGACCTGTTCCAGATTTAAATAAATGTTTGATAAATATATCTGAATAAAGGCAAAAGCAGGGCTTCTAATTAATACCAGGTATGAGACGTATTATGATTGGCTAACGGCAGCATAAAGTCACATTGATTGAGTTTCATAAAATGTTTTTTTTTTAGTATTATTAAGCACGTAAATATATTCTCCTCTATATCCTCCTTCCTCCTTTTTTGATGTGGCTGGAATCTAAGCTTGAATATTCCGATTTTTATTTACTCTACACAAGATGATTTCATGTTTGTACGTTATTTTAGTGTATTCTGCTTGTTGAGGGTTGAAGTTTAATGTTTTCTTTACACAGGTGTTTTGTCAGCTGGTGAGTTTTTTGCATATATTGGGTCTGCCAGATAACTTTTTTTTTTTGAAAATGCTATAAAAGAAAAACTGCTGAATATTTTCTCAAATTTCTTTTTTTATTTGAAAGTACAATCCTTCCGGTTAATAATGACAAATAATTTCATTCAAATGGCTGCCTCGGCTGGCCATGCAGTAGCCTACACGATCGGTCCAATTTTTAAGCACATTATCGATTGTGTGCAGCTGTATTTCACCAATGGCTTCACGAATATTGTCCTTTAAAGCGTCAATTGTCTCTGGCTTGTCGGCGTAACACTTATCTTTGACGGCACCCCACAAATAATAGTCCAACGGTGTCAAATCGCAGCTCCGAGGTGGCCAAACGACATCAGCTCTGCGGCTGATAATGCGATCTTCAAAAACAGGGCGCAAAACATCGAGTGTAGCTTCGGCTGTGTGGCACGTAGCGCCGTCCTGTTGAAACCAAATGTTGCCAATATCCTCCTCTTCAATTTTTGTGAACAAAAATTCGTTCAACATGGCCCGATAACGATCGCCATTGACTGTAACGGCCACTCCTTGCTCATTTGCGAAGAAAAATGGCCCAATTATGCCTCCGGACCAAAATCCGCACCAAACAGACTCGTTTTGGGTGCATCGGCTTTTGAATGTATGCGTGCGGGTTTTCTGTGCCCCAAATGCGACAATTTTGCTTGTTTACATACCCGCCAAGATCAAAATGAGCTTCATCTGAAAAGATGATTTTTTTGGCAAAATCGGCATCTTCTGTAAGTCGATCGCATGCCCACTGAGCGAAGCGAAAACGCATTGGATGGTCAGTTGGCTTCAACTCCTGAACCAATTGGACTTTGTATGGCGTCATACCAAGGTCTTTATGCAAAATTCGTCTCAATGATGTCTCCGAAATGTTCAATTGTTGAGACCGACGGTGAATTGATGTTGATGGCGCTTCACGCACACTTTCTGCCACAGCAGCAATATTCTCGGGTGTACGCACTGTTTTTGGCTTTTCACGCTTTGGTTTACCGATGAGGATGTCAGTTTCTTTCACTTTTTTCACGAGATAACGAACATACTGAGCTGACGGTGCTTCTCTTCTTCCAAAATCCGTACGCAATTTTCGCACACATTCTGCAACATTACCATGATTTTCAAAGTAATGTCGCAATATTTTCCAGCGTTGTTCAAGCGTATACACAACCATATTCGTTCAGCGGAAGGATAAAACTAATTATCTGTCAAATCAGACATGAGCCAAGTGTTACCCTTCACGAAATAAGCACTAGTTGAAAAAAAAAACGTTAGATGGCGGACCCGATATATACTTGTATACAAATTTATTGTCCATTTTACGTTTGTTTTCCCTTATGCGTGCGGTTTTTATTGTAGGACTGATCATGGCTTATTAAGCCGAAACTAGTTTCCGTTTTCATAATTGGATTAAATATTGTGTGGAGCTGACTTTGAACGTTTGTGTTTGTTTTCTTTTATTTGAAATATATTCTAGATATCAATTAAACTTTATGCAGTTGACCAAGTTTTTATTTTTTGTTATGCTTCACGCTTCACCACAGTAAACCGCCACTGCATCGAATATTAACTATAGACAAGAAGGTCCACTTGACGCTGAAAATGGCATCGACTCGTCGCATACCCAGCTCGTTTCTGGTCCCGCTACTATATATACTATATCTATATATACTATAAGATACTATACTATAAGCACGGCGAATTGCTTTATACACATGTACATCAGACGTGCTGACACAAAGAGAACTGTTTCTTATTTTAACTGTGGCAACTGTATATTACAATTCTTTATTAACCACAAATTATTTTTTGCAAATATAGAATAAAAATTTAACTCTATGCACCCTCTCGTAGATTCGCCCTTGGTTATAATTGAATTCTACAACAGTAAATAAATTATTTTAATAAATATATTTTAATTTAAATGCCTGGTTCCAACATACAAGAAAAAATTACAAACAACAAAGAAACCTATAGTGACACAAAACAATTAATAATTTTAAGTAGTTAATCAAAATATTATTTTAAAAAAATTTACAATTATTAACAACCGACGTAAAAAGAATAATTTACCATTATTGCTTAGATCACTCATTTATCTAATAAAATTATTAATATTACGAACTAAGCAAATATTTCCGCCGTCTTCTATGCCGCTTACTCTTCCGAGTGTTGTCAAAATTTTCTTCATCATCCATGTCATCGTCGGCATTCGATACTTTGGCATCATTACTGACCTCGGTGACAACAGATGGCGCATCTGCTGTTGATTTAACACCAATCATTGCATTCACCTCTGCATCAACTTCCATGGGTTCACCACTGCAATACAGACTCTTATCTATGCTGTTTGCCATACAACTATCCTTATTCATTGTTATAGTATTACTTTTAGATTTATTAGGTATCACAAATTCATACATAGTTTCAGTCTCTTCGAAGTCTTCATGATTGAGAGTAGTATTATTGTCCTCTTCCACACTTTCCTCAATAATCCGAATTTCTGGACCACCACCGTAAATGTTATAAAAAAAGTGCCAAATACATTCTGGCACTTCCGCCGCTTCATTTAGATCGATATTGGCACAGTTAATCTTAGTATTATCGATTGGCCCTGGTGGGTCCTGATTGTTTTTCTGGATAAAGTTCTGCCATTGCGTATACCAACTCGTTGACAAGTAATGTGTATGTGGTGCGCATTTATTCTGCGCATCACGACTGATTTGCACAAACATCTCCATTTCTCTTAGCAATCGCTTCTGCATCGCTGAACAAATGTGACATACGGTAGTGTTGGTCAATGGTGGACATCCACCAAACTTTTTATATAAATAGTCGTAAACTTCAAATGGTACAACACAGGATAAATGCTCAATATGTAACTCTCGGTCAGGATTAATCGCACCGTGACAGCAGAGAAAATCGGAATTGTCAATTGGACCAGGCTCGGCACAGTAGTAAAATCGATTTATCCATTGGCTAGAAATCCTTGTACGGCGTACGTCTTCCGCGCAGTTTGTCATTTTGTTCACTTTACTGCGCACCGCTTCCGCGCTATTTTGTACCTGTTGACAATTAAAACACTGCTCTAAATTTATGTTAACATCACGCTCAAAAGGAAAGAATAAAATATAAGTTGTTTTATGAGTAATACTAAGATAGTAGACCACTAATGATTCAGTGGTATTTAAAAAAGTATTAGATTTTCAGTTGTAGTGTTAAAAAGTGCCCTGCATTTCAGCACTAATAAATAAAGTAAATTGAGAAGATCCACAATATTTGAAGGAACTTGAGTTTTAAAAGAACGTACAAAAACAGATAAAAACAATACCTTTCTATAGAACAACACATAAGCTTCACACGTCTGTACTCTTTCTGCGCTCACTTTCGTAACGTACTGATCATCAAACTCATACCATTGTCCAGAATTTAGAGCGAAACAAGTGTAGTGACCTCCTCCTGCCGTACCATGATGACATATTACAGAATAGAGTTCATAGTTAGACTCCTTTGAGACACAATCGCTATGAAGGTACGGTCGCATATCGAGTCCTTTCAATGGGAAGCTGACGGCAGACGATATTTTACTACTGAACATTAGCTCGTGACGGAAACGCTTCAGATGAATGCAAAGCACTTCTGGTAGTTGTAGAACCTGTAAAACATTATATCAACTAAATTAGGAATAATAAATAAAATTAAAGAATATAATTCAGTGGAGAAATGAAATGTTTCGGAGTTCTTTTACTCCATCATCAACCTTACACATAAATAACCTAATTATACTTAACACACACAGCCTTTACACATTATTTTTAATATATCCCTACAAGGTCAAACGTTTCCTGACCTCTGGAAGACGGTACGTGTATGTCCTGTCCATAAATCCGGGGACATTAATAGAATAGAAAACTATCGACCCATTTCAATTTTATCAAATTTCTCAAAGGTGTTTGAATCGATTATTTATGACAAGATCTTTAACCAAATAAAGAATCGTATAATACCTCAGCAGCACGGATTTTTCCACAAGAGATCAACTGTCACAAATCTTGTCGCTTTCCTACAACAAGTGTATCCTATAATGGGCAACGGTCTTCAGGTCGATACAATATATACAGACTTCTCTAAAGCATTCGATAAAATAGACCATAATATACTACCACGAAAAATGCTTCACTTTGGCTTCCAGGAGTCTTTAATTTCAGTTTTTGAATCATATTTGAATCGACGTATGCACTTCGTGCAATACAGTGGTTTTAAGTCTCACTCTTACTTGGCCACAAGTGGCGCTCCCCAAGGTAGTAACCTAGCCCCCCTGTTATCTGCAATATTCGTTAATGACATAGGAACGCACCTTTCTAGCAATTATTTACTTTTCGCAGATGATCTTAAGCTATTCAGAGCTGTTCACTCCGAAGACGACTGTGATGTACTACAGAGAGATCTGAATATGCTTGAGGATTGGTGTACTGTGAATAAGCTTTATTTAAACGTTGATAAATGCAAATATATAACATACTCAAGAAGACGCCACACTGTTTCTTACAATTACAGACTCTCTGGCGCTGCTCTTGATAAATGCACTGTTATTAAAGATCTTGGTGTGTTCATTGATAGCGAATTAACTTTTAAT
Source organism: Apoderus coryli (assembly GCA_911728435.2). NCBI lineage: Eukaryota > Metazoa > Arthropoda > Insecta > Coleoptera > Attelabidae > Apoderus > Apoderus coryli. Next base: position 5,801,039 of record OU452199.1, on the reverse strand, counting down.
TATCAAGTTTCCGAAACAAAGAAAAGGACGCTCAAATCTCTGGGATTTATTTTTAGAACCACGATTTCATTTAACAATACTGATTGTCTTATAGTGTTGTACAACGCAATGGTAAGATCAAGGCTTGAATATGCTGCCGTTTCTTGGTCTTCAACAGACCTGGGCAGTACTTAAGTACATGTACTTAAAATTGTACCTAAGTATAGCATTGTACTTAAGTACATGTACTTTTAAGTACATTTTGTTTTGTGTACTTAAGTACCTGTACTTGTAATTATTTTGATGTACTTGAAATGTACTTAAAATGTACTTGAAGAATATCCGTATACGCTGTATTCTATTTCTGTTGTCGTTTTAAGAATACAAATATGATTGATGTAAGTGCTTGTGCTAGCAAGGAACATGACCTTTTCTCCACGGCTGAGGATCCAGAATACGTTCCTCCTAAGAGGAAAAGACAGATAAAGGAATTTCGCATAGATAACAATGATGCTTCTACAAGTTCTGCAGACAGTGACACTGGAGAGCAATTTTCAAATATGCCAATAATTTTAGATGGAAAGTTTTTTAAAATAACTCAAATAGACGACATATCTACTTAAAATAATAAGTACTTTTGAATCAAGTACTTAGATTTTCTGTACTCTAAGTACATTTAGAATGTACTTGTACTTGAATATTTTAAGTACAATTGTGCTGTACTTGGCCCAGGTCTGGTCTCCAATATATGGAGTTTATGTTAACTCTCTCGAAAATGTTCAACGAAAATTTCTCAAAAAACTAGCCTTCAAGATTGATGGTCGGTTTCCTGCCCGGGGATACGACCATGGTTTGCTATTGGAGAGATTTGATTTTCAATCGCTGGAGATGCGTAGGCATTTTTCCTCTCAGTGTTTTATATTTGGTCTGATTAATGGTCTTATAGACTGTTCGCAATTGTTGGAGATGTTGCGGTTTAATATTCCGCAGTTCAATTCGAGAAGTGCCTATCTCTTCAGAGTACCTCCGGTGCACGCAAATTATGAAATAAGAGCTCCCATCTTCAAAGCATGTAATTTCTGTAATACTTATTCCATTTATACTAGCATTAATTATTTCAATGAGAATCCCAACAGATTTAAGCGTGATTTGAGGAATGTTCTGGGGGAAATGATTCAATAGATTCCATATACTTGCTCAGTGAAATATATCCATACGATCCTATACGTTTGTATTGTATTTTTGCTACTGTCACCTTCAGTTTATTACTTTTGTAAATGTATTATCATTATTTGTATTTACTATATTATATTCATAGCAGTTGTCTTGTAATTGGGTTGTCATCTGTTAGACAATAAAGAGTTATTATTATTATTATATTATTATTAACCTTCAGTAAACAACGTACAAAGTGTCTTTTTAAATAATAGCAGCACATGTCAATTTGGTTCTTAAATCTTTTCCAATATTATAGCTGAGCACATGACGAAGTCAATTATAGCTGACAGGACTGTTTGCATTTCATTATGGAATCCTACACGATTCAACAACGTGTCGAAATAGTTAAAACTTATTATCGGAAGTAATTGCACAAGTGCATCAAAATTACCGATAATTTTACATGACAGCGTGTTGTCTAAAAACAGCATGAGAGAAAGAGTCCGACACCGAAGGTAGAGGAGTCTTTTAACAAAATATGAAAATGCCCGAATGTGGTTTTTCCGAGACAACACGCTCGAATGCAAAATTATCTGTTTATTTTGATGCACGAGTGTAATTCGGGGGAATATTTCCCGAATACAAATACCTATTGGTTTAAATATTAAATTGTATTGTCTGTTGTGTTTGGTGTTCTTTGGTTCGCTTTCCATCAGTTTATTTTCTATAATTCCCAATGAATCACATCCGAAACGAGACATTTCTAAAAATATTTTTTGACTTTACTTGTCAAACTGATTTTATTTTTAATTATCATGGATTCACAATGAGATTACCATGGATACGTAAACAATGCAATTATCGCAGTGCTCTTTCGGTTTCTACAGTGCAGTTACCGCTGTAATAAATCGATAATTGCACTCCTCTCATAAGATTTTGTACACATGAGGGAAATATTCAAAATAAGTATTCTTTTCACCAATGTTATGTCTTGGAGGTTGATCCTGATTTTTTTTGGCATAGAGAGTATGGAATTGATCAACGTCTGATACTGCGTATGAAACACTGATATTATTTCATGGGAATCTGCAGGGTTCCGATATATCGCGAGGTGCCGACGTCAATTAGCCGCCTAGCGCCTGTGATTTAAGCCTGGATTTTTTCGTTGGAGCTGAAGAGGACAAATGGTTGCCACATTAAAGCCCAAGACCAAGTGCGCCATTGCTGAAATACAGTCACCCAAAATGGGTTGTCCAGAATTGGAGGACTTTTGGCTTTTAGCAGATATTTCATTAATTATACACTGTCAATTGTACACGAAGCCAAACAATTGTGCCAAATGTATAAAAAAAAAAAGATAAAATATTAGTATTTGACGTGACGAATGTTATTGTAAACAAAATTGCAGACCTAACGGATACATTTAATTTGACGCGGATGCTCAAAATGTTAACTTTCTGTCATTAATAGAGATGAAAGAAATGTATCGATATATTCTTTCTTTCATTAATAGAGATGCAAGAAATGTATCGATCTATTCGATTCAATCTCAATTTCTCAGACTATATTAACAGAAACAAATACTATTACAAGCCAGGCCACATATTTTTACGGTTGAACTATTGCATCGCGGACTGCAATTGAGTCTATTGGTCGCCTGTTAGCATCATAAAGGGTGCACAGCAACGCCTCTCAGAATTTTCTGTATTTATAGATATTGATAGAATTTGGTTCAACATTGTATAGTTCAAACACCAAGTAAGTATAGTATTTACCTCAAACGTCAAATTGACTAGATATCAAATGTCAATATGCGAAAACTATTCATAATAGGAAATGGTTATTTCATGTGAGTTTCACAGTATATTTTTTCTACGACTGTTTTAATGCTTTTGAATAAACTAAAGATAATAATTTTTAGGAAAATATTTGTTTTTCGAAACTCACCTATACTCGCCCTGTTGGCGTAAGCCTAAATACGATGAGTTAAAAGTATTAAATTGAGTAGGTGGTGTTAAACTATATTCACTATCACTATCACTGTTTTTCATTATATAAATAGCTGTGAAACCTTCGAAATTAGCGAAAGAATTTAAACTGTCCAGCAACTAGTGGAAAATTAAAAACAGCATTACAATGTACTACATTTTCAAATTATGATTGAACATAATCTAATAAAGCCATTTAAAGACAGTCGGAGAAAAAGATAAGATTTTTAATTAACTTTTTTGCTTATATTAAGTTTTATCTATCTTTTTTTAACTTAAGAGCAACTGACAAATTTACATTTTTTCAATCACACAGTGGCTTTTATTATTAATCCGAACGGATAATTTTTGATCGCTAAACATTCAGAATTTTAAATAGTGGCGAAATAATGAGCTTTACTTTAATACACAATATTTTTTATTAGAATTCGAAAATCTAGCATAATTGAACAGCAAATGCTCCATATTTATTACCTTTTACAACGATATTTCAGATAAACAAGTTAGTTGAAATTCATAATTTTAAAATAAGTAATAATAGTCTCTATTTTTTAAAATGTAATATAAAAAGATAATAATAATATAAATTTATTTGCGTATAAAAAAAAATCAAAACAATATTACATTAGCTTCTGAATCGTTTTTCAGTTCTACGGACTGAGGAAGAACTGTTGGTTCTGACATGCGTAGTCTAGCTAACCAACAATTATACACTGGTTATATTTATTTATTGTTTATCTGTTTTATCCTTGTAGGTATACCTATAAGGGCATTGTCTTTATAAAGAAAATGATATGGGTTTTAGACAGTGTCAGTGACTACAAAGAAGAAGACATCCTAGAAAGAGTAGAATAGGGGATGAAGGATTTTATGTTTTCAGGTAGATAGATCTGAGTATTATAAATAAAAGCAGAAATGTTTTGTGTGTTATTTTGAGGTTTTACTTTTTATTTCTTATGAAGTATTTAGTGACAGTGACGTCCTAAAAAATTTGAAAAAAGAAAAATAAAATAAGTTTTCATTTAAACAATGTTTCTTGTTTCCATTACTTTATTAAAATGTTATTAAAAATTAAAATGTGCTGCAAATTGCTGCGCAAGGTCTTCTGTCATTATTTGAATGTACACGATATTCTTCTTCACTAAATTGCGGGACAGTATCTTCATAATAGGGATAATATTTGAATGAACTGAACTGAACAGTGTTTAATGATTGAACACGTCAACATAAAAATCGAAAATATAACTCAAATTTCTTCAAATGTCTAACTTTTATTAACAACTGTTGCACGACGACAACAGAACATACAACGTAAAATTAAAATATTCCGGCATCCAGCTATGCGATTCTATTTTGGTTCTATTTTGCGTTCGCGGTGATTACAGTTATGAACGCATTTCGAACCGCGCCTGCGCTTTAAAACCAGTTCTGTGACGTCACGATTCAGTTTAGAATCAATTCAGAATCGTGGCCACGAACGAAGCTATTATGCAACTTAAGATTAAAATCATTATACACAAAAAGGTGTATGAAGCATTCTACGAATGATTTAAATTCAACCCCTGGAGAAACCATCCTCGATCCTGAGCAACATACATTTAAAATTTTAGCAAGCACACAAAATTTCGCATTCGATTTGTGTATGACCTCAATTTTCTCTTAAATTAAATAAAGATGCTGTGCTTCACATTTCTAAAAAAAATATATATTTCTTCTAAAACCGGAAAAAATAAAACCCAACCTAAGCTAGAGAACATAACATTAACAGACCCAATTTAACGTGCTTTAAATTTAAGTCTTCTGAAATCCTACGCGACGCACATGTTGCTTATTTTATCAAAATTAAACAGAACTAAAACTTTATTTTATTATTATTTTATTTTCTTACCTTACTATATTTGGCACCGTTTCGCAATTTATTACACTTCTCGCAACTGTACATATTATCCCCCTTCAGTTCGTCAGTACTAAAAAATGCAGCTAAACAATCATGCAAACTGATTGTTGGACCATACAGCCATGACTTCAACCATGCCAATATCCAGGCTACCCAACCGTCTTGCACAGGCATTAGAGCATCAGAACATGTAGCACCTGGAAGCATCACATAACTACCATCAAACCAAGGTTCATGATCTTGATGATTTTTAAAAAAATATTAATAAATCTATAAATTTTGAGTGGATGAATGACAGTACCATTTCAAATCATTAAAAAAAAAAAGAGAAATTTAAAATCTACTAACCTGGTGATATGGTTCTGCCATGTAACACCACTAAATGATCCCTGGATGGAATGGGGAGGGATAGATCTTGGAATGTTTCTACACGGTTCGATATGCGATTGCAAGTCAAACATTGAACTGAAGAGAGTAGTTTACCATCAAATATATTTGAAATTACTGAGCGATATTTGGGTTGTTTCTTTGGATTGCTGGTAGAGGAACTGGAACTTGGCTGAACATCTGCAAATATTTTTCATGAGTTAAATGCCTGACAGGAAAATAAATCTATTATAGCTATTTTATCTTACCAATAACAGAAGCACTTTGGACTCGTTGCCTTTGCCTCCTATTTGGACTGGCACATCTACTTAAACGGCGTTTAGCGCTTAAGGTTGGATTTTCTGTATCATCACTAAGACTAGATCTCTCACTGACCCCAGAGTCACACGTCTCGTATTCACCCTCGCTTGAATCATAGCTGGAACTCATTCCTTGCTCGTCCATAGCTAAACTACAAGTTAAACATCAAAAGGTTCAACACATTCTTTATAGATTTTCAGAAATTAACAGCTCGGCCCTTTTAAGAACAGAATCTTTAAAATTCTATTTTTTAAAAATATCTACTTTCAAAATTAAAAAAAAAAAAGTACATTTGATATCTAACATTAGGAAACTAGCTAGTTTCTTACGAAGATCTGCTGTCCCTTGTGGGCAACCATTATACCAAAAACAATTACCTAAAAGTATCACAATCATTTATAGGTAAACTATCAGACGGCGCCACCTGTTTTAACTCCTCATGTAACTGATCCATAAAGTTCCGCAAAAACTCTTGAGTATCATGCTGATGAAAACCACGAAACGTAGCGTGTACCGTCCGAATGCCATAAAGAATTCCTAAAAAAGTTGAAATTGAATAAAAAATTGTTAATACGGCTTACTTCGTCGCTAGCGAGCAGCTAATAAACAACAAACTCGGCTTACCGGAAGGCGACACATATCCCTGGTTAGTCCGCTTAATCCAAATATCTCTAATTAACGCCTGATAAGTTCTACTCAATCCAGGTTTCCTGCCTTCCGACAAATATTGTACAGCATAACCGCATTCCAAAAAGAAATTGGTCAACGGTTCAGTATTACTCAAGGCTTGTAGCGCTGCATTCATGTAACAAGTGTTGCCTATATTCTGTAGACCGACTAAGCCTGATGGACGAGTATTCACATCGTAATTGTACTCTTCTCCGTCACTGGAATCAGTGCCGTTACCATCGCCGCTCATACCGACGTTCAGGCCTACAGCATTTTCAAAAATGTGACCTATAAAAGACGATTAAACTTTCGTATTTACGTTTTGCTGTGTCTTTTTAACTTATTTAATCGTGTTGACTTTCACTTGTTGAAAAATGAGAAGTCGTCCTCACCTCTATCAGGCGATGATGTCCTGAGCGTGCTATAACTTCCATGCCCTGAATCTCTGGATCTGATCGCACAACCTTCGGTCTCCTGATCGCTGTCATTGTACGAGTAGGACTGTGCGTCCATGGATACTTCCCTTTTACATCCGTAACACCATATTCGATGTGTGGTCAAGTTCATATGCACGGCATGGGTGGGATTTTTCTAAAATACAAAATTAATGGTTTAATCCATGCCATACTGTACATATTACTTTAGTTCTCGATACCATATACATTATTGACAATAATAATAATTAACAGCTAAAGGGAAAGGAATATATCATGTTGCCAAGTATATATTCTTCATCCTTGACTTAACCCGTCCACAGACGATCATGCAAAACTGACACATTTTCACGCGTTCTTGCATGACAGCTTCAGTTCTTGATTATACCTGGGATGAGTACTACTGTGCTTCAACAAAACCGATTTGTTGCACATTGCATTGCAGTTTTTCCCTAACAAGCTCGAAACAATGGTTTTGATTCTTATACAAAATAAAATTCGTTGTCTCTCAGTGCTAAGGCTTTTTCGTGTACAGACGAGTACATTGAACGCAACACGCCACGCAAAATCAATTTCTGACAGATGTTGTCGGTCACGCCGTGTCTAGAACCGTCAGTTTTGCAACACAAACGAACATTTTTGCGCGCGTACGTCAGCTCGCCGTGCAAATGTGTCAGTTTTACATGATCGTCTGCGGCCGGCTTTATAAATCAATTACTTCAATATTTGGTTTCTGAATGGGAAAGCTGGGTTAAATAGTGTAATTGTACGCGCTCTAGCGCCTCGTGTAAAACCTAAAAAGCTAAAAGGGAACAAAAGACAATATTTCTTTTGTAAATAGAACTTGCTCTAAAGAATCTGTGATATACAAATGTATACAGGTCGTCCGTAATAGGTTGAAAGGGCCTTGGAATAATTCATGTTCATTCATATCTGTTTCATTGATTATACCTACTAAGGTTTTCTTTGGAAGTCGCCAGTAGAGTTATTTATACTTTTCTTTCTAATACAGTTGGAAAGAACGGTTAAATATTATTTAAAATTAACTAGTTGACAAAACTATAAAGAATGGCTATTCCCACATCTAGATTCAGCCCGTTCGGTTATAAAATTTGGTACAAACATAAAAATCACGACATTTTTTATACCAAGAGTAGTTGAATGTTTTACATACATAATATAACTCTACCTACGCTCATGTTAAACGAAATTAAAATGAAGCAATACTTCAATTTATGGTTATTGTTTCTATGAAGGGAAGTAAATTTTCCTAACAAATAATTCAATTATTATTATTTTTAAATTGCCTTATATATAATACGAAGTCGTTAAAATGAAATTTATCGATAATGATAATTGTATACTCATTAAATACTTAATTATGCAAGTTTTAATAACACTTATAATATTATAGTTAATATGTTTTTACTTATACTTACACCTTTTCACGATGTTATTTATTCACAAAATAATTTAATACTTTAAATGCCAAGTTTAAAAGTCACTGGCAGTTAGTTAATTTGACATGATTCAAGATCATATATCAGCAATTGTCTTAAACGCATGTTCCTTTTACAAATATTCACAGTTAAATGAGAAATTGACTTTTTTTTCAATTATTGGCATCTTGTCATGGAATTGACATCCAGGCAGCTGAACCGGGATGTGAAAAGAAGTGAAACTTGCTGATATTCGGCGTTCGCGTCAATTTTTATTGTAGGAACGTAAAACTGTCAAAAGAAAATTGCTGATATTTGGTGTTAATACTATTATTAATAATTTAAGATATACAAAGCTTGGCTTATTAGTTGTTATGTTTATTCTGAGGATGCATAATACTGAAATCTGGAACCTGTGACGTAATCAACGATAAAGTATTGTGTTAATTACAGACCAATAAAATAAGTAATTCGTTATCGTTATCCTTATTTGAAACATTAAATTAATATCAAGTAAAATTTAACAGATAGACCTAACTTACCGCATTATGAATAGTACTATGATCCTGAGAATTTTCCGAACAACCTATCTGCAAACAATTTTTAAATAAACATATCCATAAATTCGGCCCATGGCAATCGCAATCAGCACACACCAATGTCTAAAAAATAATATTAAATTATAACATAGATACCTACTCACAGCGAATACTACACTTACATCTTTTAAAGTTATAAATGTAGACAACGGCAAAGAAGTTGCAGTTTCCAAATGTGAACAGGAATGTGGAGGCATTCTTCTATTAATCTAAATGAAGCAAAAACATAAAGTCATAATAGTTGTATGTACACAAGTACTTACTAAACACAAAGATTTTAAGCAATGTTTTTGTTTATCATTATCATATTCCAAGATACCTTTAAGTACTGACTAAAAATATACCTACTATAATGTATAACATTAGGTAATCAATTAAACAAATATATAAATCAAGTCCATTACAAAGGAAAAGGTAATTATAAAAAGAAAGTGCAAAGGTGGGCATGTATAATTTCTACTTACACGTTAATCTTACAAGCCAAAAGGAATGACACTTAAATTTAAAACGTTAGATTAAAACAGGAATGACATAGCTTTTTTAATAGTTTCTTATAATACATACAATATTAATAAGAACAAACATAGGTAACAATTTAATTAATAATGAGCATCACTGAATAACACTGACGTTTGCAGTTTACATTTTGCCTCCGTAAAAGAAATCATATGGTTCTGAGTGATGAATAGACAGACATTGACAATATGAACAGTTGACAGTGAATTAGCAACCGATATCTACTAGTGCAACCTTAGACAAGTAAAGAGAGTGGACCCGTAACTGTGCCGGTCGTTGTGTTACCACCTAGCACTTATCCCTTAGATTCAGAGGCGTAACATACATAACTTATGTGATATATTTTTGAAATTTTATTTAATTTTGATGATTAATAGTTTTAATAAAAAAATATATGTGCATGTGGATGTATTAATAGTAATAATAACAATTCTTTATTTCAAATAAATCTACCTACATATCCACAATCACACGAGCATACAAATGAATGAAACGACGTCAAAAAAGAGAAAAACAAAAAAAAATTGATACTCCTAACTACATATCAAAATAATCCGCCAATTGATATGGTTCTAGTTCCACTAGTAATTTCCTAACTTCATTCTTAAATATCTTCAATCTATTTATTTCTTTGATACTGATTGGTAGTTTGTTCACAAATCTAATTATCATATTATATAATGCTGATTTTTCGGTTAGTGATAATCTGTGAGTGAAGAGGTACTGCAGTAGACAGAACACCAATACATAACGTTTTTATCGTCCTTTAAATAGAATGAGTTTTGTTAATTGATTTCGAGAATGGGATTTAATTTTTGAGACTGTAGTTTTGTTATGAAATATACACGAACATTAAGACATTTGACACAAATAGATTTTATTAAAAAGTATATTATGTGATTTGCTGGGCTATCTAGTGCATGTTGTTCTAAAGATTGAAATAATTAAAAAGCTAAAGTGACATTATTTTATTCACTTTTAACGCAAAAATGTGTAAAAAACAAATTTTTTAGAAAAATATAATGTCTACGCCCCTGGTAAAGTAAACATCTATAGAGGTTTCTATCAAAAAATAATGCTTTATCATGTTGATTTTAAATGAATTGTTGTATCAAACAGTTTTAATTAGGTAAACTGAAACCTGTTATACTACATACTAAAAGATAATAGCCTAAAGATTACTTATAATTATTAAAAACTAATAAAAACTAGAAGCGACTTGATACATCATTCTAAGTTTTACCTATGAAACGAAATTCTGGACTCCTTTTGTTCACTGCGACTTGGGCATCCAAAAGCCACACAATGTACCATTTTATTAATATACAAAATAAATTTCTATTCCCAATTTTCACAAATAAAATCATCAAAAATGCAAACGTAGTTTTCTGTTTTTCAGCACATAAAAAATGGCCGCCGCATTAAAAGCGTAACAGTTGCCATACATTCAGATATACGAACGTGCGGTATCCCCTCTCTTTTCTAATCTAAGAGTGCAACCTTTGAATATAAAGTGACTATTCAAAGAGTCCAACTACAACACCTCAAATCTGACAACGCTTAAATTTACCAGTTTTTAGAACCAGCAGAGAAAACTTGTCCTAAATTCATCACAGATTTCATCCGCGCATGCGTGTTAAGAAAAAAAATGAGGCAATATTATTTATTACTATTTATTTATATAGAATATTATTTAATATGTCTTGGACTAACGCGCAAATTGTCCTGTTAATTGAAGAATATCAAAAACATTCATCGCTTTACGCAGTATTTTTCGATTTCGTGTCCTTTTTTTTCGTTTCAAATGCAATGCTAACAATTCTGCAGCTAATAACATTAAAGCAACTCCACTTCTACATTTTATATCCATGACACGAATTACAAAATTGGAATAAATTACACTATAGATATGGGCAGCAGCCCTTAATGGTCGGGTCGTTCAGAAACAAATATCACGGGAACCTGGCTAAATACCCATGGTGAAGGCCATTAACGACGAAGAAGAAGAAGTAACCTAAATTTTAGGTTAATTTTGTTTTGGGTCCGTTTTCTGTTTATGCAAATGGCTGTCAAACGGGCTTAAGCTCTAACCCTAACCTATCATAACTATTCTTACCTTAGATTAGAAAAGAGAGGGGATACCGCAAGTTCGTATATCTGAATGCATGGCAAGTGTTACGCTTTTAATGCGGTGGCCATTTTTTATGTGCTGAAAAACAGAAAACTACGTTTGCATTTTTGATGACTTTATTTGTGAAAATTGGGAATAGAAATTTATTTTGTATATTAATAAAATGGTACGTTGTGTGGCTTTTGGATGCCCAAGTCGCAGTGAACAAAAGGAGTCCAGAATTTCGTTTCATAGGTAAAACTTAGAATGATGTATCAAGTCGCTTCTAGTTTTTATTAGTTTTTAATAATTATAAGTAATCTTTAGGCTATTATCTTTTAGTATGTAGTATAACAGGTTTCAGTTTACCTAATTAAAACTGTTTGATACAACAATTCATTTAAAATCAACATGATAAAGCATTATTTTTTGATAGAAACCTCTATAGATGTTTACTTTATCAGGGGCGTAGACATTATATTTTTCGAAAAAAATTGTTTTTTACACATTTTTGCGTTAAAAGTGAATAAAATAATGTCACTTTAGCTTTTTAATTATTTCAATCTTTAGAACAACATGCACTAGATAGCCCAGCAAATCACATAATATACTTTTTAATAAAATCTATTTGTGTCAAATGTCTTAATGTTCGTGTATATTTCATAACAAAACTACAGTCTCAAAAATTAAATCCCATTCTCGAATTCAATTAACAAAACTCATTCTATTTAAAGGACAATAAAAACGTTATGTATTGGTGTTGTGTCTACTGCAGTACCTCTCACTCACAGATTATCACTAACCGAAAAATCAGCATTATATAATATATATGATAATTAGATTTGTGAACAAACTACCAATCAGTATCAAAGAAATAAATAGATTGAAGATATCTAAGAATGAAGTTAGGAAATTACTAGTGGAACTAGAACCATATCAATTGGCGGATTATTGTGATATGTAGTTAGGAGTATCAATTTTTTTTTTTTTTTCTCTTTTTTGACGTCGTTTCATTTATTTGTATGCTCGTGTGATTGTGAATATGTAGGTACATTTATTTGAAATAAAGAATTTTTATTACTATTATTAATACATCCACATGCACATATCTTTTTTTATTAAAGCTATTAATCATCAAAATTAAAGAAAATTTCAAAAATATATTACATAAGTTATGTATGTTACGCCTCTGAATCTAAGGGATATGTGCTAGGTGGTAACACAACGACCGGCACAGTTACGGGTCCACTCTCTTTACTTCTCTAAGATTCTTACATTGATCACAAACAACCCAAATAAAAAGAGGAAGTTCAAAACCTGACATATATTTTGACAGTTGACGAAATATTTAAAATTTCAAACGTCTTATAAATAGTTTCCATAGCAATATTGACAACTCAAAATGAAAAATCAAATTTTTATATATTTTTATTCTATATAATTAGATACATATAATTTACAAGCTGTTTACGAGATCATAAAAACGGAAAATGCCTACAACATCCGGAAAATTCCATAGCAAAGGCAGAACGCCGAAATATAAATTAGCTGGAGGTGATCATACGTATGTTATTATTTACTTATATCAAAATAAGATATAAATATTAAAAATTATCTATATTGCAGTCCAGAAGTGTGTAATCATAAACTTAATGAGCAATACATCCATCATAAACCACTTCGAGCTACAGAAGGGAAAGAACTAGTTAAGATTTTTGATACAGATGGAACCAGAGAACTTATTGTACCTAACAGAGATTTTATAGACATACCTGCTATAATAGGAGAATCTGAGTTTGAAAGACTAAAGAAACAGGCTCATGTACGTTGTAATAAATCACTTTTCTTACGTTTTATACCATACTTAAGTAAGTTAACTGTGGTACTTATATACTACATTGTACTCAATTTTAAGGTGGTGACGTTAAAAGACAGAATTCAAATGATTGAAGATGCAGAAAAGGAGAAAAACAGATTAGTCGTGGAAAGTTCACAACGAAAAGAAAACTTACTAAAATTACAAAAACCACAAAATGCACGTCCTGGCAATAAACTAAACCAGGTAATTCAGTATAATAGGTAATAGCAATTATAATACTCTATTACTGTAAACAAAACATACTCTTATGATTTAAAGGTTGAATCAGAGGCTGCAAAGAAAAATTTCTATCTTTTACGTCGATCTAAAGAACTTCAAATAGAGCAAGATGAACGTGTTAAGGAAGCAAATGGTATTATTTTGGCGACTAAATGTAGAGCTATTAGAAATGCTCAGATTGCTGAAAAAAAGGTATGCAAATGACTTATTAAGAAGTTCATCATTGTGTAAATATAATAATACTTTCTACTCAGCTAATCGAAAAAGAGTTAAAAGAAGAAGAACAGAGATTAGATAAGATGATGGAACAAAGAAGACAGAAGCTTATGGAGATTGAACAACAAAAGCGCGAGGTTGAAGAAGGGAAGAAACAAAGGTAACGTTATTTGTTAATAATAAACAAAATATAAATTTATAAAACTTGAAAATAGGTATATAAAGGAAGTGAAGCAACAAATAAAAGAAAACGACCTTCAAAGACTGCTTGAAGCTGAAGCAATAGAAGAAGAAAGTCGGATGATGAACAAAGCGCTAATAGCACTACAAAAGGAAGAAGAGGCACGCTTGGAAGAGATTCGAAAACGTCAAATGGAAATGCGTGAGGAATTCAAGAAAGCCAATGCCGAGAATCAACGTTATCGGAATTTGAAGGCTGAAGAGCAAAGAATCGCCGACTTACGAGTACCTACTTGCTTTTAATATGCGAAGTTGAAAATCAAGAATTTGTATTATTGTATTTTTTAGATCAAAGAATTTATGCGGCAAAAAGCAGAACGTGAAGACGCTTTAGAAAAGGAGAAAGAACTAGTTAAAAAGGCTAAAGAAAAGGAGATTGCTAGACTCAGAGCACTCCAGGAGAAAAGCCAAGATCTTCAAGCTGCTATGGATGAAATGAATGCATTACGTTCACAAGAAGAGGTAATACTTTGTCTTACTCCATTCCAGTTAATGAGTTAATTTGTTTCCAACGGCAAAAATGGACAAACTAGGTGCAGTAACTTAGGACCTTGCATTAGACTTAGAAAGATTTCCAACAACATCTAGTGGAATGTATTAGTTATACTTATCCCTAAATATTTCCAGAAAGAACGAGATTGGAGAGAAAAAGAGAAACAAGCAGCACTGAAGAAACAAGCAATGACTGAAGATCTTCATAAGGCTAGGGCAAAACAAATCGAAGATATACGAAAAACACAGGCAAGAGCTTTGGCCCGAGATGAACAAGATTTCAGGAAGGTGCTTAGTATATTATATTAGTAGTAACCATCGATTTCGTTCCCTGCTCTGCAAAACTGTGCCTCAATATAAGTTTTGTGTTGATCATGCTTCAGGTTGCTAAAGTTCAATACGAATTGCATCAAAAGGATCTAGAAAAACAAGCGAAGAAACGTGAAGAGAAATTGAAACATAAAAAGGAATTACTTCGACAAATTAACGAAAAGGAAAAGGAGCGAATCAACTGTCAACAGGAAAGATTTGAGGAAGGGAAACTTCAGAGGTTTGAGTTTGCACTCAAAGATCAAGGAGTTGAAGATTACTTAAAAACGAAAATTGATAAATTACGGTTTGTATCTCTGTTTTCTTTATTATGATGTGTATGATTTAATTTTATGTTTTAGTGAGAACAATGTACCTGAACATTATATTAAAGATATAGAAAGACAACTGAAATTAGGGAAGTAATGCTTTCATTTATATTATCTACTGTTATTTAATGTTTATCTTACAAAATATATTATACATATTACAACGAATGTACAAGTTTAATTTTAACACATTCTGTGAGACCCGTTTTGTAAGGAAGCCATTAATATATAATAAAATCACAAAGATTAGTAGAGCGAAACTAAACAGAAATTGAATGGTCGCGGGATTGGGAAAATTGATGATCGCTCTGACCATCAATTTTCTGGTGTTTTGTTAACTGATCAGTTGTGAGTGCTTATTTGGTAGCGGTCGCTTAAAACCGTATGCGCAACGGAATTAAGGGAGATAGAGAAACCGCCATTTTGATGTTGTTTTGTTGCCAAGTTATTTCATTGCCTTCTCATTTTTAATTGTTTTACTATAACATATGTTCAAAGGACACATAGATTAATATATCGTTGTGTAACAATATTAGAATAATCTAACATTTTTCTATATCATTATGGAGGGAGATATGATAAAAGTGTAATTTTATTACTCAATATATTTTTTATATCTTAAATGTGACAACATTAGCTTTTCCCACATAAAATTTGACATATACACCAGATACCAGATTAAACATCCATATATTATATTATAATTCTTATATTTTATATTATTATCACAATAAGCTGTGTTATTATATCATACGTAGAGCTTATGGTGAGATTATACAATACAATGACGTATTTATATTATTGCTATAACTTTTCCAAAGTAACCTCACTAAGTACTTTTTAAGATATCAAAATGGCCGCGCCCTATATTTCACCTTTTGTACTTGAGCGATATATTTCTCTATATATGTACGCTATCGCGATAGAATCTGGCATTTCTGTCAACATTGTCAGAGCATCAAATGTATAAAACGGAGGTACAAAACACATACATACATACATAAAATAAACCAGGCATAAATAAACAAGTTTCAACAACTACAATAACCTTCCCTATAACAGTGCACGATAAAAGATTCTGTTAGTTGTAGGCCACTAATGTCAAAATTGATCCCGCTCAGTGCTGATGCTTTTTTATTAAAAGTTTATACACCTGTGCACTATGAATTTTGACACTAGAGGCCAAAACAAATTGATTCGTTTCACGTTAGCCGTTATATTCTCTTACAACTCAATATGGCAGGGCTGATGTGCCATTATCACCTCACACTCACATCACTTGCATTTTGTTATAAAAGGCACGTAAAACGAGGTGACAAGCATTTTGAGGAAATGAGCATTTAAGACAGGTGATTGAGAATTGGTAATATTTGACCTTGAAGGAAAAAGCCTTTTGTATGCCATTCGTATAAACTGTTCTATGCTATGAAGTTGAGTACTAGTGAAGCTACTGTTCCTGCTCCTTCTACCTGCCACACACGGTCCTTTTACAAAATTGAATGATGGTTGACTGAGTAGTTAACCACCAAATGTTTCATCATTAATGATATATTGACAGTCTGTAAAAAAATGCAAGTGAGGTGAGTGGTTGTTAATGTCAGAGCAACCCAGCTGATCTGAGTTTATAGAAGGATAGACGCTTATTGAACTTTATTTGTTTTTCTACAGTTGAGTTGCGACGCAATGGAATTATCACACATCACACATTGGACTCTGATGGCAGATGTCAGTGGCAAGGAAAAAACTGTGAACATGAAGTGGGGATAATAGTTTCTGTATAGTATTTGCCTCGTAAGTTTTATTGTTTAACCGAATAAACCAGAGATATAGAGGAGGGAAAACCTGTTTCGACGAGTGCGCATACGATTGTCGAAGGATGAAACGGGCAATGTTCTTCCCTCGTTGTGTCAACTGTGGGGAAACAAATCTGATTTTAAACTACGATTCGTCTATTAAAGCGGGAATTTTAACTTCAGGCTGATAACAGCAATTCGGACAACTGTCAACGTCATTCTCCCTCCACCACCGGGTTAAACGCATAATCCACGCTCCACGCGTACGGTCGTTTATTTTGCAGAGAAGATTATTCACATATATTAAAACTCGTAGTGTGCATGAGTGGCAAAAGTATCTAAACAATTTTTACAACTGGTAATTACATCAAAATTAACACAGCATGCCTGAGAATAGACAAGAGATATTAGCTGATTTTCAGGTATGACTTTTATCAAATGTATTATTAGAAATTCATATAATTTTCTTTACCTTTATTTTCCCGCACTGCCCTGTGATAGGGGTGGGCACAACCGCCAAATTTTCAAATAGTCATAGTCATTTAAAGCATTTTTTATCTGCTTTACAGCGATAGGTTACTTTTGATATTTGCCCCCATAATTCTCGAAAAAATTGCGTTTAAAATTTCACCAGTAGTTGGAACCTATTTCTCCTATTAGAACGTAATACAAATATAATACAGTAATTTGGTACACGGTTTTTGGCGTCATTGATAGAGCGTGTGCTTCGCGTGCGGAATGTTATGGGTTCGAATCCCAGCTCTAGCAATAGTATTTTTTTTTCTAATTTTTGAATACAGTAGTTAGTTTGTGACGTTAGTTTATTGGAAATAATGAAATAAATACAATTATGATTCAAATTCTGTTTCATTACGCAGGTCATATATTTTTGATTATATTATGCCTATTTTGTCGGGACACAACCGATTTTTCTTGTGTATCACAAGCCTGACAGGAAAAAAATTTGTAACTACAATTTGTTTTTGTCCTTGCAGGACTGCACTGGCATTCAAGATATTGGAGAAGCAACCAATTATCTAGAAGAATCAAATTGGGATTTATTGGTAAATGATTTAACATATAAAATAAATTTTAAATCTAATGATGTTTTATTTCCAGAGTGCAGTTAATAGAATTATTATGCCTGCAGATAGTCAAACGAATGATCATAACATTGATGCGGATGTTATGATTGAGGAAATATTGCTTATATTTGAGTTATATATTATTATTTAATTTTTATCTTTAGAAAATATATACATATTACGACAACGAGTATACAACTTTAATTTTAACAAATTCTGTGAGAACTGTTTTGTAAGGAAGCCATAAAAATGTAATAAAATACAAGACATTAGTAGAACGAAAGAATAGAGAATTAACAGAAACTGAATGATTACGTTCATCCCAACATATAGCTCTACCGGAGCGATCATCAATTTTCTACTGAACGCGTGTTTTGTTAACTGAGCAGTCGTGAGCGCTTTGGTAAGCGGTCGCCATTTTTGCTATCAGATTTGTTATATGGCAGGGCAGATGTGACATTATCACGTGACACTCACATCACTTGCATTTTGTTATAAAAGGCACGGGAAACTGAGTGACAAGCGTAATGAGGAATTGAAAATATTTGACCTTGAAGGAAAACACCTTTTGTATGCCATTCGTATATAACTATTGTGTGTAGGGACACTAAAAAAATATCGATACCAATACCGATACTTTTTGCCAAGTATCGGTATCAAAATTGTACACAACACTTTTAACAATAAAACTGTTGAATGTATATTAAAAACAAAAACACTGAAGAAAATAATTACGAAATTGAGGTGGCAGTATAATGTATAATAATTATTTTCGATACCGATACTGCTACGAAATATCGATACCAACTTGGAATCGTTCTAAAAGTATCGATGCCAAAAATTCTCGATACTGCTCTCATAGTATCGTTAGCATCCCTAATTGTGTACCAAGCAGTTGAGTACTAGAAAAGCTACTATTCCTACTCCTGTCTGTCACCCCCGATCCTTTTACAAATTAGAATGAGAGTTGACTGAAGAATTAAAACCTCAAAATGTTTGTGAGGTAAGAGGTTGTTTGCATCCCACCAGTGTTCCCAATTCGGGTGTAATTACACATTACATTATTTGGTATAATTTGGCCGACTATGTTTTTAGTGATTTCAATTTCAAATTATTTTTTGGGATATGACATGACATGACCGGTCTGCGTACCGCCTGTGACCACTCTTCTTCTAGTATGGCTTCCTACCTGGTACTGGCTATACTATAGAGGCAAAATGCAAAAGCAAACAACCACAATTTCGGCGTTTTTTTAACTTTTAACAACCACAATTGGCGTTTTTTTTTTTTTTTTTTAGTTATTTTTAACCTTTTCCATAATTAGCCGCCATTGGCAACAATGTTGTGTGTAAAGTGGTGTAATTTGATGCTCATTCAGGGATATTTTCGGTCGCAAGTGTTGGGAACGCTGCATCACACGTTGACTCTGATGACAGATGTCAGTGGCAAGCAAAAAACTGTGGACATGAAGTGGGGATAATAGTTTCTGTATAGTATTTGCCTCTTAAGTTTTATTGTTTAATCAAATAAACCAGAGATATAGAGGATCGAAAACGAGCTTCGACGAGTGCGCATACGATTATTCAAGGATGAAACAGACGCCGCTATGTTCCTCCCTCGTTGTGTCAACTGTGGGAAAATAAATCTGATAAACTACGATTCGTCTATTAAAGCGGGAATTTTAAATTCCGGTCAATAGAGGCCGCTGTTTCATATTTTATTTATTTAGTTTTAGTGTTTGTTTAAGTTTTATTGGCATGTGTTGTAAAATCGTGCAAAAACTATAAAAAACGTAGGCAAGAATAAATTTCATATTTTTAACTTTATGGCCTTTTGCAACTTTTCGTCGCATACAGCCAGCTCATCTTAACCTAATGAGCAACTAAATGCAGCTGGTCCGGGGTTCGAACCAACTACATACCGGGTAAGTAATAATGTGAGCATAAACCAAAAATGCAGTATCGTGTAATTAATTCTAGGGGGATAGTTATCAAATTTTTAATACATAAAGATAAATTACTAATTATTTCAATGGCTAAAGTTTTTATACAAAAACTGGTAGTCACAATTCGTAAATTTTTTTATATAAACTGTTTTCTCACTTAATTTGCACCCTTTAAGACGGTACGTCAGTGTTAAGGGTGGAACATGGCGGCCTACTATTATTAGCAATTCGCGCATCGGTCAACTGTCAACGTCATTCTCCCCCCTGGGTTAAACGCATATCCATGCGTACGGTCGTTTGTTTTGCAACGAAGATTCGAAGATTATTGACATATTAGAACTCGTAGTTTGTAAAGGTGACAAAAGTATCTAGACAATTTTTACATTTTATAATTTTTACAACTGGTAATTACATCAAAATTAACTCAGCATGTCTGAGAATAGAGAAGAAATATTAGCTGATTTTCAGGTATGACTTTTATCAAATGTATTATTAGAAATTCATATAATTTTCTTTACTATTTCTTGTGTATCACAAGCATGACAGGAAAAAAATTTGTAACTACAATTTGTTTTTGTCATTGCAGGCCTGCACTGGCATTGAAGATGTTGGAGAAGCAATCTATCATCTAGAAGAAACAAATTGGGATTTATTGGTAAATTATTTAACGTATAAAATAAATTTTAAATCTAAGGATGTTATATTTCCAGAGTGCAGTTAATAGGGTTATGCCTGCAGATAGTCAGGCATTTGTACCCCATAACAATGATGCGGATGTCATGATAGTTGATGATGAGCCATCAGTTAGTATAGCCACGGCAAGAAATAATGCTGCAACAGAGACAAAGACGACATCACACAAAGAAAATACTGTCAATGATGATCACAAAAGCTATCCGTCAACTTCTAGTGGTTCCGGTGGGCCTAAAATGTTGAATTTTAATGTGAAATGTTGTGATAAAGAGATAAAGATTAAATTGCCTGATAATGGCACTGTTGGTAAGTTATTGCAATTATTGGTTAACTAGTGTTGGAGAATAGGAATATTCAAACTTGATAAATATATTTCCAAGAATTTTTTTGTTTATTATCAGTTCTTAAAACGAAAACAAATGTTAGTAACTCTTCTAATGATTATAGTTTCTTAGGAAACTATTTTTAAGAGTTTGTTATCTTATATAGTCTGTTTGGTAATCCATTGATTTTTGTTTAGTCAATAATATGTTTTTCAGTTTGCATTAATATCTCCAGGTAGTTTTAAATTTGTATTGCGCTTGTTATAATTAATTAATTTATATTTTTGGCCATATTGCAAAACAACTCTAAATATGTATCAAGACAAACAGTCAAATGGCAGTTCCTATTAAAATTCATCCCTTATTCTGAATTGAATTGTGTTGTAGAAATATCAATAGAACGAAAATCGAGAAAATGTTAAAGGTTATGTATCTTTTTTCAGGTGATTTAAAAATAGCTTTGAGTAAAGAGCTGAATATATCACCATGTAGAATGACACTCTCAAGTTGGGCCCGATTGTCTCAATATGAAAATACACCATTTTCAAAGCTTATGTTGCCTGTAGAAAATAAGCTCCAATTAACAGTGAAAACAAGTAATGAAGGATCTTCAGATTCAGAGTAAGAACCGATGAATATTTATCAATAGGTACTTTTTTAAAAGTATGCTTTATTCTAGAACTGATGTAACAGAAAGAATAAACGGCACCTATACGTTACATGTAAAGTTTGAGGATAAAACGTTCGATTTAAATTATCCGGGAATTAAAACCATACTACAAGTCAAAACTGATGTCTATTCACTAACGAATGTACACGTTCGGAATCAAGCTTGGAGTGGCTGGCCACCCAATATTGATGACAATACTATGTTGGCTTTGTCTGGTATAAGGTTAGTGAACATTTCAAGAGTTTTGTTCTCACACAGATAGTAAAACGTGTTAATATTCATTACTTCAGTTACTTTTATTTGAATCGGAAGAAGTAGACCCTAAACTTCAATTTACAAACATATTTTAAAATATATGTTCGTTTGATTTTTAGTTATCCTGAACACAATTTGGTGCTTGAACGAAGTAGTCAACCCAACCATCCAAAGGAGAAAAAATCTCTACCACAAATAGTCCATCTCGATAGTGATGACGATGAATTTGAGGATGCATCTGAAAGTTTCACCGTGGAAGATGATTATTTTGTGGATAATGATGTTTCTACGAAACGAATGGAACCATTAAGTAAGACTTTTCTCAGTTTCTGTTCAAAAAGTTTCAAACCGTTTATTATTATCTTGTCGTCTCCGGTTTTGCAACGAGAACTTTGTGCACATCTGTTAAAGACTATGAATAGCCCCCAAACCCTTAAGATGCAATCGTTTAAGAATTATATGACCATTTTGATTTGTTTTGAAGATATCAACCTATTACCGATTTTGTATTTTTCCTGCTTACTGTGTTTTCACATATTCTTTTGTCAGTTCTTCCAAAGTAAAATATTTCGGCTATATTTGTAATCTTTTTCAGTACCGGATAACGTAGAAGATGAAATAGTTGGTAGTATAACATTCTCAGTAAACTTCACCGCACGTTACGGTCCTATTCATCCACCATTCTATCAAGGCACATTGGAAGACGCATTGAAAGAAGCATGCTCGAAACCAGCAAAAGATGTAAGTCAAACTTTCGTATATTATTTTTTCTCATCCCATTGAGCCAAATACTCTGTTTTTAGAGAAAAATTCTAGCTATTTATTTACACCACGACGCCAGTGTTCTTACAAATGTATTTTGTACACAACTATTAGGATTTGAAAGTGTTATGCAGATGATTGAGAAAAATTTTATATTATGGGGCTGGGATATAACATTTGAGAGTAACAGACAGAAATTCCAAACGGCTGTGGCTAATTGTTTGGGCTCGACAGCAGCATTGAGCTTGCGAAATATACCTGTGGATAGATTGCCTGCTATGGTGTTGATTATGAGGATACGGTCCACTACTGAGGTGTTTAGCGTAATCAATGGTAAGTGCTGTTTTAAATAATTACTTGACAAATGTTATTCTTATACAAAGTGGAATGGTAATTTAATTAAAACCCAATTCGACCAAAACTTCTAAGTCAGATCCACACAATTTAATTAATTAATGGCGACACAGCCTTCTTTAGACAAGCCATGAACAGACAATGGCAACACCGCAATTCGGTTAATAGATCAGTCTATTGTACATACTCGGCCGGTGGGCTGTCGCAACGAAACTATTTTGTAACATAGTGTTATTTATATTGTATAGTATGTAACGTTTTATCGTAACCTATATATTTTTAAAAGGATGTGTTTGGCGACATCTAGTTTTCGTTGGTAGTACGCCAAGTGAACAACAGTTCCTATATCGGCTGCCTGGGAGGTCTCTGGCCCCATAAAGCAACTACCAACACATAGACGCGCCGATACTCCCTTAAGCGGCATCGCCTATATTTGAAATGGGCTTGTTTAACAAAACAAGACTTAAAATCCGAGAGTTTGTCTGTCAACCACTATACTTTCACCAGGCGGCCGTTTCGTCGATCCACGACTCATCAGTGGTGATCGGTCAGTAGTTGACAGCCAAGCTCTCGTAAATAATGTGGTATATACCCCACACGGTACAGAGATGTATGATCCTTTTACATCTCTGTACCGTGTGGGGTATATACCACATTATTTACGAGAGTTTGGCTGTCAACTACTGACCGATCACCACTGATGAGTCGTGGATCGACGAAACGGCCGTCTGGTGAAAGTATAGTGGTTGACAGACAGACAAACTCTCGGATTTTAAGTCTTGTTTTGTTAAACAAGCCCATTTCCTATATATTTTTATTTCCATAGTGAAAAACAAGTGTGTAAAATAATTTAATTTATGTCAGGTAGTTTTGTCAGATAGTTTAAAAACAAAATATATTAGAAATACAGTCCACTTCCTTATTATTAGTCAACCAGCGTTATTAATCCAAAACATTGGACCGTCGAGCCGGATCTCGTATTCGAAGTTTTGGTTGTAAAATTTTCTGGCAAACTATTTGGCATTGTTCAATTTGGACGAATTTCAAAGTATTGAAGAAGATTATTGATTCTGGTATCAGAAGCTGAGCTCGTGGTTGTGTATTATACAGAAGGTCGAGTTATATCGGTGCACAAGTCTCATTATTAATTATTCTTTTCCAATACCTTGAAATTCGTCCAAATTGAACAATGCCAAATATTTTGCCACAAAATTTGACAACCAAAACTTCGAAGGACCAATGTTTTGGATTAATAACGCTGGATAACTAATAATAAGAAAGTGGACTGTATTTTTAATATATTTTCTTTTTAAATTATTCTACACACTTGATTTTCACTATGGAAATAAAAATATATAAAACACATAGAATTTTAATTTTATTATTTTTGTTAAAGTTCCATCCGGTTGAAAGTAATTATCATCCAGTAAATTTGGTCTCAGAAAATTGTTAACTTACCTAAAAATCCAGCTGAAATTATTAATAATAATAATTCTTAAATATACATAAAAACCCTCGTACAAAAGACACTTCCACTGCTTAGTAGGTATACGAGAAGCACTATGCCGCAGCTTATACCACTTTATTTTATTAACAAACAGTTTATCCGGTGTTGTAACTTACACAAAATTTAGTAAACACAAATCGACTGGAACTTGACGTTGCCAAATATACTGTTTCATGGCTTGGCTAAAGAGGCTGTGAACGTGGCTAGTTTATGCCTAGAATATTATTATTTTATACACGAACTACTAATTAAATGTCTACGCTTCTCCAGAGATTGCAAACAAATTTGTCTAAAATATCTTCATAACTAAGAAAGTTAATTGAGAGTAGTAACAACTTTTCACTTTCAACTACTTAATCATTGCATTTTTGATGATACAGGTAACGTCGGTGTTAATGAATTATTATCTACGCTAATTGAATGCGTAGAAGTATACTCAGGACATCAAACCATTGAAGTAAAAGAGGAACATGAACGAGCTGAAAGGGAGTTAGTGAAATGGGAACAAGACCAAGCCTATCATGAAAGTTTGGAAGCTGACAGGTATTATTATATGATCTGATCTCTTGTTCTCAATACATTATTATAATTTGTTTAATTGTAGGGCAAAGGAAGAAGCTAAAAGGGTCCAAGTACAAGCAGAATTTGAGGCTCGAACACGAATTGAAAATGAAAAGGCTGAAAGTGCTGCTAAAAAAGAGGCTTATAGGAAAAAGGTAGAATCCAGTTTACCTTCGGAACCAGCATTAGATCAAGGTGATGGTATCACAAAAATACGATTCCGATTGCCTAAGGGAAAACATATAGAGAGGAGATTTCATGGAAACACACCACTTAAGGTAATTAGAAAATTAGTAGTTACATTTCTATATCTTAAAAGAGTTGGGTTTGTTTTAGGTTTTGTTAGATTTCCTAGTGGTTGAAGGTTTTCCTACTGACGAATACAAAGTAATTTCAAGTTGGCCAAGGAGAGACGTAAGTAGACTGGTGAAGATTTTTAGTTGAGTTATGAATAACCCCGATTTATTGGCAAATTTGAAATAAACTATTTAGGAATGCCATTAGTTGTTCTTTAACTTCGAGTGCATAGTCAGCTTTTCAATAATAATAAAAAATAGTTAAGATTTTCTTCAACCATGATCTATAAAAAGCAAAAAGCCATTACTCATGCTACAATAACTCTAGGTAGGATGTCGCCTCGGTTGTGCGCAAGTAGGTATTATATTCTTTTAGTGCCACAAGTAAAAAATGTTTGTTTATCGAATCCAAGCCTCATCGTTTATCATACAGTCCATGACATGCAAGTATTCGCTTGGCACATATGACGTCACTGCGCGAACTCGACTTATTTTGAACCGGTCGATATCCTACCTAGAGAGTTATTACCATGGTGTTTACTAGATTAATTAATTTTGACAAGTTAGAAGAAATAGCGATGATGTGAAACCATTATATCTTTTATTACCTACTGAAATAACGTGAACGCTAATTAAAATGACAAGTGTGTCAAAAACTCTAATATGGTTTTTTAGTAGATGTAGATAAACAATAATGTTTTGATTTGTATGTTTTGCAGTTGACAGCATTGGACGTAAACCAAACCCTCAAAGATTTAAAACTGTATCCTCAAGAAACTGTGATATTAGAAGAACGTTAAGTTTTATGTCACATTCCCTATATAGCATAATATAGGGTTTAGATTTTTTTAAGCATTTAAATTAATTATTTACAAATGTATAGTTAGTTAATATAATATTTTTAATTTAATAATGTAGTGTATCAATAAATTCAAATTAATGTAATCATTTTTTGAAAATCAAATATTTAAATATACGGTCTTTTTTTGTCTTTTCCACCGATGTAAAATGCGTTTTGATAAAATACTTATCGAGTTGGGAATCATTCAAGAAATGTAGCCATAGGCATTGTCTTTAAAAACAATGCAATATTAAATTGATTGATTCTTGTATAATCCATAACAAGAGCATGTTTGCGTTGGGATAATTAGAATATCAGGACAACGCAAGCCCTAAAAAGTGGAAGCTTCAATTACTGAAGATGACCTCTTTTTGACTTTGATTTTTCATTTATAAGTAAATATGAGTGAATAATATTTTCGGTTAATTCAACGTGAAACCCTAGACGTTCAACGCATATTTCAGTCGCTTCCATATATACAAAATTTGTTGACAGTTTAGTTTTTTTCTGTACTATTGGCATCATGTCATGGAACTGTTATCCAGCCAGAGTAAGTAGGGACCTAAAGTGTGGAATCCGAACCACGGTCCACAAAACATACCCGTTTTTGTGCCACGGTCCTCGACTGCCAGCATCCACCACTATGTAGTCAATAACTACTCTACCCATCCAATCTTTCACAAACGCTATCAAGTGCTGGACTACTCTGACACAGAATTCTGTGACTCTGATCTCACCGAAAGGTGTTTGAACCACAGAAATCTTATATTATATATATATATATATATACTCTAGAATGATAATCCCGTAGTACAAAAATGTAACCAAAAGTGTAGAGCTGTCCATAATGCGCATGATCAGTAACTTATTTTTCAACAGGACCGGCTTTGATTAAATGTTATATTACTGTTATAGGTATATTTAAAATTAAATTTTACCATTTGGTAACATTCACATAAGAAAATGGAATAAAGGAATTTAAGAAACAAAAAATTACATTAAGTATCTCAATACTTTATTGTCTAACAGGTACAACCCAATAATAATAAATCTAAGCAGAAACGAGAAATAAGTAAAAATTCTGATACTGGAAAATATCTTAAGGACATGAGCATTCTAATGATTTATTTTATTATTATATAAAATATGTTTGTTTATACAACCACCTTAGGCGTCTTACCTCTCTACAGCCTTCAAAGAAGGGGTGCAAGAAACAGTGACTTCACAAATATTTTCCGTGTCCATGTAAACCACTTCCATATCATCCGTACTACTCGCAATAATATTTTGTGACAAAACATGGTTGATAGAACTTGTATTCTCAGCAATTGCATGGAGGATTCTATAATTAAGTATATTCCAGTTTAACAACAGAATTCAAACGAACTTTGTGTACCTACACAACGTAGGAAATATATTCTTGACATACATATCATGCATTTTTGACAGACTGCTTTTAAGTAAACAGTGTCTTGATATCAAACGATTAAGAATTTAACTTCCACTCTCATTTACATAATCTCTTCTTTTCAACAAAAGTTTGGGAACTGCATCGGGTACGAGGGTGATCCTCTGGCCGTCTTCTCTACAAATGATATTTTCTGCAGCGAAATGCTTACTGCATATGACATTCCCATCACATACATTTTCTGGACTAGGATCCCAATGCCCGCATCCAAGCATCATGTCTTTTTTTTGTCAAGCTAAAAATGAGTATCATGTCAATGGTATCATATTGACTCAAACTGAGACTGTTAGAAACCCGAAACAATAACTTACTGAAAATATTTAATACCAGGAATGAGACCTTGATTTTTACACCACAACACTATACACCTCATTGTTTGTTAAATAAACGAACTAAAACCAAAATAACAAATATTAAAAACAATTTTAATCACAAATAGGTATATTTATCAACAATTAAAATATACCACGAATAAAACCATAACTCAATTATAAAACCTATCTGAATTGTTGTGAAGCCGACTCTGACAGATATTCCCACTACGAGAAACGTCATTTTCGAAAACAGACGCTGTTGCGAAATCTCCTAAATTTAATAAGATTTGGAAAAAAATGTTTCGTTCATATTGCTGAAAACTAAACAGTATGCAATTTTACCGATAACATTTAATTATTTGATTTTGTCAAGCCGTTTCGTATGACGCAACATATGGATTTATTTATAAAACAGATATGTCGCATAAATTCTGTAAGGCGAACGACAAAATAGTTTTAAATATGGCAGCTCTGTACTGAAAATAAGTTACTGAGGAGCATGCGTAGTTCGTGAAAACTCTGCATACCCGTTACACTTTTTGGTATTCGGCTGGATTTAATTAGCATTCTAGAGTACATATATAATATAAGATTTCTATGGGTTGAACTGAAGACTGAAAAGAGTTTTTTAGTTTTAATGATTTTGACATTTCGTTGACATCATTCATTTGTCGTCTACTGAATTTTAAAAAATGTAAATATTGCAATTTTTATTTTTCTAGTGATTTTGTAGTAACTTAATTTATTTTCAAAGGCTTATAACAAGAATCATCACAAAATTATCGAGCAAAGCCGATATCATTCAAAAAATGTCGCCAAGATATTTCCCTAATCCCTATCCTGATTACCAATCAACTGGAATACCTGTACTACCTCAAGGAAATCTGAACAAATATTTAAATGAAATAATTTTGGATATTGAACACAAATTCAAACCCTTACCAGATAATTCCGACGATGGCGTCTATCTCGGTACAGCAGGCATCGCATACATGTACTATCACTTAAGCAAACTACCAATGTTACTAGATCAGAAGAATAATTTTCTCCAGAAAGCTGTAGAATATATTAAACCCGCTATTCTTACATCAACTAGATCAGGTGTTAAAGATGCTGTTGCATTTATCTTAGGGGCAAGTGGCGTTTATGCAGTCGCTGCTGCTGTATTTCATTCACTTGGTGATGACGTACAAAGCAATAATTTTAAAGATAAGTTTTATGCAATTGCGGAAACTTGTAAGGTGAAAAACTTTTTGAAATGTGGATCCGATGAACTTTTTGTAGGAAGAACAGGTAAACACAACAATAAGTATTTATGTACTTCAAATTATTCATTACTTTTGAGTAAAAATGGTCGAAATAAACTTTCTGTATTTTAGGCTATATAACGGGAGCATTGTGGTTGGCAAAAGAAACTAATACTCAAATCCGGAAATCAGATATCTACGAAATAAGTAAACTGGTTGTTGAATCAGGAATTGATTATTCTCAACGGCATCACTGTCAATGTCCCCTAATGTATGCGTACTATCAAACGGAATATTTGGGAGCGGCTCACGGATTGTGTTCCATATTACAGACTTTGCTTTCAGTTCCTGGTTACTTGGAAGCGAATCCTGACTATGCAAACAGAGTGTGGAGAAGCATAAATTATCTACTAAGCTTACAAACACCAGATGGTATGATAGTGTAAAATATTTGAACTTTATTTTACCTAACATTTTAATTTTTTCAGGTAATTTTCCGGCAGCCCCTGACGAAGTATCCTCCTCCCAATCTGAACTTCTTGTTCAATGGTGCCATGGAGCTGGTGGAATGTTCTACGTAATGGCAAAAGCTTTCCTTGTGAGCGGCAACCAAATCTACCTAACCTCATGTCGCAACATGGCTGACTTAATTTGGAATAAAGGTCTCTTACGAAAAGGACCAGGCATATGTCATGGCATAGCCGGTAATGCCTATGTCTTTTTAATAATGTTTCGACTAACACAAGAACCGAAATATTTTTATCGAGCGATCAAATTTTTCGAATTTATGCAAAGTGCCGAGTTTAAAAGTAGAGCTCGAGTGCCGGATAGTCCATACAGCTTGTATGAGGGTCTTGCCGGCACCGCGTGTTTTGTGGGTGATATGACCGCACCACAGCAGGCATGTTTTCCATTTTCTGATATATTCTGAACACATATTTAATAACTATTTAGTTATTTGTATATCATTTGGTAAAAGTAAATTTTGTATGTGTTAAAAGCATGATATCTAAAGTTTAAACTATGAATTAACTAACTTGTATAATTAAATAAATTTGTGTGCTAAACAATACTAAATAAATTCTGACTGGTCTACGAACAGTAATAGGCTTTGACTTATTTTAGGGATGATCTAGAACTAAATATGACAGCCGGCTCGAAGGACCATGTGTAGATTTGGGGTTTGGTGGTGTAAATACAGAGCTAACTTCTTTTAATTTTACAAACTTTTATTACATACGTTGCACAAGAAGTCGAATTCACATTACTCACAACCAACATAAAATAATACAGTTTTTTGGGAGTTTACAATTTAGTTATTAGTGGACTGTAAACCAATGTATAGCGCCCAAACAATTAATGCCGCGAAAACAAAAGTGACGCTAGCGGTGTTGCCAAATGTTCTTAGAATGTCCTTCCAGGTTTTCACGTTTATTTGAAAGTCTCGCCAAGTAGCATCCATTTTTACGGTGGGAGATATGGCACGGCAACTATTGTACATTCATAACGTTATTGCTATATTTGTCAATACCACACAGAAATATGAGGGATAGAAACTTCTTAAGGTACGGTTCCCTCGGGGCGACTGAGAGCTGCGATCGTCGCGTACCACTATTATTATTAAAGCAAATCAATGTAAACGCTTTCCTTCACGGCGATTGTCGTGAGTCGACTGGTCTGAGTAGTATAATCGCGGCCGCTGGATAAATCATACACTTTAAATGTAAAGTAAAGTGACCATTCGTACTGATTTTACCAGTATAGTATTGGTTTTCTGGGCATAAGTCCTGGTTAGTCATTAAACAAAACCAGTACACGAAGAGCACTAAACTGGCAACTCTGCCCTATAGTTACAAGTGATATTTCAGCTGTTTTGGTTGCGAAATAAGAATGGATTCAGTATTAGTTCCAGTTCTGAGCAGACCACTCTGCGCATGGACAAATATTCAGAACCGATCTAGAACTGGTGAAAACCAAAACGCTGGCTTGACACATATTTGATACTAGGCATTTTTAACCTTCAAATGAGTGTGTTTATCATATTTATTGAAATACTATCAATTACAATAACTTTTTTACATTTTTGGTCTGCTATGGAAAGCCAAGAATATGTTGTCGGTAATAAATAGCGATATTATTTGCATAGGTGTTCGTTTAATGTGAAATGTATTTTACAGATTATGAGAATATGGACCAAGAAAACTTTTTGAATGTAAAATAATAAAAATAACCTCAATTAGTAAACAATATCATAAAAATTTACACTCTGCGCATACAGTTCTGAAATGATTCTGAATCGATTCCAGCTTTTTGTGAGAACCACTAGAACTGTTCTGGAACCGTTCCGAAATAAACCAAAATACTGCTTATTAAAATCCCGAATCAGTTCTGACAAAACTAAAATGCCATTTTATTAAAAAGCCATGTGCCAAATGTTCTAGAACGGTTCCGAGTCCGAACCAAAACAAAACTAACACATCGTCGCATGAGCAATCCCCCGCGACGCCGTTTGGTTTCGGTTTCGTACTCAGTATGTACTAGTTCCAGCTCTTAGACAATTTAATAATTTATTTTATCTAATGTTATGTTTATTTTGCAAAATTATATCTCGAATTTCACATTTCTTGTTTAATAAACACATTTTTTTGATATCTAGGTGTTTTTTATTTATCGTAGGCAGGTATTGTCCTGGTTTCAAGATATTTTTTCTCTGATTTTGAAGACGAGGACGATGAAAAACTTACAGAAATGGTGGCTAAACTGAGCCACATTAAGTCGAAAGAATTCTGTTAATATAATATCACTATTCATCAGGTGTTCGCTCAAAGATTATAACATTCTTTGAACATGGCGTGATGGTCATTTCGTCTTTTTTTTCTTGCGAGTAATTATTTCATCGTCAGAAATATATACAACAAACCTTCCAAGTCGAGTCAATCTGACGACTGCAACCGCCCCGAGGAAAACGGACAATAAGTTTCGATTGCCAAGTGACGATCGGAGCTCTCAATCGCCCCGAGGAAACCGTACTTCTAGCAACAAAGCTGCTTTGTTAAATATTGTCCTATCGCCAGATGGCGACATGGTATACCAAATTCGCACTGAATATTTTTTTACAAGGAGCTAGAGAGACCATATCGAATTCAACGAATTGCGCGCATGTGTATTTGCATTTGGTGGTATGTAGGTTTTAGAAGAGTTAGGCTCCTGAATGTTTTATTTTAACATGAGTCCTCAAATTGGTATTATTAGAAGTCCATTTTTCAATCACCACACTGTACCATTTAGTTAGTTGTTACTGTGGCGTCATTGATAGAGCCTTCGCCGCGTATGCGGAAGGTTATGGTTCGAATCCCAGCTCTGGCAATATATTTTTTTTCTAATTTTTGAATAAAGTAGTTAGTTGGTTACGTTAGTTTATTGGAAATAATTAAAATAATACAATTATAATAATTATTAAAATTCTGTTTCGATACGCAGGTCATATATTTTTGATTATATTATACTTATCGGGAAAGTTTTGGGGTGACAACCGATTTTGTTATTACAACTACAGCAAATGCAAAAACACATGAGCGCAAATCATTAAAATCGCTATGGTGTTACTCTCGTTATTTTTTCGAATAATTTCATTAAAAAAAAAAAACAATAATAGTGTCAAATTTTATTACCCATATTTTTAAGATTGTTTACATATTATAAATATCTCGCAGTTAATATGAAAAAAATAATTTTTGTACATCAATTCAAAGATCTTAAGTATTCTATGAGACATAACAAAATTATGTATTAAATATGTACCGAACATTATTTTAAAAAAATACTTATAGAAAAATACATCCATTTCCATACAACACCATTCACACATCATACATATTATTTTTTAAATAATTAATCCAATATACTTAAAAGCTAGAAATGTTAGTCCTGTCAGCGAGCTATTTTATATAATTTTTTATTTTTTGTGGATTCTTTTTTTTTGGTCATCAATTTTTTCCAGATTATTTTTTTCCTTTTTTTGCTTCTCTATTTTTTTTGTAACTATTGATTTTTTCTTTTTTTGCGTGATTCTATTTATTTTTTTTAGTCAACTTAATAACCTGTGATTAATGGGGAAATATGATTATGAAAATAATTTAATAATAAAATAATTGATAAAAATAATAAACAATAAAAACAAAACAAATACCGGGCTTCTGCAAAAGTATGGAATAAGTTTACAGAAAAAATTAATATTTTAAAAAATATTCAACTGAGTTTTGCCATTGAAAAAGTATTGCGTACCTTAACAGGAAAAAACGTCTGCCATTTTACTCGAAATATATGAGGTAAGCACTTGAATTTAGCACAAATATGGTGAAGTGCAAGCGATAAAAATGCGACCCCAAGTTACTCACTATGATATGTCATCATGTATCGTGATTCCACTTTCGGTATTTGCACAATATCGCCTATTCTACCTTCGTCCAATCTTGAATCTATTCCCCGAGGGTGCGGATAATACTTATACTGGCAATCTTCGCACTTGTTTGGACTCTTTGACCGCCGGTAAAAATGGCGTGATTCCTATAGGGATACTAATTGGTTGGCATAGTGTTTGTCGTATAGTTTGAGAGATATATGTCGTATAGTTTGAGAGATATATGTCTCCCACTAGAGCTGCTGGATTTAGTTTGAGAACGGTAACCTTTAATGAAGTACGTGAAAAACTATCAGGTATGAAAAACACAAAAAGCTCGGATTGTTATGAGCTTAATGTTAGGATTATTGGGACTTTAAAGAATCTGCTAGTGGTGCCGCTTACTAAATTGATAAACCATTGCATTGGTGACGCTGTATTTCCGGCGGTCTTGAAGGAGGCAAGGGTTATTCCAATCTACAAAAATAAAGGATCGGTTGATGATCCTAGTAACTATCGACCAATATCGATCTTGCCAATTTTTTCGAAAATCTTTGAGTCTATTATTAAAAATCAAATAACTGAATATTTTGAAGCAAATAATCTCTTTATGCAAGGTCAATATGGCTTTCGTAATAAGAGATCTACTACTCTTGCAATTAATAACCTTTTGGAATATGTTTCGGATGGCATGGAGCGGGGCTGTGACACCTTTGCTTCCTTTTATGACCTCACTAAGGCTTTTGATTGTGTCTCACACGAGATACTTCTTCAGAAACTCTCTTACTATAACTTTGATGTTGACAGTATTGCCTTGGTTGGCTCTTATCTCAGCGATCGTTTTCAGCACGTTTTGTATGGGGGACGATACTCGGAGAGACGAAGGGTTGGACGGGGTGTGCCCCAGGGGTCGGTTTTGGGACCTTTATTGTTTTTAATATACGTAAATGATTTATACAAATTTCAAGAAGAGTCAAATATAATCCTCTTTGCTGACGACACAACTAGTCTGATTAGATATCGACCAAACGACCCTTTAGGGGAGTTGGTTAAGCTGTTGAGACTGACATAGGCAATTGGTTTCTGGCAAATGAACTGAGCTTGAATCAGGCTAAAACTCAGAGCATGAACTTTACATTGCGTTCTGCGCCTATCGATCTTCAGAGCGATGTTCGCGTGAAGTTCCTTGGGGTTCATCTTGATCCTAAATTAACCTGGGAGAGTCATGTTCGAGAACTTGGGTGCTCGCTGTCCAGGGTCATATATCTCATTAGAAGGCTTGCGCAGAGTGTTTCAATCGCCAGTCTGTTGACGGTATATCATGATTGTTTTGTTTCCCGTATGTCGTATGGTATTTTGAACTGGGGTCATAGTTCCCATGCAATGAAAATCTTCAAGCTACAGAGGAGATGTTTACGTACAATGTTGGGGCTCGGTTGGCGTGACTGCTGTAAAAAGTATTTTGTTGAACACGGACTACTTACTTTGCCTTCCTTGTAGATCTTAAACTGTCTTGGCTACATTCGGACCAATACCTCGCATTTCACTCTTCACTCTGATATGCATAATTATGGTACACGAAATCGCAATGACATATTGCCTGAATTTCACCGCCTATTGAGGACTAGGAAAGGTTCTGACTATTATTGTGTTAAATTTTATAATAAGCTGCCGTCTCACATAAAGAACCTTGGTGAAGTCCAGTTTAACAAAAGTATTAAAACATTTTTGATATCTCAAGCTTTTTATACCTTTGAGGACTATTTCAGAAGCGATATTGTAAGATTTTTATAGATTTTAGTTTGTTTTATGTTGTTGCTATTTTAATTTGTTTGTAAGCCTTTCTTTGTTGCTGTAACTTTGAGTAATTTTTGTTATTTTTTGACGTACTATACATGTTATGTAACATAAGATGGTGAATAAATATATCTATCTATAACTAAGCGGTGGAAGTGTCTTTTGTACGAGGGTTTGTATTTAAGAATTAACTAATTTTAACCCGTCAAAGATCGCGGTAGTTTGTTGTAAACACTTTCCTGAAAGCTAAATTACCTTCAAACGGATGGAACAACAAAAATTCCCTATAAACCTAAAGCGTGTCCATCTATTTTCCAAATTTGCACCGGCCTAGTATGTAGAGTAGACTGGTTTACTAACCGTATTGCAGTGTTGCCATTGCCTGTTCATGGCTTGTCTAAAGAAGGCTGTGGAAGTGTCAAGAAAAAGTACTGAACCGGAAGTAGCACAATGTCAAAATATTTTAGAAGTATAGATTAGATTGACCTACTTAAGTAACCAAATTTTCAAAATAATCCTGTCTAGTTCACCATAAACGTGTAACCTATCATCGACCGTGAACTCCGTGTATATTATTGGAAATTTGGAACCCTATTTATGCGATAACGACTGACGATACAAAAAAATTATAAAATTAAACATTCAACACTCCAAAAATTAAAGTTTTCTAAAATAAATATTTATTCCATATAATGAATACTCCATACTTTTGCTGAACCCTATATATATCAAACAATAATAATAGCAATAAAAACAAAAATCTTACCCGTCTAATTCCGGCGTTATTTTTTTTAATTATCATTTTTTTTAATACGGAGCAAAGTATCCACCACGTCTATAACTTCTAAAAATGCAGAGATCAGTTCATTAAAAAACAAATGGGTCCATATAAAACAAAAAAGAAACAACTAAAAACGGTCTAAAACAAAAAATAATTTAACAAAAAAAAATATATAATAATATTGTCATAAATAATCGATTAGAGTAAACACTGACGAAGTATAACGATAAAATAGATAACGCCGACTACCTATGACAATTTGTTTAGAACAGAAAATAATTTTCAACTCAAAAACGAAAGCACTAGATTGATAACAATTAAAATGTTGTGTTGTTTCTAATTTGTTCCTAGGAATAGTGTTACCTCGGCCTGCGGGCAGGTCTATAACCGGCATAAAATCCTCTGGTAGCACCACGGGTGCCCCGAAATGCTCCTCGGCCTCTTGGTGGTCTATTAGTAGTCGATATACCTGGTCTATTTGTTCTCTTTGGCATTACCTACAAATTATTCATGCATTAATATTATCTTTATTTTAAAACAATACGAGAAAACAAGAGAAATCTTTCGTAACGTCTACAAACAATGAAAGATCTAGAATATATTGTCCTTCTCAAAAATTGAAAGATGATAATGTTGAAACTCTGTCAAATGTGATAATAATTATCACACTCAAAGATAGGCATGTCAAATTTCAAATTAAGCAAAAAGTTTGTTGGAAATATTATACTCTGTAGATATATTTTAAGTATCCATAGACATAAAAATTAATTATGAGTAGAGAGAAGAATTTCTGTAGTACAATTTATAGAATCCTTTGGAAAAGGTTTAAAATTGTTTGTTAATCAAATACTGTATGTAATTAACTATGTCTTTTAAAACTACTTGGATATTTCCGTGTGTGGTTCACATAATGATACGATATATTTTGTATGACTTCATTTCTAAGCGTTTATCTAAAATATATGTTGTTCAGGAAATCTTAAATCATACCTTAATGGGTCTTCCTCTAAACAATGATTCATCCATTGCCATGGCAGTTTGTACATAATCTCTTTCGCCAAACTCAATATAAGCAAATCCTTTCGGATGGCCATCATACTTGTTACATAGTATCGTAACACGATTAATTGATCCACAACCGTGAAAGTGTTGCTCCAATTCCTCCGCAGTTGCTCCATAGTCTACGTTCCCAACGTAGATGCTGCGATTGTCCACCTCCATTTTCTCCTCAATGGACATATTTAGTGGACTTGCTGCAGAAATATAAAAAATGCACACAATTTTATGTCTAAACTATGCTGAAAAACGGCGATTAACTAGTACACCCTTCATATATGTAATTTAAAAAAAATAACGTGGCAATATTACTTAATTTTTATCAAATTTACATTACAAACTTAGGACAAGACCTGTGTAAATTTGGAGAGACCTCTAACCAAATTCCGAGTTGCATAAATTACAAATTGCGGTTACTTCCCACGCTTATCAAAAAATGTGAGGATACACTGACATGTCCTAAGTCTATTAACTGGTACAATGATGCACCTAGACCACCGTGGGTAAATCTAGTACAATTCGATAAAACTTATTAAAAATGTGAGGTAACAACACAAACAGTAAAACAAATGTAACTAAATCGTAACAGACTTACTTAATCCTGGTGGACTACCCATATTCATCTGTTTATCGACTTCACTCTGTAGCTGCTTTAATTTCTCGGCTTCATCTTCCATCTCTCTAACTCTAGCCTTAATCGCTTCTAATTCTGGATCATCCGCGGGAACACCATCGGTTTCAGTATCATTCAATATGGCTTCCGTATCGTTCATACCGTTACTTTCTTCGAAGGAATCCAAAAGATCCTCACCTAAACCTAGGTCCTGATTATCAGCCATTAGGGTACCTATGATTTGCACATTGAAAAGCTATGAAAATACTGTACTAAGTGCATACTTGCTAGCCCCATACTCAAAAGAAAAAAGTGATTAAGTATTCGAAAAAAAAATTAAAAACACTGAGATAAAGATGTATTATATTATAGATGCCTTTTTCAGTTATCTGGTATGCGATAATTTTAAAAACCTGGTTCATGTAGAAATTAATTAGGTAGTAAAATCACATGCAAAACACACATTGTAAATTCTAAAGTTACAACATGCATTTGGTTCGATACCACTTATAATAATAGAGATGTAGAATTGAGAATCATTATATTGAAAAAATAACAGGCTATGTAGTTTTAAAATTCTAGCGTGCAAATTTCTATTTACAAAAACTGTACTGATGCAGGCAGAACAGAAGACTGAAAACAGGAACACATTACTAGTAGGGTGCTAAACAATATAATTTCGATATTTTTAAGACTATATTATTTATAAACAATGTAATTACTTACGTTAAACTGTTGTTATTGTAATAGAACAAATTTGCCGGATTATACAAATCTAGTTCAATTTTAATAGATTTTTACACGTCAAAAGAGTTAACCCACGCCGCCAAACGTAACCAAATTTGATGTTATTGAACCAAACCAATAAACATGAAAAAAATTGAAAGGAGACAGGAATGTAGAAGAGAAATAAACTTAGATTGTTTTGACGCAGATTCCGTTAGGTTTGTGTATGTTAGCTGTGCTACTACCACTGAATAATGTTTACTGACACTGACTACCGGCTACCGAACTACCGAATAATATCTACTGCCAACTGCCAATTCACAATAATTATCAGTTGCTATAAAACATGTTAAGGTTAATTTCTCGCTTAACTGTCAAGCTGATATTCGCGTGGAAGGTTAACCAGCTGTTAAAATAAGCGTATCCTTCTACAACTGAGGTCCGCTGGGCTGATGTGACATAATCACCTGCCATTCACCTTACTTCCCTTTTTGTTGTAAAAAAGGAAAAAATGCCAAATTATCTTAGACCAAAAAGCATTTTGAGGTTTAATTACAAATGAACGATCGTTTCACAGGGTGCGTAGAAATTGATGATTCTCAACGTTATCCTTCTATGCGAATTATCAGCAATTTTCACTCACCTGTCAGTCAGGCACGTTTCTTTTACAAATTTGGCATTTAACTGAAAAATTAACTTCAAAATGAGTCGTAACTAATTTTATAGACAATGCAAATGAAGTGAGCGGTAGATGATTGTGTCACTCAGCCCAGTTGATCAATTTGTACAAGGATAACGCCGCCTATTTCTAACGTGTTAAAAGTTGAATAGTGCCTTATGTCAATATTGAAATTAATTATCGACACTTATTGAAATTTTATTTTGTTGAAATTAAAGTTAAGTTTACATTTGGCAACACTGTTTTTCGAGGTGAGCTATGGAAAAAGATTTTTTTCTGCATTTCCAACCTCTAAAAAATTTTAAAAACGTAAAGCAGGAGCCAGTGTTGCCACCTCGGTAATTTCGTTACCAGTTCTAGTAATTCCTCCACGATTTTAATAACAAAGTTTTTTAAAACAGTGTCTAGTATTATTTGTGGTAATTAAGATTTTAATCTAGCCTAATTCTGGTATTATAGTATTAGCAATCGATATGAGTCAATTTTTTTAAATTTATTCAAAAAGGAATCTGCGTACATACTCTCGAACTTGTTGCCCCATCCCTAGCTATTTAGCTATTGGTTAAGGCAACGGAGAGTGATCTAGATATACAAAAAAGAACGCAACAAACAATATGCATTGCGGCCAACAGCCAAAAAATATATATATGAAAGTTAAGTCATAGTTTTGGAATTAAACTATACTTGTGGTTTTCACTTTTCATATTTTAAACGCCTCATTTGTATGCTTATTTTGTATGTACCTAAATTTTATTTGGACACGATTCATACAAAAATAATGAAAATTAATAGATCTCTGCGTAAATGCTTTAATTATTTATAACTGTATTCAAACTATTCAGAAGGAACAGTATTTATCCCTATATTTATACACAATACAGCGTATTCGAGAAAATCGGTGAGTTAAACGATCGAGAGAATCGAGGCCCCCTACTAAATTAGCATAGCGGTCCCTTAACTTTCCGAAGAATTCTTATCCTAGGCCTTGGGGTTTTTATAATGGATCTTAAACCCTTTTCTAGAAATAATTTTTTAGTAACCTGTTAAATAGGTAAACTCCGTTTATACAATATATTAAAGATTTATTTTCTGTAAGTAAGCTAAATACATAGATACAACGCAATACATTATTTTTTCTTACTTAAATAATAATTAATATAATCTTGTACACATTCTAAGGAAAACAGATATATTCTTAATTTACAATAAATTTATTAGCGCATTTATCTCGGTTTTAACAATTTTTTATCTAATAATATCCATAGAAAAAAGAAACATAAACAGAAGGATAAGTGTAATTGCGCATGACAAATACGAGTTTAGTTAAAACAACTCTCCCAGAGGCGTTCAAAGCATATGATATATAACCAGAGATATGAAGAATGAGCTTCGACGAATGCGCATCCACTTTTCCGTCGACATTATGCGTGCCGCCATTTTCTAGTCACAAACGTCAAAAAATCAAGCAGAGTTAAAATAGTCTATAGTTAATATTCGATGGTTAAAGTTGGTGTGATAATAGAATTATTCTTTCGTATTGAACTAAGTGAACAATCTGAAAATTGTCAGTTCATTCACGATTGTGCGTATTCTTTCGACATCGGTCACTTCTACCAAACTGATTAAAATTCCTACCCCCCTTGCCGCTTACTGATCAACCTCCAGGTACCGGTTAGTTCGTTCAGTTAACCTCTAAAGGTATTGAATATTGAGAGATAATAATTGGCGTATGATTTCGAATCAAACCAATAAATTGTAGAAGTTTAAAACATGGATAATAATATCATGGAATAAATAATTTTCCAGTTTTCAGAGCAGATTTGGTTGTTTTCACAAGTTTTCGAGGTTAAGTGAAAGACAATCACGAAAAAGATGATCTTCCGGTTTCGCCAAATATTCAGTTCAGTATAATCACATTCACTTGTTCAGATCAATCACTACGAAAGAATAACCCTTATGTTCTTATGTTTCATGTGAGTGCCTTTCACTAAAAC
The DNA here is from genome assembly GCA_911728435.2 of Apoderus coryli. Lineage (NCBI taxonomy): Eukaryota > Metazoa > Arthropoda > Insecta > Coleoptera > Attelabidae > Apoderus > Apoderus coryli. Next base: position 5,759,720 of record OU452199.1, on the reverse strand, counting down.
AGAGTTTTGCTTTTATTTCTTAATTGTGTGGACTTATTTTGGATATTCGCTTGTTTATTAGTGTTTAGTTGATTGCGTAGTATAAAGAAAAAAGGATATCCGTTGTGTGAATAATCCACAAACACTATACCTCATCCTCATGTCAGAATCGTTGACATCTGAGAATAAAATTATGTTTTAATTATTCAAACTCAACTTCATATTATGTAGGCACCATTGCATTTAACCTTCTATTTCTTATTTATGCTTTTTCTATGATAATATCAATAATTATCAATAAACTATTGCATACCTGCAGCTACGATAATCACAATCACAAATGACATTGCTATTTTTTTTAGTTACCTAGTTACTATAAATACAAACTTCATTAAATGTCTACTATATACGCAATCAATAATACATTGTTAAGGGAATGTACATGGTTTTTACTAGATAAGTATATATTACTTAACAAACTCTCAAAAGTTCTAAAATAATGAATTTGCATAAAAAGAAAACACTAAAACACAAAAGTTTCTTAAGCTGCCTTTTGTGCGAGAGATTTGGGTATTCACCGTATTGGTGGATGACAATCACGTGACGCCAGCGCGTAGAGGCCAATCTCCGTTTCACCAAAAACTCAAAAGTTGCTTTAAGTTTTCTCGGATAGTTACACTTTGCGTATGCGTTATGATCGGCTCCGTTGTGAACCATAAAATAAATAACAAAAATATCCTAATAAACCTTTACTAACCTTAAATAATAAAGTGTTTAGTCTGTCGTGTTTATTAGTGTGTGCTTTTCGACGTTTTAAGACTATTGGGACCAAATTTCCTAATACCCAACGCAGTAAAATGGTCTCATGACATTGCTATTCCCCCAACATCAAATCTCCAAATCTTCCTCGCACAAAAGGCAGCTTAAGTTACTATTTTACATATACTCATATAGCCAGAATGAAAATGTATCTTGGACGATGTGCCAGTATTCATCTGTTGTAACTCGAATAATCATCATCGTCATTAATGACACTTTTGGACTATTTCAGGTTTTAAGAAGACAGTCGAGTCTTCCAATTTTATAGAAATCATCGAGTTTTTCCACAAAGTTGCAGTTACTGTACGACACAGTTAAGAATGATACACTTTTATATTGCCTATCCATATAAAAGTGTATCATTCTTAACTGTGTCGTACTATAAGTGTTATGTTCTTACGTCTTCATTTAGTTTTTACATCATATACAACGTGTTACGGTTATGTTTTTACGCAATTCCATTGTCTTCAATCAATTTATTTATATTTTATTACAGATCAAATATATTTATTATTAGGTTGATAAAGTAACAATAATCTAGATTTCTATTTACACTTTTTGTTTGTTAGTCTTACTTGAGCTTATTGAAATAAAAAAAAACTTCGGTCTATCTTGCAAAAAACCTAATTTCTTGGTTCAGCATTTTCAGTTGAGTTAAAAACTATGAGAAACTGTTCAATCAAAATTCACATTTATATAAACAGGATACAAGCAATGGGACGCAAGATTCCTGCTGTAACACAGGAAATTTCTTTGAAGATTTTAATAAGAATTAAATTCCTAAAACATATTTAATAAGTGAACAATTTTACAACATTGCACGTTAAAAAATACATAATTTATGAATAAGTTACAATGTATAACTTTATTGTTCCACTAACAGCAACCTTCTACTTTCTTATAAGCACGCGTTAGTTCTGAGGCATTCAACTACTCCTGCATGCGTACTAGAAACTACAGGACTGCATTGTAGTAGAATTTTAGAAAGTTAACCCAGTGATATTAATGTGAAAAAGCTATACCTATATATGCAACCTTATAAAACCTCTGTTTTTCTATTTTCTGATTATTTATCACAAGGGTTGGTCTATATATAATATATTAATCGTTTATCCAGTGTATACTTGTATTTTATTTATTATAAAATTATGAAATATTACCTGTTTCTTATTTATAATGCACCTAATAATTGTTTTATCTACCATACATTGAGAATTATAAATAGCAAGTTAAAAAAGCTTGAGCTATTAAAAGATGTGACTTTAGCTATGATTGTAATTCAATAAACTTTTTCACTCAAGGAACTTTCTAAAGGGTACAAGCAAAATATAATCAAAAACATAAATAATTTTAAATAATATAACAAAATAAAATTTAATAAATTTCAACAAAAATAAAAACCTTTAAACCCTAATTAAATGTATTATTTTTCTTATAAACAAAAAATATCAAATAAATTCTATACTAAAAATGCTTTAAGCATGATATGATTTGAGACTAAAGTCTGCTTTTAAATTTGCTGCTTTATCATATTGAATCACACAAAAAGCTACTACAACATTGCCACGAATTAAGCTTTAAAAAAATCTGTAAAACACAGACAATATATTAGAAATATTTAAATTAATTGGCACTAAAGAAGATTCTCTGTACACATTTATTATTGACAATATACCTGACAAGAGATGTATTAAAGAATCTTCTATAATATTTGAGTAGTATTTTGAGGGCACAACTAAAATGCAACCCTCACGAATGGGGTGAATTTTTAATGTCTTTTTGACAAAACTCGCCATTTTTTTGCGTACAATTTGTATATAAAATAATGGATCCGAACAACACAACTTTCCTAATTATGGGTAAGTGAAGTTGGGTTAGTTAGTATATTCCTTAGTAGTTGAAGCAATAACTGACACTAAGAAATTACTAAGCCCAGGTCAAGTTATTTTTTTTTTATTATTTATTGGCCTTCAGCAACTTGACAATTAAGCCATCATGCATTTTTCATAGACCTTCAGTTTATCGTGGAATCCGAACCACGGTCATCGACTGGCAGCTGCCAACAGCTACGGCTATGTAGTCCATAACTATTTGGCATAGGCAGTCTACTGATCTGGCCGGAAGAACCGTCCACCCATCCAATCACTCTCCACGCCATCAGGTACTTGAGTACCGTGATCGCACCGAGAGGTGTTTGAACCTAAACGTTTATTTTGCTGGGAAACGGCAGAGTAGTCAAAATTACTAAGCGCCCCTTTTTTAATTACCATGTAAATTATTAAGCGAAGGGTTGCATTTTAGTTTATACAGTATTCTTTCAATGTGATCACAAATACGTAGTATGTTCAAAAATAAGGGCGCAAAATTTCAAATACAGTGCTCCTTGCCACTTCCCTCATTTTGAGACAATCTGATTTCCCAGCCACTAAAGCAGCGCACCTGTCAGTGTCTATAGTCGATTTGCGCTGACCAATTTGCGTGATAAGTGCAACTCCGGATTATTCCGTTTGGGCCCCGATCTAGGAATGATCGGACATTGTGTAACCCTGTCTTAATTGAGAATTATGTCTATTCTCGAATCATGCATGAAAATCTCACATGCGACATCTGTCGCACATATTAGGTCGAACGATTAGCTAAAACCGTATCCTTGACAATCATGCGAATCTTTTTCTAGCATGCGACATATTCTCACATAAAAGGAAGTGAGAACTGCGCGTGTGAATGTGATTTATTTGACGTATTTCTTACGTCACTGTGACAGCGTTTGGTTTTATTTATTCCCCTCGTAAACATATGGTCGTATTAATTCAATTATTTTTTTTGCGAATTGCTTATTTAAACGAAACATTTTTTTAAACTTGTCATCGGAAATATTCAATGCATTTAGATAGGAATATACCTTGCGCTGAAAAGTTTTCTGTTTTCTGAAGGGAATAACATTCTACCGATTTTCTCCCATTTTAAAATAATAACAAAAATAAATTTGAAATTCTAACATGGTTTTTTTTTTGTGCGACATTGAAATGTTACCTCATTTGGACCACTAGACATTATGTCGACCGAAAAAGCTCGTATGCGACATTCAAGTATTGACATTTGATAATGTCGCATCAATCGTGATACGATTATAGACCCCCAGGCATTTTTGTACATAGAAACAATTTATATAGGCGAACGTTTCGCTGATCATCCTGTCAGGATCAGTTGTCTGTGGAAGTTCTGTATAAAATTTTTGTACATACTACGTAAAACTAAAAATAACAATTTTGTCTGAATGAGACTTATTAGACATTTTCAACCATACAGAATATATCTCTCGATTTCGATGTACATTAAGACCTCTAGTTTTTGAAAACTCGGTAAAACCTTTTAGAACCGAAGCATTATAAGCGTATAATACTACGAGATCAATATTCTGAAGCAATAATATGTGTTTAATAACTTTCTTCACACCATGTTATTGAGAAGACTTAAGATTACTTATCGGTAAAGATATGAAGCATACAGGTAAAGTGGTTTTGTTTTAAACAATGAAATCCTTTTATATCTCTGGAAATCGCCAAAAGGAATGTACACGAGGCTAATCCTTATGAATATCCTCTAGTCAGGCAATAGCTTTTGCTTCAGGTAAAAACGCTTCCCAGTATTTAACCAACTGAAAACGTAGTAAAATTCAATTTCATGTTTTGTCACATTGGAAAAGATTTACAAACTTACCTGTGCCTGATGTTCCAAATGATTTTCCAAGTATTTAATGAACATGACTTTGAAGTCATGAATTCTGCACCTTTCGAATCGATCCATTTCCTTCTTAATCATCTGTGAGATTTTATCAAAACTCTCTTGACCTCTTTCAACTTTTGATTCCCACTGTAATACAAATGTGCAAGTATTCATTTGGCATCAAAAAACTATGAAGTGTTTTGTAAATAGATAAGTTATTAGCAGCACATAATATAATTTGATGTAAGCTCTGAGACAATAAAAAAGAAAACGAAAACGTGATGTGGCGTACAGTTGGGAGAACTATTATTGTGGGCAGTTTTTTTTTCATTCAATTCTTTCTCAAATCTGGTAAATTAATCACTATAATACTGCTCCGTGATCGTTCTTCCCTTCACCAAATAAACAAACGGTGGCTATGACCTGCTGCGCCCACGGGACCGTTTTTACTTTCTGTCCTTCGTTATTAAAAAACAATAATTACCTCGACTAATTCAGTTTGTGCCTGCTCGAGTTTTTCAGACCTATTGGACAATTCCAGTTTAGCTTTAACTTCACGCTTTTTCGCCAACATTTGTTGTGAATGCTGCCAATGTTGAAACAACTTTGTACGCTCATGGAAAGCATCTCTAACGGAACCAAGCAGGCCTAAATAATCTTTCAATAATTCGCATAATATGAAGAAATCTGTATGTGCTTGTTCTAAATGGAGAGATTCGACCTGGAATTCAGATCAAACATTATTATCTAAATAAAACCTGAATTAAATACGGCAATACTTTTTCCTCAGTATCAGCCAGTTGATACAAAGCCCTTGATAAAGAATTATGATCTTCGCACGCGCTCAATTGAGCTGCTGACCGTGATACACCATTAGTTAGAGTTGCTAGTTCTTTTCTCAATGTTACCATAGCTTCTACGTTGGTATGTAGCTTGCGTAATTGCGTTTCTAGTGCTTCAATATGAGCCAATTTCTCTTCAAACCACTGTAAAGAAATTATTCAATAATTCATGCCTTTTTAATCATCAATTTACAAAAGTTAAAACTTACGGGATCTGTCTCATCCATTTTATAAGTAATTTTATTAACAGTTTCTCCCACTTTATTGAACAACCGCATCATGCCAGCGCTGCTTAGTGCGGAAGTGCTAGTGGCTTTTGGAAGTTCTACATCTACAATATAAAGTAGTTTTTTCAAAATATCTTCACGCACCATTCATCGTTTGAACATAACGTGATAAAGAAATCCCGTTTTGTTTAAAAGATTTAACATTCTATTTTTTTAATTAAGCTAGACGCTGAGATATGATTAGTTCAAAAAAATAACAAATCCCGTACCATATTCTAAAAATTCCCTAAAATCTGGATCCATAATGAGCACCGGATGCTGAGCAGTTCGATTCAAATATCGTTCCAGCGACGCTCTACGTCTCTCAACAAAATCGTTTCCATTTGTATTCTGACCTTCAGATGGATTATTGCCCATCTTTATCTTAGTCATACCTAAAATAAGTAATTAAATAGTTAATTTTTGAGTAACATTTTAACATAAAAACTAATGAAATTGTACAAAATATCCGTAATCTCCACTGCGTATGTGTGGGGTGAGCTTGATTCCTTAAAAACGAGAAAGTCTGCCGCTCGAGATGGTATTCCCGCGTTGTTACTGAGAGCGTGCTATTTTTCTCTGGCCGAGCCCCTGCAGATTATTTTTAACTCATGTGTGACCAATCTGTCAAGCTTCTCTCAATATATATGCGAAGCATTGGATAATGCAGGGCAAGTGGACGTCGTATACACTGATTTCCAAAAAGCTTTCGACCGGGTCGACCCTTTCGTGCTCTTGTCTAAGCTTGAAAGTTTTGGTTTGTCGAGTGGACTCGTTTCATTGTTTAGGTCATACTTGTATGAACGATCACAATATGTTTCTTTGAAGGTTTTGGGTCGCGAGCGTTCTCGCCGACCTCTGGTGTGCCACAGGGATCCAACCTTGGACCTCTGCTTTTTATAATATTCGTAAATGACCTGCTGCATTCCCTAAACTGTTGCCGCCTGGCCTACGCTGATGACCTTAAGATCTACACCGTCGTAGACTGTGCGCTTGATTGTGCCGGGCTCCAGAGCGACTTGGATGGTTTGAATGGATGGTGTAATGCCAATAGACTGCAACTTCATACTGACAAGTGTAGTATTGTTAGTTACACAAGGTCTAAGAGTCCTATTTTATTCGACTACAATTTGGATGGTGCCTCGCTGAATAGATACGACCATATTAAGGATCTGGGTATATTGTTCGATCAAGAATTCAGCTTTTCTTTACATATCGACGATGTTGTTAACACGTCATCTAGGATGCTTGGATTTATTATCAGAAACTGTAACCTTTTCAACAACCCCTCAACTTTCAGATTGCTTTACTACACATTTGTCAGATCTAAACTGTAGTACGGCTCGGTGATTTGGAACCCCCTGTATCTGCGTCACACTAGTGCAATTGAATCTATTCAACGACGGTTTGTAAAATATCTTGCCTTTAGGAAGGATGGTGCTTATCCGGTCCGTGGTACCGATCATGATTCACTTCTTTTACGCTTCGACATCATAGCTTTGGAGACTCGAAGGAAAGTTCTGAGCGTCAAATTTTTGTACAACCTATTGCACGGCCATTTGGATTTGGAACTGTAAATCCACAGAGCTCAATCTTCCCGAGTTCACAGACCTCTTGTCTCGGGCGTTGGAGAACGGTGATCAGGTTCATATATTATATACAGACTTCTCTAAGGATTTTGATCGCGTCACCCACGGGCTTCTCGTTCATAAGCTTGAGAGTGCCGGGGTGGCAAATTCCCTGCTTTTCTGGTTGGAGAGGTAGGACTCAGGTTGTTCGACTTAGAAGACCTGGAACTGGACTTTTTCTCTCCGATCATCCTGGGCCACTTGATGCGGGCCTCCCGAAAGCTCTTAATTGATTTTCCTTAACAGTTTAGTTAGATATCTAAGTATTTGTCACGACTGCTTTTTGTTATTTTCGTATTGTAATAATGGACTTTGTCCGTGGATGAATAAATTGCAAATTTAATCGATGAACTGTTAAATGGAAAAAAGTTAAAATTAATGGAATTAAAAGCTTCATTATTCATTCATTATTTTCAGACCTTAACTGAAGAAAAATATTTAAAAGAAGACGCTGGCTTTGCACATGTAAATCTTGATGCTTAAACTCCCAATGTGTTCCGCTCGTGTATACACTGTCACTGTATACACTTCAATGAATACACCTCATACATAGGGCATACATTTTTAATACAAAATATTATGTATAATCAATTGAATAAATAGTAATTACTTTGCTCTGATAAATAACATGAATTCATAAATACTTAAACTGAACGTAATATTAGTTAAAAACCCATCAAGCAAATCCTGCAGACCATAAAATAAGCTTTTACAATGCCAAATATATACCTACACGGTAATTTTTAGTTGGATACCTACCTATTTTTATACTGCATACCGAAATAAGTACTTAAATGTAACAACTATTTCAAAATACCTAAAAAATATGAGGAAAATGGCAGATATCTTATTATATAAAGCTTGGTTGCCTGAGAAAGTTTTCAATAACGCACATACCTATCACACTTTTCTCTGGAGCAGGCGGTATAATACGGCCAAGTTTTAAATACTTCTCAGTAAGTTTGTCATGTAATCCAAGAAAATCGCTAAACCTCCTTGTAACACCAAATTCACGTCTCTTAAACATTGGTATATTTGTTCTAGTAGATACACGGTATGCCATGTATGCACTCATTCCTTCCCCGACTTTTTGAGGCTCAGTTATGGTTATTTCGATAAAGTCGTCACCAATTTCTTCCTCAACCTACATCGAACATTAAATTTGATATTTCAAAATTTACTCCAAATTATACCTTACCCTTTCCATGACTTCTTGCTCCAAAGACTGATTATATGAAACAGAGACTGATTTTATTTCAGGTTCACTATTGGAATAGTCATCAATTTTCAATTCGTTTATTTTTGCTTCACCATTACTGATTTCCTGGGATAGTTTATGGTTAGTGCTGACGTCCTATGAATGTGTTTAGTTATCAATAATATAGGTACACGGTACACCGGCATTATGCGATAAAACAGCACATAAATGAATCATATAAAAACAAATAATTTTTTTTACCTGACGCGCGGAAACAAAAAGATCGTCTTCACCATTTTCAGATGAATTAATATCAACAGTTTCAAACAAAGGGGGTGGATCGTTACTATCAGCCATTTTAAAAATGTTGTTCCGCTCTACCCTACTTCTACTAATTTAAATTTTATCTATTTACCAATTGGTGTTTATTGCTGAATAATTGTTATCTGTAATTGTTGTGACATGACAACTATCTATCAACTATCATAAAACAATTATTCTTTCGTAAGTTAGAAGTTAGCCAGTTAGCGTAAGACATAAGACATATACGTTTGATTCATAAGCATATAAGGTCTGAAGTTAACACATTTCTAATGAAAGAAGAGGAATAAGAATAAAGAACACACAACTTTGAGGCAACTGCGATCATAAGCATATAATATACAGTCTGAAGTTAACACATTTCTAATGAAGAAGAGGAATAAAGAGTAGACAACTTTGAGGCAACTGCGATGTAAGAGTCTCACCAGTTTCAACCACTTAGCAATAACTGCTTTAGGTGTTATTGAGTTGCGCATATCGATTAAGTGCTAAAACCTAAACAAAACCATTGAGTTACGTAACGTAGCGAGGCAACGTAATGGAAGTAAAGCGCGCCTAACTAAATTTAATATATTCTCCCTCTCTGCCGTTAACATGAAATACTATTATCATTGTCTTTTCCTTTTAAAGACAATGATAAAAGTAAGCATATTATGCATTGAGTAGATAATTTCGACGGTAGTAAAACTTGATGCAACCATCGGATCCTTTCAACACGTGCACGAACTTTCCTTTAATAACAAAAATGCGTTCCAAGTTCCAACGCAATGAATTTCTTTTTTTGCTCAGGTCTGACGTCTTGTAACAAACCCTAATAATAAGACAATAATGATAGAATAAGCGTTATACATTAAACCTGTGGCCACATAATCGAAGAGAGATCATTAAACGTGAATATCGGTAATTTTCATTCAGCTGACCTAATCTATTATTTCGTTTAAGTGAGAAAATGTAGTTTTTTTTAATTATTAGTTAGTACCGCCTAATCGAGTACTAACTTTATATGGCCTCTTGCGACTTTCGTAGCATACGCCAGGTTCAGTTTATTTTTAAATTGGTGTTTACAATCTAGCCTTACACTAAATGGAGCAGTATACGTATAGCCCGTCCGGGGTTCGAACCAACTACACACCGGCAGGAAGTGAGTGGTAGGTGATCACATTGCATCAGTTTAGCTGAAATGGGATTTTGAAGAATAATTCCATTGCATTGCATCTAACTTCAACTCAAATAGCGAAGAACGTCAAGTGCCACATCACATCAAAATAATAAATATTTTGATATAGAATTATTAATTAATTAATTGCAAAAATGTCGAATGATGAATCAATTGGTGAATCTTCCTTTGAAATTGTTGTTAATAAAGAAGCTGAAACTCCTACTAGTAATAGCAGCGACAAAGAAAAAGGTGATGCAGAATAAAATATTCATAACAAAAGCTTTCCTAATCAATAATATATCTAACAGAAATCTTAGAAACTTTAAGTAACATTTCATCTCCATATTCGTTGCCTTCACCTGGAGTCCAGTCATCGACTACAGGTAATTTACTATCAAATGTACCACCTCCAACAGCTATTCCAGACTTTAAGCTATGGACAGGAACTACATCTTCCACACAGAATGTCCCAAATATTCAACAAACCAATTTATCTCAAACTGTACCTAATACAAACATAAATATGCAACCGCTTCCCGTTTTGACTCCCGCTCCAGTTACACAGTTTAGGTATGTATTTGCCATAGATAACAGTCTAGTTTATGTTTTCACAAACAAAATTGCACAATTTATAGTGCTGCTATTCCGCCCAGCAAAGGAATCCCACAAGCACCACCCGTTAGAGGAAGCACAGATAAACAAGACAGTAATGTAGGATTCATGAGTTTAGTCAAAGATGCATTTTCCACAAGTGGTGGAGTGTTGTCTAAAATGGCAGAAAAAGCTAAAAATTCTGTAGACACGATTATAACAACTTTGGACCCCCAAATGGGCGAATACATAAGTAAGAATAAAATAATTTTACTTATTTAAATTACCTACAGATATTTTACTTTATAGATTCAAGTGGAGACACAGAAATAACTGTAGCCTCCGATCAGGGCGAAGATGTAAGCGCTGTTCGAGAGGCTGTTCACACGATTTTAGGAAAAGCATGGGTGAAGTAAAATATTTAATATAATATCCATTAAAGTATCAATATAATCTTTAAACTTCTTTTAAGAGGTATTGATTTGAAAATGCCGAAAGAAGCTGTGCCAGTTGGCTTTGAAAACGGATATAAAGTCTTGGAAGAAACTCTAAATTACTCACTGAAATTTAGAAAAACTCCTACGCTTGCGGTTGAGCGTATTTTGCTGGAACAAAATAATATGTAAGTTTAGAATTCTTCAAAAAATAGTGCTTTCATGTGACCCCTAGAGTATAGTGTAAAAACAAACTAAATTGACCTAATTTCTTCCTCGAAACTGTGTCAAAATTTTATCATACGTGGAATTTACTAAGTAAACCATTACAATTTCCTGTTTTAGCTGGTATGAACTATTTTTGTTATCCTTCAAAGATGTTGAAAATAATATTACCCTACAAACATTTTCACAAGCAGTTCCAATACCAGTAGAGAAGTACCTCACTGAAATTAATAACATTCCTGAATATGGTCAGTTGAAAATTGATCAGAAATTAGCAAAATACTTGCATGTGAGTTTAGTATATTTTATGACAATATGAATCAGTAAATTAGACTAACGTTAATTCTTTCTGTAACAGATGAAGCGTGATCTGCAAGATGACACATCAACAAGAAGGGAAGTTTTATATTTAGCTAGTAAGGTAATTATTAAAATATATAAGGACCAACTAATAGCGAAAGCAAAATAAGTGCAGAATAATTTATTCGAATATGTATATAAGAATTTTCTTTTAAAACAAATAACTTTACAAAACATTAAATTTAAATATATAAATAAAAGCCGTAAGTAATTAATTTAGACAAGTTTTTATTTAATGATTAATAATAAATACAATACAATTTTTTAATGTGAAGTCCTTGACTGCGTTCGCGAACTGATTAAGGCGGATTTTGGCGCACTCAAACTCTTCCTCTACTTCAATCGGAGTAACGCAATAGTTTTTGGTATTTATACTAATGATGAACGCCCTCAATTTATCTGGAAAAGATATAAAAAAACGTGTTTATGTTATGTATCAAATCAAATAACATATTATGGTGCAATAAAACTTGTTACAAATTGGATTGTTTCAAATCGACCTTTGGTTATCACAGATAGAAAACTATGTAACCATACACATGAAGAGACTTTGCTGTTCCCAGTGCGAGCACACCATTTTCACTCTAAGATATGGAAATGGCCGGCTTATAAGCGTGGGGTAAATGAAATTAATTTTCCGTATCCAGAAGCTAACCATTAAGAGGAAAAATATAATAATAATCAGCCACCACGAATTAAAATCAATATATTGCTCTAGGAGGAGACATCAAAACCATACATGTTTCGGAGCTTCAAGCTCAATCATCAAAGGTCGAATAATATTAAAAAACTAAAGGTGCATAGTACATGAACATAGACAATAAGCTGGAGCTGGATAGCGCTACTGTCAACTTTCGTGGAACGTAATTCGGTTGAAAACGCAATAACATATCAATGGTTTTATTGATGTTTATTTTAAAAATGTTTTATGACAATGTCGATTACATGAAGTAATTTTAAAGAAATTTTGTTTTTTATTTTCACGAAATGGTAAGTCTTAAACTTATACCATAATTGTTACAACAATGCATGATTGTGCGTTCTTGTTCCAGACATTAATACGTTTCTCTCGTTGTCTACGTTCATGTACTATGCACCTTTAGTTTTTTAATACTATTCGACCACTGATGATGGAGCTTGAAGCTCCGAAACATTTGTAGTTATGATGTCCGCTCCTAGAGCAATATATTGACTTTATTTTTTTATTTTTCCTCAATAACGCCCACTTCAATATGGACTACTTCTTTCGAATGACTAACCATTAAGTTTTTAATAATAAAAAAAAAAAAAAAAAGTTTTGACAACTTTTGCAGACCCACCTCTTCAAACAACTGTTTCAATGTAAAGTCCTTGACTGCGTTTGTGAACTGATGACGGATTTTGTCACAATGAAACTTCTTCAGTCGGGGTAACGCAATAGTTTTTGGTATTTATACTAATGATGAATCATAGAACGCCCTCAATTTATCTGGAAAAGATATAAAACGTTTAATGATATGTATCAAATAACATATTATGGTGCAATAAAACTTGTTACAAATTGAATTGTTTCAAATCGACCTTTGGTTATCACAGATAGAAAACTATGTAACCATACACATGAAAAGACTTTGCTGTTCCCACTGCGAGCACACCATTTTCACTCTAAGATATGGAAACGGCCGGCTTATAAGCGTGGGGTAAATTAAATAACTTTAAGTGTCCAGAAGCTGACCATTAAGTTTTTAATAATATTAAAAAAAAGCAAGTTTGACAACTGTTCGAGAACCACCTCTTCAAACAACTGATTTTAAATGTAAAAGTTTGTTAGACAACCTCACCCAATCGGAGTAGTTCCTAACTTTGAGAAGAGTTATAAAAATCTACTGAAAAAACGATGAACAATTCGCTTTAACTTAGAATTCGATCTTATTGACTCTGCACAAACACCTAACGGTTAGCTTAATGTGACACATACACAAATACGGATGTAATAAATGAATAACTTACTTTTCACAAATAGTCACATCATCATCAGCAGTCGGTGCCCAGTCCAGTCCAGTGCAACGGCGCGCCAAGAGTGCCGTAGCAGAGAAGTCATGCTCTGACCTGACTAAAAAATAGTCACATAAGTCAAATTTCACGTTTGTGTTAGATGCTGTACCTGTAACAAAAATATGCGAATTTAAAACAAATTATTAAAACTTTAAAAATAACATAAATGATATGACCAAATATATTAATCTCAGATCAACCAATCAACACATTCACTTCAGCCTGGGGCGGTAAAAAGAATCATCATAGAACCAATAAATAATTACATTACAATATACTATTAAACTTACATTTAACAAAGCGGCCATCAAATAAGTCCTATACACTCGACGCAACATGAACCAGATCTAAAAACAAATGAAAGAACATATTAAACGTCGTTCTTTATGTGAACATATTATAATTATTATAAATTCAATGTCAGAATCCTTTTGGCTATAAACATGGATTTATTTCTCTAATGTTTAAAGTTCTCATCATATTAATAAAATTAATCCCGAAAATATTGTTGGATACATCCAAACGAACGCGAATATTCGAGAAATATATTAAATCACATGGAAATATAAAATAAACTTAAGGGCTAATACAACGATTAACATGAGTAAAACAGGCTAGAAATATGAAGCTACTTACCATGAATCAATGTTCCAAGTACCACCCATATAAATGATTTGTCGAAGCCTGTGTCTCCTAAAAACAAACATACTTCTAAGAATGGGAAATCATTAACATATTTGAAATAAAATAAAAATATTATTATAAGTCAGTTGGCCGTTCTTATGTCATCAATTAAAATTTAGTCAGTACAGGTCTGTGAGAACAATCATCATTAAAAATTTGTCAACAAATTAAATAAAATGTCAGTTAAGAAAATGAAACTATTAACTTTAAAATCGTACCTTTTTTACCCCACTTCGGGGAATTCAATTTCCGATTTCCTCTATGTGGTAGTTCACCTGAAAAGAATACAGAACGAATTAAAATTGGAATTCCACAATCATAATCTTTGATTGAGCTTTAAATTTTGTATGGTTGCCTTCCAGGCTGATGATGAAGCTGGGACTCCGAAACATGTCCCTTTGAATAAAGATTTTTAAAATCATTAGTGGAGACGACGAAATTGTTTCATTGTAATTAGATTACACTCCACTGCATCACATGGATTAGTTCTTTAATTTATTATGTAATCATTTCATCAGAATCTTATACCAATCAACACTTTGATTTCAGCCTGGGGCGGTAACAACAGTCATCATAGAAATGCGAATAAATAAATTACTATAAAAAATTATTAATATACCTTTGCTACCCCACTGTGGGGATTCTAATTTCCTACTTCGTGTATAGTGGTAGTTGATCTGAAAATAATACAAAACGAATTAAAATTGGAACTTCACAGTCATAATTCTTGATTGAGCGTTTTCAAATAATTTAGAGCTCAACTAATGCAGTTTCTTTATATGCAATATTTTTACGTTTTTAATGAAATTATTAAAAACATACAATTATTATTTAATCATTTCATCAGAATCTTATACCAATCAACACTTTGATTTCAGCCTGGGGCGGTAACTACAGTCATCATAGAAATGCGAATAAATAAATTACTATAAAAAATTATTAATATACCTTTGCTACCCCACTGTGGGGATTTTAATTTCCTATTTCCTGTATAGTGGTAGTTGATCTGAAAATAATACAAAACGAATTAAAATTGGAACTTCACAGTCATAATTCTTGATTGAGCGTTTTCAAATAATTTAGAGCTCAACTAATGCAATTTCTTTATATCCAATATTTTTACGTTTTTAATCAAATTATTGAAAACATACAATTATTATGTAATCATTTCATCAGAATCTTATACCAATCAACACTTTGATTTCAGCCTGGGGCGGTAACAACAGTCATCATAGAAATGCGAATAAATAAATTACTATAAAAAATTATTAATATACCTTTGCTACCCCACTGTGGGGATTCTAATTTCCTACTTCGTGTATAGTGGTAGTTGATCTGAAAATAATACAAAACGAATTAAAATTCGAACTTCACAGTCATAATTCTTGATTGAGCGTTTTCAAATAATTTAGAGCTCAACTAATGCAATTTCTTTATATCCAATATTTTTACGTTTTTAATCAAATTATTGAAAACATACAATTATTATGTAATCATTTCATCAGAATCTTATACCAATCAACACTTTGATTTCAGCCTGGGGCGGTAACAACAGTCATCATAGAAATGCGAATAAATAAATTACTATTAAAAGATTATTAATATACCTTTGCTACCCCACTGCGGGGATTTTAATTTCCTATTTCCTGTATAGTGGTAGTTGATCTGAAAATAATACAAAACGAATTAAAATTGGAACTTCACAGTCATAATTCTTGATTGAGCGTTTTCAAATAATTTAGAGCTCAACTAATGCAGTTTCTTTATATGCAATATTTTTACGTTTTTAATGAAATTATTAAAAACATACAATTATTATTTAATCATTTCATCAGAATCTTATACCAATCAACACTTTGATTTCAGCCTGGGGCGGTAACTACAGTCATCATAGAAATGCGAATAAATAAATTACTATAAAAAATTATTAATATACCTTTGCTACCCCACTGTGGGGATTCTAATTTCCTACTTCGTGTATAGTGGTAGTTGATCTGAAAATAATACAAAACGAATTAAAATTGGAACTTCACAGTCATAATTCTTGATTGAGCGTTTTCAAATAATTTAGAGCTCAACTAATGCAATTTCTTTATATCCAATATTTTTACGTTTTTAATCAAATTATTAAAAATATACAATATTATGTAATCATTTCATCAGAATCTTATACCAATCAACACTTTGATTTCAGCCTGGGGCGGTAACTACAGTCATCATAGAAATGCGAATAAATAAATTACTATAAAAAATTATTAATATACCTTTGCTACCCCACTGTGGGGATTTTAATTTCCTATTTCCTGTATAGTGGTAGTTGATCTGAAAATAATACAAAACGAATTAAAATTGGAACTTCACAGTCATAATTCTTGATTGAGCGTTTTCAAATAATTTAGAGCTCAACTAATGCAGTTTCTTTATATCCAATATTTTTACGTTTTTAATCAAATTATTAAAAACATACAATTATTATGTAATCATTTCATCAGAATCTTATACCAATCAACACTTTGATTTCAGCCTGGGGCGGTAACTACAGTCATCATAGAAATGCGAATAAATAAATTACTATAAAAAATTATTAATATACCTTTGCTACCCCACTGTGGGGATTCTAATTTCCTACTTCGTGTATAGTGGTAGTTGATCTGAAAATAATACAAAACGAATTAAAATTGGAACTTCACAGTCATAATTCTTGATTGAGCGTTTTCAAATAATTTAGAGCTCAACTAATGCAGTTTCTTTATATCCAATATTTTTACGTTTTTAATCAAATTATTAAAAACATACAATTATTATGTAATCATTTCATCAGAATCTTATACCAATCAACACTTTGATTTCAGCCTGGGGCGGTAACTACAGTCATCATAGAAATGCGAATAAATAAATTTGTATTCAAAAATTATGAAACTTACCATTAAAAAGTAAAACTGCTTGCAATTTGTAGCATTCCAAGAAACATCAGCTTGGTAACTATAAAAACAAAATAAACAACACATTAATAATAATTCACTGACAATATATTGTAATAATTATTAATCATTTTATAGTTCAGAATCCTTTTGGTAAAAAACATGGATTTATTTCTCTTTTTAAAGTTCTCATCATATTAATAAAAACAATCACGAACATATTGTTGCATACATATATGCGTACGGGAAAATTCGAGAGATATATTAACGCTGTTCAGGGTTCAGTCCCCAAACGGAAAGAGATGCCTAATTATGCATTTATTTTTTATCGTTGTGAAAAAAATTGTTGAGCATATAAAGAACACAAACAGATGATTCTATAGTATTAAAAACAAATTTACTGCTGACGATTCTTTGTTTAACAAAAGACAAAATCACCCAGATTAAAGAGGTATCCTAAGTTCTGTAGAAATTCTATTGTTATCAAAGCACAGAATGAACTTACATCATCTTTTCATTAAATCACCATTATCATTAAAAATGTATAAAGACTAACAATTAGCCAACTATAATGTGACTCCCTCTATATTGTTTCAATGGACTTACAGAGCTACAATTTGTAGATGTATTTAGTATAATTCCTAAGTCAACATTGGTTATTCAACGATTTACCTGTCTTTGCATTTGGGGACTGATCAAACAGCCGTATAGTTCGTGGAAATCTAAATATAAAATAAGGTCAAGGGCTAATACAACTTTCACCGTAAGTTAAATAGGCTTGAAATATTAATCTACTTACTATGAATTGCTCTTCCAAGTACCGCACATATAAATGATTTGCAGAAGGCAGAAGCATGCGTCTCCTAAAAACAAACATAATTCTAAGAATGGGAAATTGTTAAAATATTTGAAACAAAATAAAACTATTATTAGAAGTCAGTTGGCCGTTCTTATGTCATCAATTAAAATTTATTCAGAACAGGTCAGTGAGAACAATCATCATTAAATATTTGTCAACAAACTTTAAATAAAATGTCAGCATAAGGTAAATAGGCTTGAAATATTAATCTACTTACTATGAATTGCTCTTCCAAGTACCGCACATATAAATGATTTGCAGCAGGCAGAAGCATGCGTCTCCTAAAAACAAACATAATTCTAAGAATGGGAAATTGTTAAAATATTTGAAACAAAATAAAAATATTATTAGAAGTCAGTTGGCCGTTCTTATGTCATCAATAAAAATTTAGTCAGAACAGGTCTGTGATTACAATCATCATTAAAAATTTGTCAACAAAGTTTAAATAGAATGTCAGAAAATGAAAGTATTAACTTTAAAATCGTACCTTTGTTACCCCATTTCGGGGACTTCAATTTCCGATTTCATGTATAATGATAGTTGACCTGAAAAGAATACAAAACGAATTAAAATTGGAATTCCACAATCATAATCTTTGATTGAGCTTTTTAAATAATTTAGAGCTCAACTAATGCAGTTTCTTTATATCCAATATTTTTACGTTTTTAATCAAATTAATAAAAACATACAATTATTATGTAATCATTTCATCAGAATCTTATACCAATCAACACTTTGATTTCAGCCTGGGGCGGTAACTACAGTCATCATAGAAATGCCAATAAATAAATTATTATAAAAAAATTATTAATATACCTTTGCTACCCCACTGTGGGGATTTTAATTTCCTATTTTCTGTATAGTGGTAGTTGATCTGAAAATAATACAAAACGAATTAAATTGGAACTTCACAGTCATAATTCTTGATTGAGCGTTTTCAAATAATTTAGAGCTCAACTAATGCAATTTCTTTATATCCAATATTTTTACGTTTTTAATCAAATTATTAAAAACATACAATTATTATGTAATCATTTCATCAGAATCTTATACCAATCAACACTTTGATTTCAGCCTGGGGCGGTAACTACAGTCATCATAGAAATGCCAATAAATAAATTATTATAAAAAAATTATTAATATACCTTTGCTACCCCACTTCGGGGACTTCAATTTCCGATTTCATGTAGTAGTGTAGTTGATCTGAAAATAATACAAAACGAATTAAAATTGGAACTTCACAGTCATAATTCTTGATTGAACGTTTTCAAATAATTTAGAGCTCAACTAATGCAATTTCTTTATATCCAATATTTTTAATCAAATTATTAAAAACATACAATTATTATGTAATCATTTCATCAAAATGTTATACCAATCAACACTTTCATTTCAGCCTGGGGCGGTAACTACAGTCATCATAGAAATGCGAATAAATAAACTACTATTAAAAAATTATTAAGCTTACCATTAAAAGGTAAAACTGCTTGCAATTTGTAGCATACATTCCAAGAAACATCAGTTTGGTAACTATAAAAACTAAAAACAAACAAAAACAAGACATTAATAATCATTCACTGACAAAATATTGTAATTATTAATCACTTTATAGTTCAGAATCCTTTTGGCTAAAAACACGGATTTATTTCTCTAATTTTTAAAGTTCTCATCATATTAATAAAAACAATCATGAACATATTGTTGCATACATATATACGTACGGGAACATTCGAGAGATATATTAAGGCTGTTCAGGGTTCAGTCCCCAAACGGAAAGAGATGCCTAATTATGCACTTATTTTTTATCGTTGTGAAAAAAAATTGTTGAGCCTATAAAAAACACAAACAGATGATTCTATAGTATTAAAAACAAATTTACTGCTGACGATTCTTTGTTTAACAAAAGACAAAATCATCCAGATTAAAGAGGTATCCTAAGTTCTGTAGAAACTCTATTGTTATCGAAGCACAGAATGAACTTACATCTTTTCATTAAATCAACATTGTCATTAAAAATGTATAAAGCCTAACAACAATTAACCAACTATAATGTGACTCCCTCTATATTGTTTCAATGGACTTACGGCTGAAGCTGAGCTACAATTTTTAGATGTATTTAGTATTAATTCTTAGTCAACATTCGTTACTCAACGATTTACCTGTCTTTGCATTTGGGGACTGATCAAACAGCCGTATAGTTCGTGGAAATCTAAATATAAAATAAGGTCAAGGGCTAATACAACTTTCACCGTAAGTTAAATAGGCTTGAAATATTGATCTACTTACTATGAATTGCTCTTCCAAGTACCGCACATATAAATGATTTGCAGAAGGCAGAAGCATGCGTCTCCTAAAAACAAACATAATTCTAAGAATGGGAAATTGTTAAAATATTTGAAACAAAATAAAAATATTATTAGAAGTCAGTTGGCCGTTCTTATGTCATCAATAAAAATTTAGTCAGAACAGGTCTGTGATTACAATCATCATTAAAAATTTGTCAACAAACTTTAAATAAAATGTCAGCATAAGTTATATAGGCTTGAAATATTAATCTACTTACTATGAATTGCTCTTCCAAGTACCGCACATATTAATGATTTGCAGATGGCAGAAGCATGCGTCTCCTAAAAACAAACATAATTCTAAGAATGGGAAATTATTGAAATATTTGAAACAAAATAAAAATATTATTAGAAGTCAGTTGGCCGTGTCATCAATAAAAATTTAGTCAGAACAGGTCTGTGATTACAATCATCATTAAAAATTTGTCAACAAACTTTAAATAAAATGTCAGCATAAGTTATATAGGCTTGAAATATTAATCTACTTACTTATGAATTGCTCTTCCAAGTACCGCACATATAAATGATTTGCAGAAGGCAGAAGCATGCGTCTCCTAAAAACAAACATAATTCTAAGAATGGGAAATTATTGAAATATTTGAAACAAAATAAAAATATTATTAGAAGTCAGTTGGCCGTGTCATCAATAAAAATTTAGTCAGAACAGGTCTGTGATTACAATCATCATTAAAAATTTGTCAACAAACTTTAAATAAAATGTCAGCATAAGTTATATAGGCTTGAAATATTAATCTACTTACTTATGAATTGCTCTTCCAAGTACCGCACATATAAATGATTTGCAGAAGGCAGAAGCATGCGTCTCCTAAAAACAAACATAATTCTAAGAATGGGAAATTATTGAAATATTTGAAACAAAATAAAAATATTATTAGAAGTCAGTTGGCCGTGTCATCAATAAAAATTTAGTCAGAACAGGTCTGTGATTACAATCATCATTAAAAATTTGTCAACAAACTTTAAATAAAATGTCAGCATAAGTTATATAGGCTTGAAATATTAATCTACTTACTATGAATTGCTCTTCCAAGTACCGCACATATAAATGATTTGCAGAAGGCAGAAGCACGCGTCTCCTAAAAACAAACATAATTCTAAGAATGGGAAATTGTTAAAATATTTGAAACAAATGTAAGGATAATAACAGTAAATTCAAATAAAACCCGAAAATAATACAAATAATTGAATTTAATCCGTTAAATACAATAGCTTTTTCTATCCTCGACTATTCTCTAATAATACAATCATCTGACTAACTAAGAGTTCACTTCTCTTTCGACATCTAAATTAAAACTTGTACATTCAGCCTTCTTCAAAATATTAGTCGTTGACATGTTTAGAGAGTTAACATAAACAAAAACCAAACAGAAAGCAATCTTGGGTTATATGATATAATTATTGAAATACAATAACACACCAAGTAGAATATGAAGTGTGTTAATATAAACAAGTTGCAGGCCATTGAATAGGACAATGCCCTTATATACCAAAATATTCCAACACAAAATAAAAATATTATTAGAAGTCAGTTGGCCGTTCTTATGTCATCAATAAAAATTTAGTCAGAACAGGTCTGCGATTACAATCATCATTAAAAATTTGTCAACAAACTTTAAATAAAATGTCAGCATAAGTTAAATAGGCTTGAAATATTAATCTACTTACTATGAATTGCTTTTCCAAGTACCGCACATATTAATGATTTGCAGATGGCAGAAGCATGCATCTCCTAAAAACAAACAGAACTCTAAGAATGGGAAATTATTAAAACATTTGAAACAAAATAAAAATATTATAAGAAGTCAGTTGGCCGTTCTTATGACATCAATTAAAATTTAGTCAGAATAGGTCAGTGAGAACAATCATCATTAAAAATTTGTCAACAAAGTTTAAATAGAATGTCAGTTAGAAAATGAAAGTATTAACTTTAAAATCGTACCTTTGTTACCCCCACTTCGGGGACTTCAATTTCCGATTTCATGTAGTAGTGTAGTTGATCTGAAAATAATACAAAACGAATTAAAATTGGAACTTGACAGTCATAATTCTTGATTGAAAGTTTTCAAATAATTTAGAGCTCAACTAATACAATTTCTTTATATCCAATATTTTTACGTTTTTAATTAAACTATTAAAAACATACTTATTATGTAATCATTTCATCAGAATCTTATACCAATCAACACTTTGATTTCAGCCTGGGGCGGTAACTACAGTCATCATAGAAATGCGAATAAATACATTACTATTAAAAAATTATGAAGCTTACCATTAAAAGGTAAAACTGCTTGCAATTTGTAGCATACATTCCAAGAAACATCAGTTTGGTAACTATAAAAACAAAATAAACAACACATTAATAATCATTCACTGACAAAATATTGTAATTATTAATCTCTGTATAGTTGAGAATCCTTTTGGTAAAAAACATGGATTTATTTCTCTTTTTAAAGTTCTCATCATATTAATAAAAACAATCACGAACACATATTGTTGCATACATAATACATACGTACGGGAAAATTCGAGAGATATATTAAGGCTGTTCAGTGTTCAGTCCCCAAACGGAAAGAGATGCCTAATTATGCACTTATTTTTTATCGTTGTGAAAAAAAATTGTTGAGAGTATAAAGAACACAAACAGATGATTCTATAGTATTAAAAACAAATTTACTGCTGACGATTCTTTGTTTAACAAAAGACAAAATCACCCAGATTAAAGAGGTATCCTAAGTTCTGTATAAATTCTATTGTTATCAAAGCACAGAATTAACTTACATCTTTTCATTAAATCAACATTATCATTAAAAATGTATAAAGACTAACAACAATTAGCCAACTAGAATGTGACTCCCTCTATATTGTTTCAATGGACTTACAGGCTGAAGCTGAGCTACAATTTTTAGATGTATTTAGTATAATTCAACATTCGTTATTCAACGATTTGCCTGTCTTTGCATTTGGGGACGGATCAAACAGCCGTATATAGCTCGTGGAAATCTAAATATAAAATAAGATCAAGAGCCTAATACAACTTTCACCATAAGTTAAATAGGCTTGAAATACTAATCTACTTACTATGAATTGCTCTTCCCAGTACCGCACATATAAATGATTTGCAGAAGGCAGAAGCATGCGTCTCCTAAAAACAAACATAATTCTAAGAATGGGAAATTATTAAAATATTTGAAACAAAATAAAAATATTATTAGAAGTCAGTTGGCCGTTCTTATGTCATCAATTAAAATTTAGTCAGAACAGGTCAGTGAGAACAATCATCATTAAAAATTTGTCAACAAACTTTAAATAAAATGTCAGCATAAGTTAAATAGGCTTGAAATATTAATCTACTTACTATGAATTGCTTTTCCAAGTACCGCACATATTAATGATTTGCAGATGGCAGAAGCATGCATCTCCTAAAAACAAACATAACTCTAAGAATGGGAAATTATTAAAATATTTGAAACAAAATAAAAATATTATTAGAAGTCAGTTGGCCGTTCTTATGACATCAATTAAAATTTAGTCAGAATAGGTCAGTGAGAACAATCATCATTAAAAATTTGTCAACAAACATTAAATAGAATGTCAGTTAGAAAATGAAAGTATTAACTTTAAAATCGTACCTTTGTTACCCCACTTCGGGGACTTCAATTTCCGATTTCATGTATATTGGTACTTGATCTGAAAATAATACAAAACGAATTAAAATTGGAACTTCACAGTCATAATTCTTGATTCAAAGTTTTCAAATAATTTAGAGCTCAACTAATGCAATTTTTTTATATCCAATATTTTTACGTTTTTAATTAAACTATTAAAAACATACAATTATTATGTAATCATTTCATCAGAATCTTATACCAATCAACACTTTGATTTCAGCCTGGGGCGGTAACTACAGTCATCATAGAAATGCGAATAAATAAATTACTATTAAAAAATTATTAGGCTTACCATTAAAAGGTAAAACTGCTTGCAATTTGTAGCATACATTCCAAGAAACATCAGTTTGGTATCTATAAAAACAAAAAAACAACACATTAATAATCATTCACTGACAAAATATTGTAATTATTAATCACTTTATAGTTCAGAATCCTTTTGGCTAAAAACACGGATTTATTTCTCTAATTTTTAAAGTTCTCATCATATTTAAAAAATAAATACAAACATTTTGAATAAAAAAATAAACTTACCATGAATGAATTTCTGAGAACTGCTCAATCATCCGCTGACCAATTAACGTAACATGCAGGAGCGTGACTCCTATAAAACAAATTAATCATAATAATTGAAAACTGTAAAACATAATTGAAATAAAATCAATTATTATTATTTAGTCAGTTGGCCGTTCTTATGTCATCAATTGATATTTAGTCAGAACAGGTCTGTGAGAACAATCATCATTAACATTTTTAACTTCGTCTCTTTTCATTGTAAGTCCACAATTTAAAAAATGAAAGAAGAAAAATTAATCATACCTAATGGTTTCTGTTTGGCTTTGAGTTCTCTATATCCGTTAATAGTTAGCTGGCCTGAAAAAAAATATATATTTAAAATTGGAACATAATTAAAGAACTAAAACATTTGATTAATTTTAATTATCAGATGGCCGTTCTAAAGCGTCTTCAACTTAATTTTCTTAATAAGAAAGAAGAACATTCATCATAAAAGAAAAATAATTTGTAACTGAAAATATTTTAATTACTCACTTTTCCGACGGATGGATCTCGAGCAGAATTGAATTTGTTTGCCCATATACTGAAACCGCAAATAACAGAATTAGATGGTTCTATTTTATTATGTATAAATATTGATTCAAATTATTCAATCAGTACACGCTGGGAAAAATACATCAAATGTAATTTCAGACCCGAAAGATGAAAAATATCATCATATGAATTAAAAAAAAAAAACAATATTGCATACAATTTTTCAGTTTGTAGTTGCGCAGTAAGAAATTAGAAATGCACTCTGACTTCAGCATTCGTTATTTTGTTGCGTTATGTGAAACAAGCACGGTCAATCAATAGAAATGTTTTCAAGGTTTTATTTTAAAAGAATTGAATGATGATGAGTACATCTTTTGAAAATTGTGCATCAAGCCACGATTGAATCAGTAGTAACGGTATGACTATTAATGAAGAAAATAGTGGTGACTCTCATGGTTCTCAATAAATTCACGACATCCTGGAGGATAGTAAGACAGGATTTACGTTGTTACACCAAGTTCTCACTAAATTCACGACATCCTGGACTATAGTAGGGACAGGATTACGTTGTTATATCAGTCGTTTTAGCTCATTCCGAAGAGGTTCACACGAGATTAGTCCCACGACGTAAGAATTTGTTTTTGTAAACTTTAAACATATTGTGCAAAAAATTAGTTACAAGTAGAAATATAATAGTGTTCAACGAAGAAATTATCGAATTTAGGATAATGAAGAAACTCCTCTCATTCATGAGAAAACAATGCGTCAGTTATATGGTGTGGTTTGACAATTTATTTTTATTATTCGTATTATTTATGTTCTTAATCAATCATAAAACTTACCCAGTCTACAGATTCCATTGATAAATCTTTTAGAACCAAATCTTGATAGTCTGAAATGCATACAGTTGCAGTGTAAATACAAATTTGTATGAATTGAAATTGAGACAAAAATATTTTTATAAATCAGAACGGAAAGAGTCATCAATTGTAAAATTCAGACCCGAAAGATGTAAATCATCATTTTGTATAGTTTTTAAAAAATAATTTAACTATTTTAAAATTACTGTTAATAATAAAATTAAACATATTTAAAAGAGAAAATTTAAGCAAAAATATATAATTTACAACCAATTTGTCATATTTAAATAGCGCGGGTTTATATGCATAAAAAACTGAAAATAGGCAAAATACGAATGAGTTTTATTCAAAAATTATAGAAGTTGTCGAAATAACTCAAGCAACAAAAATACATTACAGCTTAATAGCAATAAATCCGCGCTTTATCGATAATTTAATTAAATAAATCAAGATTGTCTTACCACTATTAGGTCCGAACATTTAATACACATTGTGATTGTTAAAATCTAGTAATATTCTGCAAAAATAACAAGAATTATTGTTAATATGATTACAATTTAAACCCACCTTGTAAATATAGCAAGTGGAAAATTCAGAACGCTGGGAGTAGAGTCATCAGTTGTAAATTCAGACCCGAAAGATGCAAGAATCATCATGATGAGTAATAATACTTTTGACATGTTTATTTTAAAGTTAAAGTGATTTATTGAAATAAAAGTTTTTTTATGCGAACAATGCCTTACCTTTTGATTTTTGAGTTCCAAACCAAGCACTTTCAATAGATCTGCAACAATCAGAAACAATAAATTAAATAAAGTATAATGGCCAAAAATTGAATCAATAATTTAATACAAGATAATGATCAGACCTGTTGAGCTTAAAATTATTACATCCATCACAGTCATTATGGAGTAAATTGAATCATCATGACAAAAGAATAAGACAGAACATGTTTCAAAATTTATTAATACTGCATGTCCTGCTTTAACATTCAACAAACTTAAATCAGAACATAACCCTAGGTCCTTGTGGAATACTGTACGAATCCTGCAAAATCGATAGCAATGCAGTTTACACTGAAGCGGGTATAGAAACATCGCAACAGAGAAAAGGGTAAAAACAGAGTACGTCTCTATTAAAATTCACAGGGGTATATCCCATTAAGAGATCTGACATGTCTTGTCCGGAATAAGAGGTTTTCTCAAAAATTATAGAAGTTGTCGAAATAACTCAGGCAACAAAAATACATTACAGCTTAATAGCAATAAATCCGCGCTTTATCTATAATTTAAATTAACAAATCAAGATTGTCTTACCACTATTATGTCCGAACATTTTTGTAGATTTGATACACACATCATGATTGTTGGAATGTAGTAATATTCTGCAAAAATAACAAGAATTGTTGTTAATATAATTACAATTTAAACCCACATTGTAAATATAACAAATGGAAAATTCAGAACGCTGGGAGTAGAGTCATCAGTTGTAAATTCAGACCCGAAAGATGCAAAAATCATCATGTTAAAATATATTCTAGTTATTGTGTATGAATATTTCATTCAAATGCTAAATACAAGTAGAGGAACTTAACTTTTGACATTTTAATTTTAAAGTATATTAAAATAGTGAGTTTTGTATGCGAGCAATGCCCTACCTTTTGATTTTTGAGTTCCAAACCCACTTTCAATCGATCTACAACAATCAGAAACAATATATTATTTATCAAGGTATAATTGCCAAACATTGAATCAATAATTTAATACAAGATAATGATCAGACCTGTTGAGCTTAAAATTTTTTACATCCATCACAGTCATTATGGAGTAAATTGAATCATCATGACAAAAGACTAAGACAGAACATGTTTCAAAATTGATTAATAATGTCCTGATTTAACATTAAAAAAAATCGGTTGTGTCGCCCCAAAACTTTCCCGACATGATAAAATGTAATTAGAAATATACGACCTGCGTAACGAAACAGAATTTTAATAATTATTATTATAATTGTATTATTTTCATTATTTCCAATAAACTAACGTAACCAACTAACTACTTTATTCAAAAATTAGGGAAAAAAAAGTATTGCCAGAGCTGGGATTTGAACCCATAACCTTCCGCATGCAAAGCGAACGCTCTATCAATGACGCCACAGTATCATCTTTGAAAATATTGTATTTTAAATGTAATAAGATACGTTCCTGGTGAAATTTTAAACGCAATTTTCTCGAGAATTATGGGGACAAATATCAAAAGTGCTAAGCTAAGCTTTTTATTACATTAGAAAAAAAAAAATAAGGACATCTTGCACGAATTTTATCGAACACCAGTATAACAAAATTCTTAAGAAAACTTTTATAAATAATTAAAAACTCTATGAGACACAAACAATAAAAAGTTACTAAATTACTAACCTTCTCAAAGAGCAAACACGTTCATATAGGTTGACTTCATCATCCAAAATCGGTCCATATCATCTCCAGTCAATGCATTTTACACAACTCTAAATTGATCTTAAAAACTAGTTTTGAAAACGAAGAAAGAAAAAACTAAATGTAAAAAATCGAATTTTATTCCACAAAAAAGACTGAAACAATGCTTATTACCTAAACTTTTAAGAGTATATTTATTTAAAAACTAAAGCATGAATCCTAAATTCTAAAAGAAATCTGTGGAAGGTTTAATGAATAAAATATATTAAATAATAAGTCATCAGTAATAAAACTCACATTACTTTCCTTTTCTCAAATTTACTTATACCGTGTCTATACTGTTATAACAAAAATAGAGAAACAAGTTGATTTTAAATATATTGGATAGTGTAAAATTAGGTTTCAGGCAACCATAATTAGGAAATTTCTTACTGTTTGATATGGAAAAAAATGAAAACTATATAAAAACATAATTTGTGATTAATATTTTTTTAATAATCTTAAATAATATTAATAATCTGTACAGCCTAAATTTCCCTTGTTTATAGTTTATCCAAATATTGAGTTAGATCTGGAAGTCCTTCTTTCAGACCTTTTCGTTTTCTTGTTTCCTGAAAAAAAATAAAATAAAAAATAATATCACTTTGTAAGATCCAGAAAAATGATAAATTACTTCTATAGAACAAAATTTCCCACAGATTTGTAAAGGAGTCTTAAAGGATATATATAGGGTGTTTCGTAGTGAAACCGACATACGTCAACAGTACTCTCGGGGTAGGACTGGTCCTAAATATACCATTCTTAGTGGGTGTACCGACCTCCATTAAAAATATCTAATTTTTGCCTTTTTCTTTTATACGTCATAGAACCACAGCAGTCTATTATATTAAGCATTTCATTTATAAGCCTGAATTTTTATTAAACTTGACATCAGTTGCTTAAGACATAGTTAGTGTAAAATACATGCCAAATATCAATGTACAACATCATTCCGAACTATACGTATAAAAAAAATAGTAGAAATGAGAAAACGCCCTGTATCTTTTGAATGGAGGTCGGTAGACCCTCTAAGAATGGTATATTGAACGAGCTGGGTACACTCAATCCACTGTTAACGTACGTCGGTTGCACTACGAAACACTCTGTATATATCATATTTGCCAAAGGTCATTGAACTATCTATACCTTCTTGCAGAGGTTTAGTGTATGTGAACCCTCGACAACCTTAGTAATTATTATAATAGGGGTCAGTTGCACAGTGAGTGACCAACGGAACGAAGTTCAATATTGATTGGATTCTCGTTGTACATACTTCACTTAATAAAAGTTCAGTAAAATTAAGGTTGACAATATCAAAAATAGCGATTGGCTTTAGCTTCCACATAAATGTGTAATTGTCCGCCCTGTGGTTATGTCTGAGTTTTATGGTTTATATTAGTTTGGGAATATTATTTAAGTAGATGTTCTAAACTCAGTCATAAAATTCAAGGGTATGTTTTCTATTTATCTTATCTTCCTTTGATATGGGTTTTACAACATCTGCAAGTAATACAAGTATTATCTTTGCCTAAAGGAATTGTTAGGTACCTACAAAGAACAACCTTTTTTCTTATTCGAAGAATGACATGTTGGAAAGATAACCAGATGTCGGAAATACCCGGTGATCTAAACACTCAAAACTTTCGATATGACTTCATGTAAATTAAATGTCGAACATTTATTATTATATACTCAAGCTAATTGGAAAGCGTCACGGTTTCCCACAAAATAATATATATAATGGGCGCATAAAAAATTATGGGTTTTTGTCCAGTCGCGAAATCAAATTAAGAATCTTTATTAAAGTCGACATACAAATAAAAATGTATCTTATTTTGTAATGTTCTCACCCTGTAAATGTATTTGGGTATATATTGTAAAATGCCTTTATTTTTCTTATTGGTTTATTTTCATTTTGTATTACCTATTATGTGACTTTTATGAGGCAATTCTGGAAAGGCAATAGGACTGTAAGATTAGAATCGTTCTAGCATTGATTGAGTAAAGAAGTGTTTTCTAAATTGTATAAAGAACAAATTAAATATTTTAATTTGTTTTTGAACTTAGTAAATTTTTCAGTTAAGAATTATTTTCTAGTTTTTGTTTAAAGACTAAGTTCATTTCTCATTTTATTCTGAAGTTCCGTAAGTTTTGATATTCTTTCAATTGAAGGCCTTTTTGTTTAATCAGTTTTTTTTTATATAAAGTTTAAAGTTATTTCTTTTAGAAATTGAAATAAATTCCGTTTTCAATAGTATATTAAAGTCTCGTATAGGAATTAATATAATTATTCTAATTATATTAATTTTCCTATTTTTTAAGTAGTACAAGTAATAACTACGATTTTCTTCTAAATTTCCATTATCGCTTAATTGTTTTATTCTTTCTCTTTCTTTTATTTATACATATTTATTTCTTTATTGTTATTAAATTTTTTTAATTAGTTTTAATTATTAAATTAGTTGTTTTAGCCCGAACTATGCGTTTCATTTCTAATAAAGTTTTCGATAAATTATTGACAAAAGGGTCAACCAATTAAATATTTTCTTTTAAATAAAAAGTGATCCAACACTTTAATGGTAAGTAATTTTGCATTACTTCAATACAGATTAATAAAGCTTATTTTAGTTGTTTGTTTATTTCATATAATAATTTGATCCTGTTATTATTCAAGTTGATATTCTTTGTTTGTTCTTCTTTATTTGAAACCGCTCGTAAAGATTGAATCGAACGCGTAACAATTTGAATAGCATATTGGGGTTCATTCGGATTGAGCTATAAGATTAGTATTCTTTCTGAATGTATATAACACCCGCGAATTTCAAAATGGTTACAAATGAAGTAAAGCGTGATTTATGGTCAAATGATATTGCAATTTGTCAAATTTGTAGTATACTTGGTGCCTACCCTAAGTTGTAATTATATTGTAAAAAAATCTGCAGCAGAAATTGAAAGAAAATTCAGCCAATTGAATAAGGCTTATTTTAATGGTAAACTAGGTTTAAACTATACGAATGTGCACATCTTTTCGTAACCTTTACTTGTGATATGAAATAATTTTACTTACTTCATTTACCGTTAGTTTAACAGTTCCCTATCATCAAATTTGTAGTATACTTTGTGCATACCCTAAGTTTTAATTATATTTTAAAAAAATCTGTAGCAGAAATTGAAAGAAAATTCAGCCAATTGAATAAAACAGTAAGTGCAGATTGTTCAAGCTTAACATAAGGCTTATTTTAATGGTAAACTAGGTTTAAACTATACGAATGTGCACATCTTTTCGTAACCTTTACTTGTGATATGAAAAAATTTTATTTACTCCATTTACCGTTAGTTTAACCGTTCCCTATCGTCATAAAACGCTACTAAACAAATCTGTAGAAAATATTATAATATTGTAAGTCCCCCTATTCTGACCAAAAAGTAGATTCACTCTAAGACCGAAACTAAAAGACTATTCTAATTTTCCATCAACTGCGAATATCTCAAGTACTGAATCACTCCTGAAACATTGTCTTGTGATGGACATATTCTAACAGAAAAACAACGCGTGATTAATCCTCACCTGTACAACAGTATATGGTCGGGTGCCAGCATCCAACGGATCTCCAGGTAAAATTTGCCAATGATCAAATACACATTGCGGGAAAGCTTGACCACCAGTATTGGAACGTAAATCAGCTGTGAAACCGAATGATTCGTTTACAGGTAGATAGGCTTTGACGACGAACATGGGTGTACCGGCGATTTGCATTTCTTCAAATACGTGACCACGACGTCTGTTCAACACACCATAGATACCACCGACAGCTACTTCAGGACACTGTAGAAAAGAAAAACGTGACAATTATCAAATGACATAAAAATAACACAAAACTAGTATTCTTACCTGAATTTCACATTGGTATACCGGTTCCATCAGCCTTGGGGCAGCTGTCAACAAGCAAGCATACAAACAACGACGTGTTGTTGGAATAATTTGTCCACCACCTCTGTGGATAGCGTCAGCGTGTAATGTGACATCGTAAATGTTGAAACGTACTCCACGACAATTTTCTTCGGATAATACACCTTCTTTGGTGGCCCATTGGAAACCAGCTACCACGGAATCTTTAATTTCGTTCAAATATTGTACACCTGAAATAAAAATATGCATTAATCAGTAAATAATGTTAAATTAAATGACGTTTTAAAACTAAATCAAACGAATCCACTCACCTTTAGTACAATCTACCAAAATATTAGGACCAGTACCATCTGGACCGAAACACCAAATCTTACGAGCTTCAGTTGCATCATACTCGTATTTCTCACCCAAATAACGAGCTCTTGCTCTAAATTCATCTCTTGGATTTACTTTACCATCATCGATATCTTCTGGAAGACCGTCAGGCATTGGACAAGCCTTCATGAACAATCTAATAACAAAAAGAAACCGAATTAACAAAAAACAATAATCATTAATAGTTCTCTGACATACCTGTTGTGTTTGTTAGGTGACTTCGATAAACACATTATATTGGACTCTTCACTGACAGTTTCACGATATGACACAACAGGATCTGATTTCTTAATTGGAATGCAAGCATGGTCATCTTCCAAATCTTTTAAGCAAATTTCCAAATGCAATTCACCAGCACCGGCAATAATGTGTTCACCGGATTCTTCAATGATACACTGTACCATAGGATCGGACTTGGCCAAACGTTTCAAACCTATGATGAACAAACAAAAATATATTAATACCAAATTAATTCACACCACAATGACTGATTGTGTTTAAATTGTATATCAGAAACAACCAATAATCAAGTACTAATCATACTGGGGCGGTAATAACAGTCATCATGAAAAATCTTATCTTGTAACATTTGTAAAGCTACGTGCACACCAAAGCAACATAGTTCTGCAACAACATGTTTAGTCCACATACAGGGTGGTCCAACGAAAAGTTTGCACCTAGCTTTTCTCTTTTTTTTGTAGTCGAATGCGAAAATGCTCGGACACGTCGATTTTGCTTTTGAGGGGGACACATTTTAAACATATTTTTCGATCTGCGCCTTTAACCCCCTAGCGGGGGTGAGTAACAACCCTAAAATTTTAAATGGAAAGAGGGGTCTAATGACATATCATTTGAAAGGACACAAAATTGTCTTTCTAATGATACCCTATTTGTCGAATTTTACTAAAACAGTTAATACGAAAACGACTTTAAAGACATTAAGCCGATAATTTTGGTATTAATGAGAAATACAAATAAGTTTTAATTATTGCGAGTGAAAACACCTGCAATCGTTAGTACATTCCAATGTTTGTTAGTTTTAACATTGCTTTGTAAAAAAAGTAAACAAGCTGTTAAATTGATTTATTAAAACGTTACATTAACAAATGTTGAAAATGTGACCCATTTGATTCCATACAATAATACAGATTTTGTTCAAATCTATTTCTAACATTTTGTAGCATATCAGGTGTTATGTTTCTGCACTCTTCTGTAATGCGTTGGCGAAGATCTTCTATGGACTCGGGCTTCGTGGCAAAACATTTATTTTTTAAGTGCCCCCAAAGAAAAAAGTCTAAAGGCGATAAATCCGGTGACCTGGCAGGCCATTCAATTGGGCCCCTCCTTCCAATCCACCGTCCAGGGAACCGGTCATCTAAGAACTGTCTTACAGGAGCCACATAGTGCGGAGGTGCTCCATCTTGCTGGAAATAAAGCCGATCAGCAGTATGATTTTGGTCATCTTCTATTATTTGTGTTATTAAAGGATCAATTGTGTCTTCAAGCATGTTTAGGTACACTTCACCAGTTAAATTTCCAGGAATAAAAAGTGGTCCTATAATATGATTTCCTAATATGCCACACCAGACGTTTATTTTTTGAGGATACTGGGTATGAACCTCACGGAATAAATGTGGGTTACTGTCATCCCAGTAACGGCAATTGTGCCTATTTACAGCTCCATTCAAATAAAATGTGCATTCGTCGGAAAAACAAATGTTAAATAATAATTGCGGATCTTCAATTAAACGCTGGCTCATTGCTTCACAAAATTGCAGCCTTCTATCAGGATCATCCTCATTTAGTTCCTGTACTAATTTGATTTTGTACGGATGAAATTTGTACGCTTTTAAAATTCGTATTATGGACGAACGGGAGACACCTGAGGCTTCAGCTAGTTGACGGGTACTTTGACTATGATCCATTTCAACATGCCCTAAAACAGCGACTTCCACAGCTTCATTTCTGATCGGTTTCTGCGGCTGGTGTTTTACATTACAGACAGATCCGGTATCTACAAACTTTTTAACTAACTTGCCAACGTACACATCATTCACATTTTTATCGGGATGTCTCTCATTAAATAAGCGAGCCGTAAGTCTAGCACTACTATTATTTTGAAAATAAAGTTTAACAATTTCAACTCGTTCTAGAATGGAATAAATCATTTTGTACGGTAAAAGTAAAATAACTTGAGAAGCAACCAAACTGAATCAATGAAAAGACTAAAATAAACGGTGTAAATTCTTTTCCTACACGTATCTGCAGTTTTTATTTCAACAAAAAACGCAAACGATTAGTGAGGAATTTAGTTCTGATAAATAAGATAGTGTTTTTGAAATCCCGTTTTTCTTCAAAGTAAATAATTTAGAAATGATTGTAGTTGTTTTCAGTCGTAATAATTAAAACTTATTTGTATTTCTCATTAATACCAAAATTATCGGCTTAATGTCTTTAAAGTCGTTTTCGTATTAACTGTTTTAGTAAAATTCGACAAATAGGGTATCATTAGAAAGACAATTTTGTGTCCTTTCAAATGATATGTCATTAGACCCCTCTTTCCATTTAAAATTTTAGGGTTGTTACTCACCCCCGCTAGGGGGTTAAAGGCGCAGATCGAAAAATATGTTTAAAATGTGTCCCCCTCAAAAGCAAAATCGACGTGTCCGAGCATTTTCGCGTTCGACTACAAAAAAAAGAGAAAAGCTAGGTGCAAACTTTTCGTTGGACCACCCTGTATATGTTACATCATGTTGGTGTTGTTGCGCAATATCGCGAAACAAAAAGTTGATGATTGTTGTGTGTATCGCTATGTTACTGTTAAACATGTTCAGTTTGGGTTAATGGCCTTAGGCTAGACTTCGCCCATTTAAAAATAAAGGCTATTATTATTATTATAATTTGAATGGACTTACAAACGAATAACGCTTGCAGAATTTTAATATCAAAATTCATGCTCGGTTAAGTGCATCGGCTATTCGGAATCTTGTGACGAAGCTCATTTCTGGTTAAATGAATACGTGAGCAAGCAAATTGCCGTACTTGGTGTGAAGAGCAGCCAGAAGCATTGCAAGAACTTCCAATGCATACCGAAAAGGCACTGTTTGGTGTGGCATGATGGGATCGTACTTTTTCAAGCACAAACATTATGTGAATGGCGAGCGCTACAGAGCGATGATTACAATTTTTTTTACCCAAACTAATATGGCGATTCAATTCTTTGAGCTTTGACTAATATAATTCATCGCGCAACTACCTCAATCGTGACTTTTTTTTTAAATAAACTTACCTTCTACCAATTTGGGCAAATCGGCTGGGTTCTTGGGCTCGACAGCGACACGCACGACAGGCGATACACTAAACTTCATCACTTTCAAATTGTGTGCATCCTTGTATGTTGTGATTGTACCAGTTTTAACCAAAAATTGATCTACACCAACCAAACCACAGATGTTTCCTGATGGTACGTCTTCAATAGCTTCTACGTAACGACCCATCATCAAGATGGTACGTTGGATGGCTTTTTCATACAAATCTTCCTTCTTGCCTGTAAGTAACAAAATATTTATGAAAATGTCAGGAGATTAAATCTCGATTTTGTAACTGACCTGGAGTGTAGTTGGGTCCCATGATACGTGCCTTCTGACCAGTTGCGACAACACCAGAGAATACACGACCGAAGGCATAGAAACGTCCTTTATCTGAGGTCGGTACCATTTTAGATACGTACATCATAAGTGGTCCATTGGGGTCACAGTTTTTAATACCTGAAAACAAACAGCAAATATAATACCATTGACTAACACTCAGTATGATTTATTTCGGACTTACCTAGAGCTGCTTCATCATCATGAGGTCCTTCGTACAACATTTCCATTCTGTATTTTTGTGCAGTCACTGGTGATGGTAAATGGATGGCAATCATCTGAAGTAGAGCTTCACCAGCTGGCAACCATGTACGCATAACAACTTTCAATAATTGTTTTCCGTCCTTATCCTTGTCTTCATGTTTCAATGTAATTCCCAATTTGGGAATAAGTGCTTCGTACTCTTCTTTTCTGGAAGGAATTAAAAATAAATACCGGACTTTTTTATTAAGTCATTGTTTTGAAAACTTCAAAGCAACAACGGTACTACTCAAAAATAATGTTACGTACTTGTAGTTCATGATGGTGTCAAAGATTTTATAGATTGGGTCCAAAATGTACATACAGAATGAACGCTTATTATCGGCATCCTTTTGTTTAGCCCATTTCTTGGTTTTTGCATTGAAAAAGTTCTCACCCCACAATCTGTTCATTAGTTTTACCACGTCAATCTTGAATTTTTCCGCGTACATTTCGGCGAATTGTTTAAGAGTAAAGGCCCATCCGTGGAGACCTGAACCGAAACCTACGGAACCTTTGCTGGGATCAACCTAGAAAGCACAATCATGAACATATTACAAACCAAATTCATTGAATCAAAATGCTTTTAAAAATAAATGTATCACATTTGGAAACTGCTGCAATTATGAAAGGATTTGCAGCAGGGCAAATAGTGAACCCCAATTTATTTTCGAGCCGCATTACTGCATGAGCAATATTGAAAAACTGTCTCAAATGTAATAAACTCGGAAATAATCTTACATAAAAAATTACTTACTCGGACTTCACCCATTGGTCCACCATCGTCATTGTATGTTGCGATAATTACGTTAACGTTTTCAACAATACGTTGGAAAGTCTGGTACAATTCTTCAGCTTCTAATTGCAATTCCAATAAAGCTCTGTCCATCTTGTTCATGAATAAAATTGGCTTAATACGTTCGGCAATAGCTTGACGTAATACGGTTTCAGTTTGGACACATACACCTGAAAATAACAATTAAACATCTGAAGCTGCTTTACTTTATGTTTATATTCTTTAATAAAGCATCCGGCAAATAATTTAGAAGTATTTACCTGAGACACAATCGACGACAACAAGAGCACCATCGGTTACACGCAAGGCAGCTGTTACTTCTGATGAAAAGTCCACGTGTCCAGGTGAATCAATTAAATTGA
This sequence comes from Apoderus coryli, assembly GCA_911728435.2. Taxonomy (NCBI): domain Eukaryota; kingdom Metazoa; phylum Arthropoda; class Insecta; order Coleoptera; family Attelabidae; genus Apoderus; species Apoderus coryli. The sequence goes on along the minus strand of OU452199.1, from coordinate 5,721,927 downwards.
TTAAGAAACCTTTACCTCCCTTTTCATTTTGGTCAGGGTTCGTAATGAACACCAAATCTTTCTCCTCGAGCTCGAAGAACATAGAGATGGCACTGCACAATAAAAATCATCATTTTCTAACTAACAATAATTCCGACTAAGTAATTCTAAGCGGCAGATGGACGTTAACAGTCTGAACATACAATGTGCAATGATCGATGTCAAAAAAATCGCTATCAACGGGGGTGACATCATGAATTCTACTTCATACTGACTGGTATACCACAAACTGCATGGATCTAAATATCACATCATGTCATTTGGGAGAATTATGAATCAACTGCCTTTTCTTTATACAAACGGGTTCATCACTTAGGAGCTCATAACTTTAATTTACACGCGACATACAAAAAAAAACTAGGTATGCATAAAGGAATATAATCGCGTATCGTATTTTTTGCAGGCGGGTTAGATGAGGACTCACTCAAGAGACTTATTTTTGTAAACGGGCATTGCATTAAAAAAATAAAAACTAGGTATATAGGCAAAATAGACCGCACAATACACCAATGAATGATACGATATTGCGCAATTAACAAAGCAAACCAGATTCGTATTCTAAACTGCATTGGATTTTAGGATTAGCGCATAACTGGACCTAGTTTGTTAACGAACGATTAAAATATGCACTGAGACTTGGGTTACTCAATGTTTAAAGTACTAGAATATCTAAAAGGAAACTTACGTAGATTTGATAGTAATACATCTTTCCTGTTCATCCTTTCTTGTATCGGTGAAACGGGTTTCTCCAGCTTTGGCACCGGCAATAATACCGGCTTTTGATACTAGGGAGTCTGTTAATGTGGATTTACCATGATCTACATGGGCAATGACGGACATATTACGGATATTCCGTTTTTTGTCCATCATGGCTCTGATTTCGTCTACTGTAAAGTTCACCTAAAAAAAGAAACAAACCAATTAGTAGTAGCAGTGTTGAATAAATTTACATAATGTTACAAGGAACAATAAATATGGGACTATTAATCCTAAGTACTTATCAAAACAATGACATCACATTCTTACCTACCATATTTAAGATGTTTACAGGTAAATTTTATTTTTCTATTGATCAAATTGAAATAATATGCTATTTAAATTAACTTTGATACAAAATATAACGTATGTTTGATGCATTTCATGATCTTGTGCAATACAAAAGATTCCAACTTATCTAAAGATTGACAACATAAATTAATCATTTGTGTGGACAAAACATTTAACAAATATTACGAGGATTTGGTAATAGAACAATTTAAAAGCTAGTTTGTAACAATAAAACATGAAAAATGTACTTACCATTTTGGATGTTTAAAGATTTTTTCTTATGAGAATTATTAAATATTACTTTACGCCAACGATGGCGTACTCCCTTGAAAGGCAAACGTAGCCAAAAGAGAGAGACGAAATCTGACTGCCACGACTTAGACTCTGACAGTTGCGAAGTAAATTGTAAATGGTGGTGGGAGAGGATTTGACAAAGGACATTAACTGCTTAGAATTCCCACTAACAATAACTTTCCTTTTATGCTGTATCAGTTGTTTTCTTGTAATTCCACTTGATCGAGGATCACTTTTACAAAAACAATAATATTTACACAGAGATCTGTGAATATTTATGTCTTTCCATTCCATGAACACCCCATCAGCAACTATAAGGGAATCCAAAGAATATCTTCACATCAACTCAACTGATGTTGAAGTTACATGTAATTATTCATTTGTGTCTGTTTTATACGTTATAATCTTAGTTTTGAATAGAGAATTGTACTGTAGAAGAATAATTTAAACAAACCAAATAAATAGCAAATGTTTAAATTGTTCTGAGGTGGTTGTTTGTCGGAGTCCATATATGGAAGAAGGAAAAGAATAAATTGTTCTGAGGTAATGATCCAAGATTATACAATTTCACGATTAGCAAGTTTTCTTTTACCTCTCAAGTTGCATTTGATTGAGTGAAAACATTATATATTTAGTAGTAAAGACAGTTCCTTGATATATGTACCTCTTCAGTAAACATTATTATTGGAAATTGGAAAAACTCAAATTTTAGAAATAAGTTCCAAATACATACAATGAGAGGGATTGCGTTCTTGGTGTAGCAAAATAACTGAATGGCTATCTGCTAAGCTGATTAGCAAGAAAGTGAAAGAAAGAAGAAACGAAAATAATTCAAGAAAGTTATATTGTGAAAATATAAACAACAAATATCATGTATATCAAATAAATTATTTGTCTATGGGAAACTTAATTCCTTCCTGCTAGAATTTATAGTGATGTAGACATATACAAAATATTTTAAAAGGAAATGCTGGTGGGCAGTGGGCAATTCATGAAACCCGGTAGTAGAACGATCGATGAAAGCGAGGTACAGCATATTAAAGTAGCACAGTGTTGCCTCTGTTCTTTCGGCTATCTACTCGCCGGTTTTCAATAATTAACTCCCTCGAAGGCTTTATAACCTAACCGTATTAGCAGGAGGCCAGAAAATTAAGATGAAAGAAAATGATTTTTTTTCTTGTAAACAATAACCAAATAAGTAAACAATTATTTTTTCTGTCTCGATTGTTAGTATTGTTTATCATCTAATACCTAACGTTAGTATTATAAGATCAATGTCATTTATTTTCTACTTTAATTTACATAACTTCCTATTTATTATTTTTATGTTTAATTTCAATACGTTGTCCAATACAAGCTTTTTCATGTGCTTCAATTCGGTCTGGAAAGAACTTCCTGCCACAAATTTTACATTCTACGAGCTCATTGATGTGATTTTCCCAAATCCTGTTAAATGTACCTTTAAAGTCAACTTCACCAGATGCTAAAATGAGGAGAATAAAGTTTAGAATAAATCAATCAATACTTAATAAGTTAGTCCAAGTCGACAAGGTAAGTTAAGTAGGAAGTACTATCTGGTTCTACGGGTAGCAGCTTTGTTGCTGCGTTTTCAAGCTCTAATGCATGATACGAAACTTGAGGTTGGATTGTAATTAAAGTAAACGTATTTTTTATCATTAACATAGGTGGTATATATTTGATATAAATAATTATAAATATATTTACAGTATTATTATAAGTTGTGATTATAATTTTTTACAATAAATTCCATTATCACAAAAGGCGAAGTTGAGGCATAGCCTATCTTAACTAAAATAAAACACCTATTCATGAATTATTTACAAAAAGAAGAAAACAAAAAAAGCGAAATTTACATATTTACAAAATAAACTACTTAAAATAAATTATAATTATATCTACAAACTATTATACACTATTTTGGTTTATCGAATCGGTATAATTGATCTGATCTGATTTGATTTGAGTAATTTTTATTTTTGCTTACTGTTACGAGAGTCATTTATATCCTTTTGTTGTAAGTACAGCCAACTGAACTCTTAACGGTAGACGGATGAAAAGAAAATCAAACATTAACTAAAATAAAACACCTATACATGAATTATTTACAAAAAGAAGAAAACAAAAAAAAAAAGAAAAGCGAAATTTACCTATTTACATTTTTACAAAATAAAACTAGTTAAAATAAATTATAAATATCTACAAACTATTATACACTATTTGGCGGTATCGAATCGGTCTCATTGATCTGATTTGATTTCAGTAATTTTTCTTCTTGCGTACTGTTAAAAGAGACCTTTAAATCTTTCTTTTCTTGTACGTACAGCCAACTGAAACATACCATATTATATAATATTTATTGAATGTTAAAGATTACTGTGATTTCTAGATAGAACTTCTGAAAGGTACTAAAATCTTATACCTAAATAGATGAAAGCAAGTTCGTCAGCTTGAAAAATGTCAACTACCTAGATCAGTGGCTTTTAATAAAATTAGTTGAGTTTAATTTACAAACTTACAATAGAATGAATAAAGCTGGTACAGTGAGGCCTCCACCAGCCAGAAAAAATGCCCCAGGAAAGAACTCCATTGTTTTAGCGTATATCTTACTGTACAATGGTCCATATATTAATGGCGGGATTGCTTCAGCTAATCCAAATAGTGAATTGATCTTTCCAAGTTGTTCTGCAGGTACTAATTTTGAAACCATTGATCTCAGTGCAGTAAAAGAGACTCTAGATAACATTTCCACAATGGCGGCTAAAACCAATGGGGATGAATTATTGAATTTTTACAAAAATTGTAAAAAGCTAACGCATGACGTCACGGAAATAATATTTTTGTAACTAATCTTACCTAAATAAATGAAAAACGGCGTAGGTGCGAAAGCATAAATGATAGAACTTAAAACTTTGCTTGAACATGATATTATACACAATGTCGAGTCGTCTAATTTCATATATTTGGTAAAGAACATTAGGGAAAATAATGTGCCTGAAAACCAATCAAAAAGTTGTAGGTAGTTATTGTAAATCAAGAATATTTGCTTACCCATCGTAGTCGTCACAAATTGAAACGTTGAAAATATACTGTAATCTATTGAATTCCAGCCAAATTTGTAACGTACAAAAAAATATATGACATTCATTTCACCTAAAATGGCATATTATTTAAGATTATTACGATTTCTTCGCTATTTATTTTTGAAGTAGTTGAATTGGTGTTAAAAATATACGACAAAAAATTTATGTACCATAGGCGTTCGTGAAAAAAAATAGCTGATGTCTACATTAAAAAAATATGATATTTGAAATATAGCTTGGGAATGTTTATACAACAAGACATTGGAAACGAGAGCAACTTTGGGCCAGAATATCGTAACCCTTCAAGAAATCAGTCTATTTCTGACTTCTGCCGGATATCAGATATGATCTCGCTGAAGACGCTGTCAATAAAAATTAGATTTTCCTGTACTTACCTACCACAGGACCAACAATAACCATGACCAATACCATAATTAAACATACGCGAAGCCTTCGGTGATTCTTACCCGATTTAAAAGCAACCTTAAACGTTTCAACCACATGTTTAACATCGAAAAAGTCCCGTAAGAAACCTTTCTCACTATTATCAACTATAGTTTGTTCATCAGTAACAGTTTTGTTTTCAACATTAATTTTGTAGGTATCTTTTATAAATATCAAACCGTAAGTTAAGCCGCCTAAATAGATTACTAACGCGAGTGAATATATACCGTAGAAACCGATTTTCTCAAATAAAACACCGCTGAGTGACATTCCAATACATATACTGATGTTTATAAATGTATTTACCGCACCAATACGTAATGTTCTTTGTTCTTCCGTTGAAATTCCACTTATATAGCTAAAAGTACCCATAAACATAGCGAACCAACCTCCAGTTATCGCTGGAGGTAAAGCTTCCGACAGGATATTAAATTCCAAAGGTAATTCATGAAAGAAATATGTGCACATTAGAAGTCCTAACACCATAACAATATCACCAACCATGGGAATCAGGATGCATGGTTTCCTCCGTTTAGTTCTATCACTCCATGATCCAAGGAATAGTAGGACGAGTGTTGGTATTAGACTCTTAATGATATTCTTCCAAATAGCCATGTTTGCTGAAAGAGTTTGGACTAATTCTTCATCGCGTTTGTAGCCTGGATACGCAGATTCATTTCTGGCTGCTAATGCGTCACAAACTTTTTCGCCAAGACCCAGACTTACTCTGCAGGCTTTCTCCAAAGTAAGATTTTGGGTAGCGATAATTAAAATTACATTTGGAAGTATGTAGCACAGAATGACAGGTTCCACTGTTATGGTGGCGAACAATAACTTTACGTGGCTACATACTGATTTTTTAGGGCCCGCATCTTTTTCTCGTGGCATTTGGAGGCCTGCTTCGCGGCTTTTTGTCTTCTCCAGAGACATTTTTAACTATTTTTGTCAACAGCTTGTTTGGGTACTTTGTATACCATAACGATCGCTAAAACAACATATTAATTTTGAGACTTATGCAAGGTTTGTTGCCAGTGGCGTAAAAAATAGGGGGATAAACAGTGTCACTAACCCATATAGCATGCCACTGGTTATTTTTTTTTAAAAGATTGTTTATGTCAAAATATGAATTTTTTAAAGAACATAGCCGTCACGAAATTTAAAAAAATACACGAGGCATGTTTTTTAAGTAAGTACCGTTTTGGAATTAAAAAAAGACGTGCAAAGATATCGCAATAATTTTATTTTTACATGAAAGCCTGTACCTTAATCTACTTTTCTACATAATTTCCGTGAATATTGAGGCACTTGTCATAACGTGGCACCAGTTTTTGAATACCCTCCTCATAAAATTCTGCCGCCTGACTTGTTAACCACTGTATCACAAATGCAGAAACTCCACTAGCAATACTCCTTTTCTGTCCCAAAAAACTGTGCACATGATTTTCCGGGCAGAAATTGTTTGCTTAAACTTCACTCTTTTGGGTGATGATGAATGTCGCCATTCCATGGATTGTTGTTTCGATTCTGGTGTGACGTAGGCCACCCATGTTTCGGCACCAGTAACAATTTGGTCTAAAAAATAATGAAGGTGAAGAACCTTCATTGTGGTACCGCTCAAGGAAAGTCAATGCACTGCCTAAACGTTGGCTTTTGTGATAACGAAGTCAAAACATTTGTGATACAGTGGTTAACAAGTCAGGCGGCAGAATTTTATGAGGGTATTCAAAAATTGGTGCCACGTTATGACAAGTGCCTCAATATTCACGGAAATTATGTAGAAAAGTAGATTAAAATACAGGCTTTCATGTAAAAATAAAAAATTATTGCGATATCTTTGCACGTCTATTTTTAATTCCAAACGGTTAAATTTGAACCTTTGTGACCCTGTATAACTAGACAATTAAACACCCTGTATATCCAAATAATGAGTTTTAATAAATATATGGTTAAATGAAGATTAATTCTGATTTATTTTTGAGTAAAATTTTTATGGATAAATGAAACTGCATCTGCTCCACAAATCTTATTTATTTGTGAATTTCTTGTTACATAAAATAACAAGACTTTTAGTTATGTTGGAATTTTGATCCACAAGTCATCAGTGGTGATCTTGAAATCTTATTTAATTTTGTTCAAATTGTAGTCATCATACCATAGATGTTTCGAGACAAAATTCTCATCTTCAGTGAGAAGAGAAATTAATAAATTGTTTTAAAAATTAATCGATTCACTTGTAGAAATGTATTTTATGGAATTAAACTAGACATATTATTTCTTAACGTAACAAAAATAAAATAAAAACAAAAAACTTAGTTTGATCATATACATTATATACTTTTACATTTGTATTTCGTCATTGTTATGTGAATTTAAGTTATAAACCACGTTTCAGTGGGTTTACAATAATAAAATTGCGGAGCACAGCAATCTTGCTATAATAAGATTTACTTGTGGAGCAGAGGCAGTTTCATTTATCCTCAAAACTCCACGTAAAATGGACTACTTCTATAATATACAGTGTTCCCAACACTTGAAATCGAAAATATCCCCGAATGAGTATCAAAATACATCACTTTACACACAACCATTGTCTTTAGACAATGACACAACATTGTTGCCATATTTTAGAATGAAGAATGATTACATAGATATAATTTTCCATGTAGACTGAGTTTATGAATTTTAGAAAATGGAATTTTAAACTCATGCTCACTAATAATAAAAAAGAAAAAGATGATAAATAATAGCAGTAGCCGGTAGGAAGCCATACTAGAAGAAGAGTGGTCACAGGCGACACGCAGACTGGCGGTCATATCGCAAAAAAAAAGAAGCAAAAAACATTTTGACAATTGAAAAAATCCCTCTCCTCCTGCTAATCAGATTAAGATTAGCAGCAGGCCATATATAAGGAAGAAGAAGAATCATTTAAATATTATGTTACTAGCAAAATAGCCCTTTGATTTTTGATCGCATACAAATTATAAGTTGTATGCATTATTCAGTTATAAACATAGTCGGCAAATTATACCAAATCATCCCAAATAATTTGTTAGAAAATTACACACAGTGACTTCAAAATCCCAATACGGTGTAATTACATCCGAATTGGGAACACTGATAATATAACAATTTTATTTTGCAATGTATCATTAATTTAGTCATAGTCATAACTCTGAATGTTTAATTACGAGTATTTTAACTTTTATGATTGTGATTACGACGAATGGAAATATGCGCAGGCGTGATTGTTGTTTTTTTTAATTGTACGCTCTATAAAGTACCTACTCGTACGTTTTTTTTTAACATTTTTTTTGTTTCATAAAAAAATTTGTTAAAAAAACGTTTCCAAAAAAACGATGAGTATTTTTTATAGCCTAAAATTAAAAAAACAACAATCACGCATGCGCACATTTCGATTTCTCGCAATCACAATCATAAAAGTTAAACTAATTGAACATTCAGAGTTATGAATTATGACTTTGCATTACAACTTGTACCCTAAACGTTGTCGAAGAGACAGAACGTATTTTAACTAGTTGTGATTGTGATTATAGATATACACTAAACAAATTGTTATGCTTATTCGTTGGCTAACTCTGCCTTAATTTTCATACATACCTGGTTTAAAATTAAAGTTGGTACTAAGACAAGCACTTGACTATCAGTAAACATAGTTTCGAAATAACTATTTAACTAAAAGATTGAATTGTAAATGAGTTCGAAGCAAGAACTTCTTCATAAAACAATCGCATTAGAAGAAAAATTTGGGCAAAATAAAAATCAGCACGATAACACGCGAAGTATACCAAAAAAATGTAGTAAACGATCCTATAGGTACTATTCATACAGATAAGAACACAAACATTAATAATATTTAACGAAAATTCTTCAGAAATAAATACTAGCGAAGTAGAATATTTGAAAAGGGAAAAAATGGATGATAGGCAAATAAAACAGCAAGTGTTGAATCTTGACAAGTCTGTTTTAAATGCCGTAATTGAAAATAAAACCAAAACAAGGATTCCAACACAATTAGGAAGAGTTGTAATCGGTAATAAAATTCATATGTTGCTGAAAGTTAAACGGTTGAAACATATACATGGTACATTTTTAAAAGGAAATCCGAAACTCGTCAATTTTGATTTATGTTTAGCAATTTTGTAGCCTACCTATTTGATTCGAAATCTACCGCATGGCGTCGTAACCATCTAAGTCATGTTTGTTTCAAATTGCAAGAGAGAAAATCGAGGTTTTCCTAACTAAGTCAATTTTAGTATTTTGGTCTACTGATTTTGATTTGAAGATACAGCTCCAAATGGGAACAATTCGAGAATTTTTTTGAAATTAAGTTGCCCAATGTTTCTGGAAACGCAGCAGATATCATAAAGCTTAATTATGAACGATTCCGATTGTGTAGAAAAACATTTGAAAAAGTAACTTCAATGATATAAGCATCACTCACCTACAACAAAAAGCATCTATGTCGATAACAGTAATAACTTTCTTATGAGATTTTAATTATTTCAGATTAATGAACTATTTATTAATAAGAATTCGATGAAAATTAAGATACAACTTCTATGGATCTTCTTAAGTACTTAATTAAACTGCATCATCCACGGTTATCATTTTTTTCTTATGCATTGTTAGATCGTTTTTTCATTGTTTCTATTTCTTATCTTATTTGTGCTAGTTTGCCTACAATACATATTAAGTTTATTATTTGTTTACTACAGAACTTCTTTTTTTAATAAACGTGTAAAGTCAAAGAGCAAATTCAAATATCAAAAATACGAGGGCCATCTTTTATGGTTTTACAAAATCTGGTAGAACTCAAAATTTTTGGGAACAAACTATTTTATTGCTATTGGCCTTTAAGTTATGGTTTATAACTTTTGCATGTGTTCAAACCTGTTTTCAAAACATCTTCCACTCTGAACGACAACAACGTCTGATAACAATAAATTAATTGCCCAAAGTTATGAGTGTAAGACTGTTCCCGTAATAGAACTTTTGACTTGTTCGCTTTATAGGCGTAGCGAAAAAATAATATTTTCCTTGAGCGCCAACTTCGGATCTGACAGAAACCCCTTTTTATGTAGAAAACTTTATTTTATCACATTTTTGACACAAATGGAATAAAAGTCACAAGAAAAAAAAGTTGGGTTATCGTTCGTTCGTTCTTCGTTAATGGCCTTCACCAGTGGGTATTTAGCCCTCAGAAAAATAAATAAAAATTTTCTGAGCCAGTTTCTCGTTTAATCTTCTTTTCGGACGCCCATTAAAGGGCTGCTGGGCTGCTGCCCATATCCATTGTGTAATCTTCGTGGTTGTTTTTTTTCTTTTATTTTCCTTATTACACTTAGTTTGGCGAGTGTGATTACGATTGTCTTCAATATTCTAATACTTCAAACTGAAAATGTTAGTTAAGGAACATCAAGTTGAACACATGCACATATAATAGATGGATTGCATGAATACTAAGTAGTAGAGTTGAAGATTCAGAGAGGACAGAAATTTCTGTAACAAAGGACACACACAGTTAAAGATGCCACTCATTTAGGCGCAAAAAGTTAATAAGTGTTTTAAGTGATTCGTAGTTTAAGTCTTTTAATAAAGTTTGTACCGACATAGGAGCTTTAGCTCCAGCCTTTATGAGCTCAGAATATAGGTTTTATCGATTATTAGGGCATTCAAAGATAATATGAGTTAGACTCCCTATTTGTCCACATTGACAGAAAGAATTATCTAGGACCTTGATTCTGTGAAGATGCTCCAGATATGAAGTATGACCCGTACGCATTCGGCTAATGGTTGTGAGGTGCCTCCCATCTATAAATGGGAATTTGGAAAACCAGGGTATGTCAGGGAAGACCTCCTGAACACGAGAGTACCAGACTCCCTTAGTTGTGGATATATTTTTCCATTGTCGTTTCCATTGATTTTTCAATGATGATTTGAAGTATGGCAGAAAGTCTGATTTATCCAATCTAAGAGGAATGGGAATTCGCAGACCACGACCAACATTGGCAAGCCTGTCCGCCATCATATTGCCTTCAATATTAGAGTGACCAGGAATCCAACACAATTTTATATCCATACTATTTTGAGCTGCTTCAATCAAAAGCTGCTTTGTCAAGATTGGTATGTGTTGGAGTTTTGAGTCAAAAATGTTTCTACAAATTTTAGATATTGCACTTTGTGAATCACTGAAAAGAAGTGCTTTAATTATGTTCTTTGCCATGCATGTTTCGATAGCTTTTTTAATGGCTATAATCTCTCCTGTGCATATTTGGGCATTCGCAGGCAGTTTGGATGAAAAACTAAAATTATGTGAGGGGATAAATATCCCAAAACCAGTTGAGTTTTGTTTTTTGATCACGGGACGCATCAGTATAATATATAAACGTATGTGTATTATGGAATTTAGCAACTTTACTCAGAAACTCAGAATTAAAATCTCTGTCCTCTTTTTTTAATTCCGAGATTAAGTATGGATATCGGTTGGTACTGAGTTCCAATATCAAATTCAAAACATGGGAGCAGATCATATGTATGGAGCTCCGGAAGCGTGTGGGCCATTTCATTCATGGAAGATACCAGCAGGGGAGTCTCTCTGTTTCTCCAATATCCTTGGCGTTGCTGAGTATATTCAGAGAGTTGATTCAATATTCTGTGAGTTGGATGGTTATTAAACTGAATTGCTTTTATTGTGAATTTTTGTGCGAGCCATTTTCTTCTGTAAGATAGCGACATTTCAGCACACTCCGCCAGAAGCGCGTTAGTGGGAGTAGACTTCATACATCCAGAAAGTTAGGTTATAATTAAGGCAAGGGTCCCCTCCGTTTAGCCGCCTATGATCATCCTTTTTTATTCAATTTCATGTCAGTTTACGACATTTAACTAGGTGAATAAATATGCTACAATTGATTAATTCATCTTTACTCGTTTCGAAAATATTTCAAAAAAATCGTCCTCAGGGAGTCATCTTTAACATCTGTCTGTATCTTTGTAAATAAGGAGTTTTCGAACAATTACAATTTGGGGTTTTTCATGATTAGACGTCCCCTAATCATAAATTTTGACCACCTATTTTAGAACAAACCTTGTATATCATATAAAAGAAAATAAATAATCAACTAAAACAATGAAATTATCTTGATGTTTACTAATAATACTATAACTATTATTTTATTTTAAACATGTGCTACATTGAGCCTATTGTTATAAATATGTATGTCAAATTTACAAGAATAGCTAAGTATTTTCGTAATCAAAAACATCCTAAAATACTGCCTTGATACGCGATGCCACTTGACAAATGATATGGTACATATTCATACCAAGTTACTTATATATTTTTAGAGCATAAAAAAACCTAACTGTCCAAAAATATATAGGGTATCCCATTTAAAAATGTTGTCAAAGTTTCGAAAAAGCCGATTTGGATACTTTTTTATTTTTTTCAACTACGGATACTAAACCAGCACTGAATTTACTTCAACTTTCATAATTTAAACTTCCTAGCACCAATATTAACAAAGATAATAAAAATATACGTGATCCGCCTGTAGTCTCTCTAGACATAAAATTTAAAAATATTGCTAGTAGCTACGTTCAATGAGGTGTGACGATGGATGGGGAACAGTTTTATACAAACAAATAACATCGAGGATCTTGTTGGATGATTTATTTCCCAAAGAATGTTAAAACAGATTGTGGTAATTTAGTTAGTGTTAAATACTAATTCAAAAATGTTAACAACATTATGGCTTCAATATACACATCAAAATAATGTAAAGAATAAATAAAATAAAACAAATAATTTATCTGAATAAAACAACGTATTATAGTAATTAATACTTTTTAATATTTATTTTAAAATTTCTTTGTTTTCTTTCGAGCCTGATTATCGTCACTTAGCCATGGTTTATATTTCCCTAGAATTAGATCGGTGCCCTAGGTGAGAATCGAAATATTGGCGCCCTAAAATATTTAACTGTTTTTTTTTTGTAATTAAATATTAATTACTCACATCCATTCTCCACTGTCTAAAAGCTAGACCGCTGTGCCACCGACGCATCTTGGCCATCAATTCGGATAAATCAGGTGAGATAATTTTTAGGTTTTGTTCTTGAATTTCTTAGGAACGATTTTGTGTTTTGGTTAATATACAGGGTGACATAGAAAAAAGTACATTGCATACTGCCACACAATAGAGGACACTAAAATAAGAAAAAAAGTTCCCATGAACACGGGTCCGCAAGGCCTTCGGTTAAAAGATACGAGGTGTTGAATTTTAATTTTTTTTTTTTGGTTTTTTTTAATATCTTTTGCCAGAGACGCAAGAAATGGATAAAATGTGGTATACAGGGGTTTTTTATCACGCTAAATTCAAATATGATCTTAGTTTTGTGATTACTGATAGAGGGCGCTACATACAAGGTTCCATCCCTATTGAATCGGTCGTAATTTTTTATACCTTTAACAATTATTACATTACTGATGTCATTTTTGACTGAAAAAAATTGTTATCCTTCTTTTATACTTAAGAAAGGTATACCTTGTCAAAGTCGCTAGAAGCAATGGTTCCAGTACAAATACATCTAAAAGCCGACAATGCACGCAAATTATTCAAAAAGCGCCAAAGTAACCTTTGCAAAAACAATGATAAATAAAAATGAAATAATGTGTCATAATGACACTTGTCAAACTAATGTAATAATTGTTAAAGGTATAAAAAGTTACGACCGATTCAATAGGGATGGAACCCTGTATGTAGCGCCCTCTATCAGTAATCACAATACTAAGATCATATTTGAATTTAGCATGATAAAAAACCCCTGTATACCACATTTTATCCATTTCTTGCGGACCCGTGTTCATGGGAACTTTTAATCTTATTTTAGTGGCCTCTATTGTGTAATGTACTTTTTTCTATGTCACCCTGTATATAGTAATATTAATAAAAAATTTAAACGCCACAACTCCACAAAATGATTTATATATATAGGTATATGTTGAAACCTTTTTACCTATTTCTACCAGATATGTTTCGGACTACGTGTCCATCATCAGTGGCTTAAGGAACCTTATATGATTGTATTAAATTTATGTGATTTATATGTTTGTTAGAATTATTTGTTCTGACTACGATTTAAACATTTATACATATCTGTAAAAGAGAATTATATTTTGTTGAAATTAAGTTAAGTTAGTACAAAATAAAATTAATAGTTTTTTAAAAATTAATACTTTGAGTTAAGTACTTTGAAAAACGATATATGAATTACTTCAAAAAATTAATAAACTGATGATGAACATAAATGTGTGACTTCCTTGGTTATTAATTACCGCCGATTGCTTTCCAATCAGCATAGAGCTGCTTATTAAATAACAAAGCAATTTGAAGAATAACCCTATATGTTAAAAATGTGTTTAGCGACATCTACTTACTCTGGCAATATGCCGAGTGAACAGAAATTCACTGTATCGGCTGTACGAGAGGCCAATGACCCTATCAGGTGCAATTACCAACACATAGATGCGCCGATACTCCCTAGCGAAACACGGCTATGTAAGGTGTCATTGGCACTAGATGTCGCCAAAAACATATCTGTACATTGTAGGGGATATACCACAGCAAGTACAGGGTTTGGTTGTCAACTAATGACCGATCATCACTGATGAGTCGTGGATCGACGAAACGGCCGTCTGGTGAAAGTATAGTAGTTGACAAACAAACTCTGTAAATTTAAGTTGTCTTTGTTAAACAAAAAAATTATTTTTCTCTGTGTAATTCCATGAAGGTTTGCTAGGTTTACAGTTTTCAAAGTGCTAGTCGTACAAAATTATCGTTAATTTGGTTAGTGGCTCTTGTACAATTTTTAAGATTTTAAAGATGATTTCGAACAATCAAACAAAATCGTGAACATGTTTTTGACACGGCATTACAATGGTCAGAACAAACAAACGCATAACAAAGCCAATACACAATTAAAATCATTTTTAAAATCATTTTCACTCTCACGTGGTCACAAAATATTCATCTAGATTGTAAAATACATTCTCCTTAAGAAGTGATGTTACAGACCTTTTAAAACTTAACAAGTTTGGCCTCATTTTAATATTATTAGGGAGATTGTTAAAAATTTGTATGCTTAGATAAATTAGGGAATTCCTGGTTAATTCCGTTTGAGGAATCGGCATTGGAATGTCAAACATCTGCCTGGTATTATAGGGTTTGTTGAAAGATCCAAGTTGAGTACCAAATTTTTTATAGATCAAGCAAGCCGTTTCCAGTATAAAAAGACCACACAATGGTAATATCCTTAAAGTCTTAAACAGTGTCTCTGTTAGTTTTTCGACAAACAAATCTTACTGCTCTCTTCTGCAAAACAAACACAGAGCTGAACAGATACTGACTGCAGCATCCCCAGAGAGCAATCCCATAACGCAGATTACTCTCCACAAGAGAAAAATATGCTAGCCTTGCAGTTTCCACTCCAAGTTCATTGGCTATAACTCTAACGGCGTAACACCCTCTGGCTAGTTTCTGTCTTAAGGCCAATATATGGTCATGAAATTTTAACTTATTGTCTATCACTAGTCCTAGAAATTTGTTAGAGCCACTAATCTCCAATGGTTCATCCCGAATACCCATCTGCTCTGGACACAAATACTTAAACCATACTAATTTGGTTTTGCTTACATTTAGGGACAGAAGGTTTGAGTCACACCACCTCTTAATCACCACCAGGTCCTCTGTTACTATTGTCGTCAATGAAGCAGGGTCTTTATGAGACCATAGAATAGTAGTATCGTCAGCAAATACTGTGAATTGACCTCTTATTGCAAGCGATGAAATGTCAAATGTTTCATTTAAAACAAAGTATCTAGTAGTCTAACAATTTTAACATTTACAATAGTTTCAATTTGTTCGTTTTTCTATGTATTTTGAAGATCCTTTTTTGATGTTATTAATTTGTGTACGCTGGAATGTTATCGATGGTTTTTTATGAGTAGATATATATTTATTGTTCTTGAGGGGCTGATGCGGAAAATTTTAGATTTTCGAAACATGTCCTCATTAAAGAAAGTTTTTTTTGGACGATAGTTGGTGAAGATAGGGTTCAAGTTTTTATTTCATTATTATATTTCTTCACTGTGAGAACGGACTACTTAATTATAAAATAGTTTTGTTGAAAATTACAATGTTATGAAAATTAATAAAAATTAAAAAAATTAATTTTATATAAGCATAGAAAAAATTAAATTATACTAAATGTTAGGAACATATTGGTGAATATTTTTATAATAAGGATACTTAAAACTAATCAGAATTGAACATACTCACAAGTTCATAACTCTTTCAAAAATGGACCTTTACAATTTGTGTTAATAAAAAAGAGGTGTTACACATTTCCTTGACAAAAAATGACACAACATTTACAAATTCGAAAAATATTGTTGGTATATATTAGAAATTGTCTAGATTTTTCTTTAGCCTATGCGTTGCCTTTACAACTTTTTTCATGGACAGCCACACGATCTGGATTAAATGTTCGTTGACAAAATTGACATGGCACCAACTGGCTTAGATGTGATTGCCAGTTTGCTTCATTAGTTGCCGCATAGTCGAGACGACCATTACCTAAAAGAGAATAATTATATTGAAACAGAATTTACAACAATATAAAAATACATTTTGTGTTCAGAATAATTAATTTGGAATACTTAACGTTTCTTTCTATTTTCATCTATAACATTCTGCTTTATGTTTAATATACATACAGTGTGTATCAGCCCAATTGAATAATAATTAAAAAAAACTATTTATAGGGTGTGTCGTGTAACAGTGGCCCATACCAACTTTCTTATTTTAAATACAATCCACTGTACTTATATTATTCAATTTTTGAATTCCTCGGAAAATCCTAGACATATTTTATGTACAATGTCCTGTATTTATTTTCAACTGTTTCGAACGTATTAAGTGTTTTCAGAATTTTTGCAAAAATTTACGTCAATCACAGCAAATTGATTTAGCACACTCAAAAAACTAATAAGTAATATCTACTGTTTGTTTATTTATTGATAAAAAACATTAATGTTAGTGTAAGTGATGTTCAAAATGTTCGCCACGAACGTCTGTGACTTATTTTGATTTCTAATAGAAACATAATATTGAAGTTTATCTTCTATACATAACCTCAAATTTAATACGAACTGTTTAATATAAGTCAAGATTACCCTGGATTCTGGATATTAGAATCTACTTCGGTCACTTTTGAGAAATATATGTCTCCCACTAGAGCTGCTGGATTTAGTTTGAGAACGGTAATCTTTAATGAAGTACGTGAAAAACTATCAGGTATGAAAAACACAAAAAGCTGTTATGAGCTTAATGTTAGGATTATTGGGGCTTTAAAAAATCTGCTAGTGGTGCCGCTGACTAAGTTGATAAACCATTGCATTGGTGACGCTGTATTTCCGGCGGTCTTGAAGGAGGCAAGGGTTATTCCAATCTACAAAAATAAAGGATCGGTTGATGATCCCAGTAACTATCGACCAATATCGATCTTGCCAATTTTTTCAAAAATCTTTGAATCTATTATTAAAAATCAAATAACTGAATATTTTGAAGCAAATAATCTCTTTATGCAAAGTCAATATGGCTTTCGTAATAAGAGATCTACTACTCTTGCAATTAATAACCTTTTGGAATATGTTTCGGATGGCATGGAGCAGGGCTGTGACACCTTTGCTTCCTTTTATAACCTCACTAAGGCTTTTGACTGTGTCTCACACGAGATACTTCTTCCGAAACTCTCTTACTATAACTTTGATGTTGACAGTGTTGCCTTGGTTGGCTCTTATCTCAGCGATCGTTCTCAGCACGTTTTGTATGGGGGACGATACTCGGAGAGACGAAGGGTTGGACGGGGTGTGCCCCAGGGGTCGGTTTTGGGACCTTTACTGTTTTTAATATACGTAAATGATTTATACAGATTTCAAGAAGACTCAAATATAATCTTCTTTGCTGTCGAAACAACTAGTCTGATTAGATATCGACCAAACGACCCTTTAGGGGAGTTCGTTAATGCTGTTGAGACTGACATAGGCAATTGGTTTCTGGCAAATGAACTGAGCTTGAATCAGGCTAAAACTCAGAGCATGCGCGTTCTGCGCCTATCGATCTTCAGAGCGATGTTCGCGTGAAGTTCCTTGGGGTTCATCTTGATCCTAAATTAACCTGGGAGAGTCATGCTCGAGAACTTGGGTGCTCGCTGTCCAGGGTCATATATCTCATTAGAAGGCTTGCGCAGAGTGTTTCAATCGCCAGTCTGTTGACGGTATATCACGGTTATTTTGTTTCCCGTATGTCGTATGGTATTTTGAACTGATGAACATACAATTCATAGTTCCCATGCAATGAAAATCTTTAAGCTACAGAGGAGATGTTTACGTACAATGTTGGGGCTCGGTTGGCGTGACTGATGTACTTCCGGCTATACCGTAAGTAGATTCCAACTTGCTTATTATTTCAAATGGAACGCCCTATATATAATTAGATTTTTGGATTCCTTATCTGTTTTGGAGTATTTTGTCTTAACAGTTCCCGATACCTATCTGTTTTTGAGTAAATAATTTATGTTGCATTTTTTTGGCCCAAAACAGGTTTCTGGAAAATATTTACCATTTGCTCACCTGCATAGGCAGACTCTGGAAATTTAGACGGTACATAAAGAATATCTTGGAAAAATCAACTAACTTGACAGATTCACCCATAAGGCTACTAGTAAA
This sequence comes from Apoderus coryli, assembly GCA_911728435.2. Taxonomy (NCBI): domain Eukaryota; kingdom Metazoa; phylum Arthropoda; class Insecta; order Coleoptera; family Attelabidae; genus Apoderus; species Apoderus coryli. The sequence goes on along the minus strand of OU452199.1, from coordinate 5,703,196 downwards.
AATAGGCATAAGTTTGTCAAATTGAACACCCTGTATTTTATAAAATATTCTGAAAGTCATTCAAATTCCCTTTCAAATGATATGCATGTTCCTATCCCTAAATGGAACGGTTTTCGAAATAAAAGCAAGTTTCTAGAACAATTGGATTATTTCTTTATATTTTAATTAGGTAGCCATGAAACGTCACTAAACGTCATGAGACAATAAAGTTATAACAATTGACATTTAATGTCAATGTCTAATTATTAAAACGTTTGTTGTTTATTAACGAAAGTGTGTTGAAAATAATTACGTAAATGAAGTTTTAACGAACTTGTTTATTATTTAAGTATAGGTAATGTGACAAAATTATAGAAAAAACATGCAAAAGGTCAATGAACCGAATACCAATTAACAACCAGCTCTAAAGTAAACTTATGTTTCTTTATCTGAACTCATAGTCTTCGCTAAATATCGTGTTTTTGGTCTTAGCTTTGACCCTTAATTCATGAAATTAGGTTGTAAATCAGGATAAGTAAATTTGATTAAACTTCCTGAATGTACTTTCTATAATTTCGTCACATTTCCAACGAATAATAAATAAGTTTATTAAAACTTCATTACCTATAAGTTAATGACAAGCTCTGATTATTTTTCGCCCAACAAAACTCCACCTTGTCTGTTTTTTCAACCACTTATATAGCGACTGACCGTCACAATATAATTTACGGAAATGACTAGCAAAGGGTGAATGACCTTCTGTTTCCCTATTATCAAATAAATGATATGTCTATAATAATAGCTAAGATATTGCTTTTAAAGGGGAAACAAAAATAAGCATGTGCACCCACTTGAAAATATTCAATTCCTGTTATTATGTGTATATTTATGTTATTGAACTTGCAAGGCATAATAGGGAAAATCAATGCTTATAATATTATGTTATAGAGGCAAAAGCCTAATTGACATATTATGCCGATATTGTTACGTATTTCGTGATCGCAATCCAAAAATATCCGTACACCTCATGATATACTTTTTTAATGTTACCTGAAAATGAGGCTGATCAAAACCAGGACATTTCATATGTTAATATAGTATGTCGTTATTGGGCGTTCACTTGCGCTTAGTTGCATATTTGAGAACGATCCAACCAGTCAGATATATAGGTGATCAAGTAGTTGCTTAATCTTAATCACAATGAGTATTTTAAACGTGCCACATTATGCACTCTGGGCGTATTACCATTTTTATTATCCCGGCTTAATATTTTATTGATATTATCTATTGGATTGTGGTAGTTGACGTCGCAGTTAAAGAAGTATTTTTAGTAAGTAATATCGATAGTATAAAAAAGCCCTAATCCTGAACATTTACACGAATGCCAAGACATCTAAACTATTTTTAAAAATCTGTTATTAAGCCCTACGTTTACAGGGACTTTTCATAAAATCACCTAAGAAATCACCTCCTTAAATATAGACACATCTCTTTTAAACACCTTGTATAATGTAAAATTTCAAGAATATCATTTTCCAATGTCGATTTTCACATCGTGGGATTCAGTATTGTTTAATAATAATAATAATTGCTTTATTGCTCAACAGAAAATCCATTTACAGAGCAATCTTACAAAATTACTTAATATTAATAATAACAATACAAATAAACCGAAACAGAAAGAAAGAAACATCATACATTCAACTTAAATGTTCATTCAAAACACCCAAAACAGTACTTAAGTGATCAAAAAAATATCACTCTCATCGCTTATAAAGTTATATATCTGACACATTGTGTATACAGGCGACTTCATCAACAAATTGGTCCTAGGTCGGTCGTTATAAAATAAATTAGAAGATCTAGAATTTTGCCTTGGTACCAAAAAATACAACTTTTGCAAGCAATCTTACTATGCAATATATTAAAAAGGAATTTTACTGCATGAATTTTTCGTCTTAATTCTAAACTTTGTATTTGACATCTTGTTAACAAGATGTCATACTCAATTCCTCTTTCTGGATATGATCCATTAGTTTTGAAACATAAGTATTTTAAGAACTTACGCAGAACTCTCTCAACAGAAACATTGTAACAGTTATAATATGGAAACCATATTAAAGAGCAGTAATCCAGCTTTGACCCGACATAATACGGTTTTTATTGTATCCATATTCTAAAAAGATCTGGAATTTCTCACAATGTAGCCATAAGACCTAGATGCACTCAGTATTATGTTATATATATGTACATCGAACGAAAGAAGCTTATCAAAGGTCACACCAAGATCCTTAATGGACTCAGGACGATTTAAAATCGTCTCACCAATCGTATAATCGAAATTAATGGCTGATTTTTTTCTGGTATATGACATAACTTTACACTTGGAAGAGTTCAAGTTCAGTTTGTTTTCCTCACACCAGCATTGAACTAAATCCATATCACGCTGCAAACGATTACAATCGTCAAGATTATTAACGGAATTAAATATTTTCATATCCGCAAAAAGCATTCTCAGTAGTCCGGCTAAGTCATTTATAAATATTAAAAACAATAATGGGCCCAGATTCGACCCTTGCGGAACACCAGATGACATATGGTATCTTGACGACTTATATCCATTATGGAGAACATATTGGGATCTATTAGTAATATAGGAATGGATTAGCGAAACAGATCCAGCTCCAAGCCCAAACACAGTAAGCTTGTTCAACAGAACCACATGATTTATTCTGTCAAATGCTTTGGCAAAGTCCGTGTAAATCACATCGACCTGCCCTCCTCCATCAACAGTTTCTGAAGTAAATTGTGTAAACACATATATTACATTATAAAGAAGGTAGTTGAATACCTTTTGCCAATCCCCAGTTAATTTGAGTCACCTCATTTTAAAACTCAATACAACAATACTAAATGGAAATGAGTCAAGAGGATACATCTCACATGAGTTCATCTGGGCGATGTGATTAAAGGCAAGCACTTAAATTTCTCATGCATTTTCGTTTTAATAGGTTATTAACCCAGGAATATTTAGTTTTAAATTCTATAACCATATATTATTATCTGATTGAAACTCATTCAATCCATAAATGTATGGCCAATGGTGGAGCCTGATATAGTCCAGGCTTTGTATGTTTCCTGGTTTTAACAACGCATGCAAGTTATTCATATATACATCAATATTGATAATAATCAACTTTTCATTAATAATTAAGTACATCGTACCAAAAACAAACATGAGAATAAAATCTAATTTGGTTTATTTTCTAAAAAAGGCAAAATAGGTAGGTACATATACGTACTCGTAATGTTTTTATTGTAAGAGGGGTGGAATGTGCGGATACTTTTAATCGTGACATGCTCTATGACTCATCATTAGTATAAATATCAACCATTGATAGTTTTCAGGAGATTTAAACAATTACAAACAACTCAGAAATATATCTAGGAAATTAAAACAAATAATAAATTTAGCTAAAAAAATAATACTGTAATTGAAAATAGTTTTCAGAACATGGTGCTAGATTTTCTGGAATAATAATCAAGCTACGACGTTTCGAATTATATGACTAATGTTCAAAGATAATGATTTATTCTATTTTTCCTATTTATAAAATTTGCAATTAAAGATATTTAAATAATAAAACAATTAAAATGGTTTGCCGATTAGTTTTCTAAAATCTGCATTAAACAATTAATTATTTTATATACAAAATCTATAATAGACATACACGCAAAAATGCATTAAAAATAAAAACAATTGCTTGACTACGACTTTAGACATTTCTTGTAAACAATTTCTAATCAACTTCAACTGCGCCTTCTTGGACTAACCCAAATTTTTAAAATTAGGAAAAAAAAACGACTTACGTGTAAATTTTACGTCAGGCTTCATAGGTATTGGACGACGTTTACTCACTGGCAACTTATCATTTTCGATTTTCCACATTTTAAGGCATTGCGGTTCGTGAATATAAATCGAATTAACTGAAAACAATTTACCACAAAGATAGCATGGGAATAAAGGTGGTTTTGGGGAGCTGCGTGCTTCTCTTTCTCTACTAGTGTGTGAACCAGACTTTTGTGGTTCAGGTTCTGGAGACTTTTCACCATCTGAAACGATGGAATAATTCTAAACTTAGTGTCTCATTTAATAATTAATCATTGGAAACGCGTATGGCAAAAATACACTTACCGTTCTTTTTCGGAACTGGACTCCGCATATCCGGAGGAAGGGCATCATTCTCCGTTTGCCACTTTTTTAAACATTGTCGTTCATGGATTTTGATTGAATGCGTGCCAAATAATCTTCCACAAATATAACATTTGACTGATGGCGGTTGATGATTACTATGCGGTGTCGTCGATGTAACATTCAATTTTTCTTCATGTCCTGGTTTCGGGAGCGGATCGCTTGACATGATATTGTTGAGGTGGGTTGGAGATGGAATCCCATTTAATGGAATTTTCAACTATGGATACGGGAATGAATATAAGGTCTGTGAGGTATGCGGAACCCCGATCTTGCAGTTCGTATTTGATACAGAGTATCGCACAAAGAACTGTGGCAATCGATTTCTCGGGAATAAATCGTTAGAAAATTTGGAATTCTACTAGTCTATTATAATAATGGTAGCACTTCCGATAATACCGGAAATTGGCCTTTACTAAGGTGGGGGAATAGAATTTCATGAGACCCTTTTACTAAAGGTTTATTAGGTTATTTATTTTATGGTTCTCATCGGAGGCGATCATAGCGCATGCGCAACTTGAAAACCAACCAATTTTTGAGTATTTGGTGAACCGGAGATTTACCGCTACGCGCTTGCGTCACGTGATCGTCATCCACCAATACGGTGAACCGCCGTTTAACCAAATCTCTCTCGCACAAAAGGCAGCTAAAGCGTTCTTGACAGTTTCTATGTCAAAAATGTCGTTTGCAGGCTCTAAAATAATTTTACCAATTTTTTCTATAAGATATTCTTATTTAACTATTTTAGGTTATAGTCCTTGTTGCAAAAGATCTACTTTAAAACAAATTGCGTAATGTTTTGATTATTATTAATACATGGTGCTCAAGCGAAAGTGTTTGCAATTCTGCAGTGTGCAAAACTAAACAGATTGAGGGCTTATACAAACAAGCGAATCAATAGAGAAGCCCCAAGGTTACAACCAAACTGGTATGGGAATGCCAAACAGAACTTAGGGCCTAGGCGGACCACAATAGAGTTAATCTAGTGTGGGTCCCGGGGCACTCGGGAATAGAAGGCAACGAGAGAGCGGATTGGCTGGCTAGACAAGCCTCTGAAACCACATATACTGGCACGGAACCTGCGCTGGGCTTGTCTAAAAGAACGGCGAGGGAACTCCTCTAGTGCTGGGCCAAAAGCGAGCATCAGAGATATTGGGACCATATTCCCAAGCAGGAGCATGGGAAGAGGTTCATACCTGGTGCAGCAACAAAACAAAAACTGCTATCATTAAGCAGGAGTCAGATGCGAATAACTATGGGACTCCTTACTGGGCATTGCGCTCTGAGAGACCACCTAAATATGATGCGGCTGTACAATGGGGACCTGCAATGCAGATTGTGTAATAGTTGAAACAGCTTACCATGTAATATGTGAGTGTGTAGCTCTACAACGAAGACGACACGCTATTTTTGGGCATGCGCTGATGGCGCCAGCAGATATTGACACCCAACACATAACTGAACTCCACAAGCTAGTGGAGGGTACAGGGCTGCTGGATTGGGTGGCATAATATACGGGGATTTTTCACAATAAGCTCATGAGGCTGCAGTGAAACCGGGGACTTAAGTCGTACGGACCCTTTCAAAAAAAGTGCACAGTAACAGTCGTTGTTGATGGTGGTTCCTTTTTGGAGATGATGATTACATATAATGCAAAAATGTAATAACTAATAACATTGTTGTGTTACAGGCCTATTTCCGGTCTAACCGGAAGTGTCGAATTGTTCCCATCGACGCTAGTACAATTCCAAACTTTTCAAAGATTTTATATTTATAGTTTTGTTTTTTTGTATGTTATGTAATTATCACAGTTTTGTGTAAAGATTCTATGTATTTGGTTAAGTGAGGAGGCTATGCCTTTTGTAACGTTTTGTATGTTTAATTTCAAAGTTCATCGTGGGACACCCTGTATATTAGCGTCAACATTCGTTCTCTATTGCTCAAATTAATATTTGAAATATATAAATAAATATGCTAATTACACTTTTACTTTCGAAAGGTAAAAATTAAATATATACGTGTACATCTTACTTACGTTTGATTGTGACGGTTTGCAGCTTCTTTGATGTACAACCAACCGGTCAGGATAGAACGTTCTACCGCAATTCCTGCATGGAACCAAATTTGCCTGCAAACCAAGATACTAAAATTACCAAAATCAAAAAAATATTTGACAGTTAATATGTTAACCTAAATTTGCCTATAATCCCAAATCGCTAAAAACAAAAGGATTTGAAACTCTACGGGGTTTTACAAAAATCAACCCTTACTTGCGACGCTTCCCATGCTAGTTGATTCCATTCTTCTGGTGATGAAGATGCGTCTGGCTTTATTGGTGGTTTCCTTTGGAGGTGTGGTGGAAGTTTCTTATTTTCTCGATCCCACTTCTGAAAATAGCAAAAGTACACAATATATTATTATTATTATAATAAGCTACGTAAAACCGAATAAACCGATTTCTGCCTCAAGCGATGTCTTAAGGTTTCCTGTTGTTAATTTTGCAACACAACAGAATCAGCGGCTAAAATAAGAATAGAATCGGACAATTTTTAGAGTTGCAACGATGTTACTGAACGGGGAAGAAGTACCAAGCGCAATAACGAACAGATATTCAAAATATGCACAAGTATAGGCAACTTCAGGGACCCTGGACATTTCTGATCAAACACATCCCACCTCTAAATCTCCCTAGTGACGAAACTAAGAAAAAATATAACTTTCAGAAGAACTTCACCACAAAGTTAAGTATGTGGGAAATAAAAGTCCAATATCCACGAAATAAAGTTAAGAACTCCCTCTAGGAGTCATCAATCAATCAAAGAACCATGTTTCGCAGGACCAGGCCTCATCATCAGTGGTTACAAAAATAAAGTATGTGTTTTTCTGGACTGATACACTCCAAGAAATTCCTTGGAAACTTCAACCAACTACGTATTCCTGCAGGATTTCTTACAGACCAATGCGTCGCCTTAGTAAACATATGGCAAGATTAGGCCTAGAATGCGCCGCTATCAGAAGCCAATAGACCATCAGGTCGCACAGTATACCAGACACCTGTAAGGATAATAACAGTAAATTAAAATAAAACCCGATCATAATACGTGCAACTAATTGAATTTAGTCCGTTCAGTACTATTATCTACGAACATAATCATCTGACTGAAAGATCACGCTACTTTCGCCGTCCAAATTGAAAACTTGTACACTCAGTCCTTTTTTAAATCTCAGTCGTTGGCCTCTTTAGAAAGTGTTAACATAAGTAAGTGCTCAAAAGTATAATGACCTTACTGTTTAGGAATCTTGTGTAATATGATATAATTGTTGAAATATAAGTAATAACACACTAAATATTATAACACACCCCTAATTTTAATCTCAATAGGCATACTATTTGAACTTTTTTTAAGCTGAAAGACAGTCGAGCAATTTTAAATCCCAGATTATCAAAAATGTTACATTTGCATGTCATTCCACGATCTAGAACTATAAAAACAATCTGAAAAGGTCTCTTCCATGACCTTACTCCAATTTTAATAAAACTGCAATAAACTTCATAGCACAGATTACTGATAATGGCATACATTTATAAACAAAGACTTGTAATGACCCATATTATATTTTTTATATGAATACATTAACCTTACACCGTATTTACATCTTTAAAACGGGTTAGTGTCGATGTCTGTTTAAATATCAATATCCAGCTGACGTTAATACGGGGGCAACTATTTATATTTTGAGCCTTGGCAACACTTAGGTGTCAGTCCCAACTTTTGCAACTGTGAAAGGCTGGTATAACGCGTTTAATCAAAACCGTCATTCCCTCACTGACAACACGAACATCTGCTGGCACCATTGTGACTTGTCACAAGCTACGTAAAGAAAGATTAGGTTCGATGTCAACTGAAATACTAAGAAACCCCGATTTATCATGAATGATAAAATGGATATTTCCAGCGTTGACTGTGAGGTGGGATTCGGAACCGCTTGAATCCCTAAAAGCTTCAAGAAAATCGTTTCGACTTAGCAAATAGTACCACCTTCATTCTCGTTATATGTTTCGCAATTACTTACCTCCAAGCACTTGGGTTCATGTAGACTTAGCGAAGCAGTACCAAACTCTCTTCCACATATGTAACACGTTAACGTCTTCTTGGCCGATTTTACTCTAGTCTTAACACTGTCGGCACCATTTGAACTGCTTTCATGAATACTACTAAACTTTTTCCTAGTATTGCTATTGAATTGTTTGGTTCCAACTGGGTGCTGTGATATTGGCGACAGTTTATTGTTTGGTGCTGTCAGCGTTGATACTGCCGGTTTAGTTTTGATTGGAGATGATTGCTTTGGTGCTTCTGATTTTGATTTGTATTTGATGGCGATTGGTTTCTGTACAGTGTTTTTCACTGAATAAAAAGATAATAAATAAATTAATATCTTTAATAATGAAAATTCCATACGACATGTTTTGTCAACCACTCATCAGTGACCTATTCAAAACTACATTGCCGTTTAGATAATATAACAGATTGACATAGTTAAGTGTGGTTATTTTTAACAATTTAGGATATTCTTCGTCCTTCAGTTACCTTGTGGAATAGTTTATTATATAGTGTAATAAAATATTGCTGAATTTTAATTTGAAACTGCAGGTTTTTATGTTTGCAAAGACTTTATGATGTTTCAAAATGTTCTTCAAATGGGATTTTGAAGGCGTCAATTGTCTGTTCTCGAGACTGAAGTAATTGACCACGGAGACCGTTCTTGATTCTCGGTTTGGTTGTATACCAACCTGCAGTAAGAGTTCTTTTAAATAAATAAATGCTTTATTGCTCATCAGAAGATTTCCAGTTACAGAGCAACCACACAAAAGTATCAATACAAAGAATATAAATATATATAAGACAATCAATAACTTGATAACTTTACATAACAGAAGTAAATTAAATTAATATAGATATAAATAGAGAAATAAACATAAAAAATATATAAACAATCAAATTCAATCATCACAACCAAGTACAAGTTCTGCGGCCGCCAAAATATGTTTCAATGTATCATGAAACAAATCACAATTGCGGCACACCACATTAAACGTCAGAGACATAGTGGACAATGGGGACCTCAACATAATATTTGTTCGAGCTCTATCACAATGAAATAATTGGTAATTTCTTGAGTTTATTCGCGGAACAGTCAGACGGAATCCTTCAAGCAGCTCAAGACAATCAATAACGGCATTAAACACTTTACAAACATTGCTTATGCATGCAAGATCCCGCCTCAATTGCAATGATTGCACACCAAATCTGCCCGTTAGATAGCCATATGGCACATTCTTTAATATTGTAAACGAACTGTTGCTGCAGGACTGCGTTTTGGGACAAATGTCGCGACTATTTAGAGACATTTCGCCAACAAATAACTTGTCTCAGCTTTTTTGACCTTGAAACGCCGAATTAGACAACTAGTTTTTATATACTTTGGAAAAATAAAATTTCTTTTGGAAAAACAAAAAAAAATCGGTAAATTAGTGCATTATTTCAATTTGCTATCCACCCTTGGGCCTTAAAATCTCTTTCTTACAAATCGCTACCATAACAGCATAAGGTAGTATGTGAAATTTTCTGCATATTGAGATTTTGACAAAAACGTATGTGAAAAACGTCATTTTTAATTTTGCAAAACGTAACGTGAGTGAAATTTAATGGTAAATATTTTAAAAATGAGCGAAATAACAATACGCATGTGCAAAAATATTTTTCCAAAAATGAAAGCAAGAAATCATAGAAGTCGCATGTGCACAAGTATAACAAACTCTTAAATTACCATCACTCATGGACACAAAGTCATGTGCTTACGTACCTACAATGTTATTTCATAATGCGTCATAGAAATTGTTAGAATATTCATATTGGTTTTGTTGTCTTCTGTGTTTTTCATAAATAACAAAGAAAACTTTGTGATAATTGTAAGAACCTACACAATCCACCCTGTATACTCGTATTTCAGTTTCATGAACTTTGTTATTCATATTACAAATATCCTAATATATTATTCTATTTTTCTAAGATCTTTTGGCAATAACCTCTAACACCAATAACTGCTTATCAACTATTATTTTTATTGAGCGTCAAATAAGTATTGCGAAAGCTTCTAACGCATTAAATTATAACGTTCTTATTTTGTTTTGGAAGAACTATAATCTTTAATCACTTTCACACTTCTTAAATTCATTAATTCGATCTCTTACGTCAATTATATTCAACATAAATACTAGAATCACGCATTTCCAAATGTACTCTAATTTCATTCTTTCAAGCAGTTAGTTACTCTGCCAGTTTACTTTTTTGAATTTCTTTTAATAATATTATAATACAACATTATTTCATTTATTTTGTAAGTTAAATCTAAGTGTAACAAGTGAAGTTAATTTAAATAAATATTAATCTTTATAAACAACCACGACTTTTCCTTAAACCATTGGGTTTCCAACATTTTTTCTCAAAACTAGAAATTTCTACATACAACTTATGTTATTATGGTAGCTAATTAAAACAGTATAGTCTTACTCTTAAACATTGACGATTTTTTTGACAATGTCCACACACAAGTTCAAAAATTTACCATTTACTAAATCGATTAAAACATGTGGAAGCAGTTTTTAAACTGTATAAAAACAATAACAGTTCTATTTAACAACATTATTAGACAATCCTTTTTATTATAAATAATGACTAATTTCTAAACTTGATTGAATAGGCTTTTGTCTGCTATTGCGATTACATCATTTATTAATTTATAAAATTAATGATACAGATTACATACCTATATTATAACACCATGTTTTAATATTATTATATAGGTATTATACATAAAAGTATTGTCTACATTATTATGAAATTTCAATATGGGAAAAAGTGGTACGCGTTAAACATAATTACAAAATCAATAGTAACAATACTAATAATACTAATAATAACCTTGACCGTGAGCGTTTATATTTGTTTAGATCAATTATTTAAAGGGTATTTAAGTTTGCCGATATGTACAGGATAGTTCGTCAGCTGAAATATTACCAAAATAACAAAAACAAATCAGGTTTAGCTTTCTACTACACGTTGGGCAGTAGTTCTTCATTCTTTGCTAAAATTTATAGCGCAACAGTTGAAAAAAAACAATGAATTTCTAAAGTTAAGGGTGTCTCACGAACAAGTTGCATTTTAGAATTGCTATAAAAAAAGACGGGTGGATAGTTTACAATTATTTATTTTTTATTGAATAGCCCCAACATTGCGGTTTAATAGTGGAACACCACTTTATTGTTATGGCTACCCCGGCTGGCTTTGCAGTAGCCCATTCTGTCGACCCAATTTTCCAATGACATTTTTGATGGTGCGGCCCTCAATGGCTGCAATAGCGACCTCAATCTCGTGCTTTAGGTCGTCAATCGTCTCTGCATTGTTGGCGTAGCAGTTATCCTTGATAGTTCCCCACAAAAAATAGTCCAACGGGGTCAAATCGCAGCTGCGAGGCGGCCATTTATTATCGCCGTTTCGGCTAATTATGCGATTTTCGAACCCCCGAGGTGGAAATGAGCTTTTTCGATAAAAATGCTCATCTATCAAGCGTTCTTCGGCCCATTGGGCAAACCGAGATCGCATCGGATGGTCGTGCGGCTTCAGTTCTTGCACCAATTGAATTTTGTACGGCTTCAAAACGAGGAGTTACGTCAAAATTCTTTGAAGGGACGTGCGAGAAATGTTCAATTCCTGCGAACGTTGTCGAGTTGATGTTGATGGATTGTCACTTACACTTTCGGCAACAGCAGCAATATTTTCGATTGAGCGCACTGGACGAGCACGGGAACGTGTTGCTTTGTCCATTAACGAGTCACTTTCACGAACACGCTTCACAAATTTATCCACAAACTGCCTGCAAGGCGCTTTGTTTCTTCCGATTTTGTGCGTATTTTTGTTGCAGTTTCGGTTGAAAACCACAGGGCTCCGTTCTGTCACCTCACCTTTTCACAGTCTACACGAGTGATGTACCACGCACGGATCAGAAGATCATAGCCGACGATACAGCACTTCTGACAAGAAGCAATCAACCAAGGATGGTCACCAGATACCTCCAGCGGGCAACAGATAGAATGAGTGAGTGGTGCTTGGCGTATTAAACGCTGAGCAAACTACTGCTTTGCTTATCCGTGGGAAAAGCAGAAAGGAACCATGGAGTATATGCAAATCGATGGAAAAGACGTGGAATGGGAGGACATGGCAAAGTACCTTGGTGTTACTTTGGACAGGGGGCTCACAATCCAGAAACACACCAGCATTGCAGTCGGAATAGGACGGCAACGCGCTGCTCCTGGTTGATCAATAGGAAAAGCAGACTTCCACTGATAAGCAAGCTACTCCTCATCAAGGCTGTCGTACGACCGGACATGTCTTACGCGTCAGCAGCATGGGGACAAGCAGCTAGGTCATACCGGAGGCAACTGGAAGCAAAGGAGAATAAGGCGACTATCAGAACAGCACTAGACGCACCATGGTTCGTGGAGAACGACCGAATCCATAGGGATTTAGGTCTCAACTCCTTGACGGAACATCTTGCACAGCGAGCAACATCGGTCTTTGAAAAGGCAGAGCGACATCAGAATGCACTTCTGCGAGCAGCGGTGGATTACGACCCCGAGGAATAAGCAAGGAGGTTCAAGAGACCAAGATGCCAACTATTATCCTAGGCTCTATAGGATGAAGGCAACGTCGATTCTAGCGGCGTGCAAATAGACACAATCGACGCGGAAGAAACGGGAGAAGTTGCAAACTACTAGCAGACGAGACGATAGATAGACCTCCAGGACATAGTCCCAGGCCTTCTGAAACTAAAGGAGAGCCCATAACTCTTCCTTTCACCGGAGAAGTTTTATTGGGTATTAGCTGGGACACCTTCCCAAGCTTAAGTCCCGCACTCACTTGCGGATTACAGGTGGTCGTGTCGTAAATGCATTTCCTCTATAAAAAGAAAACGTTGAAGACGTTTTGTAGTATTTGTTTGGCAGCCATTATTAGTGGAACGTTCTCAGTGACCTTGGTCATCGTTATGTGATACAATACTTTTATTTACGGATCTCAAACCAACGAATATAAAAGCTGAACTAGATTCTACTCTGGGAGAGTCTGCATCTTCATTTACAACAGTAATATATTGGGTAGCAGAGTTTAAACAGATAAGGAATTTATTTTATTCGATTTGTCCAGCGCATTTGACGTTGTTGATAGAGACTTTCTATGCCAAAAATTAGAACAAGTTGGCATACGTGGACCGATCAATCAGTGGATACATTCTTATTTGAAGGACCGAAAAATCGCGGTTAAAATTGAATCTGTTGTATCAGCCATTTAAGAAGTCTGCAAGATACTGATCTGGGCACTCCTCAGGGAAGTATACTGAGCCCATTGCTATTTTTACTTTATATTAACGATCTTCTTGCAAATATCACACACGGTTTTCAGTACATCTATGCTGATGACACCACTCTTTTATTATCTGACAGGAATCCTGAAATTCTAAAACATAAGATAAATGTCACGCTCGATGAGTTTCGAATGTGGTGTCGGAGTAACAGGCTGGTGATCAACTTTGACAAAACAGTTGCTATACACTTTAATAAGTTCAGAACATTGGATCTCAACATAAACTTTGATCATATCCATCTTCCTCTATCAGATTCTGCTAAACTACTAGGAGTTTTTGTTGATCCGGATTTCAGCTGGGTAACGCATATAGACCACCTTTGTAAAAAACTTAATCCATCTTTATATATTATTAATTCGCTGAAGACTTGCATGAGTGCGCATGTCTTACTTTCAATATATTATGCATTGATCTATTCAGCAATTGCGTATGGTATAGTGGTCTGGGGCAGGTCTAGTATGATTGACAGAGTGTTTATACTACAAAAACGAGCAGTGCGTTGCATTTTTAATATTCCTTTTAGGGGTACTTGTAGGGAGGCTTTTAAACAAAATCGTTTGCTCACAGTCCCATATATTTACCTATATAAAACGTTCTGTCATATTTACAAAAATAAAGATGGCGCGCGTACGTGTGGAGACAACCACGAGTATTCCACTAGGGGAAGGGACCGATTGTACTTGCCTCGTCCCAAACACGAATTTTACAAAAAATCACCAAAATACGCGGGCTACCAATGTTATAATCTCCTGCCCGAGGACGTTAAGGGTTGCCTAACTGAGACACAATTTAAAAGAAAATTAAAGCTGTATTTGATTGATAACGTGTTCTACAGCTTTCAGGAGTTTGTTGATACTAATAGACGGTAGTTTTTTTAGCGATTGTAATTGTTCATTTGTTGTTTATTTATTTTATGTTTTTCTCTGAATGTTATTATGAGTGTTTTTATTTTAAACATTATTGTTTACATATTGACATGTCTATCTACAGAAATGACTGAAATAAAGAAAATTTGAAAAACATAGTATGGGTGTTCCATTTAAAATAAGAAAGAAATCAAATTTTTGGTAAATAAAATGGCAATTTCTGAGAAATAGATTCAAAAATATCGAAACAGGAACTCGTTAGTAGTACTGCTAAAATTTGTCAATCATTTCACAACGTCCACAAGTGTTCAAAATTCTACAGAAGCATGTCCACATGTAAAATTATAAATAAATCATTAGCCTCCAAAAATAAATTGATTTAACTAATATATTCATCGTCCACTTACCTGGCGACTGCATTAATAATTTATTCTGACCACCAACGTCTCCTGTCTTACACCCTAAACCTCTAGCCGAACTCCTACTCAAAGGAGTTGTAGGATGACTGTGGAACCTCTCCGGCAAATCGGGCCTGCCGCATGTCTTACAAGGTTCAGGCAGTTTGATCGATGCACCAACGTTGTTATTATTATTTATGGATGCAATCGTAGTCGTTATCAAGTCGGGGCAAGGTAAATTATTCGTCTTCCGTAACAGCTGGATAAAAAAAATCAACAAAAGCGTGTTATTAATGGCTGTAGTGCTATTTTCGGTTTCGTGTTAAGAGCGAGTTTTTGCATTTTTGCACATAATGAGATACCTAGATGTAGGTAAGGTACGACTGACGGTAACAAATTGGTATATTTTGTAATTAGTTTGATTAATATGACAGATAAAGAAGGATTTGAACTATTTTTGTCATTTGTAGGTAATTTTGTGATGCAGTGGTGTGTGATGAAATTTTTGACGAGAGACACATTTTATTGAAAATTCATTTCCCATTTTTTTTAAACAACTGAAGTCGCTTTAAAATCTATCAAAACACAATCTCAATCAATTAAACGATCTTTTTATTTTACATGGCATTATTATTCAACATAACTCCTCGTAACGTGGATTGTTAATTTAATGCAAATCTTTAATCTCTCGTTCTCGAGCATAAATAAGAACCAAAGAAAACATAAAAAGGTGACATGTCTCGTGACAATAGTAACATCATCAGGCCTAAGTAAAACAAGAATACAAAGATTGAAGAAAGGATTGTTATGGTAGGTATTTATTAATCGTGGGACCTGGAAAATGTTTTCGATTCTATAGCCTTAGTTGTGTAGATTTAATAGTTTCAATCAGAAAGACTTGGGACTTTAATAAATCTGTTCATTGCTTCCAAGCTTAAAGCAGAGAACAACAGATATTGCGATCTTGCTGGTGGGGGAAGAGATTGCGCATATTATTGCGCACTCAAAATCGCCATGTTTTCTTATACTCTCATTGTCGTTTATTAGATTAAAATAATATCACATAGGTACATTAAATCAAATTACCAATTCTTATTTTGAAAAACAAATATTTCTAAACAAACTGTTTAAAAGATTGAGCTTACTTGCCTAAAAAAATCACACAAATTTTTTAAAAAACATAAATAACTTCGCTTAATTTCGCAGCACAATGGCCCTTATCTTTTATAACTTGGTTCAGTCTATTTGCCCATAAAAGTCCAATACATCTTAAGCATTCTAAAAAGAGAGCTTAAAAATCTTACTATAGATGAGTGCAATAATTCTATTAAATTCTGACAGTGTTTATTAAATTTGAATTACATATTTTAACTATTATAGATATTAGCAGGTAGTAAATTCACGTCTCAGGTTTTATTGCCCATTTATTGGGGGTGATTTTAGCATGTTTTGTAGGTATATACTCGTACTTCTGTACTACTGAAACTGAGCCCGTCATAGATACTGATTACCATAGTAATGATATTTTACAAAAAAATTTTCAAAGATATGTATGTGGATATCTAATAAAGAAATGCATTAAAATACACATCTGTGATGTATGTACGAAGTACGCTAAATCAGTAGAATCATTAGATGAGTCTCCGCTGTTTTGCTACTTCAAAGCATACGAAAATACAAATTTGTATGGTAATTTAATGATACCACATGACAATTTTGTACAATACATTTCCACATTAGCAAATATATTTGCAAATAATTTTGAAAATTGTTTAATCAAGTTCAATATTATTAATAATTTTATTAATTTAAGCAAAAATGTAAAGTTTGAATACCCATGTTCTAATTTCGCAAAAAATATGCTACGAAATTATATTTTAGGTTAAGGTTATTTTATACATTAAAATTAATCAATAGAAATTTTAAAAATAAAATGATTATATGGAAACATGACATAATTCTATTATAAAATAATTCTATTATTCCCCTATTCTTTCAATAATTTCAATAAAACGTAAATACGGATCTGTCGAGTATATTAAAAAATCGCTACCACCTGCCTCGCACAGGACAATAGAAAGTGGTGGGAGTTCGTATTCTCTGTTGTTCTCTGCTTAAAGGTTATGGTACAGGTTGATTTTGGAGGAGGATTGTTTTAGTGACAGTTGATTAACTAAACCAATGTGGCTGATAGTTGATCATAATTGTTGATATAGCCAAAAGCTTAACTAGTAGGTAATAAGAGTTCCGTTATTAATTTCTCTGATAAAACTTACTTTACTTGGTTTATTGTTATTAGCATCGCTTAAACATTTTTTCTTCTCCTTCTGCTTCGGTGTTCTCTTGACGGATAACGCTCCATTATTATCCGATATTTTCATATTCTTCAACGGCATTTTACTTAAACTAAAACTAACACTACTATCTTCATCTTCCCAACTACTTGTATCTGTGGCATCGGTGGATTTGTCATTCTTTCTGTTTCTTTTATTATTCAATTTTGTATTCGTTTTAGTACTTTGTAAACTTAATGGTCGTGACATTATTTTGCTATTTTGCTTTGTTAACATTAAGGGAATGCGACAGAGATTCGAAAAGTTTAGGAATTCTTTCCGTACCAGACTCATATCTATTTTCCCAATAAATCGAATATCTGTAATAGATGATAATAAAGAAGGTTGGATAAATATTCAAATCCTTCATAAGGAAAATTGTAAAATTATACTTAAACTTACCTAATATTGTCGGTTTATCCAATGTGGCTGTTAATGGTCGTTCATCTTTCTTCTTTTTATTTGATTCACGTTTATGTGGTGACCAAGTTTTTGTAAAAAGTTTCAGACCTGGATTCTTAGTCATGGGTATTAAATTGTCGTTTTCTAGTAATATTAAAAAGGGTTTGCTATTATTTGGGGTTATTATCGACTTGTGCGTTATTTTCTCTACCATCGATATTCCTTTTACAGTTCAGTTCTTAGTGATTGGTTAAGAAAGTTAATTAATTAATCTCAGCTTCCACAAAATAAACTACGTGGCAGATTGATGAAGTGAGAGAGCAAAATTTTGACTAGCGAAAACTTCGACATTTCTTTAACACGTTGCTGTTGTTGGTCATTCTCCTTAACAGTTCTTTCTTGATGAAATTTAGGCGGTTACTGTTTATTTAACAGGGCTAATTTAAAACAAAGCAATGGTAAATGGCAAATATGTTCCGAGGTGGCCTCCTAACATCAGAAAGAAGTTGATAGTGCCTCTTACGTTTTCCAAATTTTTCTTCAAATAACGAATTGGAAAAATATATGTGAGGACAGTAACGCATAGACTAAAAATGACGCATTGTAGCTCTGGGTAAAAATTCAACATCGACAAAGAAATGTCGAAGTTATAGCTAATCAAAAGTATTTGCTGTTCCACTTGATCTGCCACATATTTCTTCAAACTAATACCTAATAATTTATATATTTAAAAAAAATAGTAATAATAACTACATTTCTCATTTCATTTCAAATATCTGAACAATTTCTATCTAGCAGAGAGACAGAATTTCTGCCAATCTAGAATCAAGTCAACATCTTGATCCGAACGTAGGTACCTATGCCAATTTTTAACTAATATTTTGGAAACCACAACAAATCAAATTAAACAAAATGAAGAAATTAAAACAAACAATAAGAGGCCGGAGTATCCTGCCGCGAAGGACGAACCGTAATCGTTTCAGTACGGGAATCTAACGGGCATGTCACACACGAATTTTATTTATTTACGGGCAAACGCCCATTTTATACAAAATTACAATAAATATAAATAGTTCTACAACAAAACACTTCAAAAGAATTAGACAATCGAAAAATGTCAAATAAAAATCAATCACAAATAAAATGGATAATAATAATCTACACGATCAATACTTCACTATTATAAAGCAATATGGTACAACACAACGTATCAATTATCAAAGAGGTGCCCCACTGAACCCAAAAAGGTATTTCTCGGGACAAAAAATCCAGTGTCTCTTCACTGTCATTGGCGAGACGCATTGAGCGCGCCAAAAATAAATTGCAACCATAATTTGTTCTGGAATGTGTCTGGTGAAACATACTCCTCGTACGCGTTGCACGATATGGAACATGAATTCCAATCTTGCCCAAAAGGTCATACAATAAAATCAAATCATGTCTCTGTCGTCGATCACGCAGCGTGTCAATGCCAAGGTAGGACTCTAAGTCGGCATATAATTCAAAACGATTCTCAAAAATAAAGTCTATGTGCAGTTTGTAGGCTAGGTATCTAAGAAATTTGTGCTGTACCTGCTCAATTTCTGCTAGATGCACAGTATAATGTGGAGACCAGACAGCCGACGCATACTCAAGGCACGGTCTGACCAAACTTGTGTAAAGAAGCCTCAGAGAATCGACATGTGTGAACTCCCGTGAGCAACGTTTAATGAAGCCAAGAACCTTCAGAGACCTTGAGACAATTGAAGTTATATGCGGAATAAACGTCAAACCACTATCAAGCATGACTCCAAGATCCCTAACTGTAGTAACCAATTTAAGGGAAGTCTGGTTCAGTGAGTAATGGAAAAGAGTGGTCCGTCTTGATCTCGAAAAGGACATAAAACAACACTTATCAACATTCAGATGCACATCATTCCCAACACACCACTCGTGAAGAGCCCCGAGGTCAGACTGCAATCTCTCGCAATCTTCAGTTTTGTTGAGTATCGTAAATAGTTTGAGATCATCAGCGAACAAGAGAAAATCGCTCGAAGTAAAACATCTGGCGATGTCATTAACGAAAATATTAAAAAACAGTGGTCCTAAGTGCGATCCCTGGGGGACGCCAGGTGATACTTTTATCTCAGTAGAAACAAAGCCCTTGACCTTAACGTATTGAATTCTGTTATCAAGGTAGCTACTCATCCATTCGAGCATGCGTCCGCCGATGCCAACCTCAGCCAACTTTATCAATAAGATTTTATGATTTACACGATCGAAGGCTTTGGAGAAATCGGTATACACTGAATGTACCTCCGATCCACTCTCTAGAGCATCAATAATAATGTTGGTGTATTTTAACAGATTTAGCTCAGCTGACTTTCGTGGCATAAATCCGTACTGCTGATCAATGATAGCACTGCCTAGGAGAGGTTGAAGATAATTTATTATAAGTTTCTCGAATACCTTGGGAATAATGCTGATTATACTGATAGGTCTATAATTCTTAATATTATGCCTGTCTCCAGACTTGTGTATAGGGGTAATGAAGCTGGACTTCCAGATCTCAGGAAAACAACCAGTGTTTAACGACATGTTAGAAATAGCATGCAAAGGTCTTGCCGGAACAAAACTGCAATGCTTTAATAATTTCGGAGGTAACCCATCTGGCCCAGGGCCCTCATTCGCGTCCAGAGGAGAAAGTTGTTGGTATATCTCCGATATTGAAATCTTTAGACAGTTATAGTTAATATCATTAACACTAAGACGCTCAGCAACATTGACGTCATTAGCTGTATAAACCAAAGAGAAATGCCTAGCAAAGAGATCAGCAGCGGACTGTCCGGAAGTAGCTCTATCCGCGTCAAGAAACAACTCAGAAGGTAAGTCGATATTTCTACGCGTGGAGTTCACAAAAGACCAAAAAGATCTTTTATAACCGTGAATCTGGTCTTCAACAGAAAGAATAAAGTTTGTATAGCATTCTCGCGATAGGGTTTTACATAATGTACGTAACCTAACAAATTCGTGGTAATGGTGCTGTGATCCAGAACTTTTATCCATTGATGTTTCTCAACAGTAGTGCTGCCTATTCATTTTTCGCTGTTACTTTTAATGGCATTGCTGCAAAAACAAAACAAAGAAAATGGAATTTGGAAACAGATTCTTTGTGTTTTTTCGCATTCGATTCACACACACAAATCCCGCCCGGAACAGCATACTGTTTGTGGTACCGGAAGTACCGCAGCGTAGCCGCGGACTGACGAAGCAGGATTATGTAAGGCGAGCCACTATAACACTGTATTACAAATATTCCCTTACCACTTTTTGTCAGCCCACTCTCGCCAATAAGAAATCTGTGTGAGCGAGCTATAAAACTGAAAATATAAATTGGTAAGGACATAGTGAAAATGAAACAAATTTCTATCGCATCCACTTAGCTCCTTCCATGCTCTGGGACGCTGCTGTATGAGAACAAAAAATAAACAATGTAATCTGAAGCACTTGAAAATTCTATAATTCAACCAAATGGTATATTACCTGTATGTTGTCTTGAAGCAAGATACGGAGAATTTAGTCGCCCAAGTTAGATGGCTCAGGAACGTTCGAAAAACTATGCAAAATAATCCGACCAGTAAACAGGCGAACTGCTAAAGTTTCGGCAACATTACAATATATTAGCCAAAAAGCTGGGAACCAGTTAAAGGTAATGTTTTGCGTTTTCTTCTATAATATGTATTTCTTTTAATAATTTGATAATTCAATGGTGCTACTTTAGGATTGTATGATTTAAATATTTAATTTGATTTCCCTTTTCACAATATCTAAAAAAATATTTATCTAAGTAACGGCAGAAACTTTGAAACCGACCGGTTTCTGTCAATTCAGTGGTCAATGCTGCTTAACACAGTATTAAAACCCTTTATAATCATTTTTGTCGTCTCGTTACTGTAAAATGGTGTCATCTGAATTAACAGAAGGAATTCTTCGGAAGGTGGTGTGTCAGGTTTAATTATTGTAGATCTGAGAATGATTTTAGATGAACACACTAGCTGGTTTCGAAATCAAGCTCTCTCTAACTCTAAACTATTACCGTGAGAAGATTATTGATATTATAGTTTGAAGATTTTTTCTCACACCATGTTATATACAATAATATACAACAAATTGCATTGTACTAATTCTATTTTCTATATTAGTACCTACGCTTTACGTTTTATACACGCAATAAAAAGTTTCAAGTTTCAATTTCTTCGATTATTATAAGATATTGCTTCCACGAAATAAATAAATTACAATTTATTATTTACTTATTTAGTAATTTCACTACAAAACAATATTAAATTTTAAAGCAAAAATATTATGCGTAAATTTTAATAACTTTGAGCGAACACCTGATCAACTTTACCGTACTAATTTTCCGAACGGACTATTTTGAAGCCTCATCCATAACTCTCAAATCAACATGTACGTATATGAAAGACATGCAAACATGCAACGTATAGGTACAGGTAGAAGTAATTTTCAACGCCCCACGCGCAAAATCCCATATGGAATAAGAATTAATGTATATTATAAATGTTTCCAATATAGAGGTACAATGTGTCTGAAGTTGATAATATAAGTAGCATACACGTAAAATTTCTCTAAGCTCTAAACCAGAGTAGCCAAAACCCTAGTCCAGGCCGATTATTGTTTTCTCGATTTTTGTTGTTCTGTACCTTAATAATAATAATAATAATAATAATAATAATATTCTTTATTGTCTAACAGGTTACAGACCCAATTACAAGACAATATAACTAAATAAATAAGCTACTATAATAATAAACTAATTTATAATCCTATAAAACAAAATACGCACACACATCAGATGGCCAGATTTTGCAGGAACCGAGACAATTGAGCGCAGAAAGATCTTACAGGCTCATTGAAATAGTTAATTTCTTGACTAAATCCTTCTATGTTACATGTTTGGCATGCTCGAAGTAGTGGTGCTTTGGATTCATAATTGGTACGAAAAACAGGAACGTGAAATAGTCTGCTACTCCTCGCAGAGGGGCGCGGTATGTTAAAATTTAACGATCGGAGTAGATTTGAACAGTCCACCAAGCTATTTATAATCCCAAACAGAAAAAGTTGTCCGGCACACACTCTGCGAGCAGCCAGCGAAACCATTTGAAAGCGATCGAGCAGTGCTCCATGATCGAATCCTCTACATGGAAATCTACCGTCAATTTTAAACGCTAAATATTTAAGGAATTTGCGCTGTATGTATTCAATGTGTCCTGCATGCGATTGGCAAATGGGAGACCATATTATCGATGCGTACTCAAGCTTAGATCTTACGAGAGCACAATACAAACTGGTTACACATTCAATATCAGCAAAATCTTTGGTAACACGAAACAAAAAGCCAAGCATGCGTAGTGCATCTCGGGTAATACTTTGAATATGATAATTAAATGACAATTCAGTGTCGACGTAAACTCCAAGATCCCTGACAACATCACAAGACTCAAGCGCAGTGTCACTCAGCTGATAGCGATATTCAAAAACAGTTTGCGATTTCGAAAATATGACAAACTTACATTTATTAATATTTAACGGCAATTTATTATAGTTACACCAATGTTCAAGCTTAGATAAGTCGCGCTGCAACAATACGCAATCTGAAGTGTCTCGAATAACACGATACAACTTCAGATCGTCTGCAAACATCAAATGGTTGCTTGTAAGTTCCTGGGGTATGTCATTAATGAAAATTGAAAATATTAATGGTGCCAAACAGCTGCCCTGAGGCGCTCCGCTGGTGGGTGTGAAAGTTTTCGATTTATGACCATTGTATTCGACATAGTGTTGTCGATCAGACAAGTAGGAGGCAAAAAACGTTAAAAGATCCTCATGAAAACCCAACCTCGACATTTTCCGTAGGACAAGCGAATGATCCAGCTTATCGAAAGCCTTCGAAAAATCTGTATAAATCGCATCGATCCGCAGATCCTCCCCGAGGGTACGAAACACATCCTCTAGGAAACAGGTTAGGTTGGTTACTGTAGAGCGGCCTGGAAAAAAACCGTGCTGCTGTGGATCAATCTGATGCTTAACCTGAGTAAACATTCCTCGGTGCAACGCCGCTTCAAAAACCTTCGAGAAGTTGGGCAGGAGCGAGACGGGTCCATAACCTTCAACATGATCATTCCCAGCAGATTCATGGATTGGGCAAACGCGGGAAATTTTCCAAGCTCCCGGGAATGTACCGGATCTCAGAGACCTACTAAACAGAGTCCGCAGTGGAACGGCGAAAACAGACGCACAATCTCGTAAAATGAAAGCCGGGATGTCATCCGGTCCCGAAGTCATTTTGGGCTTTAATTGTTTGAGTGACATGAGAACATCATCGATATCAAGCTGACCCACCGATATGCGGGAAGAAGAAGAATGCACCTCCTGAGTGTGGGCACCATCAACATATACGCTATTGAAGTATTCGGCGAAAGCGTTTACTATGCCTTGGGGTGTTGAGTATTCAGCACCATCCGCACCATACATGACACCCGGGATTCTGGATTTGCGCTTCTTATTCTGTACATAGCTCCAGAGCCTCTTTGGATCTGTTTTCAATGAATTTTGAACTTCCACCAGGTAATTGTTATATGCAGCAGTTATCTTATGTTTGATCCTGACTCTTAAATCCCTAAAGATGTTAAAACTGTTCAAACACTGCGTAGATTTCCATCTTTTCAGATGTTTTGACTTTTCCCGAATGTCGCAGATTAAGTCCCATGTGTACCAACATGGATATTTGTATTTTTTAGAGTGAATTTTTTTAGTTGGAACACACATACTAAATATGCCATCAAGGATCCTGTAGAACGCCGACACGGCATCATTCACATCACCGAAGCCATTAATAGAGGACCAATCCTGAAGCAACAGTTGCTGATATAACAGGGGGTAGTTTGCCTTTCTAAAGTTGTACATTTTATTGTTGGTGTTGACCGGAAAATTTCTATGTGACTCAACTTTGGCCCAAAAAGAAATATGCAGTGCAGGATGATGCGAATCCTCATCCACTAATGGCGGCGAACAGGGTGCGACGTTACATTTAAAATTGGACAGAACAAGGTCAAGTATATGATCACTCTGATTACGAGTTGTATTATATTGATCCAATTCAAACACAGACATGAAATTCTGCACGGCCCTCCGCTGAGAAACATAAGGACCTAATAGATCTTCTTCGAAATGGACATTGAAGTCTCCGATAATCATCAGTTGTGCACCGTACAAGTACGTCAGTTGCTCAAAGAATTCGAAAAATCCAATATAGTGATCAGCATTTAGGCCAGGTGGGATATAAACACAAAAACAGAAAACCGAGAAGTGATTCGCACTCAGCCTACATCCAATCACATCTATTGACGGGTGCAGAAAAGGGGAGTCGGGTATGACAACCCTTCTAGAATTCAGGTCTGACCTGACGGCCAATAGCACGCCCCCGCCTCTAGTTACACCAAGCGCATCATTATCTCGGTCCCTGCGATAGACGACATAATTGTCATCAAACAATTCACTGTTTAAAATATTGTCCTGGAGCCAGGTCTCAGTGATTGCAATTACGTGGTATTCGGCAGATGATGTAGATGCGTAAAACGTACCAGTCTTTGTATTCAAGCCCCTGACATTTTGATACATAATATTTAGATCCATGTCGACACCGTTAGACAAACAAGTTAGTTTAAAGAGCGCTCACTTATATTAATTATTGTCGGAACACCTTTTTGAAACGCTATCTTGATGTTGCTCTCCCCCTATATAGCTTTGATGGGAACCCAGAAGAATATTATATATATATAATTATAATAATATAATAATAATGGGCTTTATGGGAAGGAAACAAAGAAATATACAAATACAATTGAATTTTCAAAACTTAAGTAACAGTAACAACAATAAAGGCGGGTTTAGCCAACTAATAATGCAGAATGCATAATTTTAGTGCATAATGGATAATTTTTAAAACATGGCATTTACATGTACCTGTTTATACAACGAATAGTGTATAATTCATAATATTCGTTGATAATGCATAAGGTTGGGAACTTTCATGCGCCGCAAATAAATTATAAACACTTACATAACCTCAATTTACAAAATAAACTAAATAATAATTGAAAATGTGATAATTAACAGAATTTTTAATTTGAAAGCTATTAAAACATAAATAAGTCCAACACAAAGTAAAAGCATTATCTTTAAAGACAATGGTAATAGGTTAGCCTGCTGTCTAGTCAATTGTCACTTTTCGCTTTATGCATAAAAGTTATGAGTTGTATAAACACCTATATTTTGTTGTGAATTATCGATTATGCACTATGTATTAAGCATTATTCTTTATGCATTATGTACTATCCATTATTAGTTGGCTAAACCCGCCTTAAAATTGCAAAACTTTGTGTGCAGCTACCATCTGGCGAAGTCTAGCTCGCTTGGCTATTCTACTTTACTCTACTTATATCTTGGGGCCTTTATTTTATAGCCAAAAAACGGTTTAAAGGACTATCCCGCTCAATGCACCAGTTCAATTACATGTGCACACAGATATATGGCTAGAACCGTTTGAGGCCAGACATTACGAAATCTTTGTGTTAGATCAAATCTGCTAATTGTAGCAAACATTTTGGACATACTGTACTGTGACTAATGCACTATAATAAACACAAAAGTTCTAAATACGGGAAACACTCGTAAACCGAATTATTGGTATCTACCTACCTATTCCACATACTTTTATTATTAAAGCTGTTGTTAAATGTTTTTGAAAATGTATAGGGTGTTCCAGCGTACCTACAGGTATTTTTTTTTAGGTAAAGTGTTTTAAGTGGCTCAATTTCAAACATGGGACATACCGATATCTGTACCGAAAAATTAAAACACAATTGGGTCAAATATAAAAATCCTTATAACAGTACATTAAACTACAAAATTAAATACCTAGTTGTATAATATATTATATTGCACACTGTATATTACTCAGTTCTGAACGGGTAGTGTGGGACGTGAAACGAGATCCAAGCAGCTCAAATGACATTTATTTTTTTTCATATAGAGTAAATTTTGGCCTCTTGAACTTTCTTGTAACTTTTACCAGTAACTTATCGAGGCCCGGCCTACTGAATTAGCATAGCATTGCCTCATGTCTATCCATAATTAACTGTCAGTCAAATTTGAGTAAATATTTCGGGTAAAAAAGAAGACGAAAAACTTAACCTCAAATCTCAAATATTTGGAAATGTGTCAACAAAACAATATCACATTGGATTTTCATTTACTGGCTTAAAATAAATAGATTTTTACACTTAATAACATGACAAAACGTAGGAATATTGAGAGTGATTTTAATATAAAACCGAAGAAGAAATCTAAAAAACAACTTTCCGTTACTGAAAACACAATTGTACCATCAGACATAAACGATATTTCTAATGATGCTCCGCTCAATGTATCAGACTTAAAAAATGAAAAAAATAATTCCAAAACACAACATAATAAAACAGAAGTTGACATACAAAGCCTACAGGAAATTAAGAATTGTTCATCACAAAGAATCAGTAAGAATGATGGTAAAGTAAATATTAGTTTGGGCAGTACGAGTAGCGATTCTGAAATTGAAAATGCGAGAACACAACATAGGTACATTTCAAAAGCTAAAGAACAACCAAATTCTCTTGAGCGAGAAAAACCAAGGAACCATAATGCTTCATTAACCACAGACTTAAACACTGATACCGACGAAGACAATTCGATGAGTGAACTTGCGGCTAAAGATCTTAGTAACAGTTTTATAGATATTAAACATCGCAATTTGGCACAACCTAGGACTAGAACTGCAAAAAAATCCAAAAATATAAAAAGGAAACGTGATGATTCCGAATTAGAAAGTGTAACAACCACTCACCAGGATCTTCAAGAACAAACATTGAATGAAACTCCCAAAATTGAAGATCTAAATTCAAGTGAAGTATTTACTCTCAATTTAAGTGTTATTAAGGAAAACGATCTACTTTGCTGTGATTCTCTTAATACCACTGCAAAATCACATATAAATGATTTACCGGGAAACGATATATCATTAAATCTTAGTGAAAAAGAGTTTGCACTTGATTGTGATAACAAAGTATCACAAAAAGATCTTGATTTAGATAAGCTTAAATTTGGGTTAGTTGGAAAAATTTTAGCCGAGAGACGAGCACAAGAAAATGCAGCAGATGCTCAACAACAAGAAATCAAAAACCAGCAAATCAACGTACTTCTACGTCGTCAAATACTTAAAATTAATACTGAAACCGACAAGGAAGACGACAATTTAAGTTATGTACCCACAATATGTCATCAAAAGCTGATGAATTTACTTAAGGACTTAGAAAATGAACAAAAATTAACATCTAGTGAAAAGCAAATAAAATCTTGTGCAAAGTTAATGAATCGAACAGTTAATTCGTCGTGGAGGTCTATTTCATTTTTAGTAAGAGCTATTAAAGATAGTTTATTGGCAAGACAATGGAACAATGTGACCAGATTGTTAATTTTGTTGATAAAACATTATGAGTCCAAATATGCGCCCTATGTTAGAAATGTAAGTATGTAAATAATGAATACTAAGAACATTCAACTCTTATAGCACTACAAATCATTATATTCGGACATGTGTGGCTAAATTATAATTTAAAAAATAGTTGTTGGAAATGTAATGATTGTTACTAAAGTTGAATCTTACAAAATACATTTATACAAAATTTCTGATCAACACGTTTATGTCAGTCAATGTCTTCTACTTTTGGTATCATAGGTACCTAAAATGTGTGCTTGTTTAGTTAGAAATTTGTATTCAATATTTCGACTTTAAACTTATATTATGATTGTGCAGGACTCATTTGCATAAACACATTCATAACTCTTTGTTTTCAGCTGGTCGACATAATAAGATTGTTACACCCCTCAATCCAAACAAGCGCATACAAAGAAGATTTGGAACGGATAAAAGATTTACAGAAAAAGAAATACAAAAAGGGTGTAGAACACTGGTCAACAACAAATATTGTATGAAATTAAACATTAGTGCTCAAATTCTATATATTATATTTATAATTTAAAACAATATAAAATAATGGAAACAAAAATAAAAATTAAACTATTGCCTATGTATAATTACTACACAATTCTTCCAAAAACTTAAAATATTTTGTTCAAGAAGATTTTATTTTTTTATTATGTAATACTATAGATGAAATTGTATATAAGTGCGGGAAACAGTGGATAAATAAATACACGACTCCTAGATATGCTAATAT
Organism: Apoderus coryli; assembly: GCA_911728435.2. Taxonomy (NCBI): domain Eukaryota; kingdom Metazoa; phylum Arthropoda; class Insecta; order Coleoptera; family Attelabidae; genus Apoderus; species Apoderus coryli. The sequence continues at coordinate 5,674,150 of OU452199.1, read as the reverse complement.
TGCTAAAGTAACGATGAGATCAAATACTGCTGGTTTTACGCTGAAAAAGAAAAGAGCATAATTAGAAAAATCGCAGAAATTAAAAATAAATTTCGTCTGTAATGTAAACCTCAAGACATAACCTACAGTTTAAAAGAATTATACGCTTAAAAACAAATAATAACCGAGTAGTGTAAGATCTTAGTCAAAAATATATTTACCTATATACATTCATCACAGCCCCAGTGTTTCCATAAAACTGGAAATCCGGATCCCGTTTATCAGGCACCACGTATGTAACTTTTACATCCATTAAATGCTTATTGAAATTATCATGAAACGCTTTCACTAACATGTTATCTTTGCCACTAAGCAATTGCGGGGATCTGGCTTGACTTGTGAGAATATCTAACCAAAATTCCATGTATTCTTTGCTTACCTCCTAGAAAATATAATAAACTCGTTTTGAAACTACCTTCCACTGTATTTATAGTATAATCAACAACCTACCCAGGATCCGCCAAAAGCCTTTCCTTCACTAATACCATAAACATGCCTGCCCACAGCTTCTGCGATCACTTTAGTCCTCTGCACCAATCGCTCCATATCCAAATTATCTCTAGTATCCAAAATTGTACTACGATGCAAATCTTTGTAACTCTTTATCGAAGACAATGTGAATCCTGACAACCGTCTCAAACTGTAACGTTCATGCTCCCACGCTAACATGTCATCGGCTAGATTGATCTTCTTATGTACGCCCTCTACAGTAAGATTTGGAAATTGTCTGGCGGCCACTGTGTTAATTTCCTTATATAATGATGACGCTGCGGAACCCTCTTTTGGGGGTTTAGATACGTGCATATAGAGGGAGTCGGTGGCAGTTAATGTGTCAAGACACATCACATATTCAGCCTCCTAAAATGAAAATTACAAATGTTACTGAAAAAACTAAATGTATAAAAATGCTAAGGTTTTGATGCAAAAATACATTTCCACGGCATTGATTTAGTGGCAAACGGCGGTGGTACTATGAAAAAATATTTTATTGAAGTTTGGATAGCGTAAAACTATTCAAAAATACAATGAATGTCTTAGTTATGATATCTAATCAATAATTTCGTATGAAAAACAACATAAAAACACGCATGAAATAATGATAACATCAAATAGAAGAACTTACCCGTATTAAAGAACTATCCGATATATCTAGCTGCTCTTCCAACCATTTTTTGCTGCCTTGAAAATTAATCTTGCCGGCACCATTCAATATAAACATTATATTGTATTTGCCACGGCTCTTTGGATCACTGTACATACCAGAAAACAAACGAATTAGTTCCAGAAGAATTACAACTCCAGAACCATTTGCATCAGCTCCAAATGAGAGCTCCTAAAAATAATAGCAATATAGATACCTAATAACGTTAATACTCTTAAAACAATACTCCGGGATCATGGTACATTATATTTTCTGTACTTACTGGAGCAACTCCAAAGCTGTCATAATGTGCTACCACCGCTATAGTAGGTACAGTTCCTGTCGTACTGTAACCGGTCAAATGCCCATGGAATGTTGCTAATTTGACGTTGCTAACAGTTGGAGTTGCCGCTGTTACAACGATTTGGTAACCGTTAGCTGCTACTGAAGAAAACAATGCCGCTGCAGCCGAAGTTTTTAAATCTTGTGTATCTTTTCTCTGTGCAATCTCATTTACTACTAAATTAAATTCTGGACTCCAAGATGCGAAATAAACTGGCATGGAAGTTTCTTGTGATAGCATGGCTTTTTCTACATGTAGTATATGCTGGAAAAATGTTATAAGCACAATAATCCCTAAGCTTATTATATAAGTTACTGACCTCCTTTTCATCAGAATTTAACGCATCAAAATTTTGAGGAACCATTACTATTAATGCCCCTGCCTTTGCTTTAATATTATTAAAATGATCTATAGTAAGGTCGAGAAATTTTGTCACCACACAATGTCTCGAAGTACTCCAAGTGGAAAGAGATCTTGCTTCCAAGTTGATTGCGGCACTTCGGCAACCTATAATTTTTTCATACATAATTAAAATACAAATACTTAAACACGTTCAATTACCGTAAGGTTTTCCATGTAAATCAAAATGCTGCATTCGATACACATTAAACTCATGTGATGCTAAAACGGGATTAGAAGGAGATACTATAATTAAAATTGGTAGAAAAACTAGGACATAGTAAGGCAAATATCCTTTTAAAACTTCTTCAACTTGGTCAAACCACATGTTCGTATATATATTGATTACTACTGGAAATAGTTTCTCTTTTGATATAGTTAATATCTTAAATAATAACTAATTTAGGATTATTCATTCAAATTTCATGATCTAAATTATATAACCTAACAAATCAAAGGTGACATGTAATATGTAATTTCAGAGGATCTAGGATCTCTTCTTCCTACCGTCATTAGGCATTACCTTAAATCCAAATATCAGCAATTTTCACTCACCAGTCGTAAATGCATTTTCCTTTTACAACAAAAAGTGTCATCATGTCACATCACCTCAGCGGACGTGAGCTGTAGAAGTACAGCTAACATGTTAGCTGTGGTCATTGGTCATTGTTTTTAATAAAGATATCCATCCATGCAATTTATCTCTATTAAGTTTTATACTTATATTATGAAGTTAATACCAACACTGGGAACTGCTGCGATCTGCGATGTTTTCATCGAAATTTGTGAACATCATCTGAGTGAATAATTCTAGACAAGAGACGTGAAATAAAGCATTTAAAAACATTAGCCGCCTCTTGCCACAGTTTTTTGACTCCTTGCGAAAATTAGCAGTAAATTTGCCTGACAACAAATTGGAGCGCTGTCTTATACAACTTGAGCAAGAAGCCTTTTTTGCTCGTTTGCATTTGCGGAGCGCTTCTATCTAATGTCCTGTCTGATGTAATATCGTTTACACCCTTTATTAACACAATAAATAAAACTAACACCTTAACAGTAGCGAGTGATTGATTCTTTTGCGTGCATGCAAGTAGGGATGCACACGATTAATTTCAATTGCAAATCAAAAATAAACCCATTCGCCAAAAACAAGTTGCGCATACGAACAAATCAATGCAACTTTGGTGCACGTAAATATTTGCCATCGATTCAAATAAAGCTCCTCCAGAGTTGTTGTACAAGATCACTCACAATTATGATCACAAAACATACCATTTGTTTTGTGATTATGATGAATTTAGTAAAAACTCGCACCTCGCACTCCACTTCTAAAATTTGTACGTCCTCAACAAACCTACAGATTATGCCTTAAGACCTACTGCTCAGTTGAACTGATGTGAGGGTATATTTCACATAAATTAGTTGTGGAATAGATCATTGAATTGAGTTTTCTAAAACTAATTTAAGATAAAATGAGTTTATAACAGCAAATAATAACGGCTAAATTGCTGTTTTAAATTTATATTATAAAGTAGAAATAATTTGCATAATATTTATATTATTATGTGTGTATTATTAAATTGATACATGAATTACTCAATATAAAACTTATAGTATTTTAAATAGATATAATACCTAGAAAAGTTAAATAAAAAATCTTATTTTATTACAATGGGAAATACACTTTCACATTGTTGAACGTAATTTAATCTAAAAATTTAACCAAATAATAAAACTAAAACGACGACAACGTTCATCATATATTCTCATTTATTTGTATAGAGTACATTGTCTTGATGTAATTTTAAACCAAACAGGAATTTCACATGAACATCATACGTACATCTCACATCAATGGCCTTATAAAAGCACATATGTGGTCCCCTTCTTAAAAGTGTGGCGTTTTTTTTTGTTTCTTTACATTGTACTTTCTTATTAACACGATATTAAGCCTATAGGTATTAGACATCATAGTACGCTATGTTATTGAAGTAGCATTATGACGTCAAATATAATCAACAAACGAAAAAGCGCTTCTATTTGTTAGTTTAATACTTTTGAATTACTAAAGCGGCGTTTTAATAACGATATTGTTGATGAGTGATTTAAAATGAACAAATTAATTAAGTATAATTAATAAAATGGAATTGAGTGAAGAAGGAAAAGTCAATATGAATAAATCGAGTATTATTCATAATCATACGAATTTATTTAACGATAGGATAGATAATGATAAGATAATTTTTTTAAATTGGATAACGAATATTTACTTTTTGTTTCTAATAATTGGTAGTATTATTAACCTTGTGCATTGTTTTGTGTTGATTAGATCGAAGAAAAATGGTAAGATATTGATTTGTTTGTTTTTTGATTTGCACTGGGCAGTATATGTATAAAAATATTTGTTTCGGGTTTGAACGCTATAGATAGATCGGGAATAATAATTGGATTCGTAGATGGTCGGTATAAGCTAATGGGGGTTTGTGTGCTATGATTTATTTTGAATTTTAAAGTTGTACAGGACGGACAAGTTTCTTAATGGAGAAGTTTTCATTCATTATTTTTAAAAGAAGGGTAAGATGGGCCTGTCAGCCATCAAAGTCATGGCCACAGTTTTATGGGATTCGCGCGGTGTCATTATATCGCTCCTTGAAAAATATATAATAGACTAAATATTTAAGATATTATTATTTATTTTAGGAACCCTTTGGATAATCCTTCAACTAGCTGGTTCAGACCTCTTAACGCCATACGTAGCCATAACCGAAATACTAACAATCAATCAACAATCATGGCTCTTTTCATCTAATATCTGCATGGTATACAAAGGACTTGAAACGCTAAACAACACTCTAATATTCTATACGATAATTTGCCTTAATTTCCATGTAATTTCTTTATGGAATCTTCACAAATCAGAAATCGAAACTAGCAACGGAAATCCGCTAACATCATGTAGTAGAGACGATATAACTGACAATGACGCGTTCGCAGCTAAAAACAGCGAAGTAGGTAGCGGTAACAGATTGATAACAATTGATTATCGTCGACGGAAAAATGACATTTCAATTGTCATACCGATCATATTGATTTGGTTCATCGCAATCTCTATGAGTATACCAAACTTTACTCTATCAACTGTCATTGAAATTAAGAATAAGTTTGAAGTATGTACGTTGATTGACAATAGTTATTATGGACTCATTTATGATGTATTGCTTGTGATTAGGTTGACATTACCGATGGCAATTTTAATAATGCTATTAGGTATTTTAATGTTTAAACTCAAACATACGTCACGTAAAAATATTGACAATGTTTTAACAAAAAAAAATACGGATATTAGAGCGTTAATTATTTTTGCATTAGTTTTGACAACAGCATATATGACAGGTACATTTCAAAGATATTTATTTCAAATCACTCATGTCATATCGAAAATTAATAAATGTACATTGTTTCATGGTAAATATACCAGTAGTTTTGATAATGTTTACTTATCAATGTTGCATTATTTCGGATGTATGTTTAGAGCATTGTTAATTATGTTTATGTTACCAAATTTTAGACAAATAATAAGAGATAGATTTAAGCTTTGTAAAAACCCCAATAAGTGACATTTAATAAATAATTTTGATAGTAACTTTTGTTTTATTTTTAATTTCTTGTTTGTGGAAGTTTATATTATAAAATATAATTCAAAATAGAACTAATGTTGTGGAATTTCGAACAGGATTGCCTAATTTACACAAAGGATCAATTTCTCTCTGATTACGATATCATCAGCATACGATAACCAGACCCAATTAACTGCGATCAGCTTTATATTATCAGAAATCCGTATACCATTTGAGACATGTAAGATATAAAATCACACAATATGCACTTCTGACGGTATAGACCAAACATTTAGAGACGCAAATAATTCTTTAATTATAATGTTGGTTAAGTGTTAAGATATACAAAGCACCTCAACAATTTATTATTAAAGCCTCAAAGTCTACAAAATCGAGAAATCTTTCGACGGTAGATATCTTCATCAGTCCCAAGACAACCATAAGGAAGAAATGTTCACACTACTGAAAGTATAATGAACTACTGCTATGAAAATTTGTTTTTCAAATCTGATAATTCTGTCAAACGGTAGAAGACGAAATGTTAATTATTAATATGTATTTACGTTTTGTTTTTGCACCAAATTTCCCATCCCTCTCCTCTACCGATTCGAAATTTGAAGGAATTTTATAGGATAGGGTTTAATGGATGAGATAATTGCATTTTTGTGCAGAAATACTATAAACACCGCGTAATAGTAGCACTAACAAACTGTGAGTGTTACCTGGCTTCATCTATGTGAGCACACTTTTGCCACAGCAAACAATGAATTTGTTCAAACGAGGCGGCCTGATGAAAATTAATTTCAAGGCGAGCTAAAAAATATTCATTTGTAAATAATTGACATAGGTCCGTATAGTTTGCTTTATTACAAATTGTTTAGGTAGTTTAAATGAACTTTTATCACAAAAAACTTACATTTAATAATAATTTTAATTAATAATATTTAATAATAATAATTATAATAATTAAAATTTCTAAAACCCTAAGTACTAGTTAAACTATTATAGTTTGTTTGTAACGGCATTACAACAAACTTAATATCTCTATTTTGTGTTTTTCTTAATACATCCGCCGCGTGGTGTAATTGTAGCGCACAATCGGGATGTGCAGTGCCTGGTAACTGTAAGCATTCTTGTTCGAATATGTATGCTAATCCGTTTAGTAGATCCAAAAATCCTAAAGAAATAGCAGCTTTTCGCAGTCGATTCAATTCCTGAAAAGCAAAAATTGCATATATTAAATATTCACTGAAATCAAAAGTGGAAATCTACGATTCATTCATTCTAATTTCACTAACATACCATACCAAATTTCGAGCATATAAGATACTCATCATCAGTGCCTTTATATCATAATTATAATTTCTAGTAATCTCTTTCACCATGAACAGAGAGAAATCGTTAATTGTAGTTTAGACGAAGGCCCATTAAAAGAATAGAGGTTAAAATTGAATTGCAAAAGGAAAAATGTTTTATGTAGAAAAGTAAATTACTTCCATTTTTTATTAGCAATATTAAACTTAAAATTTTTATTCTTATTTTACTACCCTTATTATATTTTTTATACCGGTCTGAAAGAGAGTTGTCGGTACGCAGATGTGTGCGAAGGTACTAGCATCGAATATTAACTATAGACAAGAAGCTCCACTAGACGCTGAAAACGACATCGACCCGTCGTATTCCCAGCTCATTTCTGGCCCGCTACTATATTATACTATTTCTATATATACTATAAGATACTATAACAACAAGCGCGGCGAATTGCTTTGAACCCACGTACATCAGACGTACCGACACGATGAGAAGTAACTGTCTATTCCCCTTTGGACGCTGTATAACAGATGGGCTCTCAACTCGAGTAAGACGGTTTATTTTTCTCTCCTCTCTAACAGCAGATATTATTTCAATATTATTTCACTCTGTTAAACACAGGAGCCAGTCCAGTGTTGATTAGAAGACGTTTATTCTTTCCCAACATTTGGTGGTCCTTCGAGTCAAATGTTGGGAAAGAATAAACGTCTTCGAACGTTACAAATTCATTCATTCAGGTTACAAAAGATTCATATGGGGGATATATAGTATAGTAGCGCCATCTCGCGGTATTGTGCCGAATAACGGCTGCTAGAGTATACAGCGAAAACTTATAGTCTGTCATGAGCAACTGAACGAAATATTTTTAGCTGCATAGCTTAAATTACGAACCTTATAAAATTGTTGCGTCTTCTCTGGTAGTTTCCTTGCATGTCTCAAAATTTTCTGTATATCAGATTGAAGTCCTGCCTGTCTTATCCAAACAACACCATTCTGTGAATAACTTCGTTTTTCTGTGGGACGCACTGGAAAACTACTCATCTGGTCAGGTGTAAATAAATCAGCAGTACCCAAATCATTCAAATCACCTTTTGAAATAAAGAAGAATAATAATTATAAATCACGCCGTGGTTATCCACACATAAACGTACATGCAGAACAAAATTCTAAAATCTACGGTGAGGTAAGTATTTGAGGAACGAAACAAATAATAAATGAAGAAGACTGGGAGTGTTTCATGCATCACTTCAATTTCATATCGTAGCTTTTACAGAGAATATACAGTTATTCTAATGTTTTATCATTTTTGAGATTGCTGCTTTGCTAAGATTCAAGAAAATCTCGGACTATGTGGGCTGCATCAAGGACAACAGACTTCTCAAGCATGAATTTTATGGTGTATAATAATAATAGTACTAAAGGTTTTCATTATTCCATAGTATTAATACTCATAATTACCTAACCAAGGTACGGCATCAGATCCTGGAGTTAAAATAGTCAACATTAAGTTTGATTTTTTCTTAGAGTCTGCCCATGAATACACAAAACCAAACCAATTATCTGCCAGAGTAACTAATGCCGCCATATCTTCAACTTTCAATGCACCATGTAAGAGTACACAGAATGATGGAGTTTTGCTTTCCTCCTCTGTCAAGTCCCCTAAAATAAAGTTGCAATGTAAAGCAACGACACCGCATTCTACGGGAATTATTGCACTTACTGGTGCAAGTTTAATTTAATATAAATATATTTCTAAACACTTAAATTATTTTTGAATTGCTTGTTACATAAAGCAATATGAAAGACAACAAGATGTTTTTGGCGACATCTAGTGTGAGCACACACAGCAGTCTTGTTACTTTATGTAACAAGCAATTCACAAATAAAGGATATGATGGAGTTGTTGCTTCTCGTCCGGCCATTGTTTGTGAACTGGGTTTCACCGGGCATATTGCCTGCTCACACTAGATGTCACCAAAAACATCTTGTTGACCTAAATTATTTATGTAAAAAGTTTCTAGCCTGACATAGAGATGGCTGACTGGTATGCTATAACACTAACAATACGTTTTAATTACACGTAAGAAGCTCACGTCAAAATTGAAAAGTCACAAGCCCAGAAATGCATGCGGTCATCAAATACTTCTATTTGAAAGGCATAAAACCACTCTAAATCAAAACAGAAATGGAATTCACATTGAAACATTATTCTCCATCATATTCAACGATCCAACAGTGAGCTTTAGGATTTAAAAGGTTGCACGAGTGCTGACGACGCACCAGGTTGAGGTCACAATTGCCGGAATTATAGAAAAAAGAATGAATTGGATCAGGTAGAAATTGCTCTTTCTAGAATCAGAACCAATGCTGTTGGTAGCGATCGTATCTCTGTAGAAATGTTAAAGAGAGCATGTCCTTTCTTATTGCCGTTTTTGACTAACTTGGTTAATTCATGTATTGAATCGTCTGTATTTCCTGATGGATGGAAACTTGCTCATGTAATTCCAGTTCCTAAAAAACCTTGCCCAAAAACGGTGGGGGATTTGCGACCAATTAGTATTCTGCCTGCCATCTCCAAGATCATCGAGCGTATCTTATTTGACCAGATAAAAGTGTATGTTGAAAATCATTGTCTTCTGCCTAGTATTCAGTCCGGTTTTCGATCTAACTATAGCTGTTGTACGGCCTTGCTTAAGATAACGGATGATATTTTTAGGGCGGTGGATAGTGGACAGTTGGCGGCTCTGGTGCTTCTGGATTATACGAAGGCATTCGATCGCCTCAACCAGGATTTGTTGATGGTGATCCTTGAGTACTTGGGCTTTGGCGGATGTGCTAGGGGATTGATTCAGTGCTATATATCGGATAGGAGGCAGGTTGTAGTCCTCGAGGGGGGAAGAGTATCACAAGAAAAAAGTCTCTTAGCAGGGGTGCCTCAAGGCTCTATACTTGCCCCAATTTTATACTGCCTCTATACATCACAACTTATCTGCAGTGTTAAGCATTCTTCAGCTCATTTATATGCAGATGATACTCAATTGTATGCGTGTTTCGATCCTCAACAACTGCAGCCGGCCGTTAACCTGTTTAATGGTGATATTAATAATCTGGTTAAAGCTTCCAATGGGGACTGTTTAGAGATTAACAAGGACAAGAGCAAGGTCTTGGTCTTTGGTCCGAATCAAATAAGAAACCGTTACAGAGACCTAGTTTCAATAAGGGTTGATAATATGCGGATGGAGAATGTGCCTATGGCTCGGAACTTGGGCATGATAATGGACACGGACCTGAGATTCAGGGAGCATGTGAGTGCCTGTATAAAAAAAAGCGTTTCACAATTTAAAACTCTTGTACAGTAATAGAAAAACTCTCACAACGGCTTTAAGAAAACAATTATGTGACTCCTTGGTCTTGTCGCATTTTAACTTTTGTGACGCTGTCTATGGTCCTTGTCTTGTTGGATTTGATCAGCGTCGAATTCAGCTGATGCAAAATTCTTGTATTCGATTAATCGCGGGATTGAGAGGCAGGGAACGTGGGGTCAGCGCTAAGTTGAGGGAGCTTCAATGGCTAAATATGAATGAAAGACGGTTGTTGCATGCATTGGTTTTATATAACAAAGTAATAAATAAGAAGATACCGGATTACCTTTACAATAAAATGCAATTCAGGGGTGACAATATTGTTATAAACTTGAGACATAGAATGGCGATAACTCCACCTGCTCACCGCACTGCTATGGTTGAACGCTCGTTTTCCTATAATGTCGCAAAACTATACAATAAGTTACCAAATAATTATAAAATTCTGAAGGGACTTGAATTTAAGGTAAATGTTCGAGAACTTATCCTTCACTCTCAATACTAATTGTTCTCTTATGTATTGTATTTAATCTTAATTTTATAGAACACACTCTATGATATGGAACGGTTAGCAGTATTACGTTACTTTTCTTCTTTCTTTTTTTTTGATTACAGTAAGGTAATATAAGCTTTATAATTAGAGTAGGTTAAGCTAGGAGGCATAATGCCTCAACTTCGCCTGTTGTAAATTTTTTAATTTGCAATAAAGACATTATTATTATTATACATTGGACGTAGAGGACCGCATATTGAAAGTGAGTGAAATCATCAATATTCTAATTAGATATATCAATTGGTGTGAGCTAAATGATATGACACGGCATGCTTCACTATGTGATGTGAGCCTCCACCGAACGAGAAGTTCATTTAACAAATCCTAACATTTTAAGTAGTCAGAAGTCAAATAGTCATATAACAATGACTATTTGACTTCTGAAACTGGCTTGAGCCACAGGACTACTATTTGTGAGTAAAGTTAGATTATTCTTTGATCTTGATATAAATTATATAACAATAAAGCCACTTAAAATGTTAGGATTTGTTAAATGAACTGCTACAGTTCAATATACATTTTTGAGATTCTAAATCGTCTTCTTCCGAAATATTATACAGGGTAACACAAACTTTAACAATGTGTTGTTTCAAAAATAGAACAAAAAGTGTATTACAAAAAGAGCTGAAAAACGATTTCTAAAAGAATTACGATGCACGGTAAAATCATGAACATTGGAACGCTGAAAATGCTTGAAAGGCAAAACATTTTTCAATGAGCTTTACAACTTTTAGAAACAAATTATCGAGGCCAAAAGAATTCTGTGCGAAAGAGGTTATCTTGTGCCATCTCGGTAAAATGCACCGTTATCCAGAACAAGTGGTGGTGTCAGTGTGTAATTTGTATGAGACGTCAACCTTTTTTAAATTGTTTTACTTAATTTTGCCCTACAAAAATTGGAAATTTAGTCACTTACCAACTTCAGTAATATTACTATCAGTTTTATGAGCAGAACCGGCCGGTAGAATCAGGTGTCGACTTAGAGCCATTGGCGACCCTATATCACCAACTGACACAAAACCGCAAACGTCGATTAGGTCCGAAATCGTAAATGTTTCACTGTGGAAGTCTGCAACTTTTGTATAAGGCTGAAAATTATACTTTTTGAGTCCAATTTTATCTCAACTAGTACCTATTGGAATAGTTCTACGGGATATTTCATTTCTTACCAAAGGAGCTGGTGAAAGTATTATTTTTGATTCCAAATGTCCACATTTCAGTACTCCTTTAAATGACGTATACATATCTTCTGCTAATTTTTGAAACAATACTGTAATATTCGACTCATTTAACAAATTATCCGGAATAACAACTGATCCATCGTATCCGCTAAGGTCTATCAGTTTTTGATATAAAGGCTTTGCTAAAATAAAAAACATAGTTCAAAATATAGTGTTATTAATAATTGTGATGTATAGGATGGCATAAAGACTACTCAATCTCAATACTACAATTAAGAGTACATGTATTATGGTGCAGCTCATGCCTCGAAATAGTTCACTTTATATTTTCCAAAAACCATATTTTTACTTAAAAAATATAGACAATTATTACTTACACTTGATCATATTGGATTCATTTTGTCCAGCAATACAAACTACATGCAATTTAGCAGGAAACGAAAATGGCAATGGAAAAGGAATATTTCGTTGATTAATAGTCGATAAAGATTCTTTTAAAGACATGGAACCCACTCCTGTACTACCATCAGTTACTAAAATTACCTAAAAGAGAGGTAGAAGTAATTACTTAATTCGTACACGACAAAAACTTCACAAAACGCTGCAGCTCCAGTTCAAAATTGTCCAAATATCGTGAAATATAAATAAAGAAAATTGTACGACATGGGTTCAGTCTGGTGTCTGATGAGAGTAGACAATATACCCAACCAGAAACAGCAGCGAATGCTTAATCGAAAATGACGTGCCATTGGCAGATCCTGAATATTAAAGTAAATTAAAGACATTTGAATACATTTCGCGGTTTTTATATTACATGTAGTTGTGTTAAATAATAATAATAATCCTTTATTTAAGTAAGTTTTCTTTATTTGGGTTGTAGGTCGTAAACAATAAAACTCAGTTTTAAATATCACTAACGTTTCGATCTATATTAGATCATCCTCAGAGTGCTGCAAAACACAAACGCATACATTCAAAATATTATAAAGAAAACTTACTTAAATATTTAACAGAAGGTCAAAAAAACTTAGCAATATAATCCTTTATTGCCTAACAGGCTTACGCCCAATTACAAGACAATTAACAAATGATACCAAATAATACAAACCAAAATTACTATGCACTTCTACAATTATACACTACTAACTAAAACTAAACCTATTCTAACACCAGAATGCCCATCCTTCAATAAATTAGGATCAACATACACAACTTATGTGGTATTGAGATTGGCCATACATCTATGCAGGTTGAAAAAATCGAGTTCCCTATGGAAGTTGTATTTGTTGGTCAATGTGCAAGCTCTTGACACTGGAGCTCTAGTCTCATAATTTGTTCGGTGATGTGGAACATTAAATATGTTAATGAGGCGCGAGTTGTATTGGGGGACACGGAAATTTACCTGGCTCAGTAGTTGAGAACTGTCAATAAAAGAATTGATTATTTTGAAGATAATCAACTGATACGCGAATATCCTACGCTGTGAGTGATTGGAATTCATAATTCTGCAACAACATAGTATGATCATACCCCCGTACCGGAAAGTAGCCCCGATCCTTGAAAAATAGATATTTTAAGAATTTCCTTTGGACACGTTCGATTCTATTCGCGTGGATCTGATAAATAGGTGACCATATAATCAGGCATATTCTAACTTAGATCTAACCAAAGAGAAATACAGTGACTTTAGACAATTGATATTCCGAAATTTAGATGTGGTTCTTAGGAGAAAACCCAAAGAACGAAGTGCACTCTGTGTTAATTCCTCTATGTGCTGATCAAAAGATAACGTACTGTCAACCAATACACCAAGATCTCTAGTTTCGTGTGCCAATTCCAGAGCAGCACCCGCGAGCATATATTCAAAACGAACAGGGAACTGTCGCTTAGAAAAAGTCATCACTCTGCACTTGTTAACGTTAAGAGGCAATTTGTTGATCAGACACCAATTCTGCAGTTCCGCTAAGTCTTCCTGTAATTGCAGACCGTCAGATTCATGACGTATTACCCGATACAACTTAAAATCATCTGCAAATAACAAGAATTTGCTAGTCAAATTCAACCCCATATCATTAACAAATATGGAGAAAATTAAACGAGCCATGTTACTCCCCTGCGGCGCGCCACTGGTTGCCGAAAATTCCACAGACCTGAATCCATTATACTCTACAAGGAGCCTACGCTCACATAGGTAGGATCTGAAAAAGCGCAACAAATCTGTGTGAAAGCCAATGTTGTTCATCTTTTGCAGAACAATCGTGTGATCCAGCTTGTCAAAGGCCTTCGTGAAATCTGTATAGATTGTGTCCTTGTCCTACAATGGGGTAAACAGTTTGGAAAAATTCTGCAAGATTCGATATCGTTGACCGTTTTCTAAAAAATCCATGCTGTTGTGTGACTATACAGTTTTTAATTTGTTCAAATATTTTCTCATGGAGTATTTTCTCAAAAACCTTCGAAAAGTTGGACAATATTGATATAGGCCTGTAATTGACTACTTTAATGGTATCACCCGACTTATGTACCGGGCATATCCGTGCGGATTTCCATACCCGGGGAAAAGTGCAGGATGCCAAGGATTTGTTGTATAAAATAACTAAAGGCTCAGTAAATACATTGTCCAAACCTGACGTCAGTTTTGGTTTTAATTATTTTAACAACAACAGAACCTGCAGAAATTACGTTATGATTGGAGTTATCGTCGCTACACTGAAATACAGAAGAGGATGGTACGTATACATTTTGAAAATAAGACGCAAATGCATTAACAACTTCCAATGGGTTAGAGATTGTTGTATTTCTACAAACTCTAGTTCGCGAAGGGTGTTAAAACGAATAATGAATGTTCAACGAAGTCCTACTGCTGGAGAACAAATTTATAAATATCCGTAAAAGCTTCAATACCTAATTCAAAAGTATTTTCTATTTGACTAATTAGTAATTGTATAGTAATTTAAGTAATCAATTTTACCTGACAAGCCGTGTTGTTACCCCATTCACCTAGCACCGTTTGACTGACACCATGAAACGCTGTTTCTATGCATGTTTTATCATAATCATCAATGTTTTTCAATTCTGACTTTATTAAATTATAATCTCTTGTAAATGTACACCTTTCCTCATATAAAGAAGAAAAAGCCATCTAAAAATTATAAGAAAAATAATTATTGTCATTTTATTTGAATATGATTTTCATAAATGTTACCTATTATTTATTCTCGATTTAAGTTTAATAACCATAATCGTTAATTTGAAATTGTGTTTTGCTTTATACTTGTAAATACAAAACCTTCACATAAAATATGTTTATTTTCAACAAACCATCATCGCCATTGAACTATTTGATGATGGTCTAGGTCGAAACTAAGCGATGGTGGAAAAATCCAATATGGCGGCCATAAGAAAAACTAAGTTGATGAAGTTTGACAGAAGACGAAACATCAGAATTAAAATCTGTAACTGCCACATTGTAAAGAAGAAAAAGTTGTTCTGACGATGTGCTTTTGATATTTGTATAACATGATGAATAAATTAAATAAATACGGAAATATAATAATAATAATATCTATAATATAAAATGTATTGTTCTCAAAAATCTTGAAAACGAAAAAATATTTATTTTTAAAGTTTGCCAAATTTAAACATAGGCTCGAAGTATTGTAATAAGCGAGATCCGCATGGTGGACCTCGAGTTTGAATCACCCTGTATAGAAAGACATAATATATATTTTGTGAAAAATCACATTTATTTAATAATAATACAGATACTATATCATTAATATAATTTATTTATCATACAAACTTAATTTCACTCCTAAAAAATTAATCATATAAAAGTAAAAGGTTCACAATTAATCATTTCGTATTAATAGCAGCTTGAGCGGCTTTCTTTGCTTTGATAGTCTCTACCAACTCTTTGTAACGTTTCATACAGTCTTTCTTGTTCCTATTTGGAATACAATCAGAAATTCTGTCCCAACGTTCAGGTGTTGAAGCGGGATACGTTTTTAGAGCTTGCTCTAATAGTTGTTGCTCAGTTGTAGTCCAGGGAACTTCCGGTTTAGCTTGCGCTTGGGGTTTGACATCACCGTTCGTCACTACTGAAGATGTTTTAGGATGATCTGTACCATTTAAAGTCACTTCATCTAACTTTTTGGAAATGCCAGATTCGTCAACGTTTAAAACATTCTTCTTGTCCTTCTTAAAGTTATTAAATGCCTGTTTGTTTGCATTTTCTTTTAAATTATTTTTGCTGAAGTCAGTGTTTTGTAGATCTTTCGCTTTAGCAAGAACCAATTTCGCATTAAATGTGTTACTGTCTTTTTGGAAAACACCATGTTGATTAATAAAGTTAGCTACGACTTCCCAACGTTGATTTGTACCCGCCGGGAATAAATTGACAGCTTTGATAAGCAGCTGGATATTTTCTTCATTCCATTCTGCAGCTACTTTAACAACTGAACTGTTTTTATTATCACCATTACTTTTTTGCTTAGCTGCTTCAAGAACTGCTTGACGTTCTCTCTCTAATTTCTCTTCATTATCTTTTATAGCTTTTAAGAACGCACTTTTGCCGTTACTTTTGATATTATTATTGAGATTTCTTAATTCTTCTACTGTTAATCTTTCACATAATGCCTCTGCCGCAGTAATATGTTTCAAATTTTGATCCTTATTATCAGAAAAATAATTATTTTGTTTACACATATCCCGAAATATTTTTCGTTCTTTTTTCAACACTTTTTTAATAGCCTCACGTTCCTGACGCTTCATTTCAATTCTGGCACGCTCAGCTGCCTCAGCTTGTTCTTTGGCTAATAGAGCTTCACGTAATATCCGTTCTTCCTCTTCTTTTTTCGCTTGGGCAGCACTTTGTTTAGCCTTTTTTGCAGCTAATTTTCTATCTTTATCATCTTGTTTAAATTTCGCTATTCTAGGATCGTTATTATAGGCTAAATCCACTAAATTTCGAATTCTAGCCATTTCTTCTTTTTTCTTTTTTAATCGTTCAGCTTTATTTAATTTATCAACATACCTTCGCTCATCTCTATCTTGACATTTATCTTTATCTTCTTCGTCTTCGTATGAGTATTCCCGCCACGATTTGAAATTGTACCAGAAAGAATAAAAACGCTCCACATGTTCACGCGACGCATTTTCACTACCGAGTTTTGGTACTTTTGGTTTTTCAGACCAACGCGTGTTTAGATCAAAATAAAACGAAAAGATTTTATAAAAGTCTTGTTTAGCTTCACTAACACTTGGAATTGAGTTGTCGAATTCGGGATCTACCGAATCGTATGCACGTCGCCTAACTGGATTACCTAACGTCTCGTACGCCATAGTTATACAGGTAAAATAATCATCGTCAGGTTTAATTTCCTCACCCGTGGCTTTTCTTTTATCTGGGTGATGTTTTAAGACCTTTTTACGATATGCAGTTTTAATAATCTCTTCAGTAGCTCTGAATCGTAACGTAGGAATACCTAGTACTTTGTAGTGATCTTGGCACTTCCATTCTTTCGGGTCTAAACTACGTAAATATACTACATCGTCTTCATATTCAACATCTTCCGGTTTTAGTTCTTCACGAAGTTCTTCGGGTTGTATTGATTCGACTTCAAGTTCAATAAGGGGATGTGGTAAAAAGCAGAGTTGGGGCTCTCCTGAACCATTCTTTTCAAATACAAAGCGGTATCGGACTGCAACAGTTTTGCACGCCGCATTTACACAAGTTTTCTTTGCTTCACCCATTGCTTAGCTCACATAACCTTCACTGTTTAACCACGACACAAGAATTTTATCGTCAATATTAAATTAAAACACTATTTGGATTACTTTTTACGTGACAACATTAGATATTTGTACGACAATTAATCATTGCAATTTTTCATGCAGCATGGCAAAAACAGAATGAATGAAATGAATACAGAATACACTGACAGACTACTGCACAACTGTCAGTTGTCAGTCACAGTTGTGAAGTAACGTCAATAATCCACATGAAGTTATCTCGTTGTCTTCTTCTCTTTACTAGCTGACTTGCTTTCTCAAAAGGTGATAGCCAGCAAGACAAGTAAGTTATTAGGCGTTACGACATGATCACCTATTGCTCACCTCAGTTGCATTTTTTGTAAAAGGAACGAAAACCCGTCAAAATACTAAAAGGAACATGCGATAATGAAATGTGGATATTTAAAAAGTGCCTAATGTATGCGGATTTGAGACACGTGTTTATTAAATAAATTATAAATATCACAAATGGTGTTTTAGATACTACTAGAGTATTTTAAATATCATACCTAGATTACTTGTCGAAGGCAAACATTTTAAAGCAAATTCAGTTATTCTGAACTATCACTTAATTTCCTAATTATTTTATTCTACTTGATTGTAAACATTGTGTTGTAGCATTGTAGATATTTGAGTAAAAACAGAGACTATTGTTTATAGTGTTAAGATTGTAATACATACCCTGTGAATGATAATTATGTATAAACAAATTGGAAATTAAACGTACCAATGATATGAATTCTAATTTGTTATGTATGCTGAGATAGTCCAGAAACGCATTTATTCCATTAATTGCTAGTTGTTTTCTTGTCGTTTCAGTGTTATCAGCTAATTGTACTGGTCTTGTCATGGACAATGATACATCCAATAAAATAACAGTAGGCATTTTGAAATTCGTCAAAATGGATTAGGTTTCACAAAATTTCGAGTTTTAACAGCCACTTAAAGTTTTACTAAATTTTAATATATTGTTTGTTGTATAGTTAACACTTCACACTCACTCTCACATACTGTTTGTTTTTTGTTTACATTTTTTGACATATGGACATGATGTAAACGTCCTAGTGAAGAAGAAGTGGATAATGGACATAGTCCAAACATAGATTAATCAGTATGATCTATGGCCAAAATATCAAATGAAGAAGTTTAAAGACTGGAAGAGACAAATTTTGATCCGCACTAAACACTATAAGTTCATTCTTTGACATTGGTTTATATATTATTTTATTAATCGTTGGCGGCTGTTTTATCCTGTTAATACCAGCTTAGTTCTTGAAAACCGGGGAGTAGAAGAACCGAGAGAAGTGAGGCAACCCTTTGCTCGTTCTAAAGACCGCGCCTCGCTTCTATCGATCGCTTTCAAGCCAGGGATTTAAAAGTTGAAAGGAGTCAGTTTTAAAGTTTAGTGGTTTAGCTTAGAAAAAATAAACTCAAGGGTATATTGTATACATTTTTTATTTCTATTTAAAGAATACATTGTATTTTGTTTTCTAAATTTAATAATAATAATAATTAGTATGTTTTTTATTAAATTGGTTTATACATTTTGTCCAAACTGATAAGATTATATATTATCATAATATACAAGATATACATAAAAAATGAATTATTTATATAATACAAAAAACGTTTTACAAAGCATAATATTATATTTTTAGGTACTTCCCAGAAGTAAAACTTAATATAAGTTGGCGCTTTATCTATAATACAAAAACACTGAATACAAATTTGAAATCATATCTGGACAAAGTGCATGTTGTCTAGTAATTATTTAAATATTTATATATTTTTTTCAATTAAATATAATATATATTATTAATATAATTTATGGAATCATCGCTATTTTTTTTAATAATAATATCATACATTTTTCTGCGAAAGGCTTAAATTTTATATAATTACAAACTAACAATCGCAGCACTGTTCCTTTTTCTTTAGTTAAAAACTATATTTAGAATTGTTAATATCCTTAATCTTTTTTAAATTTAAACGTACTCTAATTATTAGTAAGATAATATATTGACAAAAGTTTTTTGAGACTAAAAACTAGAACAAACTAGACTTAAATCAGTCATACTTTCAACTGAGCTCAGTTGTACTCATGTGAAATAATCATCTCCCACTCAATTACAATTTGGTTGAAAAGGTTACACCCGCAAATGAACGTAAGATAAAGTGAGGAGAGGGAGAACATCTAATATTTGACATTAAAGGATATTCCCGAATTATATATATTCAGGAATATTTGACAACATTGGTAAAACTTATTTTTAAGACATTTAAACACTCTTCTCCTCTACACTTAGGTGTTATTGATTTAAACCATTGTCTTTAAGTATATTTAAAAAACTAACCATGTTTGAAAGAAGAAAACGGGACCTCAGCGACAACACCCATAGATGAAGCACCGGCGAATAAGTTTGGGCACAGTGTGACGTAGGGCACAGCGAGGTCGAATCGCTGAGCGACGTTTCTTTTGATATGTAGAAAACATTGGTCGCGTTCATCTCAACACGCTACCGGAGCGATTATCAATTTTCTGCTGAACGTGTGGTCCAAACTTTTTAAGACATTTGAACACTACTAGTAACAAATTAACTGATCAGTTGTGAGCGCTTTGGTAGCGGTCGCCATTTTTTTCCATCAATCTCATGGCGTCAAATGTATAAAATACACAAAAATAAACCAGGCAATAAATAAACAAATTTGATAAAACAATTTTCGGATCTTCGCTGTGATCTGTGGTCATGAATAGACTAAACGTTAATTTTTCTTTGTGATGACAAAAAAGAATATCAAATAAATAAGGTTATGTTATGTTCTTGACACTCTTGTATCATGTCTAAAACGCGCGTTCTGCAGAATTACGAAATGATGGATCGCTCTAAAAATCGCCTGATCAACTTGGTTGTGATGAAGGCGACCATTAATATATCAATTGTTTATTTTTGTGTGTGCCTGTGAAAAGACTTATGAGTGTGAGGACATCAATATTCAGCCTCGAGTTTTTGGTTATCGGTGTTCCGACCTCAGTCTAGTCGTTGATTGAAAAGTACTCACACGAGTTGATAAATAGAGTAGAGAGATCTTGCAGTCGCAAATAAGGTCTAGCAGTATTAAGGTAAACCTTATTTTGACATCTGCGCATGCGTATTTGATTTTAAAATGAGGTAAATTTTGTTAAGGATAGTGCTTTACTTATAGTGAGTTATTGGATGCGCAATAACAACAGATACTAATAAGACTAGCCTTATTTTGACATGTAAGCGTGACCACTTGGGTTCACTAATAAGGATAGTACCTGTCCCTTTTTGTGCAGGTATAAGGCTAGGCATAAATTTGCCCTATTTTGATGTTTGGCGAATTTGACGTTCGTGACAATGTATTTTTGGCAGTTAGTTTAGATTTTAGTTTTATTTAAAAATTCGCTGTTAATTAACACATCGTTAAAATAACAAATTCAAAACAATTTAAAAGCGAGGTTAGTTGTAAGTTAAGATGAATCTTTAATAGTGCAAGTCACTACTTAAAAGTTCCAAGAATTAAGTCAAGCAATAAAATTTACCGTATTTTAAAATCAAATGCGCATGCTCAGATGTCAAAATAAGGTTAACCTTAATATTGCTAATCTTATTGGCGACTGCAATATCTCTCTATTAGTGCGACGCGACGTCAGAGATATAGTCCATAGTCAGGGTGTCAGTTCTTGATAATCGGATAGTAAACTCGAGACGAGCGAGCCATTGCCTATTCAATTAGCACAGGGTCGCCTAGCTACTTCTACTCCCTCAAGAATTGACTGTGGTTCTGGCCAGAGAGAGAAGGCATATTCACTAACTCTCCCCGTCTTGAATTATAGATATAAGGCGTTGTTGCCAGTTACACAAGAAAGTGTTAAATCAAACATTTTAAACTAAGGTCAATTAGTGAAATTTGGTACTATTGAATTGTTTAGGAACTCTAAACTCTAGTTAGTTTTATATCTCGTAGCAAGTAGACTTGACATAATACTAGCAAGCTCTAGTTCTTAGTAAAATGCTTTTTTCATTTTAGAAAAAGTATTCACATATTTTCCGCTACGTAATATCGTGGAATGTGTGTGTGTGTTTTTAACCATTATATTATTAAATATAAATAATTTTATAGTAGATTGTAATAATAATAATTAATGTTTTTTTTTTTTCATTTGTAATATATAATAATAAATACATGCTAAAGGCGTTCTTAGGCAAACATCCAGTTAAATTCAAACTGGAATCAGTTACAAGAATAATAAATGCAGAACAATTGCAAATGCTTATCAACTAATTTTTCAAAGTAAGATTTTTTACATTATAAGTTTAAAAGTTATACAAAATTCAATATAAGATGACTTTAACAAAGAATCGTAAGGAGTCTTGGGTAGGTAGACCAAATATTTCCAATAATCTCTTATATTTTACAAGAGCAAATGATTGATCTAAAAAACTTATTTTGGGTGCATAACAGCAACAAGGTAGGTACTTCTCTAAAACGAATTGGACCTCTTGATATTCAGTAGAGTATTATAAATATTAAGTCATCCTATATTAAATTTGGTATAATACCTATTATGCTTTAATAAATTCGAACAATTTCTGTTCTCCACAATAATTATTGTACAAACTAGAAAAACTGATAAAACAGCACAAGACAATGCCTAATTTCATTAAGACTGCACAATATTACTTTTGTACAAAATAGTACAGACAAACCAATCAAGTTATCATCAAAATTATCTAAAAAATAAATTGTATATTTATAAAATAGCGTCATATTTCTAAAAACTAAGTTAACTATAAAATTTGAAAATGCCATATATTTTAAAGTCCTACTTATCTTATTTAATTATTAATTATAATACTTTATTACAGTAGGTAATAACTTTTAAAAGTTAATTATTTTAATTTTTAAAAAATATGCATTTTATAGGTATTACTATTTTATGTTAAATAGTGACAACAAAATAAAGAACGTATAGTGACTAGTGTTTTTTCTTGGGGTATGCTATAAAAAATCTTAAAATGTATCTACAGAAAATTATACCTACTATTTACATGTTCTTTCTTGGAGATATCAACTGTGCTAATACCTTTAGGTAGAGTTTTATTATATTGAAAAGCACGCAGGACTAATATAAATTTAAGTATGTAAAATTAAAACATTACCTTTTCAAAAGCTTACCTAATCATTTCAATGTGCAAGTCAAACTAAATACCACTCTCAGGGTTGGCTTGCACAGTAGCAAAAAAACATATGATACAAGTTAACATAAATTATACCCATTTTAGTTTTAATAGAATGTGGTTGAAAGCGCGTGACTGGATGGTTTAGAAAATTGTTTTATTTATGTTGCCCATGAATGTATTCTATTGAATAAACAATAATAAAGATTCACAAGTTACTATTATCATAGAATAAGAAAGCTAGTTAGCATAGCTTTCTTATTCTGTGCTATTATTGTTAATAAGTAAATGTGTAGGATGACAAGAATGAAATAATTGACTAGGGATTTTCCTATTAAGGGATATTGTGTGACATAACCTTACAATAGTGTTTGAAATTTGACTGAAATTTCAATATTTCACGTAACATAGGTACTTTGAGAAATATACTAAGTACCTATTTATCCCTCAAATGGTTTAGATATTATTTATTTGACTTTCATATTTATTCAGAATGAAAAATAACAGATTAAAGGCGAGTTTAGCCAACTAATAATGCATAATTTTAGTGCATATTGGATAATTTTTAAAACATGACACATGTGTAACGAATAATGTTGGCAACTTTCAACTTTTGCACTAATTTGTGAAAAAAATATTAATACGCATGCGCCGCATGTTTTGTATTTATATATTATTAACACTTACATAACCTCAATTTTTAATACGAATCTTATCGTGATATTTTGTTGAACATGGTTTTTGATACAGACTTAATTTTTTGATACCGACTTGAAAATAAATATAATGAGCATTGAGGAAGTTACAAATCAAACAGTAAATGGTTAACCTGCTGTCAAGTCAGTTTCGCTTTATGCATAAAAGTTATGAGTTGTATAAACACCTGCCTATATTTTGTTGTGCATTAGCCATTATGCACTATGTATTAAGAATTATTCTTTATGCATAATGCACTATCCATTATTAGTTGGCTAACCCCGCCTTTAGCTACGCTATAATATTCCAGAAACCAAAACGAAAATTGATATTGAATTTTAAGACCTTAGTTTTTAATGAAAAGTAATAAGAACATATCGGTAAAACATGAGCAAACCTTTAAAAACCCTGTGCGAGTTTTAACTCATATATTATGCGGCTCCCACTTTCTTAAAAATTGAAACTAATAATAAGAATTACTATTACTTCTCTCTCCACCCCTCGATTTATCTGTTTTTTTACAATAATTTTGCTGCCAGTTAAAAATATAAAGTCATGCACTTTTTTAAAAGTTAGGTTAAAATAAAAATTTAGTGACACGTTTTTAATTACTTGTAGGTATTAAGTTTTAAAACGAAATAGTACCTACCGTATTGTTTAATTCTTATGTGTTTCCAGCGCTGACTTAATATCATCGCTCAATGATAATTTGCGGTTTATTAAATTTAATATCGAGACATTACGTCGCAAAGCATCGTAAGTATATTTCTCAAAATACTTATACATTTTTAACTGAAAATGTATACCTAGTTACTTAGGTATTTATCAAAAAAAATATTCGCAGTGAAATTTGTACTTTCATAACAACTTGAATTAAAAGAAAAAACATTATTTGCATGTACCATTTCCTAAATTCTGGACATTTTTGAGTATATTTTAATTACATATTATATTTCAGTCTTATGTACATTACTAGTTGCGTATTAATAAATAAAAATATATTTCTAAGCTAGAAAATCTGGTAAACAGAACATGTTTATTGTTAATCATTATTTTAGTTTTTATTTATTATTAATATAATTATTTATATTATCAACCTTAATATATCCAATGTTTATGGATCAAGAATGTTACTCTTTTAGTACAAAATATGGAATAATATCATTAATTTTCTTTACATGTAACTAAGAAGTTGGGTCAACTTCTTGTATCAAAAGCTTTATTATATCGGATATTTCAACAAACATTCACATTACAGTCCCTGAAAGATAGTATTCATTAAGAGTCTTAATGTGAATTTGTTAAGTATTGTTTTGGAATATCCGATATACCTCATAGTAATCTAAAAAATCGCTATAATACAAGTCTAATCACAATATCGCTGAAATCATAATATAACAATCTAGTCATAGTAAATATATTAATATTACAATAATAGATAAATATATTATATTATTATAATGGTTGTTCTTATCTAAAAACATCAATAAGAAGCACTTATTAATCTTGAGATTACTTTTTCATAATCAATTAATTATTAGACTTACACAAATGAAAACTAAAAACAGGTAGTGTCTAAGACATTACCATGTTATAATAATAATTACTTTCTAAATAACTAACTGTATTTTTAAATATATAAATATTTCTAAACGCACCATTCTTAATACTTTTCCCATTTTAAATTTTAGATAAGTATTATTAATTTCTGTTTTTGAATTAATTATGTTCTTAATCATAATTTATTCTTCTAACGCTACTATTTTGGAGAGTCACTTTTTTAACATGTTTACCTACTACTAATAATTTCTTATTTTCAATATTTTTTGCGGTATTATGTGTAGTAGACAATAACAAATCTGATATACCGACCTTTATTTGTTATAAATATCAATTTTATTAAAAACTAATGTCCTTGATTTGATAAGAATAAGTAAATAAAATATTATTTAATTATGTAAAAAACTGCATCAAATGGTATTTTCTTTTATTATTAGAGAAAAGTGAAACTTGATGACGCAGTTATAGTTTTTGCTTGCCAAAAATGTAGATCATTAAAAAGTCAAAAAAGTTTTATTTGAAAAAGTTATTTACTTTTGCGTTTTATATACAGGATTAAAATTTAGTCAATCTAAAATCATATTTATTTTCTGTAAAATATTCGACAATTTTGACCAGATCCTGTATATTTATAATCTGACATACTAATGCTTATTTTCGCAAATAATATTTTTACTACAACTATTTATTTTGTTACAGAAATATCCTTTTTTCTTTTGGGTTGTAAGGTTCTTTGTAAAAATTGAATTTCTTTCTATGAAATATTTCTTCTATTTATCGTAATGTACGTTTCGGCTTATTCGCCTTCTTCAGGCACATTTAATTTAAAGTTAAATTAAAAATATTGTGGTTTAAAAACGTATCTACTCTTTGATGCAAAGTTTATTTATTTGTCACAGTTTAAAAATAACCACTTATTATTGTTATTCAGTGCCCAAATGCAATTTAAGCAGATATCACTGAAGAAACTGTACTTAGGACTAAGAATATCTGTATTTGAAGCAAAATATCCAAATATTTGCGAAAATACACATTAGCTTGTAAAGTAAAATCAAATAATGCTATTGCGAAAAGTTAGTAGGTATAGTTCGCTCAGTTTATTCGAAATCATTTCCAAAGTAGGGGCTTTATTTTCTTTATAAAAATTATGAATTGTTCTTCGAATACATTCCTTTGAGGCATCGTCAATATTTTTAAATTTTTGATTTTTCCGTTTTCTTTTAACATAGTGATCTACAACAACTCCTTTTCTAATAACTAGATTAATAGTAGAAACCGGAATCTTAGTTAATTCAAACATTCTTTTTATAATAAGTGTATTGGTCACTTCATTATTTTCAAACCTTGATGATAAATATTTTTGCTCGTATAAATATTGATGCTTAAACTCCCAACGTGTTCCGCTCGTGTCGTATACCATCATAACATATCGCTTGGCCGTGTTGCTGCCACGGTCCTATACACTTTCACTGTATACAGTGACACAGTTTAAAATAATATACAGTTACTTCACCTCGTGTCGGCACGTTTGTTGTTCATGTCTACAAAGCAATTCGCCGCGCTTATAGTTATAGTATCTTATAGTATATATAGATATAGTATATATAGTAGCGGGCCAGAAATGTAGCTAATAATGCGACGAGTCGATGCCGTTCTCAGCGTCTACTGAAACTTCTTATCTGTAGTTAATATTCGATGTCAGTGACGGAAAAAGTTTCATCCACTTGAGGTGTGATTAAAAATGATTATGTAATTTAGATATTCTTACATTTTATTAATCTAATATTCTTACATTTTATTAATCTAAGAACAACTATTGAACAAGTCATGGTTACAATATTCTGCCACCGTGTTTTACTGTCGGACACAAATTTTCTTCGTAAATTCCACATTAAGTCTTCGCCATACCATATGATGTCCATCTGATTATATTTAGATTAATCTGAGAAAATAACACGTTGCCAAAAATTATTTGTTTTATTCATATTATATTTATTTGCAAACTCTAATCATTAACGCAATAGTTTTGCCAGTCCCTGTAGTTACTTTTCTTATAAGGCGGCTTCCTTTGACAAGCATGATTTATTATATTAAAAAACGCTGAATTCGATGCCCATTTCTAATGTAAAGAGGCATGGAAACGGATAGACCCGCTAGAATCCTTAAATTTATATATTATAAATTAACTTTGGATATACTATATATATATATATATATATATATTGGTGGCTTCATAGAATGACTCGAGTACCATAACTGTTTGTTAAACTGTGGTTATGCTCGACTACTATAAGGATATGTTGTGAAATATTAAAACACCTAAGGTGGAGGCCCAATGGAAATGTAAACTCTTCGGTTCTTGAAGAAAATATCAACTGCTATCTACACAAGTATCTCACACTCTGTGTCATTTTTAGATTTTTACAGGGAGCAGACATTTTATTATTTATTTAAAGAGATCCCTACAAACTTAATACAGATAAAACTAGCTTAATAGAATACAGTTAATAAATAAATTTTTACTGTACAACAAAGTTTTGTAAAATATCTAGCGAAAGCTAAATAATATTGTATTTTGTATATCAGATTTGTTGTCACTTACACCACCATAAGTAATTACAATCCCATTATGTCAACATACCGATCGACACAACAAATATCGTTCGTATCAATAACGATCATAATATAGGTTCAGGCTCTGTAGATGTAGGAGGCGGTGTTTGGTGGCGTCGGTGATGGTGACGAAGAGGGTGGCGAAGGGGAGCTGCTCGATGAACCGCTACTGGTAGGCAGTGCACTGTGCCCAGATCTGGGATGATGGTGGGTAGCTGTTGCCGACTGTCTACCGAGACTGCGTTGCTGTGGCTGTTGTGGTTGTTGTGGTGGCACCCCGCCGCTCCCTTCGCAGCTGTTTTCTCAGAGATACACTTTTTTCACGCTGCGTGTTGTCGCGAAGCCATCACCGCGTCGATAGTTGTCGCCCTGCAACAACTAATCAGTATTAATAGAGTTGTTTGAGGCTTTTGTAGGTTCATTTGAGTGTGCTTTATGATCGATTAAGTTGACGTACTTCAATTATTATTATTTTCATGTTATCTAAAGAAATATTTCGATTTAATGAATCAGTGGACGTACCATACTGTAGGATGAGTTCTATGGGTATTGCCAATTCATAAGCCGGGCAAAATTGTATGCCCAAAGGCTCCAAACAGCATTTTTAGAAGTGTTAATTGGAGTACGTCATTTATCTTTTCAAATATTTTTTCAATATTGTTTTTGTTTAAGAATATTCTATCTGACTAGATACGTCAAGATCATGCGACACAAATACAATAATGTCTACTCGACCCTACAATAACTAGCCATTCTAATATAAAATGAAAGATGTAAAATGCTCATAAGTTCGATGATGATGATGAACCTTTCGCGTAAAATAACACAGTGACAGCGAAAGGCTCCTATAGAGGTTTATATAAAAGAAAATGTTTTCGAGAAATCGTAAAAATTGTAATTTTATTATTAACACTTCCTTGATAAAATATTTAAACAGGCATTGCATGACCAGGAGTGCGGAGTTAAGATTAACGGCGAACTGATCAATACCATCCGCTATGCCGATGGCACCGCAATCTTATGGACCTTCAACGTCTTTTAGACTTGGTCAACGTGATGGGACAAGAGATGGGTCTAAACATAAATATCACTAAAACTAAGTTTATGGTTTTCAGTCGTCAGCCGTATAATGATGCTGCAAATAAATGGTCAAAACATTGAAAGGGTTCCACCCGGATAAAGAAGTCAAGTGCAGAATCGAGTCGGCTCGCGCAACCTTTCAAAAAATGAGATCACTCCTCTGCAATAATAATCTAAATTTAAAACTCCGCCAGAGAATGATCAAGTGCTACATATGGTCTATACTGTTGTATGGGGCAGAGATTTGGACCTTAAAAGCATCAACCATTAATCGTCTTGAAGCATTTGAAATGTGGCTACATAGACGTGTGCTCCGAATCCCATGGGCATGCAGACAAATGAAGCGGTTTTAAATAGAGCAAGCCCCGTCCGCGAACTACTAATAACAGTGAAAACTGTCCTATCTGGGTCACATACCCAGGGAAGATCGATACCCTATCTTTCAACTTATAATGAAGGGTAAAATAGGAGTCGGTGGAAGACAAGCCTCGTGGTTAAGGAATCTTAGAGAATGGACCGGAATTCACTCGCCGAAGACAGAGCACAGCTCGCCATTGTGATTGCCAACATCAGGAGGCACCAGAAGAAGAACACTTGCTTGAACCAATATTTTTACCGAATTGAATTATATTGGCATTTACTGAT
This sequence comes from Apoderus coryli, assembly GCA_911728435.2. Lineage (NCBI taxonomy): Eukaryota > Metazoa > Arthropoda > Insecta > Coleoptera > Attelabidae > Apoderus > Apoderus coryli. The sequence goes on along the minus strand of OU452199.1, from coordinate 5,644,613 downwards.
GCAAAATATGTCAACAGATTTTTGGATTTAAATTAAAAATAAATGAATAAAAATAGGTATATTATCTAGCATATGGCACAAAGTTTGATCTTGTTGCCAACCAACTGTTCCAAGCGGAACATTCACTCGTAAGTTGGTAACTAAACAGTGTGAGTTACATTTTAAAAGCCACGCAAGTGAGTTATGATTCTTGTCCCTCTCTTTCAAAATATATCAGTATTAAAAGGATTTCATGTCCGTAAATATAATAAATGAAAATAATTTCGTGGCAAAGCGGACTAAAATGTTGGTTTTACCTACACAAGGAATTTTGTTTAATTTAGCAGGGCCCCAGTCTAATTCAATGGAACCAGACCGCGGCATGGGTCGACAGATTCGTTTCGCTCTTGTTATGAGCTCGTCAGAGTACCATAGTCGTTGCCCATCTACAAATATAGGCCTGCATTTAAGCACAATAGGATACACAACAGTAGACACATGTAAACACGTATCATCTACATGTACATAGTAATGCAAAATTAAACAAAATTCCTTGTGTAGGTAAAACCAACATTTTAGTCCGCTTTGCCACGAAATTATTTTCATTTATATCAAGTATGATAAGTAAAATAATTACATACAAGATGACATGCCAAAACTTTATTAGTTTCCTTAAGATCTACTTATTATTACTAACCTCTGACGACTCGTGGGTTGACAAGGCTGTCTGGTATTTGACAGATAAATTACGTCTTGATATGGTTAACAAATCTGAACAATATAGGGAAATATGTTAGCTAGTAGTCTAATGTTAGCAATATGGTTAAATTAGCCAAGATACTGCTTATCTTTTTATAGTTTTAACCACAATGGGATCGACCAAAAGTGATTCAAACCACCTTGGGTATTGACCAAACTGGACACCAACTGCCAACAAAAACACGTGAAATGAATACCCACCCGGTGGACCCTCAGCATCGTGATTCTGAAGATGTGGGGAAGGGGGATTCTGAAAAATAGGTTTTTATTCCCTGGCAGTCAACAGAATGACCAGCCGAAGTACGAAAAAGAAGCTTTGTTTTGACTTGGTTAAGGTGCCAAGAACTGAGGAGAGTATAAGAAAAATAAGGGACCCACTCAAGTTTTAGTGCTACAGCCATGCCCACAGTCTCTGCAATCTTACGCGTGCTTGTCTGAAATGCGGAATAGAGGAAAACAAGTAAATGCATGTCCAAAGAGAAAAGAGGACATACCAACGTGCACAAACTGCCTAAGCACATGACTTCAAGGCGCAATCTACTGACGACATCTTGTTATTGTTAGCAAGCATTTTTGTATTTAAAATAAAAAAAATTCGCGTGCAGCACAGTACACGTGATAGAAGTGAATACTTCTTTCACCAGAGAGAGAGAGAGACGCCGCTATATACATAATAGTGTATGGTATACGATATAGTGTGTAGCAAACACCACAAATATCTCTGTCTCTCTCCCCCTCATATTTGTTATATGCTTCATCTCTTTTGCGGGACGAAAAGAAGTATGCGGCCAAAGAAGTATTCATGTCAAAAAATAATGTTATACCTATGTAGTTCCTCAGAACTATTAGGTATTTTCGTAATGAGTTTCAATAACACTTTATTCGAGGTTATTTATCAATCAATCCTGAAGACTTATGAGTATTTTACTAGAAATGAAACAATAAAAATCAGGTATATAGTTGGAAAAAATCTTTAATTAATTTTATTGTTAAATAGTAGCATGAATAAACAATATTAATTATAATACTGGAAGATTATTTAGAGACAAAGTATTTGATCGCAACTGCTACAGAAACTTATTTAATATTTGTAAATGATGATAATAACGTAAAATAATACAAAATGAAAAGTTAAATAAAGAAAATCATATAAAGAAATTATAATAATAATAAAAAATGATAATTAATTTACCTGGTGTAATTAAGGGTGCCTGAAACCCCATGACTGTCAAAAAAATTAAGAAAAATATGTGTGAATGCCCTTTGTTTAAACTTAATTTTTACAAAACAAAAATTATGGTGTACAAAATAAGAAATGTATGTGAAAACTTAAATTTAGTAAGCTCATTCTATGAATTACGCTTTTGATATCACATTATTTATTCAATAAATATTATTGATTAAAAATACAGTATAAAAGTACTCTTTACTAGGTACTTCTCGTTTTATTCCTATTTGGATCCACCTTTTTCTACAAAAGTTTATTAACTTGTAGTATGCATGAATAACAATACACTTCTGGACATCAAATAAATCGGTTAAAACGAATTACTTTTAAAAGATGTAAACGTGAAATAAAATCGTAAAAATTTGAATCTTTTGCCCTTAATCAGCTGATTAGCGTTGTATCTGTACGTATTAAGGATTAGACCTAACTCCATTTTCGTTGTTCATTTTTGTGTATTCATATTTTTGCCAAAGTTTTCGTCATGGTTTACATAGGTAACATAATTTATTTCAGAACTTTCATTCAAACACTATTTAAAAAAAAATGGGTTTTGCCACGTGATCAAAATATTCTCTCCTTGTCTAACACAACGAAATTGATTAGCGCTATTTCACTTCCAATTTTTCACCGTCTTGTTTTGCTTTAGTGGCGAGGGCACAAAAACTGTCAACGATGTCAACAAAGTCAACGGCCATATTGCTGTCAACATATGAGGTAGAGGCAAAAAAAATAACGCATAATAATAGAATCAATTAAATAACACTAAAATGATGCAAACAGAAAAATAGAGAACAATGATAACATTATTTGTTATTTTTAATTATAGGCTGATGCTGACTTAGATCGAAACTAGTTCCAATATGGAAAATACTATGTGTTAGTGTTTTCTTTTTTGATAAAATCTTGTGACAAAAACTTTGATGTGTTTGGTTGTTTTGATAGAGCTGTCACTCCACTTTACAGATTATGTGTAAAATCAAATAATGTTGCTTCAATGCGTTGAAGCTAATGGCATATCATTTTCATTGTCTTAGTTTGCGCCGACCACAGTGTAACCTAAAGGGTCAATAGGTCAAGATATTTGATGTTCCTAAGATATCCTATCAAAATTTCAAGATTTTTCGGGAGAACTAGTCCAAGGAAGTTATCGCTTGTGCAAAAAATATTCCAAACAGATTGATATTTTCAGGGTTGCTTGAGGACTGCCTCTTGAGTATAAATCCAAACAAAATCTTTAGATCCCCGGGTATTAGAGCTACAAAAAAATTTATAAGGCAAGGTCTTTGATCATGTAAAAAAAAAATCATAAGGCAAAGTTGTTCAGCATTCGATCCTCTATAACTGGTATGAAAGTCATTTTGCTCTAAAAAAATGTTTATGGAACCACCCCTATAGCTCAAAACGTACCAAGGGTTCGAGTGTGATTTTTTCGGAGACAGTCTCCAAGCAATCCTGAAAATATCATCCTGTTTGGATTCTTTTTGCGACCCCTATAAGTCGAGTACAACACCCTGAACTAAACTATATAAATAAATAAACACGGAATCCAAAAATACAATAATTGTTATATACAGGGTTTCGAGGTCGGTTAAATTAGAGAAAAATTGCATTTTTTGATCCCTATTCAGGACCCGTTTACCATGTTGTCAAATTCTTCTTAGTTTCTGAGATATAGGGTGATTTGTGAAAAACGCCGAATTAGATTTTGTCGCATTGTTTAAAAACTATTTATTTCTGGCATACCGTTTAAATTAGAAAGTTGTTTAGGTTAAATTTCTCTACAATATTCTGACTTGAGATTTTACATTTCGTCTTTCAGCAACTACCATCAGATTTGTTTTTCTAAATACGGATCTGAATCTTTAATTTTTTTCTCTTAAAGCGTTTGTCATTGCCTTTAAAATAAGATATCAGACAGGCATGTCTGTCGACGTTTTGAGATGAGAATAACTATCATCAACATTTTTCCTTATTACCGACCTGACTTATTTCTGTGTTCGTATTTCTAACTGAATATGTTATGCAGCTCTGTTTGTTACCAACACAAGTTATAAAAAAATTGTTAAAACTACACCTATTTTAAAATTAATTTAGCTAATATTAATACGTCTTAAAACTATTAAAGCAAAATACTTAAATGTAAAAAATGCAAGAAAAAAGCAAACAAAATCTAATTCGGCGTTTTTCATAAATCACCCTGTATCTCAGAAACTAAGAAGAATTTGTTTATATGGTAAACGGATCCAAAATAGGGATCAAAAAACGCAACATTTCTTTAATTTAACCGACCTCGTACCTCTTAAGATTTCTAAGATAGCAATTTCAATTAATAGCACAGCCAACTTTACTTAACAAGCCGTGAACAAGGTAGATTTGGCAACGTCCCGTATGGTTGCATTTATTTATGGTATTTAGACAGCATAACCTATTTTATCCGTTGTTGTTTTATGTTATGTAGGTATTTTATATAATTTTATCATTGTCTTTGAGGACTTTATTAATATTCTACACAGGCGCTGGCTCTGGATTTGTTGAGAAACAATAATTATGACTTAATTTTTTTAATTAATTAAGTAATAGTGTCTGTCGAAGTGCCAGATATCCGAGCAAATACCTAGAGAATTACAAGTTATACAAGGTAAGTTTACAATATAAATGAAGAAACATTCTTCAAGAATGCAGAATGCTATACAGATTCCAAATATGTGAATTTCTAGTATATTGTTATCACAGATCGTGACACTAATTATTATTTTTATCAATTATTTTAGATGCCAAGATTATGTTGGGTACCTGGATGTAAATCAAACTATAAGAGTTCTTTAAAGAGCGAGCCACTACAAACAACATTCTGTTTTCCAAGTGCAATAATTCATACTGTTTTACAATAACAAAAAAGTCTGTAGTTTGCTGCAAACATTTTAATGTACCTAACCGAAATTGAAAGACTCAATATGTTTATCGAAAAGATCCTTCCGAAAGAAGAAACAAGGTCACTGAGAGGGAAGAAGAAATGTTTAACACGTTCAAAAAAATGACACAATAACTGATTTCAATGATATTTTGCAAAATTGTAAAATCCAACTTTGCTTAAAAGAGTGGAATTTTGAAGTGACAACTAATAATTTCTACGGTATTTGCTAAATATTAACTGTGCTGAAAATACTAACGAACATAGAAAGTGTAAAACTACGCTCCAGCATCGTGGTAAATCAAAATTTGGTAGTTCGTGGTCACATATTCGTATAAATGATTGTGAATTGTCAGCACATGACTTCCATTTCAAAAAGGTAAATTAAATCGTTGGTCGCAAATGGAAAATATTCTTATATAAGTTATAGTTTAATTGCACAGATGCCCTACATAGTGAGTACCTATATATTATAAGTTTTTTAGTTATGAAAATCATAAACATATTTGTCTTTAATAACAATAGCTAGTTTAAAATCTGATAATTTCTATATAAACTTTAATCATAAATGTAAAGGTGGAAATTTAAGTGAACACAGTTATACTACGACATTTTTAATAATAAGCAAAATTGTTTTAAATAACTAGGTACTTAAACAAAAATAGTCAATGTCGCAATTCCAATGTGAAAAAAAGAAAACTAACTAGGTACTTTTTATTGATAAGAAAACAAAGTGTATGATTATCTATTTGATTTTCATTTATAGAAAACATGTGTAAACTTAAAATACAGATTTTTTTAAAAATTATATCCCTATTGTGTTTTATTTTGACATTATTTTGTCTCCAACCTCCAGAAAATATGCCAGTTTGTTGGACGTCGACACAGACCCACTTAAACTAAACATTGCAGTGTTGCCTTTCTAACTTCACGGCTTGTAGTAGAGTAGGCTGTGGCATTAGTGAATTGCTGCGGTCTATTTACATACACACACACACGTAATGTCACAGTTAATGATCTTTGGAGTATTTTGCATGGTTTGCAAGTTTTTTTCAAAATTTTTCGTATATCAACTTATTTTAAATATGGTACGTTATATTTAATAGTGTTTTGTTAGTGTGTTAATGTGTATTTAGTGAAAAATGTGTAAAATCAAGTTTCAGATGACACTTTCAAATTAATGTGACAACTAAAATGTCAAGAATGTACAACTCGAGTCTAAATTATTGTGTATTTATGGAAATTGAAGGAAACTCCAGTTGAAGGGTGAAAAATTCAACTAAAAGGTACCTAAATATTGTAGACTAAGCTATAGATGATTTCAAAATGTTAATATACATTTGAAATGAGAAAGTTGACATCAACTATCACAATATTATAGCCTGAGAGACCTGAGTAATAACTGAAACAATCTCGTATGCTTAGTTTTCACAAAACTTCTAATTTGCTTAACATCGATTGATACTATAACAAAATATATTCCCATAAATACTACTCGTTTTAACAATTATGGTAGTAAATGTGATATCTGAAAGCGTAATTCGCGAAAGTCTAAAATAGTTTATATTAAATTTCAGAAGTAACCACAAATATAAATTATTTATAAATTCGCACAATAACATTTACTTCGGAAATTCGTTTAACAAATCTGCATAAGATGTCCAAATTAATTCAAATAAAAATAAAGTCAATATATATCTTCATGGGTTATTATTAATTTGATTTATTTTAACAATTTCATACAACATTTTTGAACATCATATACAAACTAATACATTATATATCTAAGTATTCAAAAGTTCTTACTTGATGAGACCGCAACGTCCCGAAATTATCGCGTGCCCTATAATTATCTCGACCATTGTAGCCAGCATCAGTTTGGAATTGGAAAAGTGTCTCAGCAGCATTATTTTGATGTGGACCCTTTCGCAAAGTGTTCTTTGGTGAGTGCAACTTCGGAGGCGGTTGAGGAACCAATACTGGTTCCGCATACGTCACTTCTTCTTGGGGCAGGAGCTTGGGCTCAGCTGCTATACGGCTAAAACATTAAATATTGAATGAATGATATACATACAGTAAATTATAGTAATAATAATGACTTTATTGTAAAAAAGACATTTTTACAAAAGGGGAAGTTGAAGCAGTGCTTCCTAACTTATATTGTGAAGAATCACCGGCAAAACACAGGGGCAGCTACGACGTAGCATGGCCAAACTTATACCATCATGTCCCACTACTCCACTTTTAATTGAGTCTAAGGCTTGGACTATTTTTTGTATCTCTACCATTTTATATTCGATAACATTTGGAGGCAAAGCTCGCACATGTCAGTTTTAGATTTAACGTAACCGAAAAGTATACAGGGTCGTTCTTAAAAATTGCAAGTATAGACAAAATGTCGACGTATCGGAAAACATTATTATGCGCATGAAAAATGGATCATTACTAGCCATATTTATCACCATTTCAATGATGATGTTCCCTGTCACTTATGATTTTCCAATATTATTTCCCGTGCTATTTCTTGCGTCAGTTTATGAGGATTTTCTTCAATGGACAAAACGACGTTTAATTGCCTTTATTCTGGGAAACTGGAGGTCGACCAGCTCTAGGTAGACCGAGATGTCTTTAATATTTTATCAAATTTATGTTTATATCATAAACCTAAACATATGCGGAGTTGACCAATCTGGAGGAGGATTAAAATACTCATTCAAAGAATAGAAGGACACATCAAACAGATGGCTTCATGTCATACAGGTGTCGGTCGTTCGCCTTCGGGGCATACCTAGTAGAATTAGTATAGTTATGTAGGGAAAGCCAGACAGGAGTCCATCAGGGTGATAATTACTCGATGAATTATTTCTTATTGACAAACCAAAACTTGCTCTACGCTAGTTTGGACTTTCCTACACTGTTAATGTTTAACACATGGCACCCTAACCACATGGCACCCTAACATAAACTGGCATCAAAATAAAGGAAATTTCCAGTAGCGGCTTGTAGCAGTGAAGAGTGAAGCATAACAACAAATAAAGTCTGCTATGCTATGTATAAGAGGGTTTAATTTGCATAAAAAGTTGAAAGAGGTGTCCGGTATCAAACGAGGGTATGTTCCTCAAAACCTAAATGATCGCAATGGGAACAAAATAGTGGATATCAACCAGCAACTAATGAGATGGAAGGAATATATTTCGGAGTTATTCAGTGATGAGAGATCTAACCTTTGCCTAAGTGGAGTAACAACAGGACCATCAATTACTCAAGACGAGGTATCCCCAGCAATACTAGTTGTGTGCCAAAAATGGGAAGGCACCTGGGCCAGACGAAGTGAGCACAGAAATACTTAAACTACTAGGAAATGAAGGCATCAAAGCCTTGACTTATCTTTTCAATTCCATTTATGAAACTGGCACAATACCAACTGGGTGGTTAAGATCGACTTTTATCATGATTCCGAAAAAGAGTAGAGCAACAGAATGTGGTGACCATCGTACGTAGAAATACTACGTGTAATCCACGGCAAAATATATAAAAACTTGGAAGAAAAGATCGGCAATACTCAGTTCGGCTTTAGAAACGGCTTAGGAACTAGGGAAGCACTGTTCGGAGTGCAGGTGCTGATTCAGAGATGCCGTGATGTCAACCGGAATGTGTACATGTGTGCTGTTGATTTAGAAAAGGCTTTCGGTAAAGTGCGTCACGACAAAATACCAAAAACATCTGGAATTGATGCCAAGGACATACGTATAATTGCCAACCTCTACTGGCACCAAACAGCAAATGTACGACTAGAACAACAGTTATCAGATGAGATCAACGTCCAAAGAGGAGTACGCCAGGGCTGTATTATGTCTCCCCTGCTCTTTAATTTGTACTCGGAGGAGATATTCAACGAAGCCCTTGCTGAGGCCACGGAGGGAATTGTCATCAATGGGGTAACGGTAAATAATATTAGGTATGCCGACGACACACTAATCATAGTCAATTCAAGTGAAGAACTGCAAATACTGATGAATCGTTTAATAGCCACTTGCGAACAATTTGGCTTAAAGCTTAACATCAATAAAAACAAATATATGATTATTAGTAAGCAAAACGTCATGCAAGCCGATGGCATTGTGGTTGGCCGCACGGATCTCGAGAGGATCGAAAAACTTGTGTACCTGGGCAGCAATATCAACGAACAATGGGACCCAGCCACTGAAATAAGAATCCGTATCGAGAGAGCATGGGTAACGTTTATTAAAATGAAACGCATCTTAAGCAGCCACGTCCTAAACCTAGGACTACGAATGCGAATGGTACGCTGCTATGTCTTCCCAGTGTTGCTGTTTGATATGGAAGCATGGCCGATTACCGAAGTCATGCTCAAACGCCTGGAAGCTTTTGAAATGTGGGTTTACAGGCGACTATTAAAAATCTGGCTGGACAGATAGAATAAACAACAATACTGTTATCACCCGCATGAATAAATACCTGGAAATTATCAAAACTATAAAGCGTCGTAAATTGGAATACTTTGGTCACATTATGAGACATCCCGAAAAATACGAGCTGTTACACTTAATCATAGAGGGGAAAATCCTTGGCAAGCGTGGCCCTGGTAGAAGAAGAACATCTTGGCTTAACAATCTGAGGCAATGGTTTGGAAAGTCCACATCGCAATTATTCAGGGCAGCTGTCAACAAAAACATGTTAGTAAATATAATAGCCAACATGATAACCAACCAACCAGCAGCTGATAAGTGAATGCCTAGCGATTTACTTCATTGATGGGCAATATGGAATGAAATAAATATTCAGTAAAATCCAAGTTTCCTCCATTCAAGAACCACATCTTGAGGTCCTGAGAAGGAATCCTGTGGAACACCCTAACAACTAACTACAAACCTAAGATAATTCCCCATATCCAAGCAGGACAATTCATGATTAGAGACTCCCGGCAGGCAAAAACATTTTAAATACAATTCAAACTGTAGAAGATTTTAGTATTCTTCTGCTTAAACATTCTTCAATCTTAAATGATACAAAAATTAGTTATGAAAATAATCCATGATATTCAAGGCTTTCATTTTTCCTTTCCCATTGCTATCTAACAATTTTCGTCTATCCAGCAGTCACCATTGGTATAGTCTCAAGTTTCAAGTGGATAAACACTTTAATTATTTACTAACCTGTTCATATTTTGTCGTTGTTCAAAATATTCATACTCTGTATCCGGGTAAGGTAAATTGTCATCTTCATCTTTATGACATTTCCTGCCGCACAGGTAACCGGCTATAAAGCCAACAACCAAAGCGGATACAGCACCCGCCAACACAGCCATTATCAGTGTTTCCACAGTGTATTGATTTGGACTGGATTCTGTTGCTGTTACTGAAGGTCCTGCAAAATATAATTTTTTTGTGAGGTAAATTGTTATTCAAATTAAAACTAATAAGTAAATACATCCCATCTCTAAAACTAAGAACTTTCAGAATAAAGCAGATAGTGCTGCTCGTTTGAATTGAACCTTTATCATATCCAAATAAGGGGCTGCCGAGACCTATAAAAACAACTCCTTTAGGATCATTCTTACCTGTATTCTCATAAGGTTTATCCGGAACAATATTAATCACTTGACCTTCATCTTTATTCGACATATGATCCATATTAAACTTTGGTGTTGAACTTAACCCACCAACAGAACCAGCATCCTTAATCTTCGATGGGGGACAAGCTGTGTGTTCTCCAGTAGCAACACTTTGGAAAAAGTAGCTCTCTTCGCCCCATTTGCCAACGCCCTTACTTCGACATTTACCTTGGACTTTGTCCCAGGCACAGTAAGGATCTTGTAGAGCCACACATTCACTAAAAAATAAAATAATTCTTAGATGCATGCGCAAAAACGTTGAGTGTCCGTTATTAATCGTCAGTTTTAATTAGAATTTATTAAACACATTTCCTTGTCCTGAAGATGATTTAATATAATTTCCAAAACTCACCTGCAACTTGATATTTTATTACTGTCACATCGATGCAATCGTAGCGATTGCACTTCCGAGTCCGCGACCACAATCAATCGACCGTCTTCTTTACCATTTTTCGTGCCTTTCATAATTTTCAACCCCCGCACTGGTACATGAACTGGAAATATTTGGATTTCTTCGACAACCACTGGTCGGACACCATGGCGTTTCTCAGCAGACAGTCCGTTAACGGCTTTAATTATCTTGCCATTATCTAAACAGAAAATGGAAATGGAAACAATTTGGTATTAGTGCTAATTTTAGTTAATACAAGCGGCCAATAGACTTAGTTGCAATCCTCGAGACAATAGTTCAACCTTAAAAAGAAACTGAGATCGAATGGAATATACATTTCTTGCATCTCTATTAGTGCCAGAAAAAATGTATCCGTTCGAGTAACAATATATGCAGACGGGCTACAATTTCAATAATAATGAAAAAAGTTCAATGACCCAGTTTTATACGGAGTGGAACATGTGCACTAACCTCGTTCCATAGGCGTGCCAAATTTAGCAAAATTGACTGCATTGTAAATTTCACAAGATAATCGTATACCTAATACTAATTAAGATGGATATGTTAATAAACACCTAAGAATAAGTAGATGCCCATGTAGTTCAGTTTAATAATTCTAGTACTAATCAAGCCAACCAATAATTATAAATGGTTGGAGCCATATGACTTCGTTGAAGCCCCATTTAGAGGACACTGTATCTTCAAAAATTGAGGTTTGAAGGATGCTGGCAGGGGTACTTTCTGGATCTGTGCTTTCTTTACACAAAGTTGATACTCAGACAATGAAACAATTGTATGCTTAGTCTTCCCGAAACTTCTAATCTACCATCGACCAACATACGACCCTGTATACAGTGTGTCCAAGATAAGAATGGGATAGCATTGGAATCTTGGAAATGGTACGGGTTACAATGTCGGTTTAATTAGAGAAAAGTTGCACAATTTAAACACCTTATTGGTATTTTCAAAATTAAACTAACTTTAGCCGTTTTCGAGAATTTTTGAAAAAACGATTTTAGTTTTTATTTATTTCTGACATTATTCTTACAAATAGAAAAAAATGAAAAGCACTTTGTTGTTGTTACTTTTTGAAGAGAAAAATATAGCGATACGATTTCTGACATTATTTTTACATATATAAAAACAATAAAAGCAGTTTCTCGTTGTTACTTTTTGAGGATAGTAAGATAGCGGTGACAAATTTTCACTACAACGTTTTGTTTTTGAAAAACCATCATCAACTTCGTTTTTTTAAATACTACCCTGGATTTTTTATTGTCAAATTTAAATCTATTTTCAAATCAAAAATAGGTTAGTTTTCAGTATTTTTAGCAATTATTTAAACTTATTCAAGAAAAATCGCCAAAGTTTGGCACTTATTATTCGTAAAACCATCATCAACTTATATTCATGAAGTAGTCCATATTTCTGTGGAGTCTCAATTTAATGAGGGGAATTATACTATACTGTCTTCTTCTCACTAAATCTCACTATATATTTTCACAGATCTGATTGGATCCTAGGCATAATTGGGTTGTTGTAAAATGTTATATTCATAAAACTACTTTAACTAAAGGAACATTATTTATATAAGATTTGTGTTGTCTTTTTGTAGATCATTTTAACTTTTCTGATTAAACAAATATTTATAGAATTTCGATTTTTCTTTGATTAGTACAATTATAGTTTGTCTTATTCTGGAAATTAGAAAGTAAGGTTATAAGAATCAGAGATGCAAAACAACTAGACTTTACATTGTTGTTAGTTTGGAGGGTAAGTGCAGGTAATTGACACGTTAAGTACAAGCTCTTATTATTTGTGTTCTCTGTATGATTCGTTTCTATGTTGATGGACTAATAATGTGTTGGAAGAAGATGCAGAATAGTTGGTATAATCGTCTCATTCTTGGTTGTCGGTGGTGTCATTTGTGAAGTTATTATTTGTTAGGTTATGTTGGTTGGTGGTTATGTTGTTCTTGTTTATAAATTTGAGACTCTTGAAGAAGGAAACACAGACAATCAAGATCTGTGAAAATATATATTGAGATTTAGTGGAGAAGACAGTATAGTATTATTCCCCTCATCATCAACTTAGTTTTTTCAATACGGCCCTAGATTTTTTATTGTTAGATTTAAAGCCATTTTCAATTCAAAAATAGGTGGTATATCACACATATAATGGTTTAAACAAGTTTTCAGTGTTTTTTATTCAAGAAAAATCTCCATAGTTTGGCACTTAACTGACTGGATGCAGTAGTAGGTTTAGCAAATATTTGACCATTTATTTCTGTCTCAGTACCACATTTTATTCTGTACGCGGTTTTTTAAATTTAGTTGAAATTTTTGTGCTTTTTGAAGTTATTAAAAAAACGCGTTTCTCAGATGAATGTTTTACGCAAAATAAGTGCCAAACGATGACGATTTTATAATTTTAAATAACAGCTCAAAAACACTGAAAACTTTTTTAAACCATTACGCGTACCACCTATTTTTGAATTGAAAATGTCTTTAAATTTAACAATAAAAAATCCAGGGCTGTATTTACAAAAAAACAAGTTGATGATGGTTTTTCAAAAACGAAACGTTGTAGTGAAAATTTGCCAACGTTATCTTACTATCCTCAAAAAGTCACAACGAGAAAGTGCATTTATTTTTTTTTATATACACGGATAGATTTTGGAAGAGGAAAAACTTTTTTATTTGTCGATTTAGAAGAAAAAGTCATTCTTTATAAAAACGTCTGCTTGTGTCGAAACTACAATTTCAAATGCCAAATTTACGATTACTATACAGGATATATCAAAAATAACATTTTTAATGATTTTGATTTTTTTGTTTTTTTTAATTTTATGAAAATATTTTCAAAACCGTGATTTATTACACCAATTGTGCAAAAAACACTTATAAACTTTTTTCTCAAAGTGGTTAATTTCATAGGTACTATTAAAATAATAAAATTAAAAAAACAAGAAAATCAAAATCATTAAAAATATTATTTTTGATATACCCTGTATAGTAATCGTAAATTTGGTATTTAATAATAATAATAAAAGGCTTTATTGTAAAAATAAACATTTTACAAATGGCGAAGTTGAAGTTAGTTTATACTTCTTAACTTAACCTAAGTATCAATTAATTAATCACAAATACCATCGAACAAGTCAATTATTAATAGGTAATAGCAATAACAATAAACACAAAATGAAAATAAAACAAAAACACATCAATCTTAGACTTCAATCAACTTCAATCAACTTTATACAAATCTGTGTATCAGATTCTTTACTGTTTGCTTAAAACGATATCCCTTTAACAGTTTTACATCATAGGGCACCTTGTTATAGATACAAGCTACATTATACGAGAAGGATCTTTCAAAAATTCCCGTCAAGTGCATAGGCGGTGTTATAGTATATTTATTTTGTATATCTATATTGTGTATTTTATTTGTATTTGAAATTGTAGTTTCGACACAAGCAGACGTTTTTATAAAGAATGACTTTTTCTTCTAAATCTACAAATAAAGAAGTTTTTCCTCTGCCAAACTCTATCCGTGGACACATTGTATGTAAAAATAATGTCAGAAATAAATAAAAACTAAAATCACAAAAAATCGTTTTTCCAAAAATCCTCGAAAACGGCTAAAATTAGTTTACTTTTGAAAAGGTGTTTAAATTGTACAATTTGCCTCTAATTTAACCGACATTGTAACGCCTCCTTTCCAAGATTCCAAAGGTATCTTGGACACAGTGTATGTCCCACTACATCACAATATCCTAACAGTGTCCAAACAAAAATTATTCATGTTGTGAAAACCATTTACAATTTTTTATTTTGTTATTTATATTTCACACAATTAGAATTAATATATTGTCATAAATAAAATATACACATCTATAATTTATTATTAATAATAAAAGAATATCATTTTTATATGACAAAAATTCCCATTCATATAAACGGTTTCATGGACAGTTTTACAATTTATGAGTCCGACCAGAAATGCTATAAACTAGAAAAGTTATGAATAAAAATTGACTTTTTATTTTTTCAACTATCGTAAAACGAAACATTTATAATCATTTAGGTATTTTATTCTTTTATATATATTTTTTATTTATTCCTTTATTTTTTTAACGAGTTCTGTTTTTTTATTTTCCCAATAATAAGCTGAAAAATGCCGGGTTTATATTTAAGGGGATTAACTCCAACTACCAACACTATTGAAAGCAATGTCGAATTTTTTAAAATTCATCTAAAGCTTACTTGGGCAAAACCTAGTGAACTTTGTAATTTTTTAAATATATGAGTAAAAACTTACCAGTTCCGATGAACAAAACATCATAAGTTTTCCCACCTGGGACTCGTACTTGTGGATCAACAGCAATTTGGGTAAAGCGATAGCTGAAATAAAACATAATCAAATTATTAGCAACAATTCATAATATCATAAATAACAAATAAACTTACTGAAAGCTAGTTCGAATAACAATGGGTTCACCAAAAAAGTTCGGCACACTTTCATCCATTAACGAGTGTGTTTTGATGAAGTTCAGTGTCAAATCTGGTAGAGTGCGGCTGTCATTGTGACATTGGCCTGGTCTTGGATCGGGGACTTTGTTACTGGCTACCTGTAAAACAATAATAATTATAGATTCGTATGTATTTTTTGGGTTTACCCACATGAAATTGTAATCGGTCACGAGTTTAATGATTAAGATGGGGAAAATTGTGGAGTACTTTCATTTGTTTCTCTTATTTTCAATAGAACTCTCACCATATTCGAAAACAATGGATAATGATTCTTATTTAATATTGAACTGATATTGATTGCATTTATTTTCATAGTATTTAATATCAATAGTGTTTATTTATTTTAAGAATTTAAAGTATACTTGGACAGAGTGAGTTAATTTTTTTTCCGAAATATTTAATCAGTTTTTTTATTGTTTTGTTTTGTAACGTATTTATTTGGTTGTTTTTTTTTTGTTTTTTCCTCTTGGTTTGATATGTATCTCATTTCAATTAATTCGAAAATGTATTTCTTGATTTTCCTGTAAGTGGGTTTAACCTGTTGGGAAATGCTTATTATTATTATTATAAAACAAATTCACATGCGGCATTCGGAAAGGGGTAACCTCGAGAAATGATGAATCAAACGACAATGCCCAGTGTAAAGTTCCACCAGGCAACGTAGATGACATCTACTTATATCCAAGAACTGTCTGGATATTGATTTCGATGGACTCCTGCAAACTAACCAAGTTTGGATGCTCTTAACAAAACTGGACTCTTTTACGTCATACTTCCGACGTCAATGTAGCTGCAACGGAATTTCAGAATCGGATGCGATGAATATTATTATGCCGGTTTACAAAAAGAGATATACAGGGTATCCAATTTAAGAATGGAATAGCATTGGAATCTTGGAAACGGTAGGAGTTACAATGTCAGTTAAATTAGAGAAAAGTTGTACAATTTAAACACCTTTTAAATGGTGTTTTCAAAGTAAAGTAACTTTAGCCGTTTTCGAGAATTTTTGAAAAAACTATTTTTTGCCATTTTTGCTTTTATTTATTTCTGACGTTATTTTTACAGATATAAAAAAATTAAAAGCCTTTTCTCATTGTTACTTTTTGAGGAGAATAAAATAGCGTTTAGAAATTTCCACTACGACGTTTCGTTTTTGAAAAACCATCATCAAATTCGTTTTTTTAAATACGGCTCTGGATTTTTTATTGTTAAATTTAAATCCATTTTCAATTCAAAAATAGGTGGTATATTATATGTAATGGTTTAAACAAGTTTTCAATATTTTTAGCAATTATTTAAACTTATTCAAGAAAAATCGCCAAAGTTTGGCATTTTGCGTAAAACACGCATCTGAGAAAGTCGAGTTTTTAATATCTTTAAAAAGCATAAAAATTTGATTTATTTTTGAATTGAAAATGGCTTTAAATTTAACAATAAAAAATTCAGGGCCGTATTTAAAAAAACGAAGTTGATTATGGTTTTTCAAAAATGAAACGTCGTAGTGAAAATTTGTAAACGCTATCTTATTCTCCTCAAAAAGTAACAACAAGAAAGTGCTTTTAATTTTTTTATATCTGTAAAAATAACGTCAGAAATAAAAACGAAAATTGCAAAAAATTGTTTTTTCAAAAATTCTCGAAAACGGCTAAAGTTACTCTACTTTTGAAAACACCATTTAAAAGGTGTTTAAATTGTACAACTTTTCTCTAATTTAACCGACATTGTAACTCCTATCGTTTCCAAGATTTCAATGCTATCCCATTCTTATCTTGGACACCCTGTATACTTGATATCCTAGTATACCACTGAAGATGATAATTTATTTGTCGAAACATCTATGGTTTTGATTGAATTGAATTGAAATTATACGAGATTTATTTGTGGAGTAGACGTAATTTCATTCATCCTTAAGATCTAAAAGGTTCTCTTATCCTTCTTGGTATCCGTTGGACCTCATACAGGACATTAGGGAAAATATCCTAGGTATGTTGAAAAATGCTTTAAAATTTCCCAACCCAACCTAACCTATTTTCGAATTACAAACAAATATAAACAAAATTAATGAAAGTATTAACTTCCTTTGAAGACAAAAGTAAGTAAATTGTTTGTCTTTTATTATTTTTTCTTAGATATTTTAAATATATGAATATCTTTAATAATTTAGTAATAAGTTTCTTTTAACACCTGATAACATAAAATATTGGGTTGTTCAGTTAATTTGATGCTAAAAAGCTAAATAAAGTTCTCATTTCCGTCTTTATATAGAAAACTAAAGCTTATAGTATAGTCATGGTATTAGCCAGTGAAGTAGTTGTTTTGCCTTGTTCTCTAAGTGTATATTTTATATAATGACAATCGCGATAGCGGGTCTAATATCGAACACATATAAATATCTTATTTTTTCGACACTCGGAATTTTCCAAGAGCCCCTCCTCGTGAGACGTTAAATCAAACGACAATGAACGGTGCGTATAGTCCAACCAAGCAACTCAAATTCGTTTTTTTGATAGTTTTCACACAACCTTTTTTAGACAAGCCATTATTAAGTAAATTTGACAAGGTTGAGAACCAGCGATGTGGGTATTACATCAGTGCTTTATGAGCTTAATTAAAACAGTTTTTTATAAAACTAGTAGTGATAAGTGTGTATCAAACTAATAACCGGTTTTCTAGTTCCCAAAGATGATAATTTAAAACAGAAATGGCTACAGGCTATTCCTAGATCTAATTTTAGCCCGTCAAAGATCGCGGTAGTTTGTTGTAAACACTTTCCTGAGAGACAAATTATACGAGTGGACCTTCAACCGCATGGAAGTTTAACAAAAATTCCCTAAACCTAAAAATTACCAAAATTGCAATTTACGATGGAAGTTGAGAACAAAATAAAAACAAAATGGTATACAAAGCCAACTTGGTCCCAGAGATATGTCAATTATAATTTCTGTCACCCCATCAGTCACAAAAAAAGCTTGCAGATAGAGCGATTAAATTTACGGAGCCCGAATATCGAGAAGAATGTATTACCAAGGCTAAAAATGCTCTCTTAAAAAATAATTACCCAAAAAATGTAATAAACAAAATCTTGGAAACAATGCATTTCCGGACGTATGTTTATGCGAAAATATCTCTCGCGCTAGTATAAGCTCTTCGTAAATGTCTCTCGGAAGAGAGTGTAACGAAATTTATTTCTATAACCAAACCCTTGTTTCCAAATGCCATAGGATGACATATAGATGGCGTTACTAGAATTTTTGCCATATGATTTTTATTTAGTAATAACCTTCAAACGATACGTGTATAAATTTGACAGCAATCTGACTATTGATTCGTGACTTATAGCATTTTGTGTGAAGCAACGTTTGTAATTGAAAAAAAAAATGGAAAAAAGTGAATTTCGAGTTATGATAAATCATTGCTTTTTGATGAAAAAAATACAGTGGAAACCAAACAATGGCTTGATGAACATTATCCGAACTCTGCTCCATCGAGACAAATGGTAGAGAAGTGAATTGCTGAATTTAAACGTGGTCGTAACAGCACAAAAGATGCAGAGCGCAGTGGACGCCCAAATGAGGCTGTTATTCCACAAAACGAAGCAGATTGCCCCGAATGCCGCAATGATCAAGTTTATGCCTTCTATGAGGTAGTCTGTCAAAGGCCTTACAGAAATCGAAGTACACAACATCAATCGGCTCTCGTCCATCTAAAGCTAAGGACCATGAGTTGACGCAGCTCAGTAAGTTAGATGTCGTCGATCTGCCAGGCAGAAATCCCTGCATATTGTCCGAGAATTTCCTCGTTCTTATAAGAAATTCTGTCATTTCCTGCGATATTAATTTCTCCATTATTTTGTAAGGAATGGATGTTAAACTTACTTGCCGATAATTACTTGGAATTAATTTATTTCCCTTCTTAAACATAGGAATAACGAGAGAATTTTTCTATGAAGACGGAACTTGTCCCTCCACAATCGAGCTCTTCAAAACAGATTAGAGGAACGACGGTTGTAGCGTTTTTCACAAACAGAGGATGTACTCCGTCAGGGCCTGGTCTTTCTTTAAGCTGACTATAGTCTCCAAAACTTTTTCTTCTGTTATATCAATTGAAGTCAAAGAATTGTCGTTACGAGGGACAAATTGGTTATGAACGATCGTAAATTGAAGGTGCACGCGCTAGCTGACATTGTAAACACATCAGATGGTAGTGTTTTTACCATTTTACACGAACATATGGGTATGCGAAAGCTCTGTGCAAAGTGGGTGCCGCGTGAGCTCACAGTCGACCAAAACAACAACGAATTGATGTTTCAGAGGAGTGTTTAGCGTTGTTAAACCGCAATAAAATGGAATTCTATCGTCGATATGTGACAATGGATGAAATATGGCTTCACTATTACACACCAGAATCCAAAAGACAGTCAGCTGGATGGACAGCAATCGACGAACCGAATCCAAAGCGAGCAAAAACGCAACAGTCGGCCGGTAAAGTGATGACGGCTGTATTTCGGGATGCGAATGGAATAATATTCATCGACTACCTCCAAAAGGAACTACCAATAACAGCGACTATTACTACGCACTTTTTGATCGATTGAAGGCTGAAATCGCAAAGAAACGGCCATACATTTGCAAAAGAAAAAAGTGTTGTTTCACCAAAACAATGCACCGTGTTACAAATCGATGAAAACTTTGGCAAAATTGAATGAATTGGGCTTCGAATTGCTTACCCACCCACCGTATTCTCCAGATTTAGCCCCCAGCGAGAAATTTACCATTGATGATTTACTCAATCGCATCCACCAGAAACTCGATCTGGATATAAGTGACAGTCAGTTTGGCTTTCGCAAAGGATTAGGTACAAGAGAAGCACTATTCGCATTCAACGTAATAGTGCAGCGATGCCTAGATGTTAATCAGGACGTATATGCCTGCTTCATCGACTATAATAAGGCGTTTGACAGGGTCCGCCACGACCAGTTGATGGAAATATTACAATGTAAAAACCTAGACCACCAAGACCTGCAAATCATCTCAAATCTCTATTACAACCAAAATGCCACCGTCAAAGTAGATCAACAAAATTCTGGCACCATCTCAATAAAGAGAGGTGTACGTCAAGGTTGTGTTCTGTCACCTATTTTGTTTAATGCCTATTCTGAAGAGATTCTAAAAAGGGCAATGGAAAATGACAGTGCAGGAATAAAAGTAAATGGAGTGCCGCCTATAGTTGTTCTAAGATACGCTGACGATACCGTAATTTTAACGGAAAACCTGGAAGATCTACAAAGAATCATGGACAAACTTGTTCGATATAGCGAAGAATACGGCCTTACACTCAACGTAAACAAAACAAAGTTCATGAAAATAACAAAGAAGGCCCAGACTAACAACGAACAGATAATCGTCAAAGGTGAACCCATCGAACAGGTAGAGAAGAACACTTATCTTGGAACAACAGTTACTTGTAATAACGATTACACGAAAGAAATAAAAGCACGCATAGAAATAGCAAGATCCAATTTCAATAGCATGAAAAGAGTTTTGTGCAATAGAGGTCTAAGCCTAAAACTGAGACTGAGACTAGTTAGATGTTATGTTTTTGCCACTCTGCTTTACGGCGTCGAGGCATGGACTTTGAACGCAGAAATAACCAAAAGACTAGAAGCTTTTGAAATGTGGGTGTACAGAAGAGTATTGAAGGTGCCATGGGTCGATCGGATACCTAACTTAGAAATACTTGAACGACTAAACATAGAAAGAGAGTTATTAATAACAATTAAAAGCATAAAACTTCAGTATCTGGGCCATGTGACTCGTGGACCAAGATATGCCTTACTTCAATTGATAATGCAGGGAAGGATCAAAGGTACAAGAAGCGTGGGTAGAAGAAGGATATCCTGGTTGAGAAACTTGAGAGAGTGGTTTGGATGTTCCTCGATAGAGCTTTTTAGAGCAGCTGCATCCAAAATAAGAATTGCCATGATGATCGCCAATCTTCGTCGCGGAGATGGCACCTAGAGAGAGAGAGAAATTTAAGTCCAATGATGAAGTAATCGCTGAAACTGAGGCCAAAATTTTGTTTTTTTCTTACTTATCCTACGAACTTATGGAATGACCTGTTAAGTAGGAAATTATGATCCTAGTTTGCCGTGAATACAAATATCTAAATCCCAAAAACTTCTGCGATATTATACCTACCTATCGTGCATATAGATACGTATACAGAACAGAAATCGACCAAACAAAAATTTAAATCAAACAATCTAAATTCGAGCGAAAAACTTTTTCCGTTACTAAGACAATAACATCCTCTGTTTTATTCAATATTAAAATCTTTATGGTTAGACAGTTTCATTATAAATTCGCGTGCAAGTCAAACAATCCGTGAAATACAAAAGAAGATGGAGGAGAACGAAAAAAAAAACAAAATAAATAAAAAAATAAAAGGAAATAATATCTACTACTGTTTTGGTATGGTTGTTAAATTTTTAATGGTCGCGAAAGGAAATGTAGCAAACTTCATTTTTATTATAATTTTCTGAAAAAATAAAATAAATATATAATGATAAAAAGGAACGTGGGTATATCTACTTTGGGGAGCTGTTGCTTAATTTGAAGCTATGCTGAATATAAATGCAGTAGCTTGAAATTTATGTTAGAGTGTAACTCTTTTGTTTTTTTTACTAAAACATTTGGACTTTTTATTACTTATGCAAAGAGTTTCACCGTTTTTTTCGGAAAAGTTATTTATGTACGCATTATTCAAACAGATTAATTAAGAATGTTACTCCAAATCTGGCATAATCAAAGGCTAAAAACTCCATCAAATAACATTTTGACGTTTATTTTCTCACATGACATTTGATTAATTTGACATTGATCCGGCCAAAAGGATAATTTTGGGTGTGATTGCAGATTTTGCAGCTCCAGGATCTGGTATAGTGTATCCAAAGTCAATGTAAAATATATAAATATAAGGATTCTACCGGGGCTATCCTATATATAGTAAGCAGTTCAAAATTCCTATCATTAAGCAGCGGTCAGATGCGAAAAACCTTTGTCGAAATGAATCACAACCAGCATAAACTTTGTGATTTTCATATAGGACGCAAAATAAAAATAATCTTTGACTGTGCCTATGTTTCGTTCTATTATCTGAACCTCTTCAGGACTACATACTCTCACCCAAATATTTAATCATATACCAGGATGGTAATATAATTACAAAATAAAATAAAACGAACAAAAAACTAATCTAAAACCCTTCGACAAGGAGTCATTCCAAAGACTGCCGTAAAACGATTTTAGCGTGGTCGCATTGATAAATATCTAACGCAGCGTATATTAAGAGTCAGAATGGAGCAATACCTCTTATGCTCTTTCGGTGTCAAAGTAGAGTTCCACAGGGAACTATGATGGGACCAATCTCAGAAAAATAAATAAAAATAGCAGTGGCATAACAAGAAACTAATCACAAAAATGTTTGTAGCCTACATAACCTTTACATTTTTACTAATAAAATCTAACACTGTTGCCAATTGTTCGTTTTATTCATAGAATCAGAACTCGTATTTCACATCCCAGTGTAAATTTTTATTAGGGTTTGTCACAGTGTTCTTACATTGCAGAACTATACAATATTTATAATATTTCTTTTTGTATTCGGCTTCCATTACATGTTCAAAAAATATTTAATGTCAAGAAATTAATCAAATATAATATGATTCACAAAAATACAGTTCTACGGATATAAATGTGTGGCTACCCCGCGGAGGGATTTGTTTATATTTACACGTCACGTTGACGTCTGGGGTGTTAGTAGTGCTTCGTACAGTTTTATAACGCGAATTAAGTGAATTTTACGAGACTTCCACTTCACTGCATTTGTAGTGTGTAAAACTGGGTTTCCTTTAAATAATGGGGAGAAAAAAGTGCTTAGTTTGCATGTCGAGTGATTTTCCGAGTAAGGTTACGTGTCAAAAGTAAGTACAATGGCGTAGATTTTGGGATTTTGCAGAGATAGTAGTTAACATGAGTTGTTTAAATATACTATACACCTAGTTGCAAAATAGACAGTAATATAATAAACAAAAATAATTGTAAATTTATAAAATGCTTTATATTTCATAATTTCTTAATAAATAGTAGCATATCATCATACATGTATAATGATATGCACATACCTTTAAGTAAGTACCTTACGATAAAGAGAAGATATGGGATGTGGTCCAAGTGGGCATTATGATCCTATATATTCTATTCATAGCACTTATTCATGTTTTATTTATAGTAAGTACAATAATTCTTGTAGGTTTCCCAGTGATCAAGCCGTTAGAAGAGAGTGGTGTACTTCTCTTGGTTTAAGTTGTGAAAGGGTCACTAAAAGTTCTTATGTTTGCTCACAACATTTCAACCAAGGAGACATTAGAATTTTTGGAACACAAACATGCATATCGCACACAGCCATTCCTGTTCGCTATGTTCAGTAAGTTAATATTTTTGTGCGATTAGAAGTATTACAATTTATTGAAAATATTGTTTAACAGATTATCCGCTGGATTAGCGTCTACAGATGAGGTTGCAAAAATCTATCGGGTGAAGACAACGTCGATTCTAAAGGCGTACAAAAAGACACAATCCTCTTGGAAACAACGTGAGAAGTTCCAAACTACTTGCAGACACATAAAGCAACAGACCAGACGAGAAAGAATAGATGATAGATATACCTTCAGGACATAGGCCTTCTGAAACGAAAGGAGAGCTCCTGGAGGAACAGAAGCCTTCCCTCCAGAAATCTGCGATCAGATAGCTCCTTTCACCGGAGAGGTTTTAGTGGGTATTAGCTGGGACACCTTCCCATGCTTGAGTCGCCACACTCACCTGGATAACAGGTGGTCGTGCCTAAATCCATTTCCTCTATAAAAAAAATGCTGGTGAGTCTAAACATTATTATTGTTAGTTTTTATCGTTTGTGTTGTCTTTATATACGTGTTTGTATAATCATTTATATTGTAGATTTGTATTTTGTTTTATGATAATTCACGTACTAAAATTGTATTTTTTTTAATACGTAGAATATATTAATATATCTAATAATTTGAGAACCGTCGAAATAGTTTTGTTGGATTCATAATAATGGTTATCTTGTCTAAACCTAGTAGAAACAGATTCAGCTTCTCAGGTCTAGGACAGATATTTTCATAATATAGAAAGTGTTTCCTTTTAATCCCAGACATCTATTATTTAATAAATTATATTTGAAAAAAATGCGACAGTTCCTGCGTAGGTATGTATTTATTATTGGAAACTACAACCACGATTTCAAAAGAATTATACTACGCCACTGGCTTTTGTTTACAACACTCCTTCTGTCATTAAAAAGGTAAATATTGACCTTTATGTTATGAAGACAAACATTGAAATTAGATGACATTTCTATTTTTATTCATTTTTCTGAGGGACCGTTTCAGTTTTCATTGTACAGGGTGAGCAGAACCGATAGAAAAATTCTGAAAAGAGGCTCTGAAATGGTATTAAGTAAGCTCCATTTTAACCCATATTTGATTTTTTTTCCAAATTTGGAAACTGAACTAAATGACGTCATCAACTTTTGACAGAAACATACCTATGTTTTTGCCTAGTTCAAATGAGCAATTTTTGTAAAAAAAATATTTGCTATCTTTATTCGTGAAAAAAATATATGAAAATTTGTAGAAAAAACTAATTGGCAACCGTCACAACTTTTAAGCAAGTAGGCTTTGGAAACAAACTGCAATTATATATGTCAATAATTAAACTAATGGTTGAGAAATAGTTTGTTTTATTGTCATCATTGTCAATCGGTTCTTTCAGCATGTCTTGTGGACAGACGAAAGCCGTTTCGGTTATTGAGCTAATGAAAATACGTATTTTGTCAATCTGATTGAAAACCAAGGACATTTTGGCATTAAGGTTTGGTGTGGTATCATTAACAGGCATTTAATTGGTCCATACTTTTACGAAGGTGAACAAATTTGAAATTTCTTCAAGAACAAGAAGTTGCTCTTGAAGAAATTTTAAATTTGTTCACCTTCGTAAAAGTATGGACCAATTAAATGCCCGTTAATGATACCACACCAAACGTTAATGCCAAAATGTCCTTGGTTTTCAATCATATTGACAAAATACGTATTTTCATTAGCTCAATAACCGAAACGGCTTTCGTCTGTCCACAAGACATGCTGAAAGAACCGATTGACAATGATGACAATAAAAAAAAACTTTGTTTTCTGTTGTTGTTAAACAAGCCCATTTCAAATATATGCGATCCCGCTTAAGGGAGTATCGGTGCATCTTTGTGTTGGTAGTTGCTTTATGGAGTCAGTGACCTCCCAGGCAGCCGATATAGGAACTGTTGTTCACTCGGCGTACTACCAACGAAAATTAGATGTCGCCAAACACATCCTTTTACAAATATATTTGGTCTATAGACCAACTTTGAAAAATCATAAAAAATTAAACAGTCCTGCTGCGCGACTGAGCTTTGTATATGCCAATAGGACATCTATTCTGAATCTATCAGGGTATATAAGAAATCGAGAACGGTTCTAGTAACCCCAGGGTAGGTCATCAAGTAAAAGTCTACACCCTACCAAATATAGACCAACTTTGAAAAATCATAAAAAATAAACAGTCCTGCTGCGCGACTGAGCTTCGGATATGTCCCTTGGACATCTATTCTGAATCTATAAGGATATATAAGAAATCGAGAGGGGTTTTAGTATCCCCAGGGTAGGCCATCAAGTAAAGTATAAAAGAAATCGAGAGAGGTTCTAGTAACTCCAGGATAGGTCATCAAGTAAAAGTCTAAACCCCACCAAATATAGACCAACTTTGAGTTGAGTCTTTGTTCTCGAAAATGTGCCATACCAGGGAAGAGCAAATATGTTTTTCCAGCATGACGGAGCGCCGCCCCATAAAGCAAGAATCGTCCAAGAATTTTTAAATGATATTTTGGTGTAATATTGGAAAACTATAAATGGACCGATACATCACGTGACCAGACTTCTTTCTGTGGGGAACTTTGAAAAATAAAGTGTATAAAACGCCAATCCATAAAATTTAAAGGAAAAACTTAGAAATGCATGTAATGAATTCTCATGAGAAATGTTATGTAAGGCCTCAGCCGGTGAAGTAAGGTGGAGATTAGATATGTAAGTGTTAGGCAGTAGGAGGGAATTTGTTGTACTGATCCTATACTTAATTAGTTGATTTAAACATAGTTTTAGGCTCAGCATATTATTATTTTGGGGCATTAAAATAGATCTTACCGGAAGCCAATTGGCATTCATTTCTGATTGTTCCTTAAAGTTGCCTTCAAAAGTATCAGTAATATCTTGCAAACTGAACGCACAAACTGCACTTCCAGATATGCTATTTGGTGGTGTTGTAAATGTTCCATAAATTAATTGGGCCGATAAATCCCCATATTTGCCATCGATCAAATCTGTGGTAGATTCTGCAAAAAAAAAAACAAACATTTATACACTCGCAACTATAAGTATTATAGCGAGATATCTAATTTAATTTTTATTAAATACAATTAAACATTTCTTTTGCTATTTGCGACTGAGCTTCAATTTAAACGAATGTTTAATGGCCTTGTAAAACTGATGATGCAGAAACATGTGAACACATGTGTTCATGAATTTTAAAACTGTACAAATATATTTTAATGTGTAATGTTTGTTCTGTATGTCTGTATTTTCAAAATTAACGAAAACTAAATTTAAAAACTAGACAAAGTAAATAATAACAGCAAATTACAAAAGTAATACTCAGTCTCCCATCTATAAAGCTTTTAAAATCCATTTTTCCTCTGATGTACTTATTTATTTGCTGCAATGTTTTCACAGTTTTCCTTATACTTAATATAAACTTTATAGTGTCTTTCATGCTTTGTTCGAAACATTTTATAGAGCACCATTTTCTACATTATACAGCTGATATAAAGCAGAAGAAGCCAAATTAAGATTTTTACGAGAGACGACTAAGTAAAATAATGATTAAACATTTTTGTAGCAATGTGCGAGACAGTGATAGAAGCATACTTCGCTATACTACCTACTAAAATGGCAATTAAGATGTTTTATTGGCGTTCAGAATTGCCGGCAATTAAACGTAGGGAAAACTATAAATGGTAATAATAATGGGATTTGAGGAAATGCTTCTGCTGTAGAATTAAGAATTGCGAAAAGAATTAGTTGTGCATTGTTAAAATATTTTGATGTTGTGGAGAAATACTACTCGAAGACTATACTCTAAGTTCATTTGAAGTTCTTGGTACTCCGTCCTAAATCTATTTTAATTTATATAAAAAATTTAGAGGATCTCTCAAGCGAGGTCTTCTTGAAAAGAGTTATTATTCCGTCGAGGAATATTTTCCGATGTTTTCTTTTTGTTTTTTAATGTAATGTAATTGAACTGTTTTTGTTTTCTTTTGCTACTTTGATTTTGTTGTGAATTAAATTAAATTAAAAGAGTGGAATAATGCACAAGGTTGGATTGTAATATTGCAATGTAAATTATTTTTGTATTTTATGTTTGTACTATAAATAATTTATTTATTTATATAAATGTTGTGTGTTTGTGTATAATGCGCTTGTTTTTTTATTGTAATTTTATATTGTATTTGCATTTTACTCTATTTGATTTGTTGATCTATTTATTCTTATTGTTGTGACTTGTGATAGCTTTGTCTACAAGATATATTGTATTTCTTTATGAAAATAAAGTTTATTATTATTTATTTCATTTATTGTACAAGAGTACAAGTTGCCTCTTAATCTAGAGAACATTGTTGTGTAAAACCTATTATGTTTTAACTTAGGTTGTTTTGTATATATTTTATTTTATATTTTTTTGTTAAGGTTTAAACAGAGATAAATATGCAACGTATATCTAATTACATGTTTATAAATTATTGTACAATTTAATTTCAAGACTAGAGCGGAACAACAAAGTTTTTGTTATAATAAAATATTATTACATGGCTCTGTTGACACAGTCAGAGATCTTGGTGTCCTGATGGATAGTTCCTTGTCGTTTGCTCCTCACATTACTGACATAACTAATAAAGCACTTAGCATGCTGGGATTTCTGAGACGTAGTACTGCCGACTTCAGTGGCATGAATTCGTTTAAGTATTTGTATTCCTCATTGGTTAGACCACATCTGGAGTATTGTGAAACTCTTCTTATCGCTGTCATATTCACAGTTTAGAGAAAGTACAAAACAGGATTTTACGTTATATATCGTGTAAACTCGGACCTTCTACTTATTGATTATAGATCTGTACTAGATCATTTACATCTCACTACATTCGAGACTTGCAGACACAAGAGGGACCTTATATTTTCTTTAATTTACTAAATTACCAAGTTCATTGCCCTGAGCTTTTGGCTAAAGTTGGAGTTCATGTTCCATCTAGAAACACACGGGCTGTCACCTTATTTCATGAGCCTTTTCATAGGACAAATTACGCCTCAAGTTTTTTTATGGCTAGAGCTCCGGCTCTAGCAAATCGATTCCGACAGCAGCTCCATTTTTTGGGTGACCTGCGTATATTTATCTTTAATAAAAAATGAAGCATTTTTATTATTATTTATTTTAGTCAAAACTATTTAATCTCATACAATAGAAAGTACAACTGGATTAATAATACTCTTGTGCATGCTCCAGGACAACTCGTATAAATCAGCACCAATCGAGACACAACCCGCTTTCAAGAAAGAGGTGCGATCGAGGCTGAGTGAGATAGACAATACTTAAGCTAGATTTCAGAGTGGTTTTACTGTCTCTTATATTTACGCTGCCGATATCGTAAATTTCTAACTATATGTCCACATCTAAATCGAGGGTATGGCTGTCAACTACTGATCGATCAACACTGATGAGGATTTGGGGTTCTGGGTTTTGCAGATGACCTAGTCATATATGTCCAGTGAAAGTTTAATAGCACAGTAAGGGAACGTATGCAACGGGCCCTTGATATAGCAACAAACTGGACTTTAGAACAGGGACTAAGAATGAGCCCGTCAAAGTCAGCAACGATCGCTTTTACCAGGAGGAAGGAAACAGAGGGACTAGGACCACTGTATCTGCAAGGTGAAATCGTAAAAATGTCCGGGGAGATAAAGTATTTAGGGGTCATTTTAGACCCAAAGCTTACCTGGACCGCACATCTAAAAAGAACCAAAACAAGAGCGGAGAGAACGTTTATGCTACTCAGACGCTCTTATGGGAAAACATGGGGCCTAAATCCAAAGATGATGCACTGGTTGTACACTGCGGTAGTCAGACCCATGATAACACACTCGTCGCTGGTTTGGTGGACGAAGATGAAACAGCATACCGCCATTGCTGAGTTGGGCAGGGTACAGAGACTTGCCTGTTTAGCTATTACGGAAGCTATTAGAACTACACCGACAGCGGCAATGGAAGTTTTGCTGAACCTCCCACCCTTGCACATCATGGTAAGGATAGAGGCAGGGGCGGCATTCATTAGACTGCGAGGGCTGGTAGGAACTGTACCCACTCATCGGGGACATACCAAAATTGGGGCATGTACAGACAGACGGGTCAAAAACCGAAGGTGGAAGTGGTGCAGGAATATATAGTGAGACAAGGAACTCGAATCTTAAATTCTCACCGTGTTTCAAGCCGCAGTATTTGCAATTTTACAGTGTGCAAAACTAAATAGATTGAGGGCCTATACAAATAAGCGAATCAATATATGTTCAGATAGCCAGGCGGCCTTAAGGGCGCTAAAAAGACCTAAGGTGACAACTAAACTGGTATGGGAATGCCAAAAAGAACTTAGGGCCTTGGCGGAACATAATAGGGTTAATCTAGTGTGGGTCCCGGAGCGCTCGGGAATAGAAGGCAACGAGAGAGCAAATTGGCTGGCGAGACAAGCCTCTGAAAACCCATATACCGCCACTGAACATGCGCTGGGCTTGTCTAAAAGAACGGCGCGGGAACTTCTGAAGTGCTGGGCAAAAAAGAGCACCAGAGAATTGGGAACATATTCCTAAGCAGGAACATGGTAAGAAATTCATACCTGGTGCAGCAACAAAACGAACTGAAAAACTGCTAACATTAAGCAGGAGTCAGATTCGAATAACTATAGGACTCCTCACTGGGCATTGCACCTAAATAAGATGGGGCTGTATAACGGGGACCTGCAATGCAGATTGTGTAATGGGGCAGTTGAAACAGCTCACCACGTGATATGTGAATGTGTAGCGAAGGCGACACGTTATTTTTGGGCACACGCTGATTGCGCCTGCAGATATTGACACCCAACACATAACTGAACTCCACAAGTTAGTGGAGGGGACAGGGTTGTTGGATTTGGTGGCATAAAATACGGGGAATTTTCACAATAAGCCCATGAGGCTGCAGTGACACATGTCGAACGGACCCTCACAAAAAAAAAAAACACTGATGAGTCTTGGATTGGTAAGTCTTGTTTTGTTAAGCAAGCCCGTAACTTAGATATTATTCATCCCCGCTATACCAACGATGGAACAAATTTACTTTTCACAACAACATGCTCGAATTGAAATGCAGTTTACGTACAAAACGGTCGAGAAAGCGTACCTTTTCTATTCCATAAATATAAATAGCTATACATTTAACTTTTATATGTGTATGTAGAAAACTACAAGCGAAATCATCTAACAGAGTTAGAGACTAGACCGGATAACTTAATCAGTCAGTCTGGCAACGGAATTCCCATAGCCTTCTTAAAAGACTATACGATGCTACAACATCCTTTCGTGATCGTATTGAAGAATTACTGAACGTGTATATCGGTATATACCTACAGCAAATACTGTTTGGATTTTTGCGATATTGTAAAAAGAGAAAAAACAGCAGCGATGAACAACTAATTAAATGGTGATTGGGGAAATTGAAAATGGATTCTTCGCGCATACAGCTTTCAATTAATCAAAAGGATATCGCAGGATATTTCATATAGATAATTTTGAAACGAGTTCAGAATTTAAATCAAAATATCCAAGTTGATGATTTTTTTTGTGGTAGCAGTGGCGGCTCGTGAGGTCTAAAAGAGGTGGGGCACAACAAGGTGGAAATAAGGCAATAAATAATAATAAAAATAAAAATTTTCAAAATAAAGAATTAAAATGATACCTAGGTTTTTTTAAGTAGTTAGAGTAGCTAGATAATAACATGAAGATCACCTCTATTAATAACAATACATCAGTTATGTGTCTTAATGAGCAAACAGAGTTCGCATGTTCTAAATTTTTTAACTCCTTGGCTTTTTTGAAATAAGAACATACTTACCTTATTTGGCTTTATGTGTGAATGGTTATAGGTTTGTATCATATGCCTATATACAATATAAATAAAAAATGCCTTTACTAAAGTGATTAGACGAGGCTTCATACATACATAAACTACTTAAGGAGTTTGTTAACATGTTTATATAATCATAACCTTCAAAACAATGTCATAGAATAGGGTTTATATACTAACAAGTTCTTCTTCTACGTGTTCAAATCCTGAGTCAACTACATACTGTTCCTTTTAGTAATAATTTGTGAGACTCGAAGATAACCTAACTCCACACATCTATTAATATAATTGAAAAATTTTACACCGTTCCTTTTATAATACAGTGAACTAATCATACTCCTTAATGACTCAGTTGGATTTAACAATATGGAAAATTGCTGGATTGGTTAATTGTTACTAAAGCTTGATTTAATTGTCTGTACTTTTAAGAGCATATTGTAAATTGGAGCCTGGAGACTATCACCTATAATACAACTCATATTCATAATTCATACCATTCCGGCTTTAGCAAAACAAAACAAATCGTTAAATAATCTTAAAACTTTATTGGAAAACCAGCAAAATATGATCTACAAAAAGATAATTAGATCAAAAATATGTAATTTAAACGATAATTGCGCATATTGATAAGCGAACTAAGCGAATGAGGTGTGTTTTCCAGACTTCAATAGAAATTTAATGGAATATTGTATGTCTTAGCGTTGTATTCCTACGATTGTTGACATGCCACTGATGATGGGACTGGTCTAGTCCCGAAACATGTACGTTCATATATTGCACTGAATCTTATCTATTGTAATTGTTCCAAATCAAAACACTCACTTTATAATACTGAAAAAGCGCTCGCGAAAACAAAAACAACAAAACGACTGATGGGTAGGGCAGCACCCCAGATATGACGTCGTCACAAATGCGTTTAATTTCTACAATCTATAGACTGTTTAACGAGAAATACTCACATGTGTTAACAATAATCAGAGAAAAACTACGAACAATTTTAAGAAATCAATTATAACAAGTTCGGAGCTATACAAATCGAGTATTACAAAATCCTATAACTACAAATTAAGACATTTTCGAAATCAGTAACCTATTAGAAAGTTTCTTTAATTTTTAATGATACGTAAGATAAAATTATAAAAATATACCTGTTCCATTTGAAAAAACTAACTTTCGACTGTTTTTATAACATCGTTTTCAGTATAATTTTTTGACCACCCTGTATGAATAAATCAGAAAATGTCGTACGTATCGGAAAGAGGAGACCTTATTTAATAAGAAAACGCCTGCAAAATGATTACTAAAGACTTCTTTATAAGAAAAAAATGTGATTATGATTGAGCCCTAAAATGTCAGGTTTGACATAAATCTTGATATACGTCAAAAACAGCTTGATTTAGGTATAGGACATGATACATGAAATATGTCTAGAATCTTATTTGGAATCAAAAAATGTCATAATATATAGGGTATTCCATTTAAAATAACAAAGTCACTATCAACTTCCGGCATAACCGGAAGTACTAAGCGGTTGGTATTATGATATTTGAATAGACCATATTCCAACATATATACCAAAATTTTCCAAATTTAATTCAAAGTGGTCTCCGAAATATTTTAATGGGCCGTCACCATAGGACACCCTGTATATGTTGGGGGTTAAAATAAAGGCATATTATTATTATTATTTAATAAAATAGTAAAATTTTTTGTAGAGATGTCGATACTGATGTGTACTTGTGTTTTATTGATTTTCAAAAGGCTTTTGACCTGGTGAAACATGATAAACTAATGAACATCTTAAGGTCATGTAACATAGACGATAAGGATTATTTCAAACCTCTATCAGGAACAAAAGGCCAAAATTAGAATAAAAAAGAAAATTAATATCGAGAAGGGAGTAAGACAGGGATGTATTCTGTCACCCATACTATTTAACGTTTACTCGGAGGAGATATTTAAAAAAGCTCTGGAAGACACCTCAGATGGCATAATTATAAATGGACAATGTATCAACAGCCTGCGATATGCTGATGACACGGTCATTCTGGCAGATAGTGCTGAAGCACTACAACGTCTAATGGAGAGGATAACGGCAGCCAGCGAAGAATTTGGAATGAAACTAAATACACAGAAAACAAAAACGATGATCATCAGCAAACACCAGAACAGAACGGTGAAGATCAAGGTTAACGGAAAAGATCTGGAAAAAGTAACAAGAATAACTTACCTTGGAAGCAATCTTGATGAAACTTGGGACCACTCACTAGAGATAAGAACACGTCTAGAAAAAGCACGTACAGTATTTTACAAAATGCAAAAAGTCCTATGTAGTCGCCAGCTGAATCATTCATTGAGAGCTCGAATACTTAAGTGCTATGTTTTCTCTACTTTACTCTACGGTGTTGAAGCCTGGACAATGACAGAGGCACCACAAAAAAGAATCCAAGCATTTGAACTCTAGTGTTACCGATAAATGCTCAGAATATCCTACATGAGTCATACGACAAACGAGGAAGTCTTGCGGAGAATGAACAAAGAAAGAGAGCTCATGATCCTCATAAAGAAACGAAAAACACAATATTTTGACCACATCATGAGAAATGAAAAATACGAACTGCTCCAACTTATAATTGAAGGCAAAATCAATAGCAAAAGGGGACCAGGAAGAAGACGCGACTCATGGCTTAAAAACCTACGACAATGGACAAATATGACCTCCATAGAACGGTTCAGGACAGCTACAAATAAGATCAGGTGGGCAAATGTAATAGCCAACGTCCTTAAGGATAAGGCACCATAAGAAGAAGTAAAATTTCAGCAGTGCAATTTTTTGGAAATTACTCTTTAAAATTAGACAAAGCTAAAGTCTTCTAGCTCTTACTTCTTCCACTGGGTAAAGAAAAAATTGTAATCCACAAAATAGGAATAGTACATTCTTCGTATAAATCCAGGTTTTATAAGTGAAACAAGTTATGGAAACGGATAAAACGCATTTTCCTCAATTTTACATAATATCACATTTTCTACACTCAAATTATCATAGTTCACATACAAAAACGATTAAAATATCATTTTACCAGTCTGCTCACATATCATTTCACGACGTTTTTGTCTCTCATATAACATTTTTTTTCTCTCGCCCGCTGTTCAATTCCATACCCGATTTTCCACATTTCATCCCCCATTTTTTAAAAAGCTGTTTATGGCCTTTACCCTCACTGCTAAAATATTCACGTTACATAGCTGCCTCGTACTAGAGGCAGAGCTTGATGGTGGTTTGTTTTCGCTTTGTACTCCAATTCGCAAAAACCCACAGTTCAGATTTACAGGATGGTCACCATTTGAAAATTTCAATTTTTGGCCTTTATGGTTTTATATCAATTTTAGGAGTATTTTTATTTATTAATTTAAATTATTTATTCTTATTTTCTTAACTTCTAAGCACCCCCCTTTGTTTAATACTGTAAATAACTTTGGTTATCGACAATCTTCTTCAAATTTGTAGTAAACTAGCTGAGTGCCAATCATTTCTTCCTTCCTGGATTATCCACCTTTTAAAGCGAAAGTTAAACATGGTGGGTAACTGATCAGGATGATATCAAACTTCCTCCAAGATTCATCTTACTACGAATTCTAAATGCAGATTCAAGCAAGCCTGACAAGCATTCATGAGGTTCAGGTGTGTGCTTACCTGTTCGGACTTTGATATCGACTTGCAGGATAAGGTTCATGGAATGCTACGTTTGGTGTGGAAGGTTGGACCCTGAAGATGAGTAGTATCAACAGACTGGAGGCCTTCGAGATGTGGATATATGGCAGACTTCTCAGGATACCATGGATAGCGAGAACCACAAACGAGGAAGTTCAGGCTATTCAGTGCCGTCAAGAAGGGCGGCAAGAGTGAGGAATATCAGACAATGGACAGTACTACATGATATACAGTCATTGATGCACACCGCCCGAGACAGAGAGGCAAGGAAACATGTAAACATCCATTAGGGGACATGCGTCTGCAGAAGATGATCCAAAAAAGGCATCTTCATTAGCAAAGGGATTTAAGATCGCTCATTACTATGTTGGCAATCAGAGAAGGGGATATTAGAATTACTTAAACTCAATGTTCGTCATCGCTTATGAAAAAGCTCTGTAAATATTTTATTATTGCTCAATAATCGCCTTAAAAATTATTTATTGAGTCCTGTTCGAAGCTTAGAAGAAAAAAAAAGATCATTTATGTCTCAAACTGAGTTGGCAATAATGCAAGGCCTTAAATATGAATTGAACTTAATTTACTTTAAATGTTTAAACCACATTAAGGTTCAACGTTGAACTTACAGGTTTATAATAAATCTGACTTCCAAATTAATAATGTACAATGCGAATTCTATTACGAACCTACCTGCTCGTAAATTCTCACCCCAAAATGTTATATATCCGGGGGTTATTTAGATTTACTATTTTCACTACTGTTATATTAACAAGTTAACAAACACAGTCTTACTACTCGCAAGCAATGTGTAAGTTTGTGTAGGGTGTGAGTCCTTTTTCTCAGCCTCTCTTCTTCCTTTATCTGTGGCGCTTGATACGTGCTACCCATACACATGGCTCATCTTATTAAATAACCATTATATCTGTAATATGTGGCCTATTCAAATATTACCCAGTGAAATTTATAGTTCAGACGACGATGTTGACTGAATGAGAATTGGTACACACATATAAACTATACATGGTGAGTCCAATCAACACAAAAGTGTACATACAATTTGATATTATTTCACAACTTTTCAAAGATCTTGGAACTACGTTCGGCGATTATCAAACTTTTGTAAGCGTTCAAATATTTATTATTTACGTGCTTAAATCGTTTAGATGTTTATGTCTTTTATATTTTATCCTTCTGAACCAATTGCCTAGTCTTGAACCAGATTCGAAAACAGTTCTAAGATTTCTATCTCTAAAAATCTCAGTTAACCGCACGTAGATTTGAAAAATATAATAATAACATTTTAATAAACTTGGATCTGTCCTAAAATTGGTAACTCATTTATTGTTTTATTCCACCTCTGCTCAACTGATAAACAGTTATTCTACTTTCACAACTTTTCAAAGATCTTGCAACTACGTTCGGCGAGTATCGAACTTTCGTAAGCGTTCAAATATTTATGATTTACGTGCTTAAATCGTCTAGATGTTTATGTATTTTATATTTTATCTCTCTGAACAAATTGCCTAGTCTTGAACCAGATTTGAAAACAGTTCTAAGATTAATATCTCTAAAAATCTCAGTTAAACCCGCACGTAGATTTGAAAAGTATAACAATAACATTTTAATAAACTTGGACCTGTCGTAAAATTGGTAACTCATTTATTGTTTTATTTCACCTCTGCTCAACTGATAAACAGTTATTCTACTTTCACAACTTTTCAAAGATATTGGAACTACGTTCGGCGAGTATCCAACTTTCGTAAGCGTTCAAATATTGATTATTTACGTGCTTAAATCATCTAGATGTTTATGTCTTTTATATTTTATCTTTCTGAACAAATTGCCTAGTTTTGAACCAGATTTGAAAACAGTTCTAAGATTAATATCCCTAAAAATCTCAGTTAAAGAGCACATAGATTTGAAAAGTATAACAATAACATTTTAATAAACTTGGACCTGTCGTAAAATTGGTAACTCATTTATTGTTTTATTTCACCTCTGCTCAACTGATAAACAGTTATTCTACTTTCACAACTTTTCAAAGATATTGGAACTACGTTCGGCGATTATCAAACTTTCGTAAGCGTTCAAATATTTATTATTTACGTGCTTAAATCGTCTAGATGTTTATGTCTTTTATATTTTATCTTTCTAAACAAATTGCCTAGTCTTGAACCAGATTTGAAAACAGTTCTAAGATTAATATCTCTAAAAATCTCAGTTAAACAGCACGTAGATTTGAAAAGTATAACAATAACGCTTTAATAAACTTGGACCTGTCCTAAAATTGGTAACTCATTTATTGTTTTATTTCACCTCTGCTCAACTGATAACCAGTTCCACTTTCACAACTTTTCAAAGATTTTGGAACTACGTTCGGCGATTATCAAACTTTCGTAAGCGTTCAAATATTTATTATTTACGTGCTTAAATCGTCTAGATGTTTATGTCTTTTATATTTTATCTTTCTAAACAAATTGCCTAGTCTTGAACCAGATTTGAAAACAGTTCTAAGATTACTATCTCTAAAAATCTCAGTTAAACAGCACGTAGATTTGAAAAGTATAATAATAACATTTTAATAAACTTGGATCTGTCCTAAAATTGGTAACTCATTTATTGTTTTATTCCACCTCTGCTCAACTGATAATCAGTTATTCTACTTTCACAACTTTTCAAAGATATTGGAACTACGTTCGGCGATTATCAAACTTTCGTAAGCGTTCAAATATTTATTATTTACGTGCTTAAATCGTCTGAATGTTTATGTATTTTATATTTTATCTCTCTGAACAAATTGCCTAGTCTTGAACCAGATTTGAAAACAGTTCTAAGATTAATATCTCTAAAAATCTCAGTTAAACCGCACGTAGATTTGAAAAGTATAACAATAACATTTTAATAAACTTGGACCTGTCCTAAAATTGGTAACTCATTTATTGTTTTATTTCACCTCTGCTCAACTGATTAACTAACAGTTATTCTACTTTCACAACTTTTCAAAGATATTGGAACTACGTTCGGCGAGTATCGAACTTTCGTAAGCGTTCAAATATTTATTATTTACGTGCTTAAATCGTCCAGAGGTTTCTGTCTTTTATATTTTATCTTTCTTAATAAATTGTCTAGTCTTGAACCAGATTTGAAAACAGTTGTAAGATTAATATCTCTAAAAATCTGTCGGCATTATTATGTTATTTTATTTTTTTTAAGTTATACTGTCTTTTTAGATTTTAAATTCTATTGTTACATTACTTTTGTATCAACATTTTCTGTTGAAAAAAGTGGTTAGAGTCACAACTCTAATTTGTCTAATAACGAAGTTATACGAGAAATTAATGATGTAAAACTATAATAATTAGGTTTCGAAACAAACACATCCAAACTCTGGGAAAATATGAAAAATTAGTTTTTTGGGACTAAAGATAATTCATACAAAATTCTGTGAAGAAAGGATAAACAACATGGCAGTAAATGTATTTTTTATTTAGATATAAATGAAATTAAAACTATATATAAAATATATGACCTCTTATTATAATTGTATTATTTTCATTATTTCCAATAAACTAACGTAACAAACTAACTATTTTATTCAAAAATTAGAAAAAAAAAATATTGCCAGAGGTGGGATTCAAACCCAGAACCTTCCGCATGCGAAACGCACGCTCTATCAATGACACCAAAAACCCTTTATCAAATTACTTTATTATATTCTGTAAGAGTTATAGGTTCCAACTAGTCCTAGGATGAAGCCATTAGTTTTTGGTTGAACTCGCTTCACCCGTTAGGTGGTGAAATGTTAATTTAATTCTCGAAGGCCAACAATTTTTATAGTTGCGTTTAGTTTGCTAGTTACTTTAGGTTAGTTTGGATTATTAATAAAAATATAATTTTTAGATAAGTACCTATTTATAATTAAAAACTAAAATAAATAATTGGGTGTTTGATTTAAGATAGTGCATATACCCGCTTCCAGAAAAAATCCAATTTTTCTAGAAACTTGCATTTATTTCTAAACCCTTACCGTTTAAGTATAAAAATATAGCCTATCATTTGAAAGGAAATTTGATTGTCTTTCAGAATATTTGATATCATTTGAGAAAATTGATTTATGCCTATTTTTAATAAGTTGCGACCACCCTGTAACCTTATGGTTCAACTTGTCAAGAGAGATAATTTTCCTAAGACGTTCTTCAAGTCCCTTCAAAATTTCAAGACATTATCTATTGAGGCTATGAAATAACGATTTTTTCGGAAAACCTTTGTTGGGCAAAAAAAATCTGAACAGGGAATCTAAAAATATAATAATATATAGGGTGTTTCATTTAAGATAAGGAAGTTCATATCCACTTCCGGTATGAACGGGAATGCCACCATCTTGAAAATATTCTCTTTTATTTTCTTATATAAATGTAGAAAGTTTCAAATTAATATATTGATTTTTTCTCCTAAACCAGGATGCGTTTCAGTGAACAGAGCACAAACCTGATTATAAGATCTTTTTCGATCGGCTTAACTGACCATCATTTGGATTGCAATGTGATCGGCCTCGAAAGTTCTAAAGCACAGAGTGGTAATTAATCTTTAAAAAGACTAATTTATTTGTAAAGAGCGGTAATTTAGAATGAGGAAAGTAGTTGTAAATGAAAATCATATTGTGACGAATATAAATGTCGCCAACGCTTAAAGAGAAATAAATACATCCGGCAACACCGCGTTGGCTTGATATAGATCGCGACTCAAACTAACGGGAGTCGACTCTGTACAGATTTAATAGGCTGTACCTCGTCCAGGGCAGCGCAATGTTAATTTGGTAGGATGTGCCTCGCTTACCGTACGCCAGAATGTTCTACTACTCACTGAAAGTGTTCGAGAAAGAAGCCAACCATATATATAGCCAACGTATAACAGGGACAGACAATCAGTTATGAAGTACAAATAAATACAGTCATTTTAGTCCATTAATGATATTAGTTTGTTTAAGTGTTTAGTTATTAAGTGTAAATAAATTAGTTAATTAAAGAGCCGTATTATTTCACACAACGAACTCAGAAAAACGTTTCGTTCTTTGTAGCACCTAAATTAATTCACCGAAATAAAATAAGTTAGCACAACTCACTTAATATACCCGTCTAGAAGTCCAATTGAAGTTTTCATAAGGAAAAATATGATGCCCATCAAAACGAAAGTATAATATAAAGCAGAAGCAATCGACTTCAATGTTGAAACATATTTACTTTTATATTATATATATTGCTATCCATACATGAAAGTATGCTATGTATATATATGCGGAAAACAGACGTGGAAAAATCGCATTTCATTCGAGAAAAATAGATTTACTTTTGCACAGATTGAAAAATTGTGAAATAATACTGTCTATAAGTTAGGAAAATATATACGTAGGTATAATCGTTTAGAATTGGTTTTGAAATGTAACAAACATGTCTGTCAGTATTAATATACAAATACATATTTTCAAGACACGGGACATTTAGACGTGAGGGAAAGCTAATAGACCAGGGTCGATAATTTTAAAAATGGTAAAAAGTGAAAAAAAATTATAGTATTGGAATAGGTAGAGAATATAACAAAAATGAAAGGAACAATAAATTAAGGGCGATCTGAGGTCGGGAAGGGGTGAGTTTTAATGGTAAAAAACGGTTAATCTCGATTTTCAGTAAAACTGCAAGTCCTATGAAAAAAAAATTAAATAGCAAAGTTGTAGGTCATAAAAAGATCTACAACTTTTGTATCGACACTTTTTTCACATAACCTCAAAATTTATGTGACAAATTCGAATAACCGAGTTTTTGGTTTTTTATTTTTATCTTTTGCAAAAAAAAATATTTTTTCACGAAATTTGGTCAAAACTTATCTTTGTATGTCCCAAACATACCGTAATTTTTTTGATTTAAAAGAGTAATTTTTTCACCTTATTTTGACTTAATATCGAAAAAGCACCCTAATTTTCAATCGAAAATTCTCACGTCAAAATATCTGCTTTTTTTGAAAGGTTGGTGTGTTTTTTGTTCGTTGAAATCTCTACTTTCTGATGGTATACAAAAATATACACTACTATGGTAAATGTTCTCAGAAAATGCAAATAATGAAAAAAACTCGAATCCGATTTTTTTTTTCTAATTACTTCTCCATTAGTTTTTGTCTCTTTGATGGCATTTCTTCATCGTTAGAATCGACAAACCTTCCCGATTCTAGTGGATCTTCGAAATCTTCAAGACCATCACCGTCTTCGTCTCCAAGATTATTTCCGGTCTTCATCCACAATTTCATCTGAAGCATCAACTTCCTCGTAGGTTTTTTCTTCCCCAATGGAGCATGTTTCAGAACCATGACAATTTGAGCATAAATTTGTGCATTTTAAAACATGATTTCGGCGCATTGATGTTGCTTCCAGCCCCAATCTGTTGCTGTCAGTTCGTTACCCAGCCAAGTCTGAAGCTGATAATACGCCCTGTAACAATGTTGTTCTGCTGCACCTTTTGTGGGTGGGAGATTGGCCAATATGAAAGAAGATTTAATTCTTGCCAATTGATATTTTTGAAATCTTAATTGGTCCAGTGTTATATCATTTTTACATTTATTAATAGATTTGATTAATTGTAATCCATTTTTTTTTATATCTTCTTTGTTCGCATCTTTTTTATAAAAAATATTGGCCAAATTTGACAGATTTTTATCGACTAATGAAGAGTTGACGAAAATTTTCTTTCCTTTTCCGGCAAATCCAGATGTTGTATCGCAACCAGAAAAACAATGGAGAAATGCAACGATATTTTTTAAGGATTTATATTTGAAACTATAAGATCATTATTTGCATTTTCTGAGAACATTTACCATAGTAGTGTATATTATTTTTTATACTATCAGAAAGTAGAGATTTTAACGAACAAAAAACACACCAACTTTTTTAAAAAAGCAGATATTTTGACGTGAGAATTTTCGATTGAAAATTAGGGTGCTTTTTCGATATTAAGTCAAAATAAGGTAAAAAAATTACTCTTTTAAATCAAAAAAATTACGGTATGTTTGGGACATACAAAGGTAAGTTTTCACCAAATTTCGTGAAAAAATAATTTTTTTTCCAAAAGATAAAAATAAAAAACCAAAAACTCGGTTATTCGAATTTTTGACATACATTTTGAGGTTATGTGTAAAAAGGGTCGATACAAAAGTTGTAGATCTTTTTATTACCTACAACTTTGCCATTTAACTTTTTTTCTTAGGACTTGCAGTTTTACCGGAAATCGAGATTAACCGTTTTTTACCCTTAAAAACTCACCGCCTCCCCCTTCCCGACCTCAGATAGCCCGTAATTAATTTTTCCTTTCATTTTTGTTATATTCTCTACCTTTTCCAATGGGTATCATCCTTCTATAATTTTTTTTGGTCTCAAAAATTAGCGACCCTGGTCTATAAGTGATGTATAAACTTGAAGCATCAGATAATAAATATGTAAACGAAAAATTAATCAAATCTAATATATTGGTAACTTCAAAACTACAAATCTTTTCAATAATTTTTTCAAATTTTTTTATTGCAAAACTTGACAATTGTTTCACCAACACACACAATAGTAGAAGATCCGAACCTAAATCCACCTTCACCGAGCTGATAATAGAACGAAACGTATTTTATCATGAATTTGGTATATTAGAAAACATATTAAAAATGGGTTCGCTAAAAAAATCCTGGACAGACTATTTTTAATTATTTTCCAAAAACTGATTTTTAATTAAATGTTGCAACATCAGGATAATAAAAAAAATTTGTTCTGACTGAAAGTATAAAACGTATAGAATGTGCAGCCGTTGGGTTGTCTACTATTTACCTGGGCGAACTACTGGGTTGTCAGGTATACACAGGTATATCGATGCCAGTTACTTTCACTGGTTGGATTTTTTATATCATCATAAGCGCTGTTTAATTGCGAACACGTTGATATAGGGTTGTCTGCGAAAATTCCGGTCCTATTAGGGGTTTGCGAATTTTAAAGATTTTAATTTCAACGCGCGTGGAAATGTGTGACAGAGAGATCCGAGGTAAGTATACTGTGTAATAATAAAGGACCCAACATCGCAGTCGCTTGTGATGGGACCCTGAATAGTAGAAAGTGCGTATGCTCGGTGTGTAAACTATGGAGGGTAGAGGTACCTCTACTACCCTTCACTTCATATAGTAAACAGTACGTGTTATTTTGGAGCAACGGATATTTCAGTAGCAAAAAATAAAATATTTTCAAAAAATGAGAAGTATCAAACTATTTTTCCGTCATTGACTGATGAAGCTGATATTTTCATCAATGAAAAAATAAATGCTGTTGCAAAAATGTATGGCGTGAATCACTGCCAGTCAGTTAATGATGCGATAATTCGTATTTTTATGAACAAGTACGGCGCAAAAGAAGACAGCGAACAATTTTTAAAGAAGATTAAAAGTTTTGACTCCAACTTTATACCGCCATGTTGGATTTCCCTACTACAAAAAATTTTAAGAACAATATATGTAAATTCTGTGTGGCTTAATGCAACTGATTCTACATGTGCGAAGTCAAATCCTGAAAACTATGGTTGGCATTTTGATGATTTCTTAAAACCAACAGGTTTTATCGGAGATCAAACTCCTTTGAACATCCAGGACATTGTCGAAATGGAAGCAAATGAGGAAGAATCTAATGAATCAGACGAATTCGAGAGTCAAAATAATACTTCTGATGAATCAGATATTGAATAGAAAATATTTATTAGAA
The DNA here is from genome assembly GCA_911728435.2 of Apoderus coryli. NCBI lineage: Eukaryota > Metazoa > Arthropoda > Insecta > Coleoptera > Attelabidae > Apoderus > Apoderus coryli. The sequence goes on along the minus strand of OU452199.1, from coordinate 5,600,329 downwards.
TTTATTTTTCATTAATATTATTTTTGTATTTATACTGTTTTGTAATAAAATTTTATATCGTAATACAAGATGTCTAGTCTATCTTTTTTGTTATTTTTTAATTTGAATTTTCGGCTGTCCACTTTGTTTCTATTTCCAGAAAGAGCAAAAAAAATTTCAAAGTAAGTAATTGATATTTTTATTGTCTATTATAGATTATAGATATATTATTATGGTTATAACTCAATATTTGATATTATATTGTTTTATATATTAGTATTACCTATATTAAATATATTTAATTATGTAATTCATTAATTATTTTTTTTTGCTACTGAAATATCAGTTGCTCCAAAATAACACGCACTGTTTACTATATGAAGTGAAGGGTAGTAGAGGTACCTCTACCCTCCATAGTTTACACACCGAGCATGTGCACTTTCTACTATTCAGGGTCCCATCACAAGCGACTGCGATGTTGGGTCCTTTATTATTACACAGTATACTTACCTCGGATCTCTCTGTCACACATTTCCACGCGCGTTGAAATTAAAATCTTTAAAATTCGCAAACCCCTAATAGGACCGGAATTTTCGCAGACAACCCTATATCAACGTGTTCGCAATTAAACAGCGCTTATAATATAATATAAAAAATCCAACCAGTGAAAGTAACTGGCATCGATATACCTGTGTATACCTGACAACCCAGTAGTTCGCACAGGTAAATAGTAGACAACCCAACGGCTGCACATTCTATACGTTTTATACTTTCAGTCAGAACAATTTTTTTTTATTATCCTGATGTTGCAACATTTAATTAAAAATCATTTTTTGAAAAATAATTAAAAATAGTCTGTCCAGGATTTTTTAGCGAACCCATTTTTAATATGTTTTCTAATATACTAAATTCATGATAAAATATGTTTCGTTCTATTATCAGCTCGGTGAAGGTCGATTTAGGTTCGGATCTTAGACTACAAATAAAAAATAGCATTACAATGTACTACATTTTTAAATTATTTTTGAGCATTTAAAGACAGTCGCAGAAAAATAATGTTTCCTTTGATTAAATAGATATTTAATTTGCAAAGTTGTTTTTCTTTTTGTCTATATATTTCCATTTTTTAGAATAAATGATAAATCCTTTTAAATTAACATAAAAATTTAAAATTTTCCCTATATCTTTGTAAAATGGGAAGGAGACAAGGAAAATAACTATAACGGTAATAATATAGGAAAAGCGAGCACACTGTTTTTCACGTCCGACTTAATTTATAAAACTTATCTGACATGAGTTAGAGCTGCTATAGGAAAAGAGAGAAAATGTTTGCTGTACGTTAATATAAGGACAAATAAAAAACAAATAACAGTAAAACTTTACAAAATCCACTTCTTAAATAGTAGAGAAATGTTTTAATTTTTTAATTAAAAGTTTCGTGCTACGAATGCTAAAAACCTGTGTGAAAAGTTATATAGGTGTAGTTAAAATTATTAGTGCTACTTGTATATTTTTATGCAGCACATACCTACCTAATTTCTTTGATTAATTACTGCTTAAATTACACCCCAAACCCCCAATTTGCAACCGAGGGTTATCATTAAGAATGTAAGATTTTTCTCTCGGATATTCCTCCTGTACGAGGATCACTTTCTATATTTTTACAAACGACCCCTAGATGGTGCTTTTGCTTTTGACATGACATTCTGTTGTAAGATCGTAGAAATTGATACGATGGTTGCCTTTTATATTTCGGGATTTGGCAACCCTGGTGTTGCATTCTGGCAACTGACAGCTCTATCGTAAAGTTGGACATTTTTGAGGTTATACGTAGATTGTAGATTGTTTTTCGGAGTCGTTTAGGCGGTTTGGCCTCCCCTCACTTCGACCTGCAGAAGATCTTTTGTGAATGACTCTAATCTATGAATTGCCCAGCTGTCCCACACTTTTCATAAAGTTGATGATTTCTCTGGGGGCTAAATTCCTTGCCTCGTCGGGTGTTAGGGTCACCCCTCCAAGGTGTTTTAACCTTTTGCAGAAAAGTTCCATGCATTCGCAGAGCACGTGTTCTGTTGTCTCTGTTGCGTCTTCGCAAAACCGACAAGTGTTGTCCTCGGTTAGGCCCATCTTTTTGAGATGGTACTTCACTGGGTGGTGTCCCGTAAAAAGGCCTGTAATTCGCCTTAGGTCGCTTCTCTCCAGTTGGATAAGCTTCCCTGCGTTGGCGTCTGAAGATTTGATAAACCTTTTTGATTGTCTTAGGCCTGGCGTGTTTCTCCAGTCGGACTTAAGTTGTTCCTTTTCCCATCTCCGAAGTTCTTCCTTCATATGGCTTTTTGGAAGGCCAAAGATGGGTTCCGGGCCGCAGAACGGAACGTTTGCGCCCTCTTTTGCAAGTTGGTCCGCCGCTTCGTTCCCCTCTATGCCTTCATGTCCTGGCACCCATGTCAGAGTAATCTTTTTCCCCTGAGCTGCCAGTTGCTTTAGGGTCTGATTGCATTCCCATGCTAGCTTTGACGTGAAGGTGTAAGACCTCAGTGCTTTTAACGCAGCTTGACTGTCTGACATAATATTGATCTGCCGTTCCGGGATGCCTCTCTGCAGGCATTCTTCAGCACGACGATTAATAGCGTTGATATCTGCTTGGAATATAGTGGGACTTTTCCCGAGAGATTCAGAGAGCCTACAATTTGGCCCGTATACTCCCATGCCTGTGTTCCCTTCTGATTGTAGATTCACGTGGAAAGATGACTCATCGAATCTAACCAGTAGAAACAAGAAAGAAATTCACTAGGAATATTTCAATGCTTGGTTGAAGAGCTGAAGGCGATCATTTTCAACCTTTCATTCTCGATTGGATTGTAAATCAGATTAAACTTTCTCATGTTATTTTTAAAAATTTGTCAATTTGCTCATGAACAATTTAACCAATTTTAGCATTCAATTTTGTTGAGCAGGTATCTTATATTTATTAATTTACTCCTTTTTGAAAACACCTACACTATTATAATTTTACCAAAAATAAATCTACTTACGTATTTCGTTGAAATAGAATGGAAATTCACCGGTGACGGAACAATTCAAACGGGATTTCAAAAATGATGTCCATCTATTGCGGAATCGATGTGGACCGCCCCTGTCGTTCTTGCATACTCTTGCCACTCGAGAATAGACGGCCTGGAAATTGAAATGGATAAAAAATGCATAACGTTTTATGAATACACATAATATATTCGCACACAAGTATTGTGCGACACGTGAAAAGGGTTAACCAGTGGCGGCTGGTGATGGGAGGACGCTGGAACTATCCCCTTCCCAGAATTCTATTCTAGAAAAAATCGTGTCATGTTATTGAATTTTTATACATAACTAACGCACACATAAATCTTTGATTGTTTAAGTTTCGTTGGTATTTGGTATTTATAAAGAGATCTATTTATTCCAGTGGCGTAAAAATAGGGGGATGAAAAGTGCCACTAACCCCTATAGCATGCCACTGATTAATTTAAAAAAAAATTGTTGGTCGAATTTAGAAACACCCCTACTTTGAACTATAGCTATTATAAAAAACTAAGACAATATTATATGACCTTCTGCCAGGTTTCGAATGATATGATAAAATTGTCAAATAAACAAACTAATGTTGCTGCGATACCATTACGATTTAAAAAATTATGGAAAATTTACAAACTTAAGCGTTCTGAAGAGTTGTGAAAAGAGTATAACCAAATTTTGGGTGCGTAAGTTTTTCAGGACTCATCTTCTATTGTGAAACAGCAGGGATTCCTCCTGGAAAACCTCAGTTTAGGTACTTGTAACAAAAATAACTATTTCACCCGTTTCATTACTTCCACTTAATAGTGGAGGTCATAAAGATATTATTTTTGCCCCCGTCCTCTGACGCCAATTTCACGAGCAGCCATTGGGGGGGCCAGTGGCCACGACCCCATTATTAGGAAAACAGATTTCATTTTTTGGGGCCTTGGTTTGGTATAGGAGGCTATCATACAGGACTTAATCAAGACCTAAGAAACTATCCTTAATCTCCGTTCCGAAGATGTGTCGTTTGGCATGCAAATAGCCCTTCATAATATCATTGTCCTGCGTAAATTTCACGATCCCATTATTAGGAAAACAGATTTCAATTTTTTGGGGCCTTGATTTGGTATAGGACGCTATCATACAGGACCTAGTCAAGACCTAAGAAACTATCCTTAATGACCGTTCCGCAGAATGTCGTTTGGCATGCAAATAGCACTTCATAATATCATTGTCCTGCCTAAATTTCACGACCCCATTATTAGGAAAACAGATTTCAATTTTTTGGAGCCTTGCTTTGGTATAGGACGCTATCATACAGGACCTAATCAAGATCTAAGAAACTATCCTTAATGACCGTTTCGAAGAATGTCGTTTGGCATGCAAATAGCCCTTCATAATATTATTGTCCTGCGTAAATTTCACGACCACATTATTAGGAAAACAGATTTCAATTTTTTGGGGCCTTGATTTGGTATAGGACGCTATCATACAGGACCTAGTCAAGACCTAAGAAACTATCCTTAATGACCGTTCCGAAGAATGTCGTTTGGCATGCAAATAGCACTTCATAATATCATTGTCCTGCCTAAATTTCACGACGCCATTATTAGGAAAACAGATTTCAATTTTTTGGGGCCTTGGTTTGGTATAGGACGCTATCATATAGGACCTAATCAAGACCTAAGAAAGTATCCTTAATGACCGTTCCGAAGAATGTCGTTTGGCATGCAAATAGCCCTTCATAATATCATTGTCCTGCGTAAATTTCACGACCCCATTATTAGGAAAACAGATTTCAATTTTTTGGGGCCTTGGTTTCGTATAGGACGCTATCATACAGGACCTAATCAAGACCTAAGAAACTATCCTTAATGACCGTTCCGAAGAATGTCGTTTGGCATGCAAATAGCCCTTCATAATATCATTGTCTTGCGTAAATTTCACGACCCCATTATTAGGAAAACAGATTTCAATTTTTTGGGGCCTTGATTTGGTATAGGACGCTATCATACAGGACCTAATCAAGACCTAAGAAACTATCCTTAATGACCGTTCCGAAGATAGTCGTTTGGCATGCAAATAGCCCTTCATAATATCATTGTCCTGCGTAAATTTCACGACCCCATTATTAGGAAAACAGATTTCAATTTTTTGGGGCCTTGGTTTGGGATAGGACGCTATCATACAGGACCTAATCAAGACCTAAGAAACTATCCTTAGTGACCGTTCCGAAGAATGTCGTTTGGCATGCAAATAGCCCTTCATAATATCATTGTCCTGCGTAAATTTCACGACCCCATTATTAGGAAAACAGATTTCAATTTTTTGGGGCCTTGGTTTGGTATAGGACGCTATCATACAGGACCTAATCAAGACCTAAGAAACTATCCTTAATGACCGTTCCGAAGAATGTCGTTTGGCATGCAAATAGCCCTTCATAATATAATTGTCTACATTTGATTAATTTATCTTTACTCGTTTCGAATTTCAAAAAAAATCGTCCTCAGGCAGTCATATTTAACATCCTGTATCTTTGTAAATAAGGACTTTTCGAAAAATTACAATTTAGGTTTTTTTCGTGATTAGACGTCCCCAATTCGCTCACAAATTTTGACCACCCATTTTAGAAACACCTTGTATATATGCAAGTTGGATTTTGCAAGAATTGAGCTTGTCTTTGGTCCTTCGTTCTGATATTTTCCAAGACCAAGATCAACTTTATTGAAATATCAATTTCTATGGCCGTTAAATCTCCACATAGCATAATAGCGATGTTTGTGGCCATTTTAAAGAGCTAATTTGTGCACCCGCCACTGGATAAAATTTGCAAATGCATTGATATGCAACCTCACAACGAAATCCATTTGTTTCTAATTCGGAAAATGGATATTTGTGAGGGTCGGTATTATAACATGTATGGATGAGAAATAGAAGGGGTGGTCGGTAGTGAGATCACCATATATGCTAACTACCAAATTCATTATGGCTATGATTTATTGATGAATTTTAGTGGATATAGACTGCGATGGGATGAGTGAGAAAGGGGTGATAATATGTCTATGGCAAAAAAATTTGTACAGGATATAGGTCTGGTAGCTTTTTGGTATTATAAATTCCTAATATCGAGTATCCCATGTGGATTAGCCGAAAATCTAGTGGCTTTGTGCGGATCCAAAACAGTTCATGTACAAGATACAGAATGGATGTGCTTGTTTTCAGGGGCGGCTTGTCATATGAAGCAGGTCTAGTGTTTTAACACCTCGGTTTACCTAAAATTTATATATTTTTGTTTTTGTTTTAGACATCAGCTATCGGGTTTTGTTCCTTTTTCTTCTCTTTGGATGTACTATTTATACGTGCATATGTTATATTTCAGATCTTCTAGGCCAAGTTCTTGTACGCAAAATAGTTGATTTTTTTTTAGTTTTATTATAAAATTTATTTTGCCTCCTTTTCTACTATTTACGGAATGCCTATGTAAACAAAATTGTTATGCTGCATGTTGAAGGTTATCTTATATCAAAGCTATATATATAATTAGCCAATTTTTCTGTTATATTTGGGAAATTTTTTTTTCGCCTGTGTGAACCAGTTCATTTATGTAACATTTTTTAGGTTATATTCTATTACAACTATGAAAAATTATTCCGTATTTCGAATAAGTTTAGGAAGTATATATTTTTTTATCATGACCCCTTTTACACTATTTACGAACGCCTATGAAAACAAGTTATTTATAACACATTTTATAGGTTATGTATGTATGTATTTGCTCTTCTTTATTGGCCGCAGCTACCAGGGCTATTTGGCCAGGGGTGATTGAACACCTTTATACTCGTTCGGATAACACAAGGGGTGAGTCCCAAACCACCACAAAACCTTGAAAGATAAGAAGATCCAATTTAACCTTCACTTATTCATATGCCCACATTCTATCAAAGCTATACATTTTTTTCTAACCTTTTTCCCCATTTTACACTTTTTTCGAATGTCAAGGTGGTCTAATTGTTTAGGTTAAATATTTTAGGTTATATTTAATTTAACGCACAAAAAATTATTCAATATTTCGGATAAGTTTAAGAACTATAATTTTTTTAATTTTTCAACCCTCTTTTAAACCCTTTGGCTACGCTCAATGCTAATCACCACCTATAAATATCCTGTAGTATTTTCGTACCAAATGTGATTAAAATCCGTTAAGTGGTTTTTGAGTTATCACGGATACAAATTTTTTCTGACCCTTTTATAGAATTTTCACGGACGCCTATGGTACATTAATTTTTGTCGTGTATTTTAACACCAATTCAACTATATATAAAAATTTTAACATTTTAAATAGTTTTTTTATTTTACCCCCTTTTCTACTATGTAAATAAAAATTTTCTGCGGCATTTTGTAGGTTATCTTATATCAAAGCTATATACAGGGTGTTAGTAAATAACTGCGACAAATTTTAGGGGGTAATTCTGCATGAAAAAATAATGACAGTTTGCTATATAAACGTATGTCCGCAAATGCTTCGTTTTTTGAGATACGAATTTGGAACTTCTACTTCAACCATTTTTTGTGTACTGTGGGAAGTTAGTGCCCGCAGCGAAATAGGCAAAAGTCCATCATTAAGGTTCAGCCTACAGCTGTAAATAGAAGAATAGGTTGTCCAGCAAATGGAGAACCTGCCAAGAAAAGACCAAAAAAAAAAAAACATAATCTTTCCCAAAATGTAAAAACAAATAAACCCAATGCAATGCTTCGTCCCACTGAATTTGAATAACCTTTTAATTTTTTTTTTTTGTTTGCTCAACGAAACTTGGATTACAGCATATTCACACCCTTTTAAAAATATGTCAAAATACTGTGACTTTAAAATATAGTTTTAAAAAATAAGTGACGACTAACTCGCGATGCAAGGTTTCCTCTTTACAAAATTCCGTACGCGCATATAGCACTTGACGTTTATTGAAATTTTAAATCGGACCAATGGGATTAAGCTACGTGCCGTACACATGTACGGAATGTATAAATGCTGACCGTAGCCTATACTACCGTCGCCGCGACATGTTTTATTTTTTTGCACAAATGCCCCCTACGATAAAAAAGCAAGAGAGGTTTTTTATCACAAATTGAACGTGGAATTCCAAAATTATTTTTAATTTGAAAAATTCCAGTGGCGGACATTTTTTTTTTCTTCAAAAAAATTGAGATCATTACCCGTATGCGCGTCACTGATGAACATAAAATTCTTAATTGCATGTCAAAACATGCGCAATAACTACCTCTTAAAACCCACTAAATTTCATTTGCATATCTCCACCAGTTTCAGAGCAATCAATAAATCTTCAGTTTTTAAGGAAAACTTTAACTGTATCGCAGCAGAAAACGAAGCATTTGCGGACATGTGTTTATATAGCAAACTGTCAATATTTTTTCATGTAGAATTACCTCCTAAGTTTGTCGCACTTATTTACTAACACCCTGTATAATTAGCCAATTTTTCTGGTATACTTGAGAAACATTTTTTTTTCGTTTTTGACCCTTTTTTTAGACTATTTTCGAACGCCTGTGTGAACCAATTCTTTTATGAAATATTTTTTAGCTTATGTTGTATTACACCTATGAAAAATTATTCCAGATTTCGAATAAGTTTAGGAAATATATATTTTTTATGTTTTGACCCATTTTCCACTATTTACGAACGCCTATGAAAGTGGTCTAATATTTTATGTTCAATATTTTAGGTTATATTCAATTAAATGCGTAAAAAAATATGCAGTATTTCGGATAAGTTTAAGAACTATGATTTTTTTAATTTTTGAACCCTCTTTTAAACCCCTTGCCTACGCTCAATGTTTCCCAAATCTAATCAGCTCTTTGCCATGTCCAACAGTATTTTTGTACCAAATTTTGTTAAAATCTGTTAAGTGGTTTTTGCGTTTTCGTGGATACATACAGACAGACATTTTTTAAAACTACTTATTTATGTATAAAATGACCAAAAACAAGTATTTCCAGTGAAATAATAAAAAAAAAATTAATGAAACTAGTAGTCTCCATATATATATTACATATTATATGATATGGAGAGCTAAAAATATATAATATATATGTATATCAAATTAAAACTATTTCGATTATACAGAATCCATATCTATTTGTATACCTACAATATTATATATTGTGACTAGGTAGGTGAAAAACATTAATTAAAACTTACTAAAACTAGAAGCGATAAATTATTTGTTGTTAATTTTGTGCAAATACAATTTTAATACTTGATATTTTAATTAAAATACGATAACAAATTATTGTTTTACTTCGAACATTTATGGACCAGTTGATTAAAATTAATAATTCAATAATGTTTCGTATTAAAATATAAATAATTAACTATAAACTATTTATTGGGTTAAAAATTGTTGTTTGTTTTGTTTAAATATTTCACATATAGTTAATTACACCAATTTTATATGGAAAAGTGTTTTTGCAACTTCAGTAACTCCGTTAAACAATTTCCTAAAGCACACAGTACATGAAATAGGACCTTTGTACCAGCGATGTATTACGTTATGCTCGTCAATCCATTGTTCGGTGCCACTCACATTAACAGTCAAAAGGTGTAGGAACGAGCTAACATGTACAGGGTTAAATACCCTGAGGACGGTTGTAGACAGAAATTTTTCGACGGAGAAATATTTTAAATGCGCGTTGGTTGTATAGTTGCATCACAGAGAACCATTGAAGTAGGAACGTTTACAGAATATATACTCAAAGATTCATCATGTACACAAATACTTGTTTTTTTTATATTTTTAAAATGGACACAGAAAGATGAGGATTGGCTAAAAGGAATTGTTGAACAGCAAGGGATTTTCGTAGCTTTAATAACTTAGTACAAGACAAATTCACAGATTTTCTTTAGATGTTTATAACGAGAAGTTGAGGATTCACGATCACTTTGTAAAAAAAATTCCTAGTTACTTACATAGACAAATAATTTGACAACTAAGCTTCAAAAAACCAGAGCAGTGGTTCTCATCCAATCGACCTGCGGGTTTAATCGAATCGTCTCGCGAAGTTGTAATTTGTTATCGCTCCAAGAAAGCGACATTACACACGGCTGGATCAGTCAAGTATTTCATGGAGTTGAGCAAGGTAGTAACCTTGACTAAGAGTCTGACCTTCTCGAATTCAGTGAAGTGCACAATCCCACCAATATCGCAACATTTTTGTACGTGGGTTATTTTGTAAGTTGTCAAACTTCAAACATAGGAAATTCAACCGAGGTGAAACATTATAGCGATTTTTTGAAAAACTAATTTGGTCAAGAAAACTAAATTTACACCACTTTTAGGTTATGAAAGTAGCTAACTTTTTTATATAAACAACTTTTTCGTACGTGGGCTATTTTAAAAGTTATCAAACTTTAAACATTGAACTTCAACCGTAGGTTTTACCGATTTTTTTTGGAAAATTAGTTCGGTCAAGAAAACTAAATTTAGAGCGCTTAGCTAACTTTTTTTTGTAAACAACTTTTTTGTACGTGGGCTATTTTAAAAGTTATCAAGCTTTAAACATAGGAAATACTAATACATTGAACTTCCACCGTAGGGATAGGTTTAACCGATTTTTTTTTGAAAAGCTAGTTCGGTCAAGAAAACTAAATTTAACCGACTAGTAAATCATAAAATTAGCTAACTTTTTTATATAAACAATTTTTTTCTACATGGGCTACTTTACAAGTTATCAAGCTTTAAACATAGGAAATACTATAATACATTGAAGTTCGTGGGGATTGGTTTTACCGTTTATTTTTCTGAAAACTAGTTCGGTCAAGAAAACTAAATTTAACCGCTTAGTAGATCATCAAATTAGCTAACTTTTTTATGCAAACAACTTTTTTGTACGTGGGCTATTTTAAAAGTTATGAAGCTTTAAACATATGAAATACTAATACATTGAACTTCAACCGTGGGGATAGGTTTTACCAATTTTTTTGGAAAATTAGTGCGGTCGAGAAAGCTAAATTTAACTGCCTAGTAGATCATAAAATTAGCTAACTTTTTTATATAAACAATTTTTTTCTACATGGGCTATTTTAAAAGTTATCAAGCTTTAAACACAGGAAATACTATAATACATTGAACTTCAACCGTGGGGATAGGTTTTACCAATTTTTTTTGAAAATTAGTGCAGTCAAGAAAGCTAAATTTAACTGCTTAGTAGATCATCAAATTAGCTAACTTTTTTATATAAACTTTTTTTTTTCTACATGGGCTATTTTAAAAGTTATCAAGCTTTAAACACAGGAAATACTATAATACATTGAACTTCAACCGTGGGGATAGGTTTTACCAACTTTTTTGGAAAATTAGTGCGGTCAAGAAAACTAAATTTAACCACCTAGCAGATCATAAAATTAGCTAACTTTTTTATATAAACAATTTTTTTCTACATGGGCTATTTTAAAAGTTATCAAGCTTTAAACACAGGAAATACTATAATACATTGAACTTCAACCGTGGGGATAGGTTTTAGCGTTTTTTTTTTGGAAAACTAGTTCGGTTAAGAACATACTTAATAGATCAGCAAATTAGCTAACTTTTTTATATAAACAATTTTTTTCTACATGGGCTATTTTAAAAGTTATAAAGCTTTAAACATAAGAAATATTAATACATTGAACCTCAACCGTGGGGATAGGTTTTACCAATTTTTTTGAAAAGCTAGTTCGGTCAAGAAAACTAAATTTAACCGACTGGTAAATCATAAAATTAGCTAACTTTTTTATATAAACAATTTTTTTCTACATGGGCTATTTTAAAAGTTATCAAGCTTTAAACACAGGAAATACTATAATACATTGAACTTCAACCGTGGGGATAGGTTTTAGCGTTTTTTTTTTGGAAAACTAGTTCGGACAAGAAAACTAAATTAGATCCTGAAATTAACTAACTTTTTTTATATAATCACCTTTTTTGTACATGCGCTATTTTGAAAGTTATTATATATACCTACATTTATATTTAACTAAAACATAATGTTGATTTTTATTGTGTTCAATCATAATGTTAAAATATTCTACCACATAAAAGTGCATTTACCTTTCCACAATTGATGTATTCCACTGCTGTTTCTCTGAAGAAGAAATACACGAAATCCCCTTGGGCTATGGAGCCGACGAAATCAGGCGCTGTAAAAATATATAAAAATATTGAAATATCGACTCAAATAATAGTAGAATGTAAATATAGAAACATGTAGCTGATTGGTATTTCTATTTGAAAGTTGAAATCTCAAACATGTTTCCTACTTTGACAAAAAAACAACTGGAGAAATCCATTTTCTCTTAGCTGGATAAGATAAAGTTTAAAATTACCCTTTGGGACTAGACTAGTATAAGCTAACCTTGAAGAAATATCAAATCAACGAAGAACTAAGTTCTTTAAGATGTAATTTATTATTATTTAGAGTCATCCTCAAACATTATTTCCTCGATAATATTTTACTAAATATAGTAACCAATCAAATTACTTAATTTTAAGTCTTGTGTCAAATTTCATCCAATCACCACTGGATTACAGTGATAATACCCTACATGTGGTGTTTTCAGTTTGGTGTTTTTTTTTATTAAAAATTAATTAAACGTCAAACTGACAACTGGTTTAAAAATGTCGCGAAGATTTCTAACGATGCAATTAATGAAATTATATCTAATAATATACCAAAAAATACAATCAAATCAAAAAATATGTATGGAAAATATTTCTCGAGTTTTGTGCGACCAGAACTGACGAATGCTGAAACCAGTTTGCATAATTTGGCTAATATATTGAAAGATTATGCGGTAAATATGAGAAAATCTGACGGAACTGAATATAAAGAAGCAACTGTAAAAACAATTTGGAATACTACGAGTAGGCTACTCCAGGAAAAATATGAAATGACTTCAAAATTGTATTCGACCCGTTTACCAGTGTGATATTCAAAAATGCGCGAAATGCAAAACGTAAAAGATTACAGCAGGATCCAAACAAACGAAAATGCAGTTCATCAAATTTGAGTTCAAGTAATTTGACTAGAATCATTGGATTATGGGATGACTGTACACCAGAAGATTTACAGAATTTTTTTTACCATATTGTAGCTGTTGAGTTAGCTTGGCGAGGTGGTGACCAGCTGATTGCCTTATAGATTATTTCACGATTGAGAAAAATAATGATGGAACGCCAACCAACAGAATTGAATACAATCCAATATTCAGTAAAACTTGCCAAGGAGGATCGAAAAGTTGTACAAATAGTAAGTGGCTTGTTCCAAATATTGCAAACGAAAGTGCATGCCCTGTTCGGTTATTCCATAAATTATTATCCAAAAGGGGCAAAAATATTACTTCCAGTCGCCTATTCTTGAGACCAAATCGTTTCTGGAAATTCGAAAGTGACAAATGGTATGACAATATACCGGTAGGCAAGAACACAATTAATATGTGGACCAAATCATCCACGCAAGCTATTGGTTTGGACACTAAGTGTAAAAAGATATCCAATCATTCGAACAGATCAACTGCAGTTAGCCATTTGGCAAATAAAGGAATTCCTGAACAGCAATTAATAAAAATAACAGGACATAGCAGCTCTAATTCAATTAAACCGTACTTGAATATTAACCAAGAACGCCATGGTGAAATAATCAACAGCATGCGAGGAATTTCTTCAACAGTTGACAATCGGTCAACTTCAGCAAACTCTTCTTCCAATTTAACATTTACCAATTGTACTTTTCACAACTGTAGTTTTAAATAAAAATGAATAATATTTGTTTGATTAAAACTAATACATTTTGTATTGAAAATTATTAAACGTCAGATTGACAATCAAATTTTTGATATCTACAAAGTAAAAAATTATCTTATCGAATACTCAAAATTTTGTCATAGAGAATCCTTCAAGCGAGTTGCTCAAGGATAATAGCCCTCGGTATTATCAAGACCCTAGGGGTATTACTACTGATACTTTTCTTTCCAATAAGGCGAAACTTAAGTTTAAAAAATGATTTTCTTAAGAGTTGAAACATCTCACTCACTAAAAGAATGTTGAAAAGCTTTCAAATTTCATCATATTATGCAGTAGCTCTCAATTCTATTTAATGAGTTCTCACCATGAAAAACTTTTGTGAAATAGAGAAAACTTACCGTTCAGGCTCATTGAATCGTATTGTTCGGTCTGTAATGTTTCTCTGTAGATAATCGGGTCCATTCCACTGAAATCCGCCACAGTGCCCGTATACAAATCTCCATCTAAAACAAAAGAATACAATCCATCAGAATGCATTGGCGTATCATGGATAAATAAAATTGGTACCACAAATATTTGAAATTTAAAACAAATAAATTGAAATTCATATTTTAAGAACTAAGACCCAGCTAGGGAACATATTTGTATTTTCCAAATTTTATACTTAAGTATACAGGGTGGCCAAGATAAGAATGGGATAGCATTTGAATCTTGGAAACGGTTAAATTAGAGAAAAGTTGTACAATTTAATCACTTTTTAAATGGTGTTTTCAAAAGTAGAGTAACTTTAGCCGTTTTCGAGAATTTTTGAAAAAACAATTTTTTGCAATTTTCGTTTTTATTTATTTCTGACGTTATTTTTACGGATATAAAAAAATAAAAGCACTTTCTCATTGTTACTTTTTGAGGAGAATAAGATAGCGTTTTCAAATTTTCACTACGACGTTTCGTTTTTGAAAAACCATCATCAACTTCGTTTTTTTAAATACGGCCCTGGATTTTTTATTGTTAAATTTAAAGCCATTTTCAATTTAAAAATAGGTGGTATATCACACGTAATGGTGTAAACAAGTTTTAAGTATTTTTAGCTGTTATTTAAACTTCGTCAAGAACAATCGCCATAGTTTGGCCCTTAACTGACTGAATGCAGAGTAGTAGGCTTAGCAAAAATTTCGTCGTTAGTCACAATTATTTATTATTATTTGCCAATTTATGTATCTCTCAGTACAACATTTTGCTTTTTGAAGTTATTAAAAAAACTACTTTCTCAGATGCGTGTTTTACGAATAATAAGTGCCAAACTTTGTCGATTTTTCTTGAATAAGTTTAAATAATTGCTAAAAATACTGAAAACTTGTTTACACCATTACGTCTGATATACCACCTATTTTTGATTTGAAAATAGATTTAAATTAAATAAAAAATCCAGGGCCGTATTTAAAAAAACGAAGTTGATGTTGGTTTTTCAAAAACGAAACGTTGTAGTGAAAATTTCTAAACGCTATCTTATTCTCCTAAAAAAATAACAATGACAAAGTGCTTTTAATTTTTTTATATCTGTAAAAATAACGTCAGAAATAAATAAAAACGAAAATTGCAAAAAATAGTTTTTTCAAAAATTCTCGAAAACGGCTAAAGTTGCTTTACTTTTGAAAACACCATTTAAAAGGTGTTTAAATTGTCCAATTTAACCGCCATTGTAACTCCTACCGTTTCCAAGATTCCAATGCTATCCCATTCTTATCTTGGACACCCTGTATATTAGAGTTCATCTGAAAAACTCTGAAACCACTAATAAACCGTAGTTATAAGCGCCTTACATGACGAATTGAGATCTTCACACACGTTCTAGTTTGTAGAATGATTACGACGCCAGATTGTCAAGTAGACTGTCGATCAAGTTTACGTGATCAAGCAAATTGGACGGTAAACTTGATAGTGAATGCATATTGGATTGCTACTAGAAAGTTTAGTATTATGGTGAGTTTACACATGCATGGCCAATAAAAACTGGCGCGCCAGTAACTTAAATTCGCATGGGTAAACATCAACTTGCAAGCAAGTTTTATTTTTGGACGTTGGCATCTACTCAAGCAAGATACCTTAATGTCACTTCGATTTTTAATCGTGGGGTCAACGCAGGAGAGTATCAAAATGTTGCTTTGTCATTCGAAGATAGTTTTTATATCTTGCAGGATCCTCTACGAGCGAGTTCACCTAGAAGTTTGGCAGAAGCACCCAAAGTAGGTCGACGGCCAATCCATTGTTTAACCCAAACATGGCCTTTTCGTTGGTTGCGTTTCTTTTTCTGTACTTCTTTTATGTTTTTTTTTCTATTAAAAGTTTAGCGACTATTTTACAGGCTTCGGAAAGTTCACTCGACATAGTGCTTACCGTGAAAAACACTTTTAAATGAAAATGGAGTGCCAGTTACGTTGGTTTTTGAACAATATGTGTAAACCTTTACTGGCGTGCAAATAGAACTGGCGCGACCACTGCTTCACTAAATCCATGCATTTGTAAACTCACCTTTATAGAATGCAATTACTACAAGAGGGCGATTTTAATTCTGCGGAATAGGGATCCACTTATAAGGGTGGAAAATAAAAATGCAATAATATTTAATCAACTAATTTATTTCTACCTTTAATCTTTCGCCGAAAAATACGCCTTCACATATTCATCGCTCTTAAAATATATCTTCCACGAATTTCTTTTTCCATTTTAGGGAACAAATAATATTCACACAGGGCCAGACCTGGACTATAGATTCGCTACCATGATCAAACAACCTTTACCAGTTGTAAACCATTGTTTTTCCTGGGTAATATTTGCAATAAGCCGCCTACATCTCATCAATAATGGTTTGGATAGACTTTCCTAGGTTAGACAGGAACTTTGTAACGGCATAGTGTTCGATTTTCTGCATTGACTTTCTTTTCCTTCCCGATTGAGATGCTTGATCCACGATAGTTCAAAGATAAGATAAAACGACAGCCTTGAAGTGAGAGGTCAGCGAGAACAGAACCAAAATATTAAAGTACTTTAAAATACTTCAGAAAAATCTTCTTCACGTCCTCGTTCGAACATTGCGAGGTTGATTCTCTGATAGATTTAATTAATTGATACAGGTCGCCAAGTTACATGGATGGATTCAAGGATTATTTTGTCAATTATTGAAAAGTTGTTTGGAATTCTTGAGAGAGGTGCTGAAAACCTTTTTCTAATTTTATAGTGGAACGCCTATGATCATGAGTAGGTAATTAGTAATGTCTTTTTGTGAACAATAGACAATGGTAAAGGGAGAAATGAGCAGCATCTATTGCCACTACTTTTTTTTAATCTGCCTCCGGAATTAAGAACGAAACTCATTGATTCGCTTCTGCGAACAGGTTTCTTTAAAAATAAAAGATTTGTGGCGATCTATATAAACAAAAGAACATTTGTTTTAATCGGGCGATTTTCCAATCCAATCACGCGAAATAGAGTATTTTTTCCTGAGTTTTAATTAAAAAAAGCTAAATAGAAATTAATGTTTAAATAAGAATAATTAGGAAAAGAGAAAGGATGGATTGAAAAGTATGCGATCTTTTGTAATGGCTCTTGGCTATTTTTTATGGCGTTTCCCAAAGTAGGTAGTTGTTGTGAAAGTAACATATGGATTTGATTCTTTAGTTTTTCCAGGATATTACGTCAACAATAATAATAATAATAATAATAATAATCTTTATTGACTACGTTTTGTACAAAACAATTGCAGTACGTCAAAATACAAAAACTATATCTACAACAAAAAACATAAAAGTGTAAGTAACATAGGTACAAACAAATTAAAAGCGACTAATTGCTAAAATGTACAACTTCCTTGGAATATTCTTCCACAGAATAAAAAGCATGCTTTGAGCAAGTATGATTTTATAGTTCTTTTGAACATTTCTGAACTGTACTCCCGGACCCTACGAGGAAGTGCATTATATAACCGAATCTGTAGGGAATTCTTTGCAGACTTAGTCAATCTCCATCGTCCGCAGATCTCGTACCATACTCATGACAAGTTGAGTTAATACACAAATCGGGCTTACATCTGTGAATCTCAAGCATATATATATATATATAAAGACGGGAGAGGCATTATATTGAGAGATCTGAAAATGGGCTTGCAATGCTCCAGATATCCAGCATTTGCCAGAATGCGAACCACCTTTTTTTTGCAATCTAAATATTTGCATAGCCGATGACGAGTTACCCCAGAGACTCACTCCATAAGAAATATGAGAATGGAACAGTGAGAAATAAACAGTTCTCAGAGCTTGCTGACTCAGACAATGTTTGAGCCTCCTAATAACGTAAATACTAGAAGACAACTTACCCCTGAGAAAATCAACGTGCGACAATAATCCCCAATAAGTTGGCTGTTCGTCCCCGAGCATGACCACTAGCACTAGAAAATGCAAGTCTCTGGGTCTTATCAATATTTAGTTTCAGCAGATTACTAGTGAACCAGCCATTCGCAATTCCCTCAAGGTGCCCCGCACGACCTTCGAGCTGTGAAAAACTGCTCCCATAACACATCAAAGAGGTATCATCAGCATAAAGAGTGACCCTTCCAGGATTCAAATAACTATATAGGTCGTTAATATAAACGACAAAGAGCGACGGACCCAACACAGAGCCCTGGGGCACTCCACTCGTTAATACTCTCACCTCAGACAGCTCCGACCGAAGAGCCGCTGTCTGTCCTCTGCCAGTCAGGTACGACCGCAGCAGCTGCAACGAGAGTCCCCGCACACCATATCGAGAAAGCTTGGTCAGAAGAACTTCATGAGACACACAGTCAAAGGCCTTGCTCAGATCACATAAGGTGAGATTAATAAATTCACATCTCTCCAGGCCCTCGACTATGTCAGACACCACACGAGCCGCCGCCTGAACTGTCGACCGACCACCCCTGAAACCAAACTGTTCAGGACACAAAAGGCTATTCGCTTCCAAAAAAGAAGTTAGATTATGTTTTAATATAAACTATAGAAATCGGTCGGTAATCAGAAGCATTATCAATGTCACCCTTTTTAAATACAGGGATAACTCTAGTCAACTTGAATGGCTCAGGGAAAATGCCGCCGCACAAACATAAATTGAAGATGTGCACTAAAGGCTTAACTAAGATCTGTGCATATTCCTTCACAAAGAAACTGCTGCAGTTAAACATATCAACACTGCCCCAGTTTTTTAAGTGGCGAATGGTCTCCAGGACCTCAAACTCCGAGATGGGCAACATAAAAAAGGAGCTAGGCTGCATCGGTATCCGACTTAACATATGCACCCGCTCATCAAGATCCACAAACATGGCCTCAGTAATTTTATTAGCAACAGATACAAAAAAACTGTTAAACTCGGAAGGTGTAAGCCGAGTATTAACTGGCATTGTACAATAGTTTCTTTCACTATTAATTATTCTCCAGATATCACGTGGATAATAATTAAGAATTTTATCAGAAGTTTTCAAAAATAAAAAAAGAATTCATAATTTATTGAACCGTTGGGATGATCTTGTTGTTCAGATATAATTGGTAATTTATTATTGACCACAAAGTGTTTTAAAATTTTCATTTCTATATTAGGTATGATGGGGATGAAGGAAAATTGTTTTCAATAGGTCGATAGATATTTTCGGTTAAATAGAGCAGAACGTAAATCACGATTGTTCTTTTGCTCGGATGGATTTTCTTTAAACACAATGGGATAGAATTTTTCCATAGATATATATTCTGTATTTAGGGCAATTTTAGAAAATTACTTTCAAATGAGATTGAAATTTTCACAATATAAGGGTATTTTTAATATTAATAACATATTTAATACTATAATAATTATTAAAAAAATAGATGGCACTAATAAAGTTTAAAGTTAAACAAAATGGCGTCAAATGCAAGTATATTTTGAAATTAAGCGCCCCGTCCGTTACTTTATGGACACACTGTATACTAAATTATGTATTTTTCTGCGACACAAAACTATAAAAACCCAGTAGCTTAAATTAGACCAGGAATTCAATATACGCAGAAACTCTATTTTTTGAATGACAGAAATCATAGCAACAAACGAATGTAGGTTCAAACGGAAAAACTTTATTTTCCATCGTTGAAAAAATGCCATAATCATACACAAACAGATATAGAACGCACACTATACAACCCCATTTGAATGCAGAGAATTCCCCCCCAACTACTATTTTTTTTTTGTGCAAATAAAATAAAAAAAAAAAAAAAAATTGGCGACGACAACAAAAAAATAGCAAATTTTCCGGGCAAATATGAGGCAGTAAACGCATAAAATATTCGTTAATAAATCAAGGGATCCTGCAAACAAATTGATTCTTTAATACACTTACGGACATAGATCGTCTGTGAGTTATAGCCGCACGATAAAGGGAAAAACCGACAGCATCCAGAGTCATGGGCGTAGAGAAAAAATAGAATCACATACTCAATTTTGACCCAAAATAATTTCACTAACCACAAAATAATAATTAGACCTTCCAAGGTCAATCGACTATTCAATTCGTCATACCAATACGCAATTGAAAACTTATGGGCTAAATTCTTTATTGTATGGGGATCACTGAAAATGTTTAAATGCTAAGCGAAGCAGTTGGGACATCAAAGTAGCTTTGTCTGGACTAGGAAAGTTGGAGAGACAAAGAAAGATATTCAGTACTGAAAATAGACGACATTCTTGACACATTATCTGGAGCAAACCCTGAAACCCTGATTTCTACTCTGTAAATACTAGTTGCATCCAAACGACAAGGCATAATGACCTTCTTGACAGGAATCATACTGCGACAACGTTAATCTCGTAGTTTGGACTCTGCAAAATTTGACCGTTTAATGGAAAACGATTTGCACGGCCTTACCGTACATACAAAAATTGGAACGGTAAATTTGCCTACAGCAATGATGGAGGCCTTATTGCATCTAAGATTAAGATTATAATTTACTTCTTCTTATGGTGCCTTATCCTTAAGGACGTTGGCTATTACATTTGCCCACCTGTTTGGTCCGTACATACAAAAATTGGAACGGTAAATTTGCCTACAGCAATGATGGAGGCCTTATTGCATCTAAGATTAAGATTATAATTTACTTCTTCTTATGGTGCCTTATCCTTAAGGACGTTGGCTATTACATTTGCCCACCTGATCTTATTTGTAGCTGTCCTGAACAGTTCTATGGAGGTCATATTTGTCCATTGTCGTAGGTTTTTAAGCCATGATTTGCGTCTTCTTCCTGGTCCCCTTTTGTTATTGATTTTGCCTTCAATTATAAGTTGGAGCAGTTCGTATTTTTCATTTCTCATGATGTGGCCAAAATATTGTGTTTTTCGTTTCTTTATGAGGATCATGAGCTCTCTTTCTTTGTTCATTCTCCGCAAGACTTCCTCCTTTGTTGACTCATGTAGGATAATCTGAGTATGTTTCGGTAACACCAGAGTTCAAATGCTTGGATTCTTTTTTGTGTTGCCTCTGTCATTGTCCAGGCTTCAACACCGTAGAGTAAAGTAGAGAAAACATAGCACTTAAGTATTCGAGCTCTCAATGAAAGATTCAGCTGGCGACTACATAGGACTTTTTGCATTTTGTAAAATACTGTACGTGCTTTTTCTAGACGTGTTCTTATCTCTAGTGAGTGGTCCCAAGTTTCATCAAGCTTTTTTAAATATCTCCTCCGAGTAAACGTTAAATAGTATGGGTGACAGAATACATCCCTGTCTTACTCCCTTCTCGATATTAATTTTTCCAGATGTTTTCTTTTTTATTATAATTTTGGCCTTTTGTTCCTGATAGAGGTTTGAAATAATCCTTAAATCCTTATCGTCTATGTTACATGACCTTAAGATTTTCATTAGTTTATCATGTTTCACCAGGTCAAAAGCCTTTTGAGAATCAATAAAACACAAGTACACATCAGTATCGACATCTGTCTCTACGGTCATACGAAAATCCTAAATCTGAGATCAATAGATTCTGGAAAAAACCCAATGGACGCTTTGCCAAGCAAACCAAACGTTTAAAAATGGCGGGTAGAGACTAGCACATAGTATAGTATACCAATTAATAGAAGGGAAACTGAGATAGGGATATATAGGCCCAACTACAGGCTCTCTGAATCCCTTGGCAAGAGTTCCACATTATACCAGGTAGATGTCACCGTCAGTCACCACTGTGCTCGCAGTCAGGCCGGGTAAAAAGCAGTGAAGTCATACCCCTTCATGTCACACTGTGAGCATGGGAGTACAAAAAGTCCCTGAAACAACTAATGGGCTCAACAGAAGAGGATTACTCTGATTTGGGTCACAGGATAACGAAATGGCTGACCAACTTGCACAAGAAAGAGCCAATGCTTCGTTATGCGGTCCAGAACCCATCTTTGGCATTACAAAGAGCCATGTGATAAAGTACTTGATTTAAATGCGAAGTCCTGCTGGAGGAAAACTCCAGCACTAAGACAATCGAAGAGGTTCATTAGAGGCTCTCGGAACCAAAGCTCAAAAGCTTATCGAATTGTATAGAAACGATGTACGAGCCATTCAACTTCATGAAAAGTTTGGAAAATCTGAGTGAACCCTAGCTGAAAGTCATTCACAAAAGATCTCTAGAGGTCGAAGTCAAGAGAGGCCAAACAACCTAAACGACTCCACTACAATATACAATCTATGTTCTGTAACTTTGAAGTTATACTGAGGAATTCTACTCTAATAAGGAAGATATTACGAGAGTTAAAGTCTTTATAGAAAGTATATCTAGACTTGGGACAAGTCTGTTTGACTGACTATTTTAATAGGTAAAATTCCTTTCAACATTTTCAATGAAGTTGAGAACTGGACGACTCTGGACTCTGACAGTAAGCATTGCAGAAATCGTTTAAGAATTTGTTCAAAATAAACGATCGCCAAACCTAAATCTATTTATTAAATTTGTTCATATCATCCAATGTAGCAAAACTCACCCACACCCATGCAAACAACTAGCCAATCCATGTAGCCAACGATGGAGTCGCAGCTCAAAAGCTGGTGCTTAAATTGGAGCTTTTAGAGTTTGTCGCTTTCGTGCATATAAAACATTTTCTATAGAATGTAGAGTTTTTTTTGTTCGGCAGAAATACATGCAAATCTTTTGGATTTACACATACATATCGTTTTTTAAATACGCAGTTAGAAAAATAAGTAACTGGTTATTTTTGTGCTAGCGAAAGGTATATTTTTATGTAATCGGATATAAATGCTGAAGTATCACTTTTGTAAAATATATTTAAATTATGTGTTTATTTATAAGCTTTGAAGATTTAACTTTAATCAGAACAATAGCCGCTGTCTATAAAGACAAGCCATGAAATAGTATATTTGGCAACGTCGAATCTAAGTCTATTGGTTTGTAAAAAATACAGTGGACACCAAACAATGGCAGATCTCAAGAGAATGCTTACTGGAGAGAAATGTAAGTCCAATGATGAAGAAATCGCCGAAACTGAGGCCTATTTTGACGCAAAAGAGAAATCGTTCTATAAAAGTGGTATCGAAAAGCTGGAAAATCGCTATACTCGTTGAATTGCTCTCTAAGGCAACTATGTTGAATAATAAAATCGAGTTACGTCAAAATTTTGTTTTTTTCTTACTTTTATCCTTTGTTTACAACTCTTGTACCGGCACGGCATAGTGTTTGTCGTATAACTAAGCGGTGGAAGTGTCTTTTGAGAAGGCTGTGCGAGAACATATTAGCAAAGTCTAAAAACAAGCTCATTGATAAAAAAGATTGGCTGATCACGACAAAGCAAGTGTGTGTTTTATAATTTTTCCAAAAACTTACTCCATCTGTTGATTTTGAATTTAATATAATAGAGGAACAGATTTTTTTCCTCCATTTAATTTTAATTAACAAAAAAACCCTTTCAATAATACTCTCGTTCGCGAATATATTTTCAAAACAATACCTGTTTATTCTTGCCTAGTCGTACGTGTGTAAAACAAGTAGATAGTTATTAGGTATACATCCCGCATCCAAACTAGATGCACCCCCTTTGAAGTTTTCATCAGTTTCGAGCAAAATATATGCAACCAAGTTTGCACGTGTCGCTTTACTGACTTAAATTTAACTTAATTAATAAGTAGGTAGATGCGTGATACGAACTTTGTACAGAGAATCTATGTTTTCACATTATTCAATTATAATCTACAACAAATTAGTTAGTCTAGAGATGGAAAGATGAGTTTTCGATTATTTGATTCAATACATCTTAATTTTATCACATACCAATTTCTTATTTTGAATATTTTAAACGCAATTCAAATTCTGGTTAGATACTAACGAGTCTAAAGTTGCGAATGAGGGCAACTATAGTTTGAGACTTGGCAACACTTATTGCTGACAGGTGTCAGCTGATGCTGCCATTAAAAAGTGTCAACGTAAAAGAGAATTCGTTCCCGAAAACATTGATGCTGTGCAAAATTCACACAAAACGTATAGTAATAAAAGACGTTTCCTTTTTAGTGTGCCTGTTTCATGAAGGCGTCGATGAATGTTTTCGAAAATTTGTATATACACTGTGTCCAAACTATGGCGATTTTTCTTGAATAATTTTAAATAACAGCTAAAAACACTGAAGACCCAATTTGATGATGGTTTTTTCAAAAACAAAACGTCGTTCGTTTTCATACCGTGATTTTCAAAAAATCTTTTACTTGGATTGCTGTTAAACTATACAATAATTTGTATTCTGAAAATAAAGTATTAATTGTAAGCCAGTTTCGTAAAAAAATAAGAAAAGAGCTAATGATGGAATGCTATTTCTCACTTTAGTTTATTTTGTGTTTACTGCATGCTGATTTTTCTTTTTTTTTTTTTGTAAAATGGTTCGCCGCAAATTTTGTATTATGTAATTTGATGGATTTGTTGGTTTTTGTTTTCTATGTATGATTATATTCTGCTATCATTTATTTAGTTTCAGCTATCATTGACTGTTGTTTTTTCTTTTTCTATATAATGTGAATTTGTACACATCACGGGCTCATTGTTTTTATATATTTTTTTCTTTTAGTACTGTGTTATTATGGTTAAGTGGAAGAATAACTTAATGCTAAACTTCAACATAATTACATGACTAATCTTGTTAACTTTATTTTACTTAATTATTTTTATTTTTTTTTGTAATTTACTTTATTCTTTTTTATATTTTTTTGCATCAATAAAGACGATTATTATTATTAAAATTTCTAAACATTATCTTATTTTCCTTAAAAAGCAACAATGAGAAAGTGCTTTTAATTTTTTTATATCCGTAAAAATATAGTCAGAAATAAATAAAAACTAAACTCGCAAAAAATCGTTTTTTAAAAAATTCTTGGCTAAAGTTAGTTAAATTTAAAAGGTGTTTGAATTGTACAACTTTTCTCTAATTTAACCGACATTGTAACTCCTACTGTTTCCAAGATTCCAATGCTATCCCATTCTTATGGACACAGTGTATAACGACCAGAAGCAAGACTGCATATTGTGGGTTCCCGCAAAGTACTGTTCTCGGGCCCAACTCTGTGGAATTTCCTTTATGATGGAATCTGACGACTGGAGCAGCCTTTACTAGTGATCTCCATAGCTTACGCTCATCGACGTAATGAGAGCCAGATCATCATCTTGCTCTCCGCATGGTTTCAGGACGTATCGAACATCACCTTATATGTATAGGGCCAGACGCATGCTGGATAGTGGCTGCATAAAAAGTGCTCGAAATGGCCCCCGGGACCGTTTGAATGACACATCAGATAATTGCAATCTGCGAGTTTGGATAGGCAAAATTTCCAACTCCAACACGCACAGACTCGAAACTACAGGCAAGATCTGAGAGCCGCACTATCAAGCAACGGCGTGCCAGAATGTTCTGTTGTGGGCAACACCGATCTGGTGGACAATACCTTATCAGGCTGTTTGTGGTGTTGTTGCTGGCATTGCCCTCATTGACTTGATTGCGAATCAGAGCAGCGAAGTGAGGGAAATAACTAAGAAGCTTGGTATGGAAAGAATCAAACTGAAGAGTAGTGGGAGCCAGCCAGATCTAGTGGATGGACTCGTAAGCAATCCCTTGCGTAAACAGAAAGCACGAGGAAGTGGATATATACAATATACATCCCAAATGTTTGTTCAGATAAAACTGCTTTATACGTTTTTTAAAAAGGTTAGAGCTCAATGCCAAGAATTCGCTATTTAGGGAGTTATACAAATGTACCGCATTATAAGAAAAACTGCGCTCGAACAGCGCAGTACCATGCCGCGGGATGTTGAGGCGCGAATATTGTACAGCACGAATTTCTCTGTCCATCAGTGAGTATCTGTGTCTTAGTTTCTTGCGTAAATAAGCCGGTTCATTGGTTTTTATAATATTATGAACAAAAGTCAAGAGGTGGATTTCCCACATATACCTCATAGGCAACCAAGCAAGCTCCTTCAACTTATGTGAGACTCTGTCATATTTGCGCAAACCATAAATCAATCGACAGCAGGCATTTTGGACTCCCTATATTCGAGCAATAGTTCTTTGATCCAGCCACGGGCCATAAATATAGTCTCCATATCCAAACAACGACAAAACAAGAGATTCACAGAGTGTCTTTCTTAATTTAAGACTAAGTGAATGTCTATTCGCATAAAGTATCTTTAGTCGAAAGTATGCCCTCTGTAATATTTTACCTACATGTGATTTAAACCTCAAAGTTGTATCAATAACTAAGCCTAAATTCCTATGCTCCTCTGTAAAAGGAACGGGCACCTCATTCATAGAAACATTAATTTGATTTTTCAGTACTTCAGTTTCGTTAGGTTTATCGAACAGCATAGAATATGAAAAAAATCTTATTTTCGACTGTAGAATGTCCCCTTAATTTGTTTTCAGTTAATTTCGGGACACCCTGTATGTAAAACCTGTTCCTGGGCCACAGTTTATTGAGTTTTAATTGAGTAAATGTGAAAAACCATAATTATTGTGGAAAAATCTTAATTAGGTAAGTTTAGAATTGACAATAAACTGTGTGAGGCAGGTAACAGGCTATGCCTCTTTGCTCCTGATTTACGCATTGTATGCGTATATAAATCTTTAATTGAGTAAATATTTCACAAGCAATTCGTCCCTGCTCATACCCGACACACTTCTTTATAAAATATGAAATACGTCTCCAGCATTATTCTGAAATTGTTAATAAAATGTGCTTTTCAGCTTTAAAGCAACCGCCAAAATTAAAAAATGTATTATGCACGAACGAATTTACTGTGTGTGTTCTACTGCAACGCGACGTTCACTCAGCTGGATTTCATTGGCAGGTTTAAAAATTGTTTCCAAATGTATTTTATTCATGAAGCATAATACTACATTGTTGAGCTTGGAATTTAAAATTTCGCTTAAAATTAGGTTGTGTTTAGTTTATATTCTTTTCACAACACATTTTACCACTTACGTAGACGAGAATTAACAACAGTTTTCATGCCTCATGGATATGGTTTACTAGTGAAATGTGATTTAGACTTACCGACATATATGAAAGTCGAGTTATGGTGAGGATCATATGGACAAACAGCTTGTGCCAGTTTATCCTTCGTAAAATTATAGCCACTAGCTTGATTACTATACGTGTATTCTCTGCAGTATGGTTTGAAGGCGTTGCTTCCGCATATCAGTAAATGACCTGTTGACGTCTTCGCCAACACTCTGATGTAGTTTTGACAGTCCTCCTGAAAACAATTAAGAATATCATTAAAGTATCTCTTTTTATACAACTGTCAAAGCATAACAGCCAAATGAAACTTTCTTGCCTAACTGTTTAACATGCTCTTTAAACTTAAGCTTTATATCCATTTTTTTCTTCTTTTTTTATTATCATTGTTGTAATTATTTTGCTTATATGGTAATTACGGTTAACATTGATTTGTTTGTAAATTAAACTAATTATTAATATTGTTTTTTTTATCATTATTATCATTAGTCTTTAGTTATTCTTAGTTCTCATAAGTCAGTACCCTATTGTAAGTTTGGCGACTATTTTGAGGCATGGGTAACGGGAGGTTGTTGTAATGTAAGGTAGTTTTAATGACGTTTCTGCCATCGTAAGCACGAGGGAATTTGATGTAATCGCTGTATCGGAGGAGGTTTCGTCGGAGGAGGTTTCGTCGGACGTTGTGCAAATTCCCGGGTACAAAATTTTCAGGTTAGACCGAGGCGGGCGTGGAGGTGGTTTAGCTTGCTACGTAAGATCTACCATCAAGTGTGAGCTGTGTGTTACTGAAGAGCCGAGTGAGAGTGATCTAGAACATATGTGGATGAAACTGACAATTGGCTGTTTTAACTTGGCAGTGGGAGTATTGTATCGACCACCTCGTCGAAACTTACTACAATGTGTTAACACACTAGATCGTTTATTGCCTGAGCGAGTATGATTTTGTGGTGGCCCTGGGAGATGTTAATGTGAATCTGTTGTCCGTGGACAACGCATTGTCTGATGTTTTTAACAATTTTGGTTTTGTGCAAGTTATAAACGAGCCTACCAGAGTGACTAGGACGACGGAAAGTGTCTTGGATCCTATATTTGTAAATTGTGAGGAACAAATTAAATCAAGTGGTATAATAAATGCCGATGAAATCAGCAATCATCACATGACTTTTTGCAATTTAGAACTATCAGTGCACACTACGAAACAAAAATATCTGACTTTCCGAGACTTCAAAAACTTCGTAGATACTGAATTTTTGAGAGAGTTAAATTCAGTGCAATGGAATGACATTTATTATATACTTAACTATTTTCAAGTCATGCCCCTTTAAAAACTGTCCGGGTTAGTAAGCCTGCCGCGCCATGGTTGACGGATCCCCTTAAAGTCATTCTAAAAACAAAAAATGCAGCATTGGCGTCAATAAGACGCTAAAAATCTGCGTATCTGAATCATCTACAGGATCAGCGAAATGAAAAACTGATGTGGCGTGGATTGAGGCGTATGAATATAAAATTCGCCAAAACCAGTGCTCTTCCCGATATTTTTCGAGAGCCCGTCTAAATAAACAAATATTTTTTAAGTGTTTTTGCTAAAGACAATAACCACTGTACAAACATAATCAACATATACAATTTAAGATTTTACTTGCAGATCAGTCTGATGTACTCACTGCAATAAATAAAATTAAGTCTAATGCTGCTGGTATTGATCGAATTTCCTTGCATATGATAAAGCTTTGTCTTCCGACTATTTTAAACCACATAACGCATATTATAAATGTTTGTATGGAGATCGGATATTTTCCTATTTGTTCGCGAAATTCTCTAGTTTGTCCTTTGCCTAAGATTAGTAATCCTTGTTCTGTTACTGATCTACGACCAATTAGTCTTTTGCCGGTTCTGTCAAAAATAATAGAAATCGTGGTATGTAAGCAACTATATAATTACATTACGCCAAATAATATCCTTCCAACGCATCAGTCCGGATTTAGAAAAGCTCATGGCACTACTTCATCCTTACTTAATCTTACAGATAATATTGTGAGAGCTTTAGATAGAAAATTACCCGTGGTTTCAGTCGGATTGGATTACTCAAAGGCATTTGACCTTATGAGCCACGATTTACTTATTGCCAAACTAAGTTTTTACGGCTTTGATGATGCATCACTTTCATTTTTTCGGTCTTACTTAACGAATCGTACTCAGCAGGTGTCAGTTAATAATGTCATGTCTCCTACGGGAGCGGTTATTTCGGGAGTTCCACAGGGCTCTGTTGGGTCCTGTTTTATTTTTAATTTATACATCCGATATTTAATTCTGTGTGGCTTTTTCTCATTTGAAGTTCTACGCCGATGATACCCACCTTTTGCACTGTCTTGACAATGTAGCTTCAGCCCAAATTAATCAAGATCTTGATAGCATTTACAGATATTCTGTATCTCACAACTTGAAAATAAATCCGGATAAGACCTCGGTTATGATTTTTGGTTCCAAAGGCCTTAACTGATGATAAATATTTAAAAGAAGACGCTGGCTTTGCACATGTAAATCTTGATGCTTTAACTCCCAAGCTCGTCTCGTATACCGGCCGTGTCTGATACAGTGACTGCAAAAACTTTCATCCACTTGAGGTTTTATTAAAAATTATTATCTAATTTGATAGATCTTCTTTCATTTTATTAATCTAAGAAAAACTATTGAACATATCATGGTTACAATATTCTGCCACAGTGTTTTACTCTCGGACACACATTTTCTTGTTTAAATTCCACATTAAGTCTTCGCCATACCATATGATGTCCATCCGATTATATTTAGATTAATCTGAGAAAATAACACGTTGCCAAAAATTATTTGTTACATTCATATATTTATTTGCAAACTCTAATCCTTTTTTTTCGATTAATCATTAACCCAATACTTTTTCCAGTCACTGTAGTTATTTTTATTACTGTCGGTATCCTTTGGCAGGCGCTGCCCCGGTAGAATCGTTAAATTTATATACTTTACATCGACTTTGGATAGACTATAAGATGTTGCGAAAATTGTATTATAAAATTATAAAGCCTACTTTGGTGCATTATTCTCGCATATACTGCAAGTTGTTCATTAAAGTGTATCGGCATTATTTTTAATTGATTTTTAAACAGTATGTTTCCACCATCCAATGACGGACAGCCTTTATATACGACAGATATTTTGTCGTGTTTTGTGCTTTCTAAATATTCATGTTGCTATTTAAAAACTTTCTATTCGGAAAAATTCATTTATTTTATAAAATAACAAAGTTTGCAGCGTATATACCGAAAAGCTCTTTTTGTTTGTTGTTGTAATATGTTGTGTTATAATTGCATTTTTGACGTGAGTACGTCGCTTTAATCTTTGATATCGAGAGAGTTTTGTTACATGAAAAATTTTCACGGATACAAAATGTTGTGCATGCAACAAAAAAAAAATGGATATTCATAATGGACATTTTGGCAGACAAGTCAATACGGCAATATTAAAATAAAAATATACAGGGTGTCGTAAATGAAGTAGATTTTTTTAAAAAAACATGCGGCTAAAATTGTAATATTGATGTACCAAGTTTTTTTTTTCAATCAAACTTTGACACCTTGTATATAGGCCATTGAGCCGCAAAATGGCATAAGAAAAGTGCAATTCATTTTGCTCAAGGAATCTCTGGTTAATTTCCATGCTCAGATACTCAGCTCTTCCAATCTAACTCTAACAATAGAATTTGCTCAAAGTTGACCTACATATTCACAGGCCACATTTCTTCCAGCCTACAAAAATCGTTAAAAGCGAAATGTCGTTAATAGACTACCGAAATCCCATTAACGCCGTAATCTCGGCATGCGGATGTTATGTTAGCGGATTCGTTACTTTAAAATTTAATTTAAACTTGGCAAGACAACGGCCGCTAACTGTTAGAAGGAAAATTATTTGCCGCAAATTTAAATAAGAATTAGCTGGTCCGTGCTGGATATAAAGCGGGTGGTATGGTATATATTTATGGCTGAATTTAAATATGAAACACATTCAAATAACCAGCAGGATTTCATACAGGTTGATTCACTGACGCTGCTTAACTTTTCTAGTTTGTCAATAGTAATAATAATAAAACTACAAATACACGTGCAGCACAGTACACGTGATAGAAGTGAATACTTGCCAACACTTTTTTAACTTGCGGCCATTTTGTCACTTGTCAAGTCATTTATGTTTAGTTTGGTTTGGCAGTTCAACATGAATAGACTGACGCCTAAACAATGCTTCCAAATTGTGCAAATTTATTTTGAAAATCTATTCGAAATATCTACGTATCGCGCACTACCTCCATTTTACGGTCAACATAATCGTTCATCAGAGCAAATAATTCGATTAACTATGGAATGTTTTGGCATCACGTTTACACTAAATGATCATACTCAACCACAGAGACGTCGTAGAGTGCGTACAGAAGAAGTCATTGCTGCTGTAGAACGTAGCGTAGAGGAAGACCCGAATCAGTATTGCCATTGTTCACAGGAATTGGATATGTGTCCATCTACTCTATGGAAGATTTTGCGGAAACATCTTGTTTTGCGTGCTTACAAAATCCAACTCGTGCAAGCCACACGATCACCTAGCAAGGCGTAGATTCGGTGAATGGACCGAAAACAACATTGCCCTTGATCCCGATTTTCATAAGCGATTTTGGTGCGATGAATGATGGTAATCCTCAAAGTGTATGTTGAGACACCGTTACATCCAGAAAAACTGACTGTTTGGTGTGCTTTATGAGCTGGTGGAATCATTGGTCTTTAACAACGATGCTGGTCAGAACGTTACAGTCAATGGTGACCGCTATAGAGCCATGATTACTGACTTTTTTGTTCATCAATTGAACAACCATGATTTGCAGGAGCTGTGGTTTCAACAAAACGGCGCAACATAACACACAGCTCGTGCCACAATTGATTTATTGCAGGAAACATTTGATAACCGCATAGTTTCACGTTTCGGACCCGGACCCGTGAATTGGCCTCCAAGATCGTGGGATTCAACGCCGCTAAATTATTTTCTGTGGAGAGATGTGAAGTAAACCTCCAGATTACGCCAATAATAAAAAGGCATGGATGACTTCTGAAAATTTCGAAAGATGGATTAAAGAACTGGACAAGAAAATGAAAAGCTAAAAGCTAAAGATTGTCCTGCACATCCAGTTAGTGTAAGTAAAAAATTAACGAATATTGAATTGACCTTTTTTCCACCAAACATGAGAAATAATAATAAATTAAACATTTCCATATACATCACTCACATCACATGCGTCCTCCAGGCTCAAATTGCATGAAAAATTCAGTGGTGAAATCAGATTTTGGCTATGTTAAACCGTTTCACCGTTTGGGGGCTTTTCTCGATTTTGATCGATTTCGTTTTCCGTCTATAACTTTTTTATTTTTCTAGACAATCCATTTACGAAAAAACCTTTTCATAGCACGTTTTTATATAGAAGAAGCTGATGTGACTTGTTTTTACACAATGCTATTCGTAAATTTGCTGTAACAACACTTAATTACTATTTTTGTACTTATAGAACACAACAACAACTTGTAACCAATATTTTTAGATATCTTGTGCTTTTAATCAGATGAATTAACGAAGTCAAATGTGTTCGCAAGTTCGATAGGAAGAATAGGTTACAGCATCCAGCAAAAAATCATACCAGCGCTGTATTTAAGAAGAAATATTCCTCAAAATCCGTATGGTTTCTTTTCAGACCTGATTTTTCTTAAATTGATATCAAAATTTTCAGCCTGTTAAATTTGAATTGAGAAATCTCAGGCAGTCGGGCGCACAGTGGTCAGTTCAGTTAAATTTCCGAGAATGATGTTCTCGGAAATGCTTACTGTTTTTGTTTCGCGCTTCTTGCGCCTCCTCAGACATTTCTCCAATAGGCATAACTGCACTGTTCACTAATAATCCACCGTGAATTAGTTGTTATAATCACTATTTTCACACACGTATGTCAAAACCGATTGATTTTTATCTTGTGGAAGCGGTTCATTTTTCCATCTGTCAAATAAAATACGGCGAGTAAAACCATTCGCCAACGCTGAAAAAAAATCGTAACTAGTACGACTGCAAGTTGCTGCAGCTGAATGGAGCACCCATACAAGCCTTAATACATGCTTGAAATAATAAAGTCACAATCATTAGAAATCTGTATCAATCCGATACTTTTCCAGTCTAATAAATGTAATGCATATTTAGAAAATTACAGTATATGCATACATAGCTTTCATCTATAGTTTCAATATGCAAATGAAAGCTTTGTAAATGTTTATATCGTAAAAATTAAAGATACTAACCAATGGCGGCCCGTGAGTCCTGAGGGTTCTGAAGCAGTACAAAGATTTTTATAAAAAAAAATGTTGATTACCAATTACCAATATTATAATATTATGTAAATTCTTTGCTGATTATTTGGGAACTATCAATAACGGAAGCTATATTTTTGTTTTTGTTTTTTCACGATAAGTAATTTACATTTACATCCAATATGTGCAGCACTTTTGTCGTGAATAGCCAGACTACGAGATACATTTTTTATATCAGAATACCCATTTTTAGACTAAGTATTATTAGATACTGAAAACATGACAAGGTCAACAAAATATTTTTTTTAACTCCGCGCTCCCAGCTAACCAATCAAACTTTTTGTACCAATCATTATTAAAACCCGTAGTGTTTCCCGCGGAGCCAATATTTATTAAATATTTACTTAAATCTGGAATAGACCTCGCTAATTCTTGAACGACGTATCGTTTATCGTCGTATCGCTTTGAAAATGACCGCCGATATATTAAATAATTGATTATATCCCCAGAATTTCGCATTTCGAAATCTACGTTTACTTGTACTACTGTCGGCGTTGGTGCACTACAGCCTGGACCTAGAACATCCATATTTTCCATACTATTAGCCATTCACTATCACTACACTAGCACAAAAAAATGCTTCACTTTAAGAATCTTTACTTACACGAAAAATTACTAAATACCTATTTATTCATTGTATTTATTGCCTGTCCCTAGTGTCCCTTAATTTATTACGATTATTATAAATAAAAACCAGAAAGAAATAATGATAATTTACAAAATAGGTAGGTACTACCTATAATAATATTATAATCAAAACATAAGAAAGCAAAAGAAAACAGAAAGATTAATTGAACAAAGATCAAAGATAATGTATGATCAATATGTCAAAGCGAGAGAACGCTAAGTAGTAAATGAAGGGGTATAAGACAGACGTGGATGTTTTGTTTCAGTCACTCAATTTGCTGTATATCTAAAAACGCATGAAGAGGCATAGCCTCCCTTTCCATCTTTGTTTCACACATTAATGTATTGCTGCAGTAATACCTACTATGCTAGACAGAATTGTGCAGCTCCACTTGATGCGAATGTGTTTCAAGTTTAACGTTGATAGAGCTAAATGGAATGTGTACTCTTATAATAAATACTTTGAAGATAAAATACGTACATGCCTGCGATGAATGAATATGCAATTTATAGCAATACAATAGATTATCAACTCAACTCACATAAATTAGTAAACAAATTATTAAATTAAAAAAAAAAAACTTTGCATACAACACATAAAAATGTTAGCTGATCAGTTTCTATTTAATAAGAAAATCCGAGACTATAATATTAATCAATGTGGTAGTAGTAAAAAAATGTTAATTGGTTAAAAAGTTAGTGAGGCACTGCCTCACTTGCCTCATAGGACTAGCCGCCCCTGATACTAACCCATATTTACGATATCCGCGAAGAAAGCTCCACACAAACCTTGGTATTTCAACACGGAAGCATTTCAGATTGTCCACTGCCCGAAAATATTACGTACCGCTTGCAGAGTTACTGTCTCCAAGTTCTAACCTGCGTTCGAGACAAGTAATTGGTCAAATTTCGGTCGTATGCTTTATTGGTATGATAATGAGGAACTTTTTTGAACAAATAGTTGGATATTGAGGTTTCGATCGCTAAAATCGACAAAGTTGACAACATTGGGGCGTCGCTGTTACTCACACATAAAAATCTGGTACTAGAAACCTTGCAGTGAAGTGTGTTTGTTTATAAGGGTACACCACTGGCCCTCGCCCAACGGGTTTACCAATAATATCTCAGTGCCAAACCTTTGGCACAGATAGAGTAAAATATACGTGTGATATATAGGCACAGAGAAAGAGAGAATGAAGACCGCACTATTGTTATAAGGATTCATTCATTCGTAATGATGTAAGGAGAGAAAGGCGCAGTCTGCACCACCGCTGCCGGCAGTAACATCAGCCCCCTTTAACATAATGGTTGCGCCCCCCGAACAGAAGATTCAGCTCGCGGAGAGAAAGGCTAATTTATAGAGAATCCTGCTAATGGATACATGGAGTTGATTATTTATTTCCAGACGGGACCATTTCGGGAGTTGGGTGAGGCGATAGTGCAGTGGGGGGATGTGTGCGAAGTTTGATACTTAAGAGTTATTTGTAGGGGAGAATCTCGGGAATTATAGATTATGATAACGTTTATAGGTGTAGTGGTCAAATATTTAATAAAAATAATCCCTTAGATACAGCGCCAGCAGGTTTGATTTGTTGGTTGTGTGCTACAACTCGCCTAACGTGTATATGGCGCAGTCTCGTTATTTTGTAGCTACACCTCGTATAGGAGTGTAGGAGATAAAAACGTTAGCCAAGACCATCATGTCGCCTAATCACTTTAAATCACTGAAGCTGAAATAGCTTCTGCCTAAAATTTAATACGAAACTGTGTTTTCGAAATGGTGTTCACATTATAAGGGTAGTTTATTTTCCCCTTTTAAAGCGATATTACACATAACAGAGAGAACTCGTTATCTGCGCGTTAAATTCAGGTGGCTGTGACACCTTTTCAGACTATTAACGTACACTTCACTTATCAAAAGCATCTTTACCTACCCCGTACCTTACCTACATCATAAAATCGTTACTATACCGAAATATGTACATAAGCACATATTATACATATATGTTCGATATTATGTTTATGAATATTTTATATCTAACAATAATCGTAATGATTTTCAAATAAAATTTACTAAAGACATATTTTTGGACAGGTCCGGTTTGTTCAGTTTTCAGACTCTTCAGGTTTATTTTCCTAAAAAAATCTAATAATAATAATAATAATAATAATAATCTTTATTGACTACGTTTTCTACAAAACAATTGCAGTACGTCAAAATAAAAAAACTATATCTACAACAAAAAACATGAAAGTGTAAGTAACATAGGTACAAACAAATTAAAAGCGACTAATTGCTAAAATGTACAACTTCCTTGGAATATTCTTCCACATAATAAAAAGCATGCTTGAGCAAGTATGATTTAGAGTTCTTTTGAACATTTCTGAACTGTACTCCCGGACCCTACGAGGAAGTGCATTATTCAACCGAATCTGTAGGGAATTCTTTGCAGACTTAGTCAATCTCCATCGCCGAGCCCGTACCAAGTCCGCAGATCTCATACCATACTCATGACAAGTTGAGTTAATACACAAATCGGGCTTACATCTGTGAATCTCAAGCAGTTGATAATATATATATATATATATATATATATATATATATATATATATATATATATGCA
Source organism: Apoderus coryli (assembly GCA_911728435.2). NCBI lineage: Eukaryota > Metazoa > Arthropoda > Insecta > Coleoptera > Attelabidae > Apoderus > Apoderus coryli. The sequence continues at coordinate 5,563,312 of OU452199.1, read as the reverse complement.
GGAGAGATAAACTTTAACAACAATTCTCAGGTATATACCATGTGGTTTAAAACATTCAGTCATTTAGAAGATTGGAGTATATCACACTCAGCTGGCTAATATCAGATCGTGAATTAATAGTATTTCCTGTCTTGTTTATATGAACCATCTCTAAGAAGGTCCGTTTTGTGAGGTTCTTTTCTATGTCCAATATTACTGGTTCGTCAAAATTAAACCGGTGGTCTAGATTCAGACAGTGATTAGCAAGCGCACAAGATTGTTTTCCAATCCTTATATCACTTTTGTGTTGCACAATGCATATATATATATATATATATATATAAAGACGGGAGAGGGGAGGATATTGAGAGATTTGAAAATGGGCTTGCAATGGTCCAGATATCCAGCATTTGCCAGAATGCGAACCACCTTTTTTTGCACTCTAAATATTTGCATGGCCGATGACGAGTTACCCCAGACACTCACTCCATAAGAAATATGAGAATGGAACAGTGAGAAATAAACAGTTCTCAGAGCTTGCTGCCTCAGACAATGTTTGAGCCTCCTAATAACGTAAATACTAGAAGACAACTTACCCCTGAGAAAATCAACGTGCGACGCCCAGGAAAGCCCATCATCAACAATAATCCCCAATAAGTTGGCTGTTCGTCCCCGAGCATGACCACTAGCACTAGAAAATGTAAGTCTCTGGGTCTTATCAATATTTAGTTTCAGCAGATTACTAGTGAACCAGCCATTCGCAATTCCCTCAAGGTGCCCCGCACGACATTCGAGCTGGGAAACACTGCTCCCATCACACACCAAAGAGGTATCATCAGCATAAAGAGTGACCCTCCCAGGATTCAAATAACTATATAGGTCGTTAATATAAACGACAAAGAGCAACGTACCCAACACAGAGCCCTGGGGCACTCCACTCGTTAATACCCTCACCTCAGACAGCTCCGACCGAAGAGCCACTGTCTGTCCCCTGCCAGTAGGTACGACCGCAGCAGCTGCAACGAGAGTCCCCGCACACCATATCGAGAAAGCTTGGTCAGAAGAACTTCATGAGACACACAGTCAAAGGCCTTGCTCAGATCACATAAGGTGAGATTAATAAATTCACTTCTCTCCAGGCCCTCGACTATGTCAGACACCACACGAGCCACCGCCTGAACTGTCGACCGACCACCCCTGAAACCAAACTGTCCAGGACACAAAAGGTTATTCGCTTCCAAAAAAGAAGTTAGATTTTGTTTTAATATAATCTCAAAAATTTTTCCAAATTTAGGAACTATAGAAATCGGTAATGATTAACATGATAGCCCCTGAAACGATTAGAGGCCACGGAGCACAAGGCAAGAAGGAAACTCGACTCCCTGAGGGAAGTCATGAGGCTGACAGCCCAGAAGTTCTTTGCAGTGGCAGAGACACATGCAAACCAGGGGCGGCTAGTCCTATGAAGCAAGTGTGTACTAACTTTTTAACCAATTAAGATTTTTTTACTGTTAAAAAATGGCGCACAGATTGATAGATTGTATACCTATTATACCTACGCACATCGCACATGATGATTGGTTTTAAATTATGAAAATAACTGTCATGTAAATCGTGCGTCCATTTAATCCTCGCTATCCAATGAGGCAACGATACCCTGCCCGTCGGCGAACGCAGAACATACTGGCCGTAATTAAATCATTTTAAGCGCGAGGCACTGCCTCTCGTCCCTATGCACGGCGAGTTGCCATTTTTAATTATTGTTATCTACTACCACATTGATTAATATTAGTCTCCAGTTTTTTATTAACCAGAAACTGTTCAACAAATAGTTAACTGCACACATTTTATGTGTTTTACAAAGTTTTTTTTTTTTTAATTAAAAATTTTTGTTTACTAATTTATGTGAGTTGAGTTGATTATCTATTGTATTGCTATAAATTGCATATTGCATGTACTCATGTACGTATTTTATTTTCAAAATATTTATTATATGAGTACACATTCCATTTAGCTCTATCAACGTTAAACTTACAACACATTAACAAGATGTGTAGTTGCACAATTCAGTCTAGCATAGTAGGTATTACTGCAGCAATACATTAATGTGTGAAACAGAGATGGTAAGTCCGACATTGCCTCTTCAAGCGTTTTTAGATGTACAGCGAATTGAGTGACAAAGACAAAATAAATGAGGGGTAAAATGCCCCATTCACGCTTGGCTATATACCCCTTCATTTACTAATTAGTGTTCTCTCGCTTTGACCTATTGATCATGCATTATCTTTGATCAATTCATTTTTACTGTTTTCTTTTGCCTTCTTATGTTTTGATTATAAAATTATTATAGTACCTATATACGCATTAAGAAAAATTTGTAAATTATCATGCAGTATATTGGGCATTTATTTCATTTCTCGTTTTGGGTAAATTCTTAGATGGAATAGCATCATTTTTAACAATTCGTGTTTTAAATTACGTTCATAATCGCTTTCAATAAAATGCTTATCGCAAATAGGAGCAAATTTTACACTAAACAGTCCTTGCGTTTACACAAGTTTCGGAAAGCTAAAAAACTTGGTACCGGGCACAAAACCCTTGCACATATCACATATTGTCAACATACACCGGACACCGCATTTTTCAGAAAACTGAAGGCTCTAACACTTTTAAAACTATTATTTTAAACATATCTTTGCTATAAACCGTATAATAAACTCAGAAAGAATACCTCAATATGGCGGAAATTATCACAAGTTGACGTAACATATGCCACGCCCACATGCGTAGTACCTCATCTTCTTTGTTTGTATCATGATACCACATCATACATTAAGATATCTACGTCCATGTATTTTTATTTTTGATTAAATACGCCAACTGCGCTGTTGAGAATGGCACCTCATCGGTGAATAGTATTTTGATGAAAATTATATATCTAAGCATGAAATTTATGACGTTTTTGGGTTCATTGAATCTTGCTACATGACTTTCCGGACAAAAGAAATCACCCTATTGGAAGATGCTCTCATTTTTGCAAATGGCCGCCAATATCAAATCTGTTTTGACATTTGTGGACTAGACAGATGCAGAATACAAGTGAACAAGCCATGGAGCGATACACTCCCCAAGAACGCGGAATAATCGTGTCTATTTTTTGCGTAACAATTCGTTTGTGGTGTTGGCGCAGCGCGAATTCCGTCGCCGATTCCCCGGCCGTCCGACACCGACTGCGCTAACACTGCGCCGTTTGGTCACCAACCTTGAACAGTATGGGATCACACGAGACGTTGCCAAGACTGGCCTGCCCCGGAGCGCCCGTTCTGCCGAGAATATCGCCGCTGTTGCCGAGGATGTCGCCGGAAGCATCGACCAGACGCCGTGCCACGCAATTAGCCATCAGCCGGACGTCCCTAAGGCGAATTTTGGTCAAAGACCTGCGCATGTACAAAGTACAGTCCGTGCTTCAGCTGCTGCCTGCCGACCGCCAAACGCGCGTAACCTACGCCCAAACCATCCTCAACCTCGAGGAAGAAGTGGACGATTTTGCGACCAAAATCATAATGAGCGATGATGCTCATTCCACCTCAGCGGGTACGTGAACACGCAAAACTATCGATTTAAGCGTTCCAGACTTCTTCATGGGTATAATTGACGATATTCCCAACGAAAAACAATAAGGTTGATGATTTCCAATAGATAACCAAAATTTAAGTTTTAAAGTGAAATCGCTGAAGCTAATACCAATAACCTATACTTTTTTGGAATCAGTACAAAAAGATCTTTCATTTTAGCTTATAATATACAGGGTGCTCCATTTAATATATATGGCCTATTTAATTGTTTCAATTTTTTTTGTATTTCTTGTGTCGGTACGGCCCTGCCTAAAACTCCGTCGGTAAGAAATCCAAAGTTTGTGGATAAATACTACAGTGGCATTGATTGATTAATGAAATTAGTTACAAAACTAATTACTAGTAAGTTTTTAAGATACAAGCTGGTATCATTTCATCTACTTTTCAATTTCTTTCAAAAAAATTCTATGCACATTCATTTACAAAAGTACTACTCACACTGAAAACATCTTAAATATATAAAAGAACCAACGTAAAATACTTTTATGCAGCTTCAGTTTTACAAAACATAGAAAAAAATACTTTGAATTCCAACTTAAAAATGAGAACTCTCAAGCATAAATATAAGAGTAAAGTTGGGCAAATAATTAAAATTCAACTTCAGTCGTCCCAAAAACTACTATACCTACACAACTTAGAATCCCAGATTCCGTAAAGTTCCCCGTCTTTGTCGCTCTCTATAATTTCTTACTGTTCTTCCTATTCCGTCATTTTTTCCTTTAGCTACTTTCACCGTGAAATAAAATTAGAAAGTTTGCCATTCCTTTTAATGAAGTGTAATTATGTTTAATCGCAAACAGAAGTTTAAACTAAGTAGGATTATTGGAGTTGTTTTTAATATGATGCTCTAATTGTATACTGGGTGACACCTATTTAACTGATAAAGATGCTTTTTTTTTTAAATAATGGACAGTATACAGAGTGTTTCACGGTCGATGGTAGGTTTGACGTTTAGGCACAGCATTAATAAGTACAGCATTCCGACTCCACGTTGGCACTTTGAAATAAACTGTGACGTATGACGCCGCCATTTTGGGTTACAAGTCAGGCCCTGACTAAGAATAATTATAGTTTTCGGCTTCTAACCACCGTACTGTATTTTCATTTTATTAAAAATATTTAAGTCCATAATAATATCGCTGTCAATTTCAGAAATATTTGTGGTATGTTATAGTGATTGAAAACAGCCTTGAGTGGTGGTATTAGTTAAATGTTGACATGATTGGGTGATTTTTAATTATAATAAACACAACGATAATAAAGACTTTATTAGTAAAAAAGACATTTTTATAAAAGTTGAAGCAGTGCTTCCTAACTTAACCTAAACGTAACTTATATTTTAGCTTAAACCTATCTGAAAATAATAATAATAATAATAATAATAGTCTTTATTCAAATTGCGTACATTTTTACAAAAATCAATAAATCAAACAATCAATAATACACAATTGAAAAGGCATGAGTGCAGCTTAAGGCATGCAATGTACATGCCTCATCTGTTTTAACACTTATCCTTAGAAAAAAAAAGTAATCTATATCTACCTAATTCTATTACTAATTGTCCCATACAAGAAACAGAAAAAAACACAAAAAGTTACTAGGCGAACAATTAATTAATTCATTAATTTTAAATACTTAATAATCATAAATCATATTTGTCATAAGACAAAAAAAAAAAGTTTTACATCGGTGGCCAAATTAAGTAGGTAGCTTAGGTTTACAAATTAATTTGTTCTATTACGTGTCAGACAGCGGTCTTAAACGAAAACCCCTGTAAACTTTTTATATACTCCGGTAGAGCGTTGTAATATTTTGAAACCGTATAGGAAAATGACCGCTCAAAGATTGATGTTGAGTCTAGCCGTGGCGTAATGACAGTTTTATGAGGAATATTCACATCATACACCAGAACTTCAATCTTTCATATCAGTATTCCGCCTATTTCCATGTGATGATTTTTATTAATCAAAATTAGTGAATGAAAATCCGACGTTGTTTCATTGTTAACCAGCTGAATTCCTTAATCTTATTGCTAGCCTGTTTCACCCCTACGAATTCCCCATACAAGCCGTGTGCCTCAATTCTGCATCAACTGAATCCTGTTCTCAGCAATTTTAGTCAAACAAGGGCCATATATATATTGTCAATAATATAACCCCTAGCTGATTGCGTTATCATGCTATCTCGCCACGAGACAACTTGTGTTTATGTTTTACTTTCATTTAGTTTAAAAACATATTAGATACTGCCATTTCGTAATATAAATTTTACTGTTATACAAATAGTTGTTATAAACGTAAAATTATCTAGTATTCATTCGAGAGATCGTTTTCTTACATCGCACCGCGCCTTTATAATGCAGTACAAATGGAAATGTACAGTCTTAGTCAGGCAGGCTTCAAGCGAAATTACAAGTTGTTTTTGTTAAATGAATAATTCGATTTGTTTCTTTATAGGTTTTTTTTTTTTGTATATATATATATTATGTTTTGTATACACTCAAAATTCAATTATAGTTTATGTTTGTAACTTAATTTACATGCTCGGTTAGCAACAGCTAAGCTGACTCTCGCCGAGTTAAAGTCCTTTTTATTTATTTATTTATTTATCTTTATTTTTACTTATTACTCACCTAACAGGATCTGTGGGGAAGCGAAAAAAATGTTTAGAGCAAGTGTACCGCTTATTGGGACAACATTTTGCAGCACACACGTGTCCTCCCTGATTGTTCATTGTATTAATCATAAGATACGTTAATAAAAATAAAATCCTTTTAATTCTCATGAACACTATCCCAAAAACACAGAATTAGATTACAAACACAATATTTATGTATCTCGTACACGCCGACAATGAACACAGGAGTGAGCGGTATCTATCTACGTCAATGCAATTATTATGACGTTTTAACCCATAATGGCGGCATGCGCGACGATATGCGCAGGACGGCTCGCAAGCGGAAAGTCAGAATACTGTATTATTTATTAAACTGTGGTTTAGGATTATTTTGAAAATTTAGTAAGTCAATCTAATCTATACCTACCTCTAAAATATTTTGACCTCTGTGTAACCTCCGGTTATCCCACAAGTCTATACCAACTTCCTTATTTTAAATGGAACACTCTACATTAGATTTTCTATCTTTAATAATTGTTTTTGAATAAATAATTTATTTAAAAATATTTTGGCATGCCCCAGCGATACAATATACAGGGTGTCCCACTTAAGATGGATACAAGCCAACTTTGTTATTTTTTGAGCTTTTTTTATCATTTTTGGTAGGACGGTGTACGGATACGAGATACACATTTTCATCGAGGTAAAAAGTGCGGGACCTCATTGGCGTACGTTTTAATGGGGTTTAAATTTTTTTCGTTCAAGAGTAAACTACCTTTACGACATAATTTATTTCAAATCTGATAAATTTACTCGAGTCTTTGTCATTCAAAATACTTAAGTTCTAATTTTGAAAAAAAATTATACAGAGTGTGTCATTAAAAATTTACAATTTTAGTTAATTATTTGGAAAAAAGTAATGCAGATTCCAGGACGCCGCTGGATTCTTCGTATGAACTTTAGAACAATCCAATTATACCTTTTAGATAGTTGCCAACATGATAAAGGCACGAGGGAAGTCCAAAAACTAAATATTCTCAGCAATTTTTCGTGTCTAGTCCATTTGAATTCCCTTCTTTTCTCCGTTTCACTGGATTTTATTGACATCTGATTTGTAATTTTTGAGGGTGGTCACATTTCCAAAATTGTATTTCTATGGGAAAATGTTAAATGGGACACCCTGTAAATCTGTTTGCATTCGAGAAGTCCTTTTTTCGACGACTGTTTTAGAATTTAGGTATTCTGATCTCAATAACTGTTACAGAATATTGAATATTCCGTAATAGTGTTACAGAATGACGTATTAAGGGTTGGCTATAACTTTAGCGGAATTTATAATTACACAGCGGTGTTTTAGCGTAATTAATAATTATTCGTATCTCTAGAAATGGGTCAGATATATTTAAAATCTATATAACAACTGTTTCACTTTTCAATATAATATCTTATTGAATTTTTTTTAAGTGTTTACATTTAAGTTTTGACAGAAGGACAAATTGTGGAATTTGTTTGACATATATGTCGTTATTTGAAAGTCTCTTATGTGTAATTCTTTATTTATATTATTTATCAGATATCTACTTATACACATTGGATAAGTTATTAATTATATTATGTTGGTTTTGAAGTTTTAAAAGTACATATCTATATAAATTGTTATAGAACCTTATCAATACAATGTCTAGCGAAGAAGATCTAATTTGTACCCCGCCTGAGATTAGGGAATTCAGTTGCAGTCGTAGAAAAAGTATAGTCTGTAACACGTGAGGAATCAGCTATTCTGAACTCGTGGACCGTCACCCTCGCCTATCGGCTCGGGTGACAAATTTCCACTCGTTCAGAATATGCCACATTCCTCACTTGTTACAGAATATACTATTCCTATACTTTTTATTGATATCATTCCATTAAAAAAAAGCAAAAATTGCCGACAAAAGTACGCAATTTTTTGTTATTTTAATAAATTACGGCTTTATTTTAATCATTTGCAAAAAATAAAATTGTATAAACACAAATCCAGTAAAACGTAGAAAATAAGGGAGTTTAAATGGACCTGACACGAAAAATTTATATAATTTTTGTTCCCACAACGCTTTTAGCGCGTCATTTATTTATGTTAAAATATACAGGGCGCGGCATTAACAAAAAGCACGTTTGATCTTATTATTATTGTTATTGGGTTGTACATCTCTGTACAATTTTGAACATTAATGTTTCAAATTACAAAACCTAAACTCTAATAACAGGTACAAAACAACAACACCCATATATATTTTACTTATCTACAAAATAGAGGCTCTATAGTTGTAATTTTAATGCAAAAGTTGAACGTATTTTCCTGTTCATAAATTTACTATCTACTTTCATCTAGAAATATTTATTTTATTTTCGTTACCATGCTCGGCCTAAAGCCCTATTTGCATACATAGTAGTATGTAACAAAACTCTGGAAAGTGTTCTCTCTTCTCCTTGGCCAACTACGATCAATATTATAATAAAACGAGGGATAACCTCAAGCGCAAAGCAGCGGATTTTATTTTAAATATCACCCAAAAATAAATAACCGTAAATTTAAATTACTAGAATTATTGCAATAATATACTAGTACGGACCTAATTTGGGGTAATTCATAGTGTCCGTAAAATATTTGACCAAAGCAGGGGCGTAGTGACCAGTGTTCCGCGAGTTCCACGGAACACGGGCCCGGTATCCTCAGGGTACTGTATTCTGCATCTGTAGCAGCTTCAGTGAAATTTTGACGGCTTGCTACATTTTCTTGAGTCTCTTTGTATCTGTAGCAACAGCCAAACCTTCATTTTCCAAGTTGAAATTGATAAAAAGTTTTCTTAGAAACACCAAGGGACAGGAAAGGCTGTCGGAGTTGTCAATTCTGTCAATTGAGAACCGGATTGCGCGAAAAATAGTCGTGCCTTCAACAGTATCGACTTTTGCGAATATTAAGGCGAGAAATTTTTTTAATTAGATCAGTTATTTTATTATGCCTAATAATTATATGTACTGGGTAGCTACTATTTTATTTATTTATTTATTGTCATTACATGTCATTACCAAAAAAGGTTTACACAAGTCATATTAAATATTAAAATATTACATAACACAACATAAAAACATAGAAATGTATATAACTTAATCAAAACAGAAAGTCAGTGCTGAGGAATTCATCAATGGAGTAAAAAGCCTGGTCAATTAAGTAGTTTTTCAATCTATTTTTGAACATTGCAAGGCTCAGTGTTTTCAAACTATCTGGCAAATGATTATAGCATGTGGGACCATAATAATTTACAGAATTTCTGCTTCTACCCAACCTCATATATTCAGGAAGAATGTCATTTTTGTTTCTGGTATTGTGGTTGTGAACTTCATCATGCCTTATGTACAGATTGTAATTATTTTTCACATACATAATTGAATTGTAGATATAGAGACACGGGAGTGTAATTATTTTACATTCTTTAAATTTAGGTCTGACATCCTCTCTAAACTTTAAATCTGTCATTATACGAACCACTCGTCTTTGGATTGCGAATACCCGACTAGCATGACAAGAGTACCCCCAAATTGACAAAGCATATGAAGCCACACTGTGAAAAAGGCCATAATATGCTGATTTCAAAACATTAAAAGAGACTTCACCCTTCAAGCTTCGCAACATGAACACAACATTAGACAACTTGGCAATGGTAACCTCGACATGACCCGCCCAGGTTAGCTTTTGATCCAAAGTGACACCCAAAAACTTTACCAGACCATCAGAAACAGCAACATCCGTCTCACGTAATGTAAATATTTTAGTAGCTGTTTTATTGGCATTCATACAGAGTTTGTTAGCTGCAAACCAGTCCGCAGCCCTCGACTGTGAATTAATCATACTTGAGGCCAGAACATCACTCGACAGTTCAACATCGACAATAGTTGAATCGTCTGCAAACAATGTCAGGTCAGAGCATGGCAGATGTAGCGGTAAATCATTAATGAAAATCAAAAACAATAGAGGTCCGAGCACCGAGCCCTGTGAGACTCCACAAGAGCTCAACAAGGGCTGAGAATGGACATCGACGAAGTACGGTCGACGGAAAAGTTTTGTAACCAACTCGTGAATTAAAATTTTAAAAATCCAAATCCGTTTATTTTTGAAAAAAATAGAAAAAAATAAAAAATTGCACCAGAGGGCTGAAAGTTGGTACATGGGTAAAAAAGTAAGATACAAATTTTCCGAAAAAAATGTCAATTTTGACAGGCCAGGAACGTGTCATTTGGCATCATTTCTAAAGCATGGCATATTTAAATGCTAAGGACAAAAATGTCCCATATGATGCGCACTTTCTGTGTGACACTGTATAATACACGAACAACCCTGTATCATTGTATCTGTGTATCCTTCTCAGAAAACTGATACAAAAAAAGTGGTTTCCAGAAATCCATTATCTCTTAAAATGCAAAAGTTAGAGTGGTTTAAAAAAATTGCCCGAATTTGAAAAACGCCCTCTAGCGCCAATCAATTGCAAATAAAATTTGAGCATCGCAAACGGATGTCCACTTTTTTATATCTCTTAAAATAAGGGTTGTTTCCCTTTAATGAAATCCATATTCCAATCGTATTTTTGCGATAGTTTTAAAATATACGCACCATATAAGACAATTTGCTGAAATTTGTTCCATAAAGCAACAGTAAAATGTGTCGTTGAATCGAGAAAAAGTTCACACAAAATGCAAGTTTTCCAGATAAAAATTGTGAGAAAGCAAAACCAGGCCGAGCGGAAAATCTAAACCTTCCTGCCGTTGTAAATTAAATACAGTCTTCCTGTGGCGATAAAGTTAAAAAGTTAAAATTGCAAAAGTTTTACCGGGAATCTCCTTTTCCCAGAATTGATCATTAAAAATTAAGTTTGCACCGTGCGTTGTTACCATTTTCGAATACATACTATTTTATTTTCACCAGCTTTATTTTATTTTACTGACTAGACTACACACACACAAAATAGCGTTAGATTTCGCTCTAATTTAAATAAATAGAGAACTTTTTAGTTTTAATTAAATGTTGAAGTAGAATTGTGTGATTATGTCTTTCTGACAGGTTGCACATTTAAATTGAACGACTTTTATCATCTGCAATAAAGTTTTCAACGTTGTGTATCGTTAAATTTAATTTAGTTAATTAGTAAAACTTTATAATATACTTATTATTCCATAACACAGAGGTGTGGCCACCAAAAGATATTCAGCGTTATGCTGTAAGGACATTGAACAAGAAATTGAAAAAAGTCAAGTGGCCTTGTAAATTTCAATATTTGGTATGCACTAAAGCAAAAATTGCTAAATAATTACAAGTCAAGATTGAAAAAAGTCGATATTCTTAACGTTAACTAAAAACCACCACGGTAAGGCACTTGAAATGATTTCAATAATCACAAATCTTTTGGTTTTACTTTCGCGGCTTGTTTTTTAGCTTTATTTTAAGAAATCATAGGTGGCTCATGTCAAGTAGTTACTCTCGTCAGTTTTGAAGTGTTGCGACTATACTGAATTAATTTGGTTAAGAGAAAAACAATAATTACTTTGTTTACATCACTCCAGTTTGGAGCGTGTATTGTTTAAAATTGCTATTTAAGGAATTGTCTTATTTTTTTATCGCAAAATTTAGTTTGTTAGATCAATATTTAACCTATTCGCTAAAAAACATGAATTGAGTGCGCCATTTAAGCAATGATGAATGTGTAAGAGTTGCAACTTTGCTAGAAGTGGGAAAAAGTATGCGTTATGTGTGTTAGGTGTTCATCATTCAACAATTAGTCGAATGGTTAGAAGATTTAGGGATACTGGATCTCACCTTAGAAGACGTGGTCAGGGCAGAAAGAAGGCCACAAGTCAAGTTGACGAGCGTTTTCTCCGACAACAGGTCTTAATAATTCGAACATCAACAAGTAAAGAGTAAGTAATCAACTCGCAAATGTTAGAAATGTAAGAATTTCTGCTTTAACCGTCAGGAGAAGACTAAAACAATCCGGATTGACTAGCAGAAAACCTGCTACTGGACCGTTGCTTACCGTAGAACACAGATCACGCAGATTAAGATTCGCCAGAGATCATGTACATTGAACTATCGATAACTGGAAGAAAGTTTTATTCACAGATGAAACCAGAGTTAGTCTAAAATCTCCAGACGGGCGTGATAGAGTATGGCGGAGACCTGGAGAAAGGTTTCATAATTGCACCATATCTTCAAGGGAACCATTTGGTGGTGGATTAAAAATGTTCTGCGGTGGAATTTGTTTTGACGCACGCACAGAATTAGTACCTGTTCACGAAGTCCAGATTTGAATCCAATCGAGCACCTTTAGGATGTTCTGAAAAAATCAACTCGACGTCATGTACCTGCCCCAATCAATTTGCAAGAACTGGAGCATGCTGTTCTGATAGAATGGGAAAACATCCCGTAAGAAACCATTCAGAACTTGATAACAAGCTTACCCAGACGAATGCAAGCGGAGGAGGTATTACGCGTTATCAGGGTTCATCATTTTGTTAATTGGGTTTTTCGTTTGTTAAAGTTAAAAGATTTTTCAGTTTTCAATTTTTTGTACCTTATCGCGTTAAATGTTGCTTAATTGTTAAAATTGTAAATTGAATAAATCTTCTAAACTGTAGGGCCAAGACACAGTATATTTTTACGATGTCCAAGATTACAAAATAAAAAGGAAAGGAAAAAAAGAATAATGTTTATATTATTGTTTACGTTTTTAATGTAACACTTAGAATTAGAGGTTAGAAATGCACAAAAAAATCTTCTTTTTCCATAGATCACCCCGAAAAACAATGTTGCCAAATGTAAACTTGACATAAATTTCAATAAAATAAAATTTCGATAAGTTGTAGTCAAGTGTCGATACAGCGTACCAATAAATTTCAATATTGAAATGAAAGTCAACATTTATTGAAATTATTTCAACATTGACATTGAAGTCAATGTTTTTACAGCATAAGACTGATTATCACAGTTTATACCGTACCGAAGCAGTTGTTCAACTCTGGACGGTCTGTAAAGTCACCAATAGGAACGTTTGCCTCATATTTTGGACATGCGCATATTGCTTTTACATCAGCTGTCTACTACATAATAGCTCTGTCTCTTTCAGATCAGAGAGATTGATTTTATAGTTAGTTAACATACTAACTTGGGAGGTCCAACATATGCTCACATTTTCCTCTAAAATCATTGATTTGTCAAAATTTGGAGCCTTGTTAAACAATTAATAGCTGGATTGTTGTTCAGGCTTGTTTAGCAAGACAAGACTTAGAACTGAATTGGAGTGTTGTTTGCCATTAAGAGTAAATAATATTTTTGTGCAAATTCAGATGATGCAGTAGTTACAGGTCAGAGGAAGGAAGCCCTATACCTTCATCAACACTCCCAAGACTCCCAGTCCGTTTCGTCCATCCATGAAAAACAGTGTTGATCGGTCGGATATTTTCACAAATAAATAAAAAAAAAAAAAAGAGAATAATCAATTTAAAGGACGTACATCAAGCTCACATCAAGAGGGTCTTAATGATTCTCCTTCGTAAACGAGTGACTGTCTCTATTTGGACCGGAGTTTACTTCGCCGAAGTTGGAGAGAAGACCCACAAAAAAGAGAGTTTTGTGGTAAGAGAACCTGGAGGAGCTTTTGGAGACATGTGCTCCAACTTGAACTTTACTACACATAAGTGCAAATAAAAATCTCCTGTAACTTCCTGTTACGTCAATATTTATAACTTTACTTTTTTCTACTCCTTCGAATATCGACCAATCAAATTGTCTATTCCTAGTGTCGTACTGCTTTTGTGGAAAAATGTCAATCAGCAAATGTTGTCTATCTAGTAGATACAATACCGATGTTAGAGTGATGAACTTGTGTGAACTTTTATAAATTATTAATCACAATATACCGGGTGTGACATTTTAAACTTCAGGAAATGAGACGTCCAAAAAAAGACAGATCAAAGCAATTGGGTTGTGTGAATTTAAACTTTGGCCGAGGATGTACTACCGCTCTATATTGTAACGAAAAAGAATAAGAAAGTATAAGAATATAGATTTAATAGGAACGGTGCCTTCACCTAGTCCCAATTTGAGAGTTAGAAAATAAGGGATAGACGTTAATAAAATGGTTAAAATTATAAATATTTAATATAGCTACTATTTTACTTACTACTACTACTTAGGTACTACTACTTACTACTTTTTTACAATTTACTTCCTGAGGACTTAAGGACCTGTCAGACCGAGAGAAGATTTAAGTATGAACTAAAGACATTTTTGATTGACGGTACATTTTATAGTGTGCAAGAGTTCATAGATGCACTAAAATAACACAACATTATTTTAAATTGTTGACACTTTTTGTTTTTCTTTGTTTGTTATTTCTGTTTGTATTTTTAACGTGTCCGTTTATCTGTATGGGTACTGTATATTATTTATTATTTTAATTAACCTTTAGTTGACTTTATCATAATATTGTAGACTTGCCAATGTATACATTTGTTATACCTTATGATGGCCAATAAATATTATTATTATTAATAATATTAATTCCCGTTAAATAAACTATAAATCTTAAGAGACTACCCAACGAGGGGATTAGCGCTTCTAGGACCCGAAGTTTACTTCACCGAAGTTTGGAGAGAAGACCCTGTTTTTCCTGTTGCGTTAAAATTTATAACCTTTGATTATCTCCACTCTTTCGAATATCGACCAATGCAATTGTCTATTCTTAGCGTCGGTCGGACCGTTTTTTGTTGACTTTGCAATTTGTCTATTAGGTACAATACCGATGCTAAAGTCATGAACTTGTATAAACTTTGATGAACTTTTTAATAATTATTAATCAGCATAAAATAGCTAGTTCGACCGGATGCAATATTTTTATTACAATATACCGGTTGTGACAATATGTGTCTAGATTTGCAGCATTAATTTCTTTGTTTCCAATAAAAACAACTGTCAGATTTTACACTTTATACCTACATGAAAAACAAACAACACAACAAATCCTCTCTCCGCATTTGCTTATCAACCGTAAAACATATGTTGTTGTGTACTTATATAGGAAAGATAGAGACAGTAGAGCCTAGTTTGCTCTACAACTTGGCAGGAAAACTGTGCGCCATTACCAAGTGCTATAACATATCTGTATAGCTACACACAAACACGGGGCTTGCTTGCTGTTGCCATGAAGCAACGTCTTAATGATCTCTAATTACCTTCCAAAGTTCAGCCTAATTTGCGGTAATTATTGTTTAAGGGATATTAGTTAGGTTCGTAGCTGTGGTATGGCGCGCTGGGTTTTCTTACAGCTACTCCATATACATAGCTAGACGACGTACCTATATAAAGTTACGTGTATGTGAAATATTAGAAATGGAGTAGAGATAAATATTTAAATAACAAGAATGGATGGAGATACATAAACGAGGTGATGGAGTTTTTAGATACGTATTCCAATAGCAGTTCAATTTTTCAAACTTTAAAACGGAATCGTTGGTTTGGGCTGGAGTTCAGAGCTCCAGAATTACAACCGATGCTATATTTGCTCAATGACAACAACGCAGTTGCGTGTGTATTTTCCGACCTTTCAAAGACATTTTAATGTCTTGATCACAATATTTTACGCAGGAAGTTGGATTTTTATGGTGTTAGGGGTGTGCCTTATTTGAGCTGGTTTCGCTCATATTTCACCAATCGCAGACAACTGGTAAAGTATCGAGAAGAGTGTTTCTTGTGGAGTGCCTCAGGCGTCTGTTTTGGGTCCCTTCTCTGTCTTCTATATATTAAAGACTAATGAATTGATCTTGGAAAATTGCCCTATAAATAGTAAAAACTTCGGGAACACCAAATTGATATTAAACTGAGATTTGGGAAACATGTCGGGCAACTGGCTTTGAGGGTTATGACATGGGCTTTGGGTTTTGAGGTTGCAAGAACTGTGTATTTTTCTGTGATAGAAGCACATCTGCCTTATGGCATGACTTTCTGGGATACGTGTAACCGAACTTTGTTCAATAACATATTTGTGCTACAAAAGCGCACTATACGTTTCTTGTTTAAGGCGGACGTTAGAGCTGGCTGCAGAGAATTATTCAAGAAACACCGAATACTAACACTTGCTTCGTTGTTCATTCTGGAGACTGTTTGCTTGATTCATAAAAACTTGCAAATATGAACTCAAAAAGTTAAATATTCCAGCGACAAAAAATTTGGGGCGTTATCCCCTCGCCCCCTCTAGTTTGATACGCTTATGACTATAATTTTGAAAATCCTTTTGGTGTAAAATTTCATGGATTTATCAGGGGCTAATTTTGAACGCCCTGTATATTATATAATATAATAATATGATATGGAGAGCTAAAAAACTATTCACAATCACATTGTGCTATGAGCTTTAACATGTTTTACATATTATAATACGAAAAGATGATTTAATGTTCGAACATGAATATTAATTATGCAATAATTTCACATTGAAAAACAGCGCGAACGAAAGTATTTAACCTAGTTTTTAAATGGTATCAAAGAAAACTGTCGTAGAGTAAAGGGGTGGTTTCATCGGGGGTGTTAAACAACACAGTGTTTTACATGAATATTTATTATGTAGATATATTATACTGTGACATAGTATTATTTAAATTAATTTGTTATACGACGGAAATTTTGACGTTATTATAATTTATAACAGTGTTACAAAGCGTTGTTTTCCTAAATTACATATAGAGTCATAGGCGGCGCTAGGAACTTTCTTAAGAAGGGGCAAGGGACGTTGAATTAAACAGGTTGCCTAAAAATGTCTGATAAACAATTTGAAAATATTCTAAAAAAGGATGCCGCGCCTGGCATGAAAATATTCACCGAGAAAATGATTCATCAGTGTCATTCCATACTTAGATGTTCTAGTCTCTAGAGCAGCGGTTCCCAAAATAGGCGATAACGACCCCTTGTGGGCGCTGCAGGCCTAAAGGGGGCGGTAAGAGACCCAGAAAAAAATGGGGGCGTTGTGTAGAGGCTTGGGGGGCGATTTGTAATTTTATCTAGCTAGAAGGACTCTTAGACACCGACTGAGCTCTCGACTCTCGACTACAGCTTGTGAACATCAACTAATATTAATTAAGATATTGTTCAAACTCGGTTCTATATTTCTCTCCGCGTAGTTCATATATCTGTCCTGTTTTATTCAATAAATAAATGAAAAATCATGTCAATCGGTCGCTCCGTTTCGAAATGAAAGCTGGCTGAAAACATTGAAGGATCATTGTGCAATCATCTGTGGACTAGTCAATTCTCAATTCAGCTCGATGTCCACTTTACCAACTAATAAAGCATTGTTTCTGTCTTACGTCAGGTTTGTTAAAGATGAGAAAATATGTGAAGAACTATTGTTTGCTAGAAATTTAGACACCGATACAAAAGGCGAAACCATATTCAATACATTGGAAAAGTTTTGTGATGAGAAAGAGATTCCCGTGAAAATATTATATCGGTTGCTACGGATGGCGCTCCGGCTATGACAGGGTGCCATAAAGGCTTCATAGCGTACTTAAAAAATAAAATTCCAGATGTCCTTGCTGTACATTGCGTTATTCTTAGACAACATTTGGTTGCTAGAAACTTAAGTGAACGACTATTTGAATCACGGCAATATGTCATCAAAGCAGTCAATAAAATCCGTAACAGCTCTTTGAATGATAGATTATTTCATCAGCTTTGCGTTACTAATGACGAAGATTTCAACCGTTTGTTGCTTCATGCTGAAGTTCGTTGGCTATCAAGAGGCAATTATCTGACTCGATTTTACAACCTGTTTGACTCTGTGATACAGTTCTTGGAAACTAAAGAGGTAGCTGGTATTCAAAACTTCTACAGTGATATTTTGGATAACTTTCTGTCATAGGCACAAACGTTGTATGAGATGTGGAAGTTGTGTGAACTTCTTCCTCCAGAAACCGTAAAATTAAAATATATCGACCTCTTCCTCTTCCCGCCACAACACACTGTTGACCGGTTTCAGCATTAAAGTCACACTAGATGTCGCCAAAACATCTTGTTCTCAGTCATCTCTCGTGCTAGTATAAGTATTGTAAGTAATGTTGGAAATTTGGGTAATACTCAGTGTTGTTCCTGTCAGTACTATGTTGATTAATAAAATCGAGGTTGTCAAATTTCTGTTTTTTCTTACTCATTGAATAACCTATGATCACAGTAGTAATTTTCGCTCTGAAAGTTCCTGGTTTTCTCGTTGTTGTACTCGTATACCGCTTATTTCTAAATATTTAGCAATAATGCGGTAAAATCGCAAGCAAGTATAATAGGCAGCTAAATAAGTATCAACCAACAAACCACCCTTCACCCTTATTTGGCGTAATAGTAATAATATCCCTAGCCAGTCGTTGTATAAATAAATGTGACCCATTTCTCTGTGAGTTTTCGCTAAGTATAATTTATATTAACTGCATCATGGCACGATATGTGTGATATGACATTCTAACATTTTGTATTTCGCTACTATAAATAATCACATGATATACCTATGCAGATATACTAAACATATAGGGTCGTATTCAAGTTCTTTTGTTTTCTTGTGACCAGTGACGCGTATTGTGCGATTGAAAATTCCTGCACTGCTTATGAAAGTTTCATCTGACCATATAATATGGCTACCGAAGTTTCTATCTAGCCGAATTTGGTGTAAATACCAATTGCAAAAATTAACCCTGCGTTCCGCATCGCCAGGGTAAAGTCGTTGAACAATTTTAACTTTGTAAGGGGTAAATTTATATTTGTTTAAAATTCGATGCTATTGAACCTTTGACACCCTGTATCTAGACAACTAAGACGTTTAAGGGTATATGCCCCTTTATCAAAATTCATGAATGATCGAGAGCTTTCTGTGGGAGAGCCTTGTCGGACGAATATAGAAACACCCTGTAGATTTTTATAATATTATAGTCCAATCAATAAGTTTCACTAACCTCGTCTTTGCCTTTCATGACACACATCTTTGCATCATGCTCATTGGAGAACCACACCAATCTTTGTTGTTCACTGAGTTCTGACAGTGTTAAGTTGTAGACCAGATTCCTGAAACAATAAAGAAAGTCTTATTTTTCTATCTTTAGGTAGGTACAGAGAAAAAAATGATCTAGTTGTTTTGATGTAAAGTAGACTAAATTTTACAAACATTTTGTTCAATTTGAAGGTATTTATATGGTTAAAGATCATATGAGATCAAGGCATAAATAATTATGCGTCCTGCCTATAAATCACATTAAGTCCTTGCTTTGCATATTAGACTTCAACAGTTTATTCCCTTGACGTAGGTATTTATTAAGGAGAAAATCCCTTTACTATGTTCAAAAATCAGTTGGATTCAATATTGCGTTAGTTGAATGGTGGCCACATTATTCCTTAATTCTTTGCAGCGATATTGGATAAAATTGCTTAAATTTTCTGCAGCACGGTCCCGTTCAAGGAGGCTTTTCTCGAGTAGACGGCCGATCATGAAGACCTCAATTTATGTAGCGGAACTTGAGAATTGATGGTTTAATTTTTATTATTATTACAAGAAATCCCTTTGGGATTTCCCAGTCGTTTTGTGGTAGTCTTATCTATGACAAAAGTCATTGAGGGTTATAAAAAAAATGGTATTTTTTTATTAATTTTTTGTCTTGAATTTTTTTTTTGTAATTTTTTTTATTAATTTTAAATTTTTTTTTTTATTAATTTTTTTGAATTTTTCTTTTTAATTTTTTTTTGTATTTTTTTTTTAATTTTTTTTGTATTTTTTTTTAAATTTTTTTTATAATTTTTTTTAATTATTTTTTATTAATTTTTTTTTTAATTTTATTTTTGGAATTTTTTTTTATTTTTTGTTTTTTTTTTTGATTTTTTTTTAATTTTTTTGATAACCTGAATTTTAAAGTGTCCGCTAAAAATTTCTAAAGATTTAAAAGTTTTTCGATTGCAATCTGAAAAAAAGTTAAATCTGAAAAATGTGCACTTCTCAATATTCAAACACAGAAGCCAGTCCTTCGTCCATGCCTCAAGTGCCAGCAGATCACTAGTAATCTGTTCGAAATCCGTTAAGAGGATTGCAATAAATCTTTGCATCGTCCGCATAAAAGTGCACCCTGGATTGAATCATTTGAGCCAAGTCATTGATATAAATCAAGTAAAGGAGCGGTCCCAGTACAGATCCCTGTCATTCATGGAGTCAAATATTGGAATTTGTATAGGTAAGTGAAAATATACCCTAAACTAAAACTTCTATTTTAAATGAAAATCTTTGGCACATAATAACTTTTAACTCCGTAAATTCGTTTCACAAAATACTCAAATTATTATATTTTCGTTAATACGCTCCTGTATTTAAAATTGGCCTAAAGCTAATACTTCCAGTGGTAGATTATAATACAGGGGGCGGCATCATAACTTCCTTTTTTGAAATGCGCGCTAGTTAGACTGTAAAGATCGAACTGGGGGGAGACTGCTCTTATTCGGTAGACGTGCATCTAAAGTTTTGTTCCCCATCCGGTCAGCCTCCATGATGCGTTGTAACAGTGAGCAACGTGCATTTGCCGGCGAGGGGTACTTTTCGAATGGACGTTCTGTGATCGCAAATCAGCGTGCCTTTCGATATCGATTCAGGGCCTGTGCCAGATCGGAAATCAATAGTTACATGGATCTTTACATTCAGACAAAGCGCGAGTGTGACGAGACGAAGAAATTGAAGTCCCTTAGCCCTTTAGAACACCTGAAAACATTGAAGCTGTAAGAGCCTCAATATTGCGATCTCCACGGCGTTCTGCCTGCAAACATGCATCTGTCCTAAGACTTTCCGCTCGTTCAGTGAGGCGAATTCTTCACGATGATCTTCATTACCATCCGTACAAGTTGGCGATTGTTCAAGAACTCTCCCATTTTTCGAAAACGTTCCTGAGGACGCAATTGTTTTATTAGTAATGAGGCCCATTTCCACGTGAGTGGATACGTCAACAAACAAAATACTGGGCCGACTCCAACCCCCGCGAATTGCATTAAAGGCCCCTGCACTCACCTAAAGTCACAGTGTGGTGTGCAAATTTCTTTGGCTAGGGAATTGATTCCTGGTTTTTTGAAGAAAATGAGGAAACAGTGACAGTGAATTCTAACCGATATGTAAACATGTTGGAAGATTTTTTTCCTCGACTTAACAAATTGGATTTCGGGGTCGATTGGTTTCAACAAGACGGCGCCACGGCTCACACTTCAAGGGTAGTAACGGCTGTTTTGATGGAACACTTTCGGGGACGCCTAATCTCAATCAGCGGTGATTTGGAGTAGCCAGCTCGTTCCCCCGATTTGACCCCTTGCGATTTTTTTTGTGGGGATTTTTGAAATCCGGTGTTTATATCAATCGTCCAAGAACCCTAGAAGATCTCAAAGCCAACATACGGGCCGAAATGGTCAACATACAAGCTGCCATGCTGGAAAGGGTTATGACAAATGCCAGAAATCGGCTTATTCAGTGTATCGCCAATGGAGGGCGTCACCTACCTGACATGATTTTTAAAACTGTTTGAAGCAAAACTTTACATATGTACCTACATTATTTAAGAAAATAATAAAAACTTCTACTCCATAAAATGGGTTTTATTGCGTTTTGAAATAAGGAAGTTATGTTGCCGCACCCTGTATTTTCGTTAATACGCTCCTGTATATAAAATTGGCCTAAAGCTAATACTTCCAGTGGTAGATTATAATACATCCACTCTCTCTAATAACATGGGCATCCATGTTTTTACGCATGCAAAAATTCGCTTTTCTAAAATTAACTGCAAATAGGTTTCATCGAAAAAAACATGAAAATATACTACACTATCACTGTCGGATTACCCTAATTTCATCAAACATTTTACTAAAAGTCGGATGATGATAACATTTTGTTTTTGTTAGCTTTTGCCTAGAAAATGGAAAACTATTTATTTAACTATAGGATGAATTAGTTAGGACTAGTCTCTTTACTTTAACTATTTATTAACATAACAGCAAAGGAATTTTGAGAGCATAGACGATAATTATTACAGTAAGAGGCTTCAATATGTTTTGTTACAAAGATTCTGCATAAAACACAAAGAAGACACTTATTAAATTCACTTTAAAAAAGCAAAACTTTCCTGAAACTCCAATTGAAGTTGAAAATGAACTCTTAATTTATTATTACATCGTAAAACCTATACAGTTTTAATATTGCTAATTTTATCTGTCTCGTGGCACCCTCATTCCCCTCAATTTATCAAAAACTCTTGTAAAAATTGTTTTACAATTTGTTAGTATATTTCGTTTTATATTTCAAAGTTAATTGGATTTAACATAGAGCAAAAACCTATTTCAGGTTTATATTTTTATTTTTAAATATATAGTTTTACAACAACAACATGGCGAAAATCCATTTTGCCTAATTGGATTTAAAATATTATTCACTATGAAATATGCTTAATATTTATTTAAATTAACGTCAAAAAAGGATTTCAAGGAATCACTTCTGTAATTTGAATGAAACTGTTGGAAACATTTGTGAAAAATACTATCATAAATAATAATTTACAGGAAAATGGAAGTTTATTTAATTCAATGTATTTCAGTGTTTTTGAAAAGTTGGTTTTTCTTTTCTTCTCAATTGTTGGTTCCCATAACTTTAAAAATTGCAGATCCTAACGAGCCTCAAAATTTGAATTGAAAGACCATTTGGATCCTCAGTTTTTGGTATTATTACATTCACTCTATCTCTCATTTTCTATGTATACCCTGGATGATCAACCAGATGGAGGTTTTTGTTCCCGTGGAGGCTAGCATTGATTTTTTATGAGCTTGTATCATTTACTTTCTCCAATTCGCGGCTTTCAAAAATGAGGGAGCTACTTAGGCTGGCCACTGGACGCGTAATCGTACGACTGACTAGTCGTGCGTAAGCGTTCGTCCCTAATCCCTTTATATAAAAATTCATGCGACCAGCGACTGATCTCATTTGAACGGGAAGTTGTCGGACGTTTTCAAACGACTTTCGGTCAGTTGTTATTTCGATTTTACATATTAATTATCTCTCAAAATAACAGAAATTTGGGATATGGACTGTTAATTGGCAAGGTGACAGAGCGAAAGCTATTACGGGATATGAGAGACATACAACGCAACGGATAGTTAAAAAATTTAGCGGGATCCCGTTGTAAGTCTGCAAATAAATCTATTTCTTTTCACCTTTTATTTTCTCTTTGGTGGCGTCTGAACAAGTACAAGTTTATAGACAAAATTGCCAATAACTTTTTATGTTGGCAATTGAATAGGGAAACTTTGAAAATGAGCAGCTTACATCTTGTTACAGATGATCACCTATGATTTGTTTTTCTGTTACCACCACGTTAATCAGCGGAAAGAAGACTGTAACAAAACAAAGACACACTGGCAATAGAATATACTTTTGTCTTACCCTGTATATGTATTTGGGGAGTTTATGATATTTTCTCTTAGTTTTTATAGGAATATTATAAATACCTAACGAATCTGAGAAATCTAATATTTGGTGACTATTTTAAACAGATTGTTACCAAATGTTTCTAAAAGTTTTAAGTTCTTATCTTTTACGAAGATTATACAACATCTGCAAGTAATAAACTCTGGTGCCTTTTCCAATGTGATAAAAGAATTGGTACCTACCTAGAAAAGGTTCTTTAGTCGAAAGTATAAATGCATATATTGGAGAGGATAACCAGATGTTTTAGTAACAGGGCCGATCTTTCTTAATATTGTCAAGACACCTTCAAAATCTTTAAATTGTTTAAATTAACAAATTAGTTGTAAGATTCAGCAAGGTGCGATATTAACTACAATGTAATTGCCTCCCAATATTTGACTCACATTTGGGCTGAGCCTTGGGCGGTTTTTTTTTTATTGCTAAGTAAAAGCAAATCAGTTTTTTTTTAAGATTAAACTTTATTTCTTTTAGTAATTGAATTATATGCAGTTTTCAATTGTAATTAAAAGTTTCGTATGTGAATTAATATAATTATTCGTAATTATATTAATTTACCTATTTTAAGTTGTACAAGTAATGACTAAGATTTTCTTTTAGATTTTCATTCTCTTTAATTGTTTTATTCTTTTTATTTATACATATTTATTTCTTTGTGTGTTAATCATTTTCTTTATTAATTTTAATTATTAAACCTAGTTGATTTGAGCCCAAACCTTTCCGTTTTATTTCAAATAAAGCTTTCTATAACTCGGTGAACAGAAGGGTCGTTTAACTAGTGTTTTTCTTTTAAATAAATTGAGTGTCCAGCACAGCACAGATCCAGAATTATAAAAAGTTAGTTAATTTTTTGGCGAAGAGCCGCCACTGCTTCAATTTTAGTTACAAAACACCGATAATAATGTTGATCTATGGCTCTTTTTATGTCTAACATATAGCATATAGGTATGAAGAGAGTCTGCATTTATGTGATGAACCATTTTTGGCGTTGAAGGGAATGAAAGTTTGGTTGGAAACTTCTCGCATGCAATAGATGCATCCAAAAATTAAAAAACTTTTTCAATAAAAGTTCTGTGTTGACGACGGTCGTCGTCTTCGCAGCAAATTGCATATACACTTAAGACTTTTGCGATACTTCACATGATTGACTATGTATATGAATACATATTATGGTAATGATGATAATATAGGGTTTACCTATCGCGTATTATTTGCATTCAGAAAGAATACTAATTTTATGGCTCAATCCAAATGAATCCCAATATGCTATTCAAATTGTTACGGGTTCGATTCAAGCTTTACGAGCGGTTTCAATTAAAGAACAAACAAAGAATATCAACTTTATTAATCTTATAATTCTGGGTCTCTGTCGGTCACCCACTTTGTATTTAAAAGGAAAACAATAATTAAATGACCCTTCTGTCAACAACATAACGAAAACATTATTTGAAATAAAACGCAAAAGTTTCGGCTCAAAACAACTAATTTAATAATTAAAATTAATAAATAAAATGAATAACAAAAAGAAATAAATATGTATAAATAAAAAAAAAGGTCAAAACAATTAAACGAGAATGAAAATTTAGAAGAAAATCTTATTCATTAATGTACAACTTAAAATAGGAAAATTAATATAATTACGAATAATTATATTAATTCCTATACGAAACTTTAATTACAATTGAAAACTGAATTTATTTCAATTACTAAAAGAAACAACTTAATCTTTATAAGAACTGACAAAAAGGCCTTCAATTAAAAGAATTAACAAAGAACTTACTGAACTTGAACTTTAGAAAAAATCACTATTTCAGAATGAAAAAGAAATGGACTTAGTCTTTATACTGGTGTACTTTAAAACAAAAACTAGAAAATAATTCTTAACTGAAAAAATCTACTAAGTCCAAAAACAAATTAAAAGAAGGTTAGTTTTGTGACGCCAATCTTTAAATCTGGTAACAGGAGTGAGGTATCTAATTATAGACCCATTTCTATCATCAACGCTATACCCAAGTTATTTGAGAAGATATTAACTAAACACTTAAAGCTCATTTTGGAACCTCTTGTTAACGACCAACAGTTCGGAACCTGCTTGAGTATTCAAACGATTTGTGTCGTGCCTTGGGAGAGGGATGCCAGGTACATTCGATCTACACCGATTTCTCCAAGGCCTTTGATAGGGTGAACCACCGGCTGCTGATGCGCAAGCTTCACTTGACTGGCTTACCGGTTGGCATTTTGCGCTGGATACAGAGTTAGTTGCAGGACAGATCGCAGATTGTGCGTGTGAATGAGTTCCAGTCAAAACCTATTCATGTTTCATCAGGTGTGCCCCAAGGTTCAGATTTGGGACCACTCTTGTTTAATTTGTTTATTAATGATATTGAACGATGTTTTCTTTATAGTAATTTTAAATTGTTTGCAGATGATCTTAAATTTTATCGTAAGATTGGCTGTTATTTGCTGCAGGATGATCTGATTAGACTTATGCATTGGTGTAACCGAAATGAAATGGTGCTTAATGCTTCAAAGTGTTTCTATGTGGGTTTTCATCGTGCGAGGGAACCTTTCTTGTATGAGTACGTTATCTCCGACACTCGCTTGACTTGTAGGACTTTTGTGGTTGATCTTGGTGTTAGGATAGATCATTCCTTGACCTTTGTGGATCACATAAATTGCATGACAACTAAGGCATTGAAAATGTTAGGATTTATTAAACGTATAACTTCTGATTTCACAGATATAAGATCGATTAGACTGCTATACAATGCATTGGTCAGACCACATTTGGAATATGCATCGGCGGTTTGGAATCCGTCTTACGCAAGCCATGTGGACAGTATTGAGAGGGTTCAGCATAATTTTTTAAGATTTATGCATTTTAAGCTTGGGCGTCCTCCACCGCCAGATTATACTTACGACTACTTTTCACTGTGCGATGATTTGAGATTGACCATTTTGGCTGAGCGGAGAAGCGTGAAGGATCTGATTGTTTTGTACAGGGTGTATGGTTTAGTCTCCTCTTCGCACTTATTGTGCGAGATTACCTTTCGCGTTCCAGTGCGTCGGGTCAGAGGTACTCGGCTGTTTCATGAGCCGTTCTGTCGCAGAAATTGTACGTCTCATGGATTTATTCCACGAGTTTTGAGATCGGCTAATCGTCACCTGGCTGTCGATCCGGATCTCGATTTTTTTTCACCTTACGGTGAGTTTGTTAAGGGTTTGCGACAACGTCATCACATTCGCTAAGACATTTTGTTTTATTGTTATTAATGTGCTATTGTTTGATATTTCATTTTTATGTTCAGCTCTTCAAGATGTTTAAATTTTTGTAGCTGTATGCTTATTATTGAATTTTTGTTTGATGTAATTAAATTTATATTTGTGTTTTGTATAATGGACTTAAGTCCGTAAATGAATAAATAAAATAATAAAATAAAATATTTAATTTAACTTTATACAATTAGAAATCACATCTAGACTCTACCAAGGCTAAAACGAATCTCATTTGAAAGTCCTATTGCCTTTCCAAAATTGCCTCATAAAAATGACAAGTATGTACTACAGAATGAAAAATGGCCAATAAGAAAAGAGCATTTTTGAAATATACCCCAATAAAGATACATCTACAGGGTGAGAGATTCAGAAATAAGATACATTTTTATGTCGGCTGTAATAACGATTGTTGATACCTAGGTATCTTATGTTGGAGTTCGTTCAAAAGATTAACCAGTCACTACCATTTGTAAAGCAAGAAACAATACGATTTTATAATGACTTCTCAGTCTCCCGAATCAGCGACTGGACAAAAACCAATTTGATATGGGAAACCGTGACACCCTCCAACTACTTCTGTATATAATAATAAAAGTCCGACATTTAATTTACATGAAGGTGTTTCGAAAATGTTAAATGTTTTGACCATCCGATAACTGAAACATCTGGTTATCTTTTCTAATATATGCTTTTATCTTTGGACTAACTCATAAACAAACACAATATTCTCGATTAGAAAAATGTCGTTCTTTTAGGTAACAATTCTTTTAGGAACATTTGTTAAAAGCCCAAGATAATAAATTTATTACTTACAGATATTGTATGATATTTACAAAAATATTATATTTCCCAAACTAATAAAAATTATTTATAAAATCACCCAACTAGTATACATAATACCAGTGGCGTGGTGTCTTATTACACAATCTAATGTAACTATTATTTTCCATTTCAATCTAATCAACGTAATTTCGGCCTGAGATAATTTTTTCTATTTTAACACAAATTCCAACATATCCATTTGTTTGGTATTTTTTGTTTTGAATATGTTGGAATTTGTGTTAAAATAGGAAAAATTATCTCAAACCTGAAGAAGTTACTAATTAGTAACGAAACGTCATTATCATTCATGTTATTTAATTAATTTCGACGAAAATTAAAATGGATTAATTTATTAAGTTTTCTTGGGTATTGGGACAAAATCTAAACTCAGTAATTCTGAATTTTAAATTCTATTACAACGTTTCGTGCAATATGTGCACATCATCAGGCATAGAAAATCTGGTCAAATTCCCTAAAAATATTAACATTGTTTTCGAACCTATAACAGCTGCAATAATTTTACGTTGATGATAATTTAGAAGGAAATCTAATTTTAAAGTTACGGAAAAAATTGATTCTTGTGAATGACGGGGCGGTTAGTGGTGAGGATATTTTTAGTCGTGAACACCCAAAGAAAAATCAACTGAACAAACTTAAGATAAAAAATCATACAACATTTCACGACTAAAAATATCCCCACCACTAACCGCCCCGTCATTCACAAGAATCAATTTTTTCCGTAACTTTAAAATTAGATTTCCTTGTAAATTATCATCAACGTAAAATTATTAATTAATAAAATCAAAGCATCATAAATTTCTAATTACAAAAGCATTCTTTCGACTTCCTAGTAAGTGTAAGCTCATTATAATAATAATACACGAATTTTATCATCGCTAATAACACATAATAACGCCTTTATTAAAGCTGTGGATTCTTAAAATTAATTAAATTCATTTTCTTTGAGATATTGTCTGCAATAATAATTAGAAAATTAAATTTCATCTCTTCTTTAATAGTATAATAATAATACTGAAACTACGCGAATCAAAACCAAGTACCTACCTTTATAAAGAGAAGTAAAATCATTGCTGCCGGTAGATTTAACCAAATTGTATGGATGTTGCCAGTTTCCACTATGGGGTTTCCTGTTATACTGTTTTTTTTTTTTGGAAAATTGGGATATTGAGCAACATAGAGCAGAATAAGAGAGGGAGAGACTTAAAATTTATTTTTTTAATCAAGATCTGCGAAAGTATTTATTTCGGAGAAAGTCTTTTTTGGAGACAACTTATAAACCTGCCTTATATAAAGGATTTAGCTAAATTTTGGTATATGAGTTTGGGTCAGACCTAGCATGAAGCCTTTAGATTTTGGTTGAAATCGCTTAGCCCTGTGATAGGGGTGGACACAACCGCTAAATTTTCATATATCAGTAGGGGTCGAGTGATTCATCATTTTAAAGCATTTTCCATCTGCTTTACAGAGATAGGTCACTTTTGATATTTGCCCCTATAATTCTCGAGCAAATAGCTTTTAACATGTCACCACTTAGTTAGTTGGAACGTATATTATATACCGGGTGTCCCACCGGGAAGGGATTCAATCGATTATGGAGACACTACACTGTGGAACAATCTGAAAATCTGGTGTAGTCCGTATGTCGATGGGACCAATTCGGTTAAAATGTTTTCAATAATCTATTACTTCCGGTTATTGGGTGTTAACTTCCTTATTTCAAATGCGACCATATACAAATTATATATTTTTTGGATTCTTCTTGTAATTTTAAACATATTTCATGCATAATATATTATACCTATGCCAGCCGTTTTCGAAATATTTGAAATTTTATGTCAAAAATAACGTTTTCAGAATAAATAAACTGTTGCCCTCGAGGCACGAATAGCTCTCCATATTTAAGTGTAAAAGTAATAATTATATGACCTTTTTGTCATTTATCTTAATTTTATAAATTTTTGTTTTGTTTTAGACATCAGCTATTTTTTTTAAGTATCGGGTTTTGTGCCTTTTTCTTCTCTTTGGAGGCACTATTTATACGCAGATATTTTATATTTCAGATCTAGGCCAAGTTCTTGTACGCAAAATAATTGATTTTTTTTAGTTTTATTATAAAATTTATTTTGCCCCCTTTTCTACTATTTACGAACGCCTATGTAAACAAAATTGTTATACTGCATGTTGTAGGTTATCCGTTAAGTGGTTTTTGAGTTATCACGGATACAAATTTTTTCTGACCCTTTTATAGAATTTTCACGGACGCCTATGGAACATTAATTTTTGTCGTGTATTTTGAACACCAATTCAACTAGTTAAATATAAAATTTTTGACATTTTAATTTTTTTTTTCATTTTACCCCTTTTTTTTACTATTTACGAACGCCTATGTAAATAAAAATTTTATGCTGCATTTTTTAGGTTATCTTATATCAAAGCTATATATAATTAGCCACTTTTTCTGGTATATTTGGGAAACATTTTTTTTTTCGTTTTTGACCCTTTTTTTAAGACTATTTTCGAACGCCTGTGTAAACTAATTCTTTTATGTAACATTTCTTAGGTTATATTCTATCACAACTATGAAAAATTATTCCATATTTCGAATAAGTTTAGGAAATATATATTTTTTATGTTTTGACCCCTTTTCCATTATTTACGAACGCCTATGAAAGTAAGTTATTTATGACACATTTTATAGGTTATATTCTATCAAAACTATAGATAAGTAGTTAATATTTCTGCTATGTTTAAGAAGTACGTTTTTTTTAAATATTTTTTACCCCATTTTACACTATTTTCGAACGCCAATGTGATCTAATATTTTATGTTCAATATTTTAGGTTATATTCAATTAAATGCGTATAAAAATATGCAGTATTTCGGATAAGTTTAAGAACTATGATTTTTTTTAATTTTTGAACCCTCTTTTAAACCCCTTGCCCAAAATCTAATCAGCTCCTTGCCATGTCCTATAGTATTTTTGTACCAAATTTGGTTAAAATCTGTTCAGTGGTTTTTGCGTTTTCGTGCATACAGACAGACAGACAGACAGACAGACAGACAGACAGACAGACTGACAGACAGACATTTTTTTAAAACTACTTATTTATGTATAAAATGACCAAAAACAAGTATTTCCGGTGAAATTAAAAAAAAATTTTTTTCATGAAACTAATAGTCTCCATATATACATATATTACATATATGATATGGAGAGCTAAAAATAATAACAATTTTTTATTATATGGAAGCTTTAATAATTTAATTTGTTAGAAGATTCTAGGAGATATAGACCTACTTTAGGCGCCTACGTATTTTAGTGAATATTAATACAGGGTATTTGAAAAAAAAAAGGGTAAAAAATCAAATTGAAAAAATTGTCAAAATTCAAAATTTTTAAATGGCAACCCCCCATTTTATATTTTTTTGCATTAAAAATAAGGGCAAGTTTATGAAAAGATCTATCTATTCCAAAAACTGATAGTTTTCAAAATATGGACAATTTTACATTTTTGTATTACAATGAATTTGAAATTTAATTGATTTTAGTTGGCCATGATGGCTTTCTTTGGGTTTTTCGGTTCGCTGGTTGTACAATAAAAAGTACATTCAGATTCCAATATTTAAAAAAAAAACAAAGTTGATGATGGCTGCTCAAAGATGATACGTCGGATGCCCAAAGTTTTAACATCATTGGTAGTGATGCACGGTCCGAATATTACCATCAGAATTTCCAGTTATATTACGTAATATTACGTAATATTACCTCTACCATCCGGTAACGTTTTCGTTAATTTTCGGGGTAATATTCCCGGTAATATTCGCTTCAATATTACGTTAAAGTTGGTACCTAACGGCTTTACTGCTTGTTTCAACATGCTGCAACACGTCTAGTGATAGCTGTTGCTTAGTTCTTACGCCATCGCTATAATATGTGAAGCTCGTTTACATACGAACTAATCGGAAATTCTTACACAATAACCGTGCCGAAATGAAAAATGTTGCATTAATGACCCCATCAACAGTTACAAATACTTTTAATGAAACTGAATCTGATTTATCCGAGGATTTGTCTGCGGATGAGGGTTTAGCAAATAATGACTAAATATTTATTTTTACCGACTGAAAACTATTTTTATCATATGTACCTATTCTTTGGCCTATCTAAGAATTGTGTGAACTATATAGTTTCAGATTTCAGTTTATTTTGTGTTTTATTGACCTTTTAGAGCCATATAGGTAATTGAGGCAATTATTGTTTAATTTGTTAAAGCTTCTTTGCATATTGTAAAACCAGCTTTTTCTAAGTTGTTCAGCAATATTACCTAATATTACCTAAAATTACGTAATATTTCCAATGTTCTTACCAAAAAATAAATTACCGGTAATTTTGCATCACTAATCATTGGATAAGCGGAAAAAGTGACAATGTGAATGTGCAATTTATTTTAACATTCGTAAATTGAACCAAATAATACGATTTCTGTTTTTTTCGAATATCTCGGGAATTAATCGAAATCTTACAACTTTCGAAACGGCAAATCGTTGGGCTCATAAATCCGCAACTTTGCCTCTATTGAACCGACATTCTATCTCTTTCCGTTTTCAAAATCCGAGACTTGAATTCGAGCAAATTGAAGACAAATTTTCTTTAGTTCTTTTATAATTTTTTTCGCATTAAGTCAAAAAATGTATTTGTTTAATTTTAATCAGCTAAATAATCTCGATCCTTGATTATACACAAATAATATGTACGATTTTCATTGAGTAGAGTTATGAGAGCATATAAATTGCACTAAATTACAGAATTCTCCATCGATATTCAGTAGGAGTATTAAGTAGTGATCTACAATCAAATCTAAACCGGGAATATATATCTATGTGTATGTCATCGACGTATCTACAATATTCGAAATCCCTATTTACCCATCATGCGCATAAATACATATAACGCTAGTTACTATTTTCCATTTTCATCAATCACGTTGATCCTTTAAGCTTCTTGATGAATTAACTGAGTTTTCGAGGGGGGTAAATGACCGCATGATTGATATCATACTGAGTGAATGAGGGATAGATATTGATAATCATCGAGGTCTACAGTGTCGTTATTTTCCGCATAATAAAGAAAGCTACGAAGTGTTTTACTATGTGATATTGCCATGCGGTTCCTTATTAAATGCGACCGCATTAATAAGATGAGAACATAGGCTTGAAAAATTGTCGAATGTAACGCAAATTACCACTACGGAATGCTAGACGATTTAATGTTCTACTGGGCAAACGTCCCGTGCACTCTGCCCAATTTATGGTGTCGATGACCGTCTAATCAATACATTTGAAGCGCTGTACGTTACGATATCGCAAGATCAATTGAAAAGATTAACTTTTCGTAATTAACGCAAGAGCTAAACCCCATCGCCTTCGCTGAGTGGGAGTTGGAGGTTATCTCTAATTTTGAGCAAAAAATAATCTGTAGTATCGGCGCTTATCTTCTGGTTGAATGACTCCATTAACAAGCAAGCTTTGCGAAAACGAAAACATGTTTTCCTAAGATAATAAACTATTCTCATCATATAGCTCGGAGCTTGCAGCGATTTAACTTCTTTCAATTAACTAACCTTCCCACTTTTTTCCAAATATAGTTGCTCCTTTAATTAAATTTTGCATTCAATTGTTTGGACTTGGATCTTTATCCTGAGTTTTGATATATTTAATAAAATTTTGTTTATTTAGTGCCCAAAATATCCGAAAAAATCAGCCAACCGATATGCTGATATCCTCTCAGCAAGTGCTCTAATAGTGACTCCACGATTTTCCTACTGCTTCAACGTTTTCTTCACTTGTTGACGTACGGGAACGTCCAGGGTGGGCATCGTTATTAACATTTCTTGGACCCTGCTGTGCAGAACTTTTACCACTTGCTTTTGTTCAAAGTACACTAGCCAAATGCCACAGTCAATATTTTAAGTGTTGATTACCAAGCAGACCAAAACACGTCTAACTAGCTCTAAAGTTTATTTATTTATTTATTTATTCTCCAAATGACATTACAAAATGTATAGAAGTCGTCAACGTAAAAAAAAACTCAAATTTTAAATAAATACATACAATATTTACAATCTTCACATATAAAATAACACATAATTGAAGTTACAACAAAGACTATGAAACATTTAATGTATAAGACACATGTCAAAACACTTCTTCTTATGGTGCCTATCCGTTACGGATGTTGGACACTAACATGGCTATTCTTACTTTGTTGACTGCTGCCCTGAAAAGTCCGGTAGTGGTTAAGTTAAACCATTTTCGCAGGTTATGTAGCCAGGATATTCTTCTTCGTCCTGGACCTCTTTTCCCATGCACTTTACCCTGAAGTATTGTCCGAAGCAGGTCATACCGTTGTTCATTACGCATTATATGGCCCAGGTATTCCAGTTTGCGGCGTTTTATGGTTACGACTAGTTCGCGCTCTTTACCCATTCTATGTAGAACTTCTTCGTTGGTGACTCTGTCTGTCCAGGAAATCCTCAACATGCGTCTATAGCACCACATTTCGAATGCCTCGAGTCTTCCCAGTGACGCTTCAGTTAAGGTCCATGTCTCCACGCCATATAAAAGAACGGAGAACACGTAGCATTCTAGTAGACGAACTTTTATTTCCAGTTTTATATCGTGGCTGTTAAAGATTTTTTTCATTTTGACGAAAGCTGATCTTGCCTTCTTGATCCTTATCTTAATTTCCGTCGATTGGTCCCACTGTTCATTTATGTTTGCACCCAAATAACAAAAGTTGATGATTCGTGTTATAGGTTGTTGGTTAACTAGCAATTGACCAGGTGGTATCCTATTTTTGCTTATAACCATGTATTTGGTTTTTTTGATGTTAAAATCAAGCCCAAACCTGCTACTTACTTCAAAACACAACAGTTTCTAAATAACAGTTACTCGGGCATCCCGAGAAAAATACTCGTTAACAGAATATATCGCCTCAGATACAAGAAACGATTTTAGTAACACTGAGAAGTTCTTAATTTCGTTTATAGACTTCAAGTTATCTGGCAGTTTATTATAGATCATGATCCCCGGGCAATAAATTGACCTCTGAGTCAAATTGTATTTAAACTTGTTTATGTGTAAGTCGTTTCGACTCCTTGTATTTACAGTGTGTATATCACGGGTTTGTGGAAAATTCTTTAAATTTTTTTGAATAAAAATACATACTTCATAAATGTATAAAGCGTATATCGTTAAAATATTAAATTTCTGAAACACGGGCCTACAACTCTGTCTGTCGGGAAGCCCAGCTATGCATCTAATAATTCTTTTTTGCTTCACAAATATATCATGCGTCATGGTAGAGTCACCCCATAAAAATACCCCGTACCTCAGGCGCGACTCCACGTGGGCATAGTAAAGCATCAACAACTGACCCTGGTCCAAGACTGACTTCAGTGAGTTTATCAGATAAAAGGATGAATTTAACTGACCCACCACTCTCTCACAATGAAGCTTCCAGGTTAAACCGCTATCCATCCGAACACCCAAGAAATCCACATAACATGAGGCAGCATTCTCATCACCGCCAACTCTTACAGCAAGAGGCTGACATGTGCTTGGTCTAGCACTAAACCTCATCAATTTCGTCTTTGATGAGTTAAAATAAAGGCAATTTTTCTCGAAGAACGTGCAAAACTTCCGAAGAAGCACAGCAGAATCCTCCTGAAGTTCATCTGTTGAAACATTCGAAACAATGAAAGATATATCATCCGCAAAAGCTGTTAAAGGGACATCTGGAGTCACTGAGAATATCTCATTAACGTACAACACAAATAAAAC
The DNA here is from genome assembly GCA_911728435.2 of Apoderus coryli. Taxonomy (NCBI): domain Eukaryota; kingdom Metazoa; phylum Arthropoda; class Insecta; order Coleoptera; family Attelabidae; genus Apoderus; species Apoderus coryli. The sequence continues at coordinate 5,527,566 of OU452199.1, read as the reverse complement.
TGGCCCCAGTACCGAGCCCTGGGGCACACCGATGTGAGTATAGGTTGGTCTAGAATTCATAGTTCGTCTGTGAGTCGCATAGGTATGGGTGATACTGACGTACTGCTGCCTATCACTCAAGAATGTCTTAATCCAATTCAATGCCGGTCCCGTAATTCCATAGCCAGATAAACGAGCCAATAAAATTTCATGATTCACACAATCAAAGGATTTACTGAGATCGCAGAAAATCCCAGCTGGAGCCTCACCTCGTTCTATATATCTCAAAATCTCTCCGTACACTGACTCTATAGCTGTCTGTGTAGATTTGTCTATGAAATTCTGTATAAGTAAATATCTTTCAGTGTTTTCTGCTTTAAATAATATATGTTCGTCTGTCTTCAAAACCATTCATTTGAAGTAAAAGTAGCCTGAGAATGTTGCTGGAAAATATTTTTAATTTCATAAGTGGGCCACTGGAAATGAATTAAACCTTCTCGAAAACAAAGATTCTTCTGTTTCCCAAAATTTTTACAGATATAGAAAAATATTCTTCAATTTCTTTTTGACTTGTGTTTGACCCAAACACTCGTCACCTTCTTTCTCATATCGCTCTAAAAATGACAAAGAATATGCAAAACGCTTTATCTTGTGTATTTTTGGCTTCCATCTCGTACACATTTTTTTGTACTGATCTTGAAACTTGTGAGATTTGTTGATGAAGCTCGCCGATAGTAGCTCCTGTTTTGCGGAATTTCCTGATCAAATTTTCAGGCACTACAATAGGCCGCCCCTTCAATATAAAGGCTACATGGTTTATGCACATTACCATCATTGATTATAGACCTTCACCATAAACTTCAACAAGCTGCCGCTGATTTTTTAGATTTTAAAATCTGAAAAACAGAGCAGGCAAACATTGGCAAAACTTTGTGCATGTGTAACCGCCAAAATTTTTACCCTGATTTGCTTATCTTATCTAAGCAACATTGTGAATTAATTTGGGAACAACTCATAATATTATATCCCCATTCCATAATAGCATCTCAAGCCTCCTATTAGTCACACAATTTATTTCCAATAAAAGTTAGAGTATCATAAAGTTACATCTCATTCAGCACTTATCTAATGTTTTCGCTCACCCCACAACTAAAAAAACAGCATAGTCACTGTTATTTCCAATTCAATTCGACCCTTTTGCTGCTACACCAACTCAATACTTAAAAGGGGCCATAAGTGCGTGACAAAGTCCTTCCACCACAGCATATCCTTATTTTGCAATGACGAAATAACTTTTCCTTTGGTATGTTTATTTTTTTTATCCTTGAAAGCACGCATCTGTGAAGTATGTACAAATGATCTAACCTGTGTCATTGCTGATTATATTTTGTAGTCGACATTTGTTGTGTTTGTGATGAAGCCACAAAGGAATATAGAAAAAAAAAACACTATTTATTACAAATTGATCCCATCAATAACAGGGTCTTAGTTATTAAAATTACAATAGAATCTTGTTCTGCAATAAGCGCGCGGTGTGTTTAATGGTCAATAAGAAAACCATCAAATACCGACTGCGCCATATTCATTTTCGTGGAAAATGTTGTGCATCCCTCAATGAAATGATAGAGTATAGGGCTGCACATCCATCTCACTAGAATCATTCATATAATTTACTCTTTAAAAGTAAAATTATACTCAATTTTGTTCACGTTTTACTTTGAAATTACCTTAGTTATCAAGTAGAATATTTCATCTCGTTCTTCAGTAATAAACTGCTGTATCTGTTCCCAACGCCATCAACCAACACGTACAACAACCAACAACAAATGGAGGTGAGCGACGTGAACCGTCAACGTCTTTAGTCGATCATGCGCGTTGTAGACTAGTCTTTACCCAAGAAGAGTAACTTAATGCAATATTAACTATCTTGGTATAAATATAAGATGTGTCCATACAAAAATATATCAAAGTACCTGGGGGTAACTTTGGACAGATCCCTGTCATGGAGACCGCACATCGAGAAGAGCATTGCGAATGCCAAAGGCATCATTTCGAAGCTCTACCCGATGATCTGCAGAAGGAGCAAGATGCCCTTGCAGGTGAAGCTCCAAATGGTTAAGGCAGTCGTGCGACCTATGCCAGTTCAGTATGGGGATACGCGGCACCATCGTACCTGAAACGATTGGAGGCCACGGAGAACAAGGCAAGAAGGATGGCAGTGGGTGCACCCTGGTTTGTGTCAAACGCACAGATCCGAAGGGACCTCAAACTCGACGCCCTCAGGGACGTCATGAGGTTGAGAGCCCAGAAGGTCTTTGCAATGGCAGAGACCCATGCAAACCCACTGAGTCGCGAAGCAGTCAACTACAACGTAGAAGAGGGTGCCAGGCAGTACCGGAGACCGAGGAGTCAACTCTGACGAAGGAATCCACAGGACTAGGACACCAATTAATATTGTTTCTTTCAGGTCAGGTATACTCATCGAAATGTATGTTTTCTAGGCACCACCAACAGAGGACAACAGCACAGACGACAATCAACATCAGAAGACAACAGCAGAGGACAATCAAGCGAGGACATGGCAAAGCGATGGGTTCCCGAGCCATACTACAACGATAAGGCAGAGTTTTAGTTTGGGTTAGAGTCCCACACTACCTAGGGAAGTGGTAAGGAACTCCGTAGGTGTCATGATGATTTCTCTGCCTTGGCATAGTAAAAAAAAAAAAACAATATATATAAACTCAAAAGTATAGTCAGTATTCTTAAAATACCTACTTATTTCAATATAATAATACGTCATAAAATCGATACCCATATCGCAGTGCACACAGAAATATAAAAAACTACATACCTACCTAATTCCATTGTAACTAGATTAATATTTTAATGTAAACATCTGAGTACTTTTTAGAGTTTTATTTATTTTACTGGTTTCTTTTCTTAGATGAAAATTGCTGAATGTCTATATTATGGTCGATATTTACCAATGATTTTATTATTGAATAATGTGAGATGATTTCATAATTTCCATCAATTCTTGAAAATAGTTTTTCGTACACTTTCTTAGATTTTGATTATCGAAGACGGCTATATTTTACTGATTTTGACAAATAAAACAAACCTCCAATTTTGGGTCGTTATGAAAAATCTGTTTTTTACTTTATTGCAATTCTTTTTAATTGATCGTCATTTTAACTTAGTTGATTATATAGGGTAATTCACTGTTTATAGTGCGGAATATTATGACCAAACCACGTGGCATTCAAAAAGATTCATTTAATGGACGTGTGGGCATCTAGCATCTACTAGGTATGGCTATTTTTAAGGATAGTATCTTAGGTCTTGATTAGGTCCTGTGTTATAGCGTCCTATACCAAACCAGGGCTCTAAAAAATTGAAATCTGGTTCCCTTATAATGGCCTCGTTTATTTTACGCAGGACAATGATGTTATGAAGGGATATTTGCATGGCAAACGACATGCGCCTAAACGGTCATTAAGGATAGTTTCTTAGGTCTTGATTAGGTCCTGTGTGATAGCGTCCTATACCAAACCAAGGCTCCAAAAAAATTGAAATCTGGTTCCCTAATAATGGGGTCTTTTAATTTATGCAGGACAATGATATTATGAAGGGATAGTTTCTTAGGTCTTGATTAAGTCCTGTGTGATAGCGTCCTTCAATATATCCTACCTGCCATTCTTATTCTAATTATAAGGTAATACGGCTATTGTTATTTGAAGATGTGATTTTTTTCCGTGTGTATATCAATCGCTTAAATCCATTAAATCGTAACGTATACATTCAAATATTGTGACAGGACGCTTCCTTTTGCAGCATTGAAAATGGCGTTGTCAAATGGGCCATTAGATACCATTGGCACTCGGGCATCCTACACCATTGCCATTGTGGTAATCCAGTTTTACGGCAGTGCGTCTATTTAATTTTATTGATCGTTGTCCAACGAATAATATGTCTCTGTTCTTTTCGAAGTACGTAACAAAATCTAGAAAACAATTGTGCCATTTATATTCCTGATGTACGTTGGAAAAGCGCTCGAATTTGCTACATTCTGGATAACTAACCTAGTTTATAGTTGATTCTTATCAGTAGCGTAGAGCATTTGATAAAAAAATATTATATGCAGCACTTTAAATTACACAAGTTTACACAGTTTTAGGTTTTAACAACCAAAAGCTATTTATAAGGGCTATTTATGAGGGGCTGAATCCAAATCAGCAGCCCGTTTTTTTAAAATTGGTGCCAGTTTTCGAAATATTCAATAAAATCAATATTTTACTCTTTTGGACCCTTAACGGTCGTTTATTGAATTAAAAAGTATAAATCAGAAATAAACAACTGAGTCTTTTAGACCAACAGTAATCGCTCATCGTTCCTTCGTCCCAATATCCTTGCTATCCTTTCGATTTTCGCTATATCTTCGTGTAGCCGTTCTCCTTGCTCGACTCTCGTGTTGCACAAGTTTTGTGAGAAAAAATCAAGATGAGAGACATTCGAGCTCCAATTTTGCAACAAATTGTCGATTACTTCCTTGTAAATCGGTGATTTCTGGTTACCGAGATGGTTGGTTTTTGAATATCAGGTCCGACAAATATTCCTTCTTTGATTTTGGCGTATAACAGTTTTGGGAACAGCTTGATTAAGTACTGGAAAGCCGGTTTTTCGCGATTGGGCGCATAGCATAGTAAGAAATCATACTCGAAGGATCCGATAGTTTTAAAATTCTGCAGGATCATCTTGATATCGCAAAGGGCAGTGTAAGCACTGTAGTAAATATAAGGTTAATGTGCTGTTCTGGATTGTTACTGAGACTAAACTTGAGTTCATTATTATGGAGTTCAAGTAGGACTCCAACCAATGGCATAAGAAGGCAAGCCATCACCCAATAGATTTAAGGTCGCGGAAAATTAATGGCGACCGTCTGTTGGGACTCCAAAGGAATCCTATTGATTGATTATAAGGATAAAGCGGTTTCTAAAGGGTGTTCAAGAATGAACGCAAGATTGAATTATAAAGTAAAGAGGGTTATTTATGAAATAACACATCGGGCAAATGTCCTCCTCGACTTTACTAGCAGATACGCACTCTTTTGTCAAAATTTTTCATGGTCAGTTGAATTTCGTTGACGCAGCGTTCAATTTCCTCTTTTAATGAATGGGTGGATGTGAGCTTGTTGACACACAGCTTTGACTTCAAATAACCCCATAAAAAGAAATCTAAATGTGTTAAATCACGCCATTTAGGGTGCCAATTCTGATCGCCGAAACGAGAGAAAACACGACCTGGAAATGTCTTATGCAGTCTTTGAATTGTTTCATGTATGGCATAAGGTATTATCTTGTTGAAACCACATATTGCCCACATCAAGATCAACTAATTTCGTCACAAGGAGCTGTGTTAACATGTCAGGATATCGATGCTTGATCAGCATCATTTTTAAAAAAATATGGTCCAATTGTGCTTAAAATCCACACCAAACAGTTTCACGTTGTTTTTTAGACACCAAACATGTTTGTTGTCCATCGGAACTTGTGTGGAGTGGGACGTGCCTTGAAAATAATCTAAGACATGCTTTGTATTATGCTGGTCGCTATCCCACACCTCTTTTAGATTTTAAAAGAAGCAGACAGAGAAAAATTGACGTAAGGTGTCTTGCTTCTACACGACAATGCCCCAGTACACAAGAGTCTTGTTGTGCTGGTTGGTGCGTCAAGATATTTTATGAAGGTATAAACAAATTAATTGATATATCAGATAAGTGTAAGTTGCAGGCCAATATATCGTAACTTAAAATCCCATTTAAATGTTCGAAAATCAAATAATCAAATAACAATAATTCCTTAGATGCTTCCTAACAAACTTTTGGAAAATTAAAGAACAAAAATATTGTTACGTCCATGATTTTTTTCTTTCCTTTCAATTGCAGTTCCACTATATACATGTAGGATGTAAGAAATTCGGTAGTTTCCAGTTTGACGACTCCTAGGAGGCCACCAGTCACATTGTGGTCTGATTGAACGTACGCTCCGTAAATCTTAACAAGTTCCACATTTATATAAATCTTAGCAGGAATAATATAGACTATGTGAAGTAGACAACAAACAACAAGAAGATAAAATTTGGAATTACCGACAAACGGACGGGCCCAATTCCTGCTGTTATGCTGCTCTGCCTCTTATTGTTGTTATTAGTATTGTAGTTCTTGTTTGGCTTTTGCAGTGAATTCCAAAAGCCATTGTGCACAATTAATCTTCTTACTTGCAATAACTGTATATGTGTATATACGTTCAAATATTTGCTATGGTGAAGGTATTTTCGCTATATAAAGATGAAAACTTGACAGAACAACCATATATTATTACGTCGTAGCATATGAATTTATGTTTTGCACATTCCTTTATGTCCAATTTATATTCTCGAATTGTTCAAAGCTTCAACAAGTTTTTCTATACAGCACAGCATTTTAAAACTTACTACCCAGAGTAACTCGGCATCGGAAGTAGACACGATTTTCGGAAGAACCACATCGATTTTGCCTCAAAACCACTATTGGTGAATTTTGTGTTCCACCTCTAGCCACCGTCATGTGACACATCATTTTAGAGCCTCTTCACAACCGACCACTTAGTGGCGCCACTCAGAAGAGCGTTCGAAAATGTACCAGCAACTCTGGAAGCGCGATAGGTAAACCACAAAGAAGGTCACTATCTATTCCTTCTTCTTCTACTAGACGAAGTGAATACAATTATGGTTTGTTTTGCTGACGATACGTATACAATGGCGGACGGCTCCCGACTTCACACGATTGCCGGCCAAGATCCGGACCTTTTGGTGCCATCACTCAAATCTTCCTTTAGTTCGGCACAAATATTTCTCCATTTTATTACGATTTTTATAATCCTCAACAGCTTTGTCCCAAGTTGCTGGCCTATCTTAAACTTAATCAGAATCTATTTCTTCTGCATCCTTCGACATGCTCAAATTCGCGCAGCTACACTGCAGAATAAACACGTTTTGGGTGCACAAAAATGCAGTTGTTTGAGCCGATGTGTGAGAACTCGCATTGTCGTGGTGAAGAGTGATCCGTCTTCGGCAGTTGGTTTTCTTGATTTCTTGGAAGACAACTGGCAAACAAATGGTTGTGTACCACTCAGAGTTGACTGTTCTGTGTTGTTCTAGTTGTACGGTTGCGACATGTCCAGTTTTTCTGAAAAAACAGGCGACCATTTGCTTGGAAGTGCTTCGTGCGCGAACAACTTTTGTTGGATTTGGCTCATCTTGAAACACCCATACAGTCGACTGCTGTTTGCTTTCGTGCTCATACGCGTAAATCCACGATTCATCACCTGTCAGATGTCATAGACTTGTTTCGAAGCACCGCGTTCGTATTTTTTGAGCATTTCTTTCGACCAATCGACACGAGCCTTTTTTTGAGCGATTGACAAATTGTGTGGGATCCGACGCGAACAAATTTTTTTGACAGTCAAATGTTTATGCAATATTGAATGTATGCTGGTCCCACTAATGCCTAAGGTTGTCTCAATCTCTTGATAGGTCACATGACGATCTTGCAATATCAGTTCGCGCACAGCATCAATGGTTTTCGGAACAACAACTGATTTTGGACGACCTTCACGAAATTTGTCTTTGAGTGGAACTACGACCACGATTGAATTCACCATACCATCGATAAACACTGGTCCTTGATGGAGTTTCATCGCCAAAAATTGAATGAAGTTCATCCATGCATTGTTGCTGAGTTAATCCACACGAGTTATTTCCATTTTTGGACCGAGATGAATCTTTTAAGTTACTGTAAACAACACAAATAGCGCTCGTATGTGAAAACGTTCTCAGTACGTATAACCTCAAAAATGTCGATAGAGCTGTCAGTTGCCAGATTGCAACACCAGGGTTGCCAAATCTCGAAATATAAAAGGCAACTCTCGTACGCTCCTCTAAGAAACCTTCTGCACAGCAAGCTGTGCAAAAGAGGGTAGAGGTAAAGCAGTCTTTTTAAGTGGCATGAAACCGGGAATGACACTTAACTACAAGCATTTAAGGAAATAAAATGCACGGTTAGGTTCAGCAAATGTTTCAACAACCCAACCCACACCGAGAAAATATTATTATGTCTCGTTTTAGGGGATGGCGATAGAAACTTTGGGTATGATGGGGTGAGCGTCAAATTTATTTCCTGTTGTAAAAACGTAAGGATTTAGGGTGTATTTATTTGGTTTTTATTTTTGCTTAGATACCAATATGGGGTTGCGTCAATAAAATAAGGCACATACAGGGGCTGTTTATTTAATTAACAGATCTTAGTTCTGTAGAAGGATTTTACCTACATTAACTACGTTTTTTTTGATCTTGGAAGCCGAACACATAAGACTTTACTGAGTATTTGATAATATACAGGGTGTTCCATTTGAGAAAATTGACTTATGTCTATTTTTAGTACTGAATCATACTACATAGTTCAGAGGGGAAAACATATAGAAGGTTTTTTCCTTCGTTCTTTATGAGGGCTGATTCAGAATTTAAACTTTGCCACCTCAAAAAAGTGAGTTGTTCCCAGAAAACTGCGAGAAAAATGCAATTATTTCGCTTTTTTACCAATAACTCGAAAAATATACCGTTTTGAAAGAAAGTTTTAGAATACAAAAATAAAGTACAATAGATTCTCTACAAATTAGGTCTCTTACATTTTTTTGTTTAAATGAACGATTTCGCCGATAGAGAGCCTTAAAATTCGACAAAATTTCCATAGTTGACCTGTAGATTGTATTATATTCATTCATTCATTAATATGAATTCTGTTAAAAGCAACCCTTTCAGAACGGGATCTGGACAGTAGAATCAGATCATCCGCGAATATCTCAAGAGGTGATGAATAGCCATTTTAAGTCAAATGGAAAGATCAACAACAAATTGGTGTGTATACACCATGTAAATAAAAATTAGATCCACCACTTCTCGTCGAGGAGTCAATTATTACCCTTGTCATCTTGAACAAGAACACGTCTTCTTCAAATTAAAACGGTCCATGAAGAAATACAATAAATGGATACACCTCATCGCACATAGTAGCATTTGGAAAATCCACATTGAATTTTCTTCGATTCGACTTCAGGGCATAATGGGTACTCCAAATCATTCTGCAAATTCAAGCAGCGTGATCAGAGGTAATGGCAGAATAAATCTTAATATAGCAGGAAAAATCATAATAATTGTATAATATAAAATTGACCTTTTTGAAGTTAAAGAATGGTTTAACTCTGCTCTGTATCATTTTCTTCGCGTAGGAACTTGAACTTAAAAATTAGATCCGGCTCTGTCACACATTTATTTCCGGTTGTCTTATTCTCGTCATTTCCCCCCAATTATCCCGCATTAGAGAGGTGCAACCCCAAAAACTAACTGCAAGTACTACAAACGACATAAGAGCATGGCCATGCAATTTAAAAATTAAGGTAATTATACACATCGCATAGAGTGGGCGCTCAGTATAATATGCAGTTTTTTAAGTGCTCTTTTTTATTAAAATTCTGTAATTATATTTTTGGGTTTCGATAATTGTCACATTGTTTGTGATTTGATTAAAAGTTGGTTCGCGCGCTTGTTGAATAATTAATTACTGGTGCATATTCATTATTGTAGTTTTTTGAAAGTAACTTTGTTAAATTTTATATTTGTTGAATAATAATTTTCACAGCATAAAATGCATAGAATAGAATCATGAATATACAGACGAATGAAATAAACTAATATTCACCAATTGAAGCAAAAACTTTGGATAACAAGCGAGATCCGATTCAGTTGTCTACCGATTGAACTACCATGGTCTATAGTGGATATTTCTTCAATTTCTATGTGCAGTGCTCAAATTGCCATAACGCATTATTGTATCTCACATAAGCTGTAAATGAAATTTGCCACGGTTGTGTCCCTGTTAAGTTGCCTATAGTATAATATATGGTTGGCATTCTTTCTCGAACACTTCCAGTGAATAGTAGTTTGTTCTACAACATTTTGGCATCTTTTTACGTAAAAAATATTATTTTACTTCCACCAGTGGAGTGCGCACGAACACATTTCCGGGAAATTTTAATGAAAAGAAAATGGACACCACTGTTTTTATTAAACAGAGCCCTCACTTTTTTTCGTTCGACACTATATTTTTAAAACTACTTTGGATAGATAATTGAGATACAACTTTTTACGCAAAAATTATTATTTTACTTCCACCAGTGGCGTGCGTACGGACACTTCTTTGCACAATTTTAATGAAAAATATGGCACGCCACTGATTTTTTTAGAAGCAAAAATTATTTCTAGAATCCTTCTTCAATTTACAACCAAAAAGGCTGTTTACTTTTTTTCGTTCGATTAAAAAATTGAAATACCTCCTGATTTCTGAAAAAAATTACCCCCAAGGCTGAACTCGGAATTGTTTTTGAAGTTTGTTAACAGTCTTAAAATGTATTGAGGTGGGTGAACTACATTTCGAGCAATTTTTTGGTTATTTTATCTTTAATTTTCTTTAAATTTGTTATTAAAAAAGTAAAGAGCCTCTTTTTGTTGTAAATTGAACAAGGATTTTAGAAATAATTTTTGTTTCTAAAAAAATCAGTAGCGTACGATATTTTTCATTAAAATTGTGCAAATATGTGTCCGTGCGCACGCCACTGGTAGAAGTAAAATCATAATTTTTACATAAAAAGATGTATCTAAATTATCTACCCAAATGTGCCCAATTTCATTTAAATATATAAAGTAGTTTTAAAAATATTGATATATCTTTGTAAGCCATTTTTCAAATATAGTTTATAACACAAACTGATATATTATTTTGTGGTTCTCTGTCTGCTCTACCTATAAAGTTTCCATTTTCGAAACTGTACCACCCTGTATATAAACAAAGGGAAATATATTGACTGAATCGGTCTATTTCTAGTGATTATGTGTGTAACGAATCAAAGGTCAATTCTTTTCCTGATCGGTTAAAATCAGCTGAATGGGTCCGTCCCCAGCGATGTCGGTGCGTCCTGTTCTGTATGGGAGAACATCCGGATTGTGTGGTTTGAGCAGCCGTAATAACCCAAGGATAAATTCTTTCCGCATTCTGTTGCACAATGCATTATCGTGTTGTGCAGTCCAGAACTTTTGTGTTCTTTATTAACTTTTATAAATCATTTAGTTTCGGTGTTGCTTTGTTAAAATGAAGATTATGTACTCAAAAGAAGAACATATTGATATGATTTTTGATCCTTGGAGAATGTCATCAAAACTTTTTATTGGCTTCTCGACTTTACGCTTAAGGTTTCCCATAAGAAATCATCCAAGACCAGCTGTTTTTGAAAGACTATTTCATCAGTTTAACGAAAAGTGTTAGCTATAAGACATACGTTACAATTAGATGGAGCTCCGCCTCATTATCATCACAACGTTCGGCAATTTTTTGGATACCAATTTCCAAAACAGGTGGATTGGAAGAATTAGTCTCCCAGATCTCCGGAATCGCCTCCAACAACACCACAGGATATGAAAATACGCATAAGAGATGCTTTTCAAACTGTTACCCTGCAAATGTTGACCAGAGTTAGCCGCAGTTTTCAAAAAAGCATACTACTGTTTCACTTGTGAATTTATCGTAAGGTGTAAGTCATCTTGTTCTTCGAGGATACTCTGAAGAGCTTTGCAAAGAGAAATTTAGCCATAAACGTATTCGCTTCTCTACTAAATTCTACCCATTCATTAAAATTATGATTACGGAATTTCTAAAAATTAATTACACACAGTCTATCCCTGTTATGGTCCCTTTATTTGACTTATAAGCAACCCACGGCTAGACCGATTTGTTTACAAACAGGGATGGGGACCTAGAGAAACTTTTTTTATATCAGCAAACTCAATTAATGTCGAATTAAAAAAATTGCATCCAAACAAAGCTGAAATTCTTACTAATTACAAATAATATTACTTGAATACAATTCTCATCAGATCAATATACAGGGTAATTCAGTTTTTAAGGATCAAACACAAACAGGAGATTCTACTTATGAAAACATGAAAAAAACTTCATATTAACATAGGTTCACAAATGTTTTGTTATCGAGATACAGGGTGTTAAAGTTACCACCCTGATGGTGGTTTTATTGATTTATTTCCGAAACGTTTTTAGATATCGTAAGGATATTTTGCAAGTGGTTACTTTTTTAAAATCTCTGTCAACAAATGTTAGGATTATTAAAAAATAAACATCAGGGGTGGGTAAATGGGGGGGTATACGCATTTGCAACTCCTCTACGGTTCGCACTGGAGTTTCGTAAGTTATGTTTTTAAGTAACCCCCATAAATAAAAATCCAATGGATCCGGGGACCTTGGAGGCCAAGCGCAACGGTTCCTAGCGATTTTTATTGAGTTTAAAAGACACTACTGTACAATTGTTATAACATGCAACAATATCTGTTTAAATATTTATTGACATGTACAAAATGTCAAACATTTTTGACACCGGCCTACTTGTAAAAAACTCACATCGCGATAATAATAATTTTCCTGTACTGATCACAAAATTTTAAAATCGATTTTACTCGATAACTGTACATTTTATCAATATCACATAAGAACACCTTTTTTACGTGTAATATGTTAGATTTTAAATTTCTGGGCTCAAACTTGCAAAAAAAGATTGCATAAAAAAGTTAGGGTAGATTTTCACCCCGTACCCTCCCATTTACCCGCCCCTGATGTTTATTTTTTATTAATCCTAACATCTGTTGACAAAGATTTTAAAAAAATAACCACTTGCAAAATGTCATTACGATATCTAAAAACGTTTCGGAAATAAATGAATAAAACCACCATCAGGGTGGTACCTTTAACATCCTGTATCTCGATAACAAAACATTTGTGAACCTATGTTAATATGAAGTTTTTTTCATGTTTTCATAAGTACAATCACCCTGTATATTACCAAAAATTAATTAAACATCATCTGTGTCCAACTCTGTGTCTATGTAAATGAGTTAGAAATGTTCATTATCTAAATTGTCCAATAGTAATGCGATATATTATATTCCAGTTCCAATGAGAGCAAAATACCATCGTGTCCGCTTTCAAATGGGGTACATTCTAAACAGTAGCACTGGGAGCCATAAAATTTAAATAAATATAGATTGTTCAACATTTCTTGTGAAAATAGCACAACAATAATTGACACACTAATAATTATTGTGTATAGTCCAAACACAATAAAAGCTTTTGATGTACCGGGTGTCCAATTTTGGGTACTTTTGCAAGGTATCTCCGTTATTTTCATAGATAGAAAGTTGCGGTTTTCGCGACGTTTGCTACTTTTCCGTAAAACTAAAGATGCCTTTAACAAAATTTTCATAGCCCTTCTAGGTGTTAAGATACAGGGCTAAATTGAAAATATTGCATCAGATAACTTATCGAAAATGTGAAAACTGTTTTTTATATAACTTTTCCCGTAGAACTCAATTCCGCATTTGAAATTAGTATACAGTGTCAGGTCAGCAAGTTATGGGACCCTATACATTATTCTGTTTAATGGAAGACCCTGTATATTTATAGACTATAAAATTTTTCCTTTTTTTTACCTTTACCACAGCTTAATAAGTACAGCATTGCGACTCCACGTTGGCACTTTAAAATAAACTGTGACGTATGACGCCGCCATTTTGGGTTACAAGTTAGGTCCTGACTAAGAATAATTATAGTTTTCGGTTTCTAACCACAGTACTATATTTTCATTTTTGTAAAAATATTTAAGTACATAATAATATCGCTGTCAATTTCGGAAATATTTGTGGTGTGTCATAGTTATTGAAAACAGCCTTGAGTGGTGGTATCAGTTAAATGTTGACATGATTGGGTGATTTTTAATAATAATAATAATAATAAGCACAACAATAATACAGACTTTATTAGTAAAAAATACATTTTTATGAAAGTTGAAGCAGTGCTTCCTAACTTAACCTAAACGTAACTTATATTTTAGCTTAAACCTATCTGAAAATAGTTTTACATCGCTGGCCAATTTAAGTAGGTAGCTTATGTTTACAAATTAATTTGTTCTATTACGTGTCAGACAGCGCTCTTAAACGAAAACCCCTGTAATCTTTTTATATTCTAGGGTAGGGCGTTGTAATATTTTGAAACCGTATAGGAAAATGACCGCTCAAAGACTGATGTTGAGTCTAGCGGTAGCGTAATGACAGTTTTATGAGGAATATTTACATCATACACCGATCCCCGGAACTTCAATGTTTTATATAAGTATTTCGCCTATTTGCATCTGATGATTTTTATTAATCAAAATTAGTGAATGAAAATCCGACGTTATTTCATTCTTAACCAGCCGATTTCCTTAATCTTATTGCTAGCCTCTTTCACCCCTACGAATCCACATACAAGCCGTGTGCCTGAATTCTGCATCAACTGAATCCTGTTCTCAGCAATTTTAGTCAAACAAAGCGCCATATATAATATACTGTCAATAATATAACCCCTAGCTGATTGCGTTATCATGCTATCTCGCCACGAGACAACTTGTGTTTATGACTTTCATTTAGTTTAAAAACATATTAGATACTGCCATTTCGTAATATAAATTTTACGGTTATACAAATAGTTGTTATAAACGTAAAATTATCTAGTATTCATCTTTATTTTTACTTATTACTCACCTAACAGGATCTGTGGGGAAGCGAAAAAAATGTTTAGAGCAAGTGGGACAACATTTTGTAGCACACACATGTCCTCCCTGATTGTTCATTGTATTAATCATAAGATACGTTAATAAAAATAAAATTCTTTTAATTCTCACGAGCACTATACCAAAAACACAGAATTAGATTACAAATACAATATTTATTTATCTCGTACACGCCGTCAATGCGATTATTGTGACGTCTTAACCCATAATGGCGGCATGCCCGACGATATGCGCAGGACGGCTCGCAAGCGGAAAGTCAGAATACTGTATTATTTATTATACTGTGCCTTTACTATGCACTTTTTCTGACACACGCAAATAAATGACAGTTTTCTAAATTAAATGCATAATTTAAAGGATTTCAAAAAAATGACCATGTTTTGACGTTGATTTTACAAGAAAACGGTCAAGTTTACAGCTCATAACCAAGAGTACCTTTTTTGTGTAGAAAACATTGGCGGTTCAAATGGGTATCTTAAAATCGTACTTTTTCCAGTGGCGTAGAAATTGGGGAGAAAAACACCCACTAGCCTTTCTAAATCTTCACCAATTATGAATTTAAAAAAATATTCCTTGCACAATACATAACTTATTATTATGAGTAGAAAATGCTTACAAAAGCTGTTTCCTGTACGACGGTTCCGAAGATTCTCAATTTTAAAAACGGTGCATTTTGTACTTCTCTGTTCCATCGATTTTTGGATAAATAAATGCTGGTTGTTAAAAGAAAATATCCCTTGCCAATCTACCCCTTTGCTTCATAACATTTCAATTCATTCCACTAGAGTTGTGTACGAAAGTGCTGCTATCTTTGCCAGATTTAATTTGAAAAGTTTCTAATTCAACAACAAATTGCGTTTTCCAAAAAAAAAAGCGAAGTAGCGCTTTTTTTCCATCATAGTATTAAAAAGCAGGCCATGTAAGCTCAGTCTGTGGCCGTCCAAACTAATAACGTTTCGATCAATCCAAAACTTTTCGCAGGGGGTATAGGAATAGGGGTAAGAAAAGTATTTCGTATGGGAAACTCATAAACGCAGTAAAATATTTTTCAGTGCAAAAAAAAAGATGAAATGCTAAAGTTCTTTAACGAACGATAGTCGATTTTGACAATAAAATAAAGTTTCTGAAAATAAATGGAATTGAAGTACTGAAATTTTAAACGGAAACACGGTAATTTTTTTGAGCTAAATTTTGGTATATGCGTTTGGGGGTTAAAATCGCTTTAACCTTCTGATAGTGATACACACAACCCCCCAATTCTTAAATAGCAGGCTTGAGAGCACTTCTTTTTATGCTCTGTGCAGCAATAGCTCCATAGTTCTCAGTAGTAATAGCCCTAAGGTCTTGATAATACCGAGATAATTTTGTCATAGAGAATGCCGAAAGCGTGTTGCTTGATAATAGCCCAAGGTCGCAGGCCGAGGGCTATTATCCTTGAGCAACTCGCTTGAAGGATTCTTATGACAAAATTTTGAGTATTTATCAAGGCCCGAGGAGTATTCGATAAGATAATTTTTTACTTTGTAGATATCAAAAATTTGATTGTCAATCTGACGTTTAATAATTTTCAATACAAAATGTATTTTTGTACGACTGACCTTTTTTGATTGTTTACCGTGTCTGTTTTTATGACAGTAAGGGACATTTACTGGCTGACAACCCAAACACAACGGTAAGTAATTCACTTACCGTTCAGAGA
This sequence comes from Apoderus coryli, assembly GCA_911728435.2. Lineage (NCBI taxonomy): Eukaryota > Metazoa > Arthropoda > Insecta > Coleoptera > Attelabidae > Apoderus > Apoderus coryli. The sequence continues at coordinate 5,511,126 of OU452199.1, read as the reverse complement.
ACGGTAAGTAAATTCACGACGGTAGGTATATACTGCGCATTTATGCTGACGTCATTATTTTGATTTTTAAATTGTATATTAAACGGCATTAGGTATGAACTTTTATAAGCATTTTCATACCGTTCTCTGGAATTATAGCGGCTATTCCAACATTCCATGCTTCATCAAGAGATTCACATTCAAAGTCACTCATTTTCAATAATAATACTTATTTAAATAAGTTTTCACAAATACATGACATAAAAAATACGATAACAATCATAACAATAACAATTAGTTCCATGACAACGTTCAACTGCAACTTTGTAGAGGGTATTCAGCTAACCTGAATTTGTATTTAATTGAAAATATTAATTATTAAAAATAATAAAATTGCAATTTCAGCTATTTCGATCGTACAAAAAATAGTATAAGCATCTCAAACAGTAAGTAGTTTACCGATCTCCTCCAAACATTGTCGTCGATCGGTAAACTACACTTACTGTTCTCAATACTTAATATACTATAGTTTTAATCAAACCATTATTATTCATTTTTATTTAAAACTACAGTTGTGAAAAGTACAATTGGTAAATGTTAAATTGGAAGAAGAGTTTGCTGAAGTTCACGGATTGTTAATTGCCACTGTTGAAGAAATTCCTCGCATGGTGTTGATTATTTCACCATGGCGCGTTCTTGGTTAATATTCAAGTACGGTTTAAATGAATTAGAGCTGCTATGTCCTGTTATTTTTATTAATTGATGTTCAGGAATTCCTTTATTTGCCAAATGGCTAACTGCAGTTGATCTGTTCGTTTCCCCCTTTTGGACAATAATTTATGGCATAACCGAACAGGGCATGCACTTTCGTTTGCAATATTTGGAACAAGCCACTTACTACTCGTATTTGTACAACTTTTCGAGCTTCCTTGGCATGTTTTACTGCATATTGGATTGTATTCAATTCTGTTGGTTGGCATTCCATCATTATTTTTCTCAATCGTGAAATAATCTATAAGGCAATCAGCTGGTTCACCACCTCGCCAAGCTAACTCAACAGCTACAATATGGTAAAAAAAAATTTGTAAACCTTCTGGTGTACATTCATCCCATAATCCAATGTTTGTTTGAATTCTGCTCTAATATTTTAAGTTTTGCATTTCTTGCATCTCGCGCATTTTTGAATATCACACTGGTAAACGGGTCGAATACAATTTTGAAGTCATTGAAGTATTTTTCCTGGAGTAGCCTACTCGTGGTATTCCAAATTGTTTTTACAGTTGCTTCTTTATATTCAATTCCGTCAGCTTTTCTCATATTTACCGCATAATCTTTCAATATATTAGCCAAATTATGCAAACTCGTTTCAGCATTCAGTTCGTATTCTCTGGTCGCACAAAACTCGAGAAATATTTTCCATACAAATTTTTTGATTTGATTGTATTTTTTGGTATATTATTAGATATAATATCATTAATTGCATCGTTAGATGCAATACCAAATCTTCGCGACATTTTTAAACCAGTTGTCAGTTTGACGTTTCATTAATTTTTAATAAAAAAAACACCAAACTGAAAACACCACATGTAGGGTATTATCGCTGTAATCCAGAGGTGATTGGATGAAATTTGACACATGACTTAAAATTAAGTAATTTGATTGGTCACTATACCTATTTAGTAAAAAATTATCGAGAAAACTGCGTTTAAAATTTCCACCAGTTAGGTAGTACTTGGTAAGACTTTTCCTATTACTGTATATCAATTGTACATATATTTACATACTCAGTAAACCTGAAATCTGTGTCAAGTAGGCTTCTCGAGGCAACGACATTTACGACGATATGCAATGTAATACACTCTTGAAAATCTCTAGCTAATACTCCACACCTTCGAATTCTTTCAAAAATACAAATAATAAAATAAAGAAGCAGATTTTCACAATTCCAAATTTAGTTTTCTTCTTTATAATTTTTCATTTTGCTAAATCATCGCTAAATAAATTTTAAGTCCAAAATAACAAAAAAAAACTAATAGTAAAATAAATAAGTCTCAGACGAGATTTAAGTTTGACACTTTGCTATCATAAATTAAACTATTATCGAGATGGTAAATGAAGTTTAGAACGCCATGTCTGGGTATGGCAAGATAATGTAATTTTGGCTAAAATACTTCTACTTCCATCTCTTCTCTACACCCTTCACCCTTTTAAGTCTATTATGATAGTTTCAGTGGCGCCTTTAATATTCAAGAAATATGGAAAAACTTTTGTGACATAGAAACTGGATAGATATATAAAGCAAAACTAACTTTCAAAGTTAATCTAGTTGGAGTTGGGTTTATTTTTTGGTTGTTGGTAAATAAAACATGTTGCATGGTGTATTCATACACATATAAAATTTAAATGGTTTTGTTTGTCGAAATTTAATTATGTTTTTGAACATAAAGTTGCTTGCGTGTTTCCGTTTAATGTAGTAAGATTTTTATTAATAGATAGACGGTTCATCAAATAATGCAATTTCTCTGAAATCAGTACAAAATATTAACATTCTAAGAGCATTTTGACCCACAACACCGGGTAACGACAAAAATAACAGTACAGGAAACACTTTCACGGCCGGCGAAATTGATAGACTGAGTTTATTGTTATTTAATAATAATAATAATATCTTTATTAACCATAAATTGGTACATTAACAAGTACATTGGCACGTCAAGTAAAACTAAAATAACACAACAAAGAAAGATACATACAAAACTGAATTAAAATAATGAGAACAACAATAATTTCACATTCTTTTGTACATAAACGCGTCAATATAATCTATAATATAAAACACACAATATATTATATAAAAACTCTAGACAACAGGCAACACAGATAATCACACAAAGGAAAACACAAGAATTAAATTATTGAGCCACAACAGCAAACTCTTGCAAATTATGAATGTTTACATGGGGCTATTGATAGTAATTTAATGTATTAATTATATGTATTAATTCTTTAGTAAGTATGAAACATTTTAAATCCTTTCAAAGGCCGATATTGAGATTTAAAGGTAAACAAAATATTGTCAACCATTTACAACGCATTCTTGCAGAAAAATTTGTATTTCGTTAACACTAAATTACCTGTATTAAGAATTACTAATGGTAGAAGTAGTTTTAAGTTACTACATATCAACATTCAATCCTTACCAAACAAAACGAATATTTTGGAGCTTTCTGTGAATTATCATAATGTCGATATTCTTTGTGTTACTGAACACTGGGAATCCAAAAAGCCTGTTTCATTGATGATGTTACTGTTGAGTCGGCTTTCTGTAGAACGTCACGTCAGCATGGCGGAAATGCTATTTTTATTCGTAGGAATGTGTTTCATGGTGTATGTCTTGCAAAGTGTATTAATGACTTGTCGATTGAATTTGACTTTGAGTGTTCGGCCTTGGTAATCGAGAAAACTCTATGTATAGTAACGATCTATAGGGCTCCGACTGGTAGCATTGAGGTTTTCTGTGCCTCTTTTGCTGACTTGGTTTCGAGGGCTTTGGGTATGGCCAGACACACCTTAACATTCACTGGAATGGCGGTTCACCGGACTCCAAGTAGTTGCATAATATGATGGATTCTTTTGGTCTTACACCAATGATTGACAGTCCCACGCGCATAGTTGCCCTGCCTACTGGCACTGTGAGGTCGACCATTGACTACGTAATAACAAACTCTCCTTACGCTATGTCAGCTGCCAATATTAACCTTGGCATCTCGGACCATCTGGGGCAGCTTGTGAGATGTGCTATTTCACGGGATGAGTCTGTGGGAAGCACGGCATCCATGGTGCATAGAGGTCGGTTATTTAATGAACTGGGTAAGAATGAATTCAGAATGCTCCTTAGTTCCTATGACTTGCGTATTTTTGACGATTTTATATTAACTTTTAATGAGTTCTGGAGATATTTGAATTGGAGCTTCAATGCTGCTTTTCCTATAAGAAATTTTAAAACCAATCCCGGCAGAATTGGGCTCATCGTATTCTCCGATGACCTGTACTCTCGGTGGTTAACTAATAATGTGAATAATGAAGAATTACACACCATTTATAGGCAATCTCGAAAAAATGTAACAAAACGAATCGTGCAGGAAAAAAACAATAAATTTACTATGCTGCTCAACAGTTCCTCTAATAGGTCGAAGACAGTGTGGAATGAGTTTAGGAGATACACAGGAAGTGATTGTAAAACAAAAATAGAGAAGATCTCATATAACACTCGCACTATTACGGATGCTAAGTCGATGGCTTCCGTGTTTGGTAGCTATTATTCGACCGTCATTTAGGATAAACTCAATGCTCATTTCGGTGGTGTTTTATCGTCCCAGTGTACTGTGGGACCTACTGTACAGGTATCCATGTTTTTTTATCCTATTGATGAGATCGAGGTGTGTGGGGTTGTTAGGTCTGTGCTTAATAAGAAGTCCACTGGACCGGATGGCATGCCTATTTCTGTGATTAAGGATTGTTGTGATCTTCTGTCAGGCAAGCTGGCTCAGTTGATTAATATGTCGGTGACCACTGGTATATTTCCGGATCAACTGAAACTTTCTACAGTGGTGCCAATTTTCAAAAAGGGCGACAGTGCGGACATTGAGAACTATAGGCCCATTGCGCTCCTTAGTGTAATATCCAAGATAATTGAGAGGGTGGTGGCCGACCGTATCTGCGGCTTCTTGGACGGGTTTGATGTTCTCAGTGGCAGTCAGCATGGATTTAGAAAGGGATTCTCTACTGAGACCTGTGTCACTGACTTCATACAGTTTGTCCATGATAGCATGGATAGGGGATGTTACGTCGTTGCTTTGCTTTTTGACTTATCGAGAGCGTTTGACACAGTTGATAAATCAATCGTGCGGGATAAGCTGCATAGTCTGGGGCTGTGTGGACCCTTGAATAAGTGGATGGAATCGTACTTGACCAACCGAAGATTCGCAGTGCGTGTGGGTGATGCTTTCTCCGATTCTCAGAGTATTGATATCGGCACCCCACAGGGTAGTGTTTTGGGACCACTCATATTCTTACTATATGTAAACGATCTACCTGAACATATTAGCTTCGGAAGGGTGTTTTTGTATGCGGATGATACAACGATAGTGGTTGAGGAAATTAAAGAAATTCCTTTCCCCAATCTATCTCCTCGTTTAGTTCTACGTGAATTCTTTAAAAACTAAAAATTGAAATTCTATACTGTTCCAACTAAAAACAAACGCAACATCAATAATTCATCGTCGCCATACACTACCTACTTCTACAACAATTCTGTTGTATGTACGTCTTTGGCATTTTAAGAAACATTTTCCATCTATGATTGTATGTACCTATGTATCTGTAAAATTCAACTGAAATATTTCACACAATTTCTCAACAAAACGAAAAATTGCATATCGTATATGCATAACCAGAATTTATTGAAACGGGAAAAATGTAACCACCGAAGAATCATAATGTAGTTTCCTTCTTTTCCCATTTCTGCTTGGCTACATGTAGGGTGGCTACGTGGATCCAATCCAAACAAAGGGAAATGTTTTCCTCGCTCACTTTTCTCTCATTCAGAGTGGAGGGGTCTTATCGATATTTATTTTATGTTTAATTACTTAATTTGACTCCCGAAATAAATGCTAAAGCCCAAGCTAAGAAAATTAGACTTAAATCAAGAAAGCGCATCATCAATATATGGGTTTACCAAAGAGTAACTGAGTTTCGCCCTCTTTCCAGAAGTACTTGCATTCGTCAAGTCATAAACTTCTTCAGGAACAGCGTGGCCAGTCCATCGCAATCCTCCAGAACGGTGATCTTTGTTCGTCGGTTCTGCCATTTAATTCCAAGAATTCTTCTAAGGTAAGGTAAGAGAAACTCTCGATGTTCTGAAGTCTGTCTTCATTAACTAGAATATGTGGTGGGATAGCCACAGTATTTCGTGCTGTTGCTAATCCTAGCGTCTTGACACAAGAAGAACAAATGGTTTCGTGCATTCTTATTGAAAACGAAGCCCTAGATAGATTTCCTTTGGTGAGTGTTTGGCATTCAGGAACTTCAACAAGAAAACTTAGATCTTTTAAGCTGTACGGACGTCCTATAAGGTTTGCTTGAAAGACGAGACTCTTCTGTAGGGAGTTTGAAAAGGAAGCACCTTGCAGGAATGGTGTAGGTAGAAAAGTTGCAAGAGTTCTTCAGGAAACGTAGCCAATACTTATCCGCTAGCAATTAGTCATTTGTAAATATTGTTTTAGATGGGAACGGTTATCTCGTATATTATGGACAGATCTACCTTATTTCTTTAGCCACAGAAAATCAACAAGAAATCGTTCACTAAGGTCTCCACAGACAATTCTACACAAAACGAGAACGAAGGCATTGAAAACATCAATTTTATGCTGAGTGGAGCACTGTTAACTGCAGTTTTAGAAAAGGAGAGATCTTGCAATTTCATGGCCACCAATATCATCTGATCTTAACCCAGCGGATTCAGTTCGCTTTTTCAAAATCACCTCATGGTCAAGCAAGCAAAAACTTTTAAGAATATATGAAAATGAATCTTTGTAATAGCAAGAATTGGAATCATGTTTAAGAATTGGTTCATTGATTCTTTGGCAAAGAAAAATCATCCTTATTAGGAACACTTTCAGTATAGGACAAATAATAAAAAGCCAAAGTTTCTTGTCTCTTTGAAAAACTCTCATCACGCTATGCAGCATAAGTTTCTAGCTTTTTAGACTGAGTACCTTCAGACGTAGGTACTAATAATATTTATCACTATAAAATTTAATGTGTTTATAAGGACATACGTAAAAATGTAGCTGCTACGCTTATGTCATCGTCGTTTTTACAATCATCTATCGAACATCAGCAAAACCCATTTTTGTCCAGCTTCATTTTATGGGAAGTGCTTCCGCAGCAAAATATGCTTTTTACGACAACGGACTTTAGCCAATAGCCTTCTAAGAATAATCTGCCACTTTAGAGGACAATATATGCAGGCAACCAAAAGTAATGTCCCGAGATATACTGTGTGCAGTCTCTCCTTCTTATACACTACTTTTCTGTTGTGACCTCCATTCCCAACTGCAAACAACCTTTCGGTCTCTAATGCTTTTCTTTGCATATATTTTACACTTTTCTTAAATAAATATTTTACAAAATAGTATTTAGCATTATAAAAGGACTGAGAATTTTATTTTTAGTGAGAAAACATGTATTTACATAAACCGATTTTGAAATTGTGGGCAGGTTGGCTTACATCGAAAAAAAATCGGTTGAGTCACCCCAAAACTATCCCGACAAGTTACGAGGGTTGCCTTTTATTGTTTTTCAACATATTCCCCATGAAGATCTATACACTTTTGCATTCAATTTTGAATGCAGCAACCGCTTCTTCAGGTGTCGAAAAACGTTGACATCTCAGTTTGTTTTTTACGTACGGGAATAAAAAGAAGTCATTCGGTGCCAAGTCAGGACTATACGGCGGATGACTCTTCAAATCGATGATTTCGGTGCTCAAAAATGCAGTTGTTTGAGCCGATGTGTGAGAGCTCGCATTGTCGTGGTGAAGAGTGATCCGTCTTCGGCGGTGGGTATTCCTGAGTTCTTGGAAGAGAACTGGCAAACAAATGGTTGTGTACCACTCAGGATTGACTGTTCTGCGTTGTTCTAGTGGTAGGGTTGCGACATGTCCACTTTTTCCGAAAAAACAGGCGACCATTTGCTTGGAAGTGCTTCGTGCGCGAACAACTTTTGTTGGATTTGGCTCATCTTGAAACACCCATACAGTCGACTGCTGTTTACTTTCGAGCTCATACGCATAAATCCACGATGTCATAGACGTGTTTCGAAGCACCGCGATCGTATTTTTTGGGCATTTCTTTCGACCAATCGACACGAGCCTTTTTTTGAGCGATTGACAAATTGTGTGGAATCCAACGCGAACAAATAATAATAATAATAATAATAATAATAATAATAATAATAATAATAATAATAATAATAATCTTTATTCAGTAAGTAACATACATCGCTCATACAATACTCAGTATATATAAACAACATACAGTCACTCCCGAAAAGGCAGAAGTGCAACTGGCAAACTTGGTCTGCAAGCTGTTTTTAACACTCAACCTTATACACAAAAAGACAACACACATAGCTCTCTAATTACAAAAATTTCATACGCAAATTATACAAAACAGACATTTATATACTAATTAAGTGAGACTACGCTTAAGGTGCCTCGAGAATGCAGAAATTGAACTACCTTTGCATTGAGGGGAGAGGGCATTATATAACTTTGCTATATCAAATGTAAAGCTTCTTTCAAATATACCAGTTCGATGAACAGGCGGCGTTAAGCTGCCTCTAAAACGCAAATTCAAGTTGTGGACATCTGTGCGAAACGAAATTCTTCTGTAAAGATATGCAGGCTGTTTAAGTGTAATAATCTTGTGGTATAATGCAGCTCGATGCACATAGCGTCTGGTTTTCATATCCAGCCAGTCTGCACTTTTTAGTTTGTGTGAAACTGGCCGTCCTTTTCTAATGCCATAAATAAAACGTAAGCAATACTTCTGTATCTTTTGTATACGATGTGCTGTACGAGCTGTAAGGCACGGACCATAGACAGTGTCGCAGTGATTGAAATTCGACAGTACAATGGAATCACATAATATGGTTTTAAGCTTAATGTTAAGGATGTGCCGTGAATTGTACAACAACTTTAGATTCCCCACAGCTTTCTTTATGCACTCCGACACATGCCCATCGAACCTCAAGCGACTATCCATAATCAAGCCCAAATTCCTCGCCTCAGACTTAAGCGGCAATACCGTGCCTTCAATTTTGACCATAACGCTATCACTCAATCTCCGAACATCAACTGGCCTTCCGAACAACATTGAGACACATTTACTCGGGTTAAGTACCAAACCATGTTTTAATGAAATTCTATTTAAGATTTCTAAGTCATCATTAACAATCCGGCAACCAGAATCAATAAAATTTGGGTTGAAAGAGTAGAGAAGCTGCGTGTCATCCGCATACATCTTCATTGAACAATTCTTAATAAACCTAGGAAATTGTGACGTGTAGAGACTGTACAAAATAGGTCCAAGGATAGATCCCTGTGGCACACCCCTAGAAATTCTTAATGTAGAAGAGATATGACCATTTAGTAACACTCTTTGCTCCCGATTTCGCAAATAATTGCACAGAAATAATACAGCACTCTCCGATAGTCCCAAATAACGTAAAATTATCAATAAAACATTGTGATCTAAAGTATCAAATGCTTTAGAAAAATCAAGCAGTACCAAGATACTGCATTGACTATTATCAGTAGCCGTTATAATCTGGTCAGTGACATCCAGTAGAGCCGTAGCACAACTGTGACCCTCTCTAAAACCGGATTGTGTCTCAGGCAAAATACTGTATTTATTTATATGTTTACAAAGTTGAACTTTTATCACTTTTTCCAATATTTTAGAGAAAACTGGTAATAAGCTAATCGGTCTTAATTCTTTAAATTCTTTGGGATTTTTTGTTTTCGGTAGAGGAATCACTTGCGCAACCCTCCACTGAGACGGAAAAACAGACTCCCTGATACAAAAATTTATAATATGACACATGTACTTCAACACAAATGGGCAACAAAAAATAAGGAAGTTGACATGCATACCATCTGCGCCAACCGCACGAGATTTAATATTACATAAAATCTTAGACACACGAACCTCTGACACCTCCTCAAAAACCAAGCATTGACTTATGCCTTGTGCAATTCCTTCATAATATTCACTCACATTGGAAGTAGTATTGTTAGATGGTATACTATTGACAAAGTACTCATTAAGTTTTTCTACATCGTTAAGATTTTGAGGTATACTTTTGTCGGATGTTTTAAGAATATTCAAATTTTTAAGAGATTTCCACATATTCTTATTACTTAGATTCATGTAAGTAGACAAATATGCCTTTTTTTCACGTTTTATTGCTTTATTAGTATAATTTCTTAGTTGTTTAAAATAATCAAAATGTTCCCGCTTTTTAGATTTTTTAAATTTAATTTTGGCTCTATTTCTTAGGTTCAATAGTATTTTGATTGTATCCGTAATCCACGGCTTATATTTTTTTCGAAATTTTACGGTTTTTAGAGGTGCATGTGTATTCATTAATAGAGTAATATTATAATTAAAAAGTGCTACTTTACCGTCAATGTCGTCAATGTGATATATATTATCCCATGGAATGGATTGCAACTCGTCATACAAAGCAACCAAGTTCACATGCTTCAAGTCTCTGTAAACGCTTGGAGAAATAATATCTTGTTCCATATCAACATTAAGAGTAACAAAAACTAAGTCATGATCAGAAATGTCTAAAATAATTACTCCAGCATTTTTCACCCTACAATTTTCAGACAATATAATATGATCAATTAGCGCTTCACTTGTACTGGTAACTCTAGTTGCATCATTGATAATTTGCATCAGGCCAAGACTATCAATTATATTTAAATATGTAGAAGTTACCGTGCTGTTAATATCAAAGAGATTAATATTAAAATCGCCCAGTATAATTAATTCCTCACCGTGTGGGATCATATCCAACACAACATTTTCAAAAACATCAAGAAAAACATTGTTTAGCGCATTAGGGGGCCTATATATACAACATACCACCATATTAAACCCACCGCGAACCAGTCTCACACAGATGCCCTCAACATTATGATCAATATTGATTATTTCAACTGTCATGTGATTCCTTACATAAAGCCCAACACCGCCACCCCTCTCATCTCTATCTTTTCTATAAAAATTATAACCCTCCAGATGGATTTGATCATCCTTAATTTGAGGCTTTAACCATGTCTCGGAGACACCTATAATGTCGTAGCTCTCAGACTGAAAATATTCACAGAATTCAACAAAATGAGCAGTTAAAGATCTAATATTTATATGACATATATTTACGATTTTCGCCATTGCAAAAAAAAAAAATAACAAATATACCAGAAATTCACAAAAAAAAAAAAGTAAGCCTAAAAACTACATTACAATTTAAACAATTCATCAACGTGACTCACATCCCGAATTCGAATGGCGATGGCACCCTCCCTTTCCCTCGCGTATACCTGGTTGTTTCTGCACCACAAATACTTATAGCCCTTGTCACGAAGTTTTTTAGCAAACGAAAATAACTGTCTTATAATTTTATCGGTAGCTTCATTAATATAAATCTTACTTCTATCACCGTCCATGTCACACTCAGTTGTTTCCAAAGAACCCTTCTCTCTTCTTGCTTTTAATATTTCATCGCGTTTTTCTGACGATTTGAGAGTTACTAGAATAGGTTTACATTGTTTCTTACTAGGTAAGACTTTGGCATGAAAATCCTGACGCTGAACCTCTATATTTAATTTCTTACAAACTTTAACAACGTCATTGACAGGGTCCACATAGCTGTTTAACCCATAAATAACCAGCTGTTTCTTTTTTTCTTCTAGCTCCTCCTTATTAACTTTGTTCTTAATTCCGTTGATATCTTGTTCTAACTGTCGTATCTTGACTTTCATTGTATTATTTTCTTTCTTCAACATTACATTCTCGTCTCGCAACTCTTTTAACGTCTTACTAATATCTTCAATTATCTCCCATTTAAAATTTAATGATTTTTCAAATTCATCAAACCTTCTAGTAAACATTTGCATAACATCCTGCACCTTTAGATTCGCGGATGACGGGCTTTGGACGGGGGTAGTTTCATCAATCTCCTCCAAATCATCATCGTCATCATCTGTAGAAATACACACTGGACAGAGCCACTTTCTATCACTGGTCATCTTCTCGTAGGATGCAAATTCTTCGTTCGAAAGCGCTGTACAACTCTTATGGAAGTACTGACCACAGTCTCCCTGGCACTTTATACTATACTGTGTCTTGGTAACGTTTTTGTTGCAACGAACACACGCTACACACTTTTTGCGAGTCATTGCAAACAGAAAACACACAACGCGCGGTTTTGTGGCTCAAACTGTATACGCCCGAACAATTTTTTGTTCCGATTCCTTTCTCTTTTTATCGAATCAAAACCAGACAAACTTTATTCAAATTCACGTAAAGAACACTAATAATGTTATTATAATATGATCAACGGACAGCTCACTTTTTTTGCAATCCGGAGATACCAAACACAAATTTAATGATCAAATATTATCGACAATTTTTATTAATATTTTAGAGAGCAAAATAAACAACAACAACAATCGCCATTTTTATTATTCTATCTTTTTGACAGTCAAATGTTTATGCAATATTGAATGTATGCTGGTCCCACTAGTGCCTAAGATTGTCTCAATCTCTTGATAGGTCACATGATGATCTTGCAATATCAGTTCGCGCACAGCATCAATGGTTTTCGGAACAACAACTGATTTTGGACGACCTACACGAAATTCGTCTTGGAGTGAACTACGACCACGATTGAATGCACCATACCATCGATAAACACTGGTCCTTGATGGAGCTTCATAGGCAAAAATTTAATTACGTTCATCCATGCACTGTTGCTGAGTTAATCCGCGTCAAAAGTTGTAAAAAATAATCAATTCAATTCAATTCTTTATTCAGCCATCACAAATACAAATATTGTACAATTGGCAAGTCAAAAGGCAAAAGATATACATACAAATGAACAAAAAATACAGACAAAAGCAACACATACATCTAAAAATTATTCAATAAATTAAAAAAACAATAAATAAACAAATTTAGAAATTACATAGATATCACAGGCGAACACATGACTCGGTAAATTCCTGCAGCGTGTAGGATGTCCCCGATATTAAAAAATCTTTCAATTTGCGCTCAAATATTTTCTCCGATTGAGATTCCCTCAAGCGGCACGGCAGCATGTTAAAAAAATAAATATCGGAGTATTGAGGTGACTTTTTATATGATTCATGGTTAGTTCTGGGGAGAAGCAGATGATCGCACTAAAATGTTCACGATTGAATTCCATTTTTGGGCCGAGATGAATCTTTTAAGTTACTGTAAACAACACAAATAGCGCTCGTTTGTCAAAACGTTCTGAGTACGTATAACCTCAAAAATGTCCAACTTTACGATAGAGCTGTCAGTTGCCAGATTGCAACACCAGGGTTGCCAAATCCCGAAATATAAAAGGCATAACGAAACAGAATTTTTATAATAATTATTATTATAAGGCAAGGCAGGCACGGTATTAGGCCTTTCAAAACATAATGTTTGCTTATCCTGTGCTGTCCAGTGTAAGCTCGGCTCTAGTCAGGCTTTCTCCAAGCATTGGGGCGATCTTCGGCAGCTAGTGCATGAGGGTAATCAAACGCAATAATTAATTAGCTGTCTGTCAAGGCTTCTGGGTAATATGCAGGAAAAATAATCAAAAAACCTGCTTAAGGGGCATGTCGCGTTTGTTGTCAGTCCGCGGCGCTACGCAGCGGACACACCGTACACTACGAGAGAAGTCTCGCACTGCACTAGTACGACCGCTAGCGCAACATCGCGCCCTGACCATTAGAATGATGGTGGTCAGTCACGTCGCGTGTTGTGTTGTACAGGTTGTCCAGTTCTCTCGTATATCTACAACCGATTGTCCGAGTAAATAGGCAATCTTTGGTAAATCAAGGGATGTTTGAAATTGAGATTATCCATTTCTCGGTACCTGGTTATGTCCTGCGTCAGAGGTGACTTGCGGATGTCTGTGGTGTAGAATTTCTGTCCTATGTCAGTCACGTAGTCGGTTATGTACTGGATGTTGGCCCGTCTATGCAGTTCGTCGATGCGAGTGTATCGATCACTGCCTGTCGCATGCCGTAGGATATTGTTTTCCATACCCAGCAATCGTGATCGCTGCGTATCGGACATGCTACACCAAACGGGAGTAGCGTAAGTTAGTATTGGTCTTAGTACCGTCTTATACAAAGTAATTTTGTTGTCGGTCGACAGTGCACTGTTTTTATTAATGAGTGGATAACGACTGTGCACTGCACTGTAAGTCTTCTGTATACTGTGACTTGTGTGTGGCTTGAAACTTAACCAACGGTCCAGCTTCACGCCCAAGTGATTTGCAGGTTTTCTTTGGGGTTCGATGGTGGCGTCTCCTACCCGTAGTTTTTCAAAAATGCGTGTGTTTGTATATTTTCTGGTCAATAGTGTTTGTTCAGTCTTTGTCGGATTAATTTTAATTTTCCAGGTCTTGTAGTAGTCTTCGAGACGTGACATGTGTATCCGGATATGTCTATTGGCTGCGTTGGCATGATAACTGTGTGAATAGATTGTCGTGTCACGAGCGTGCAAGGCAAGCTTGGTGTGAGGATATTTGGGGACGTCAGAGGTATATAGGGTGTACAGTTTTGGAGCAAGGACTGTGCCCTGAGGTACGCCTGCTTTTAAGTTTCTGGGGCGGGATAATATACTGTTAATTCGCACTCAAAAACACCGGTCTGAAAGGTACGACCTCAGCAGCGTCAGTATATGTCCAGGAATGTTGAGGCGGTGTAATTTGGCAAGAAGACCCTCATGCCAGACCCTGTCGAATGCTTTTTCCACATCAAGCAGCACCAGGTTGGTTACCTAGTTTTTGTTGAAAGCAAGTTTAGCGAACGCCCTACCAACAACGCAACAGAAACTTGGTAAGAAATATTGTATTTTATTCATATATACGTGCCAACTACGTGCCTGGTTAAAGTTTAAACGCAATTTTCTCGAGAATTATGGGGGCAAATATCAAAAGTGACCTATCCCTGTAAAGCAGATAAAAAATGCTTTAAAATGATGTGTCAAAGTTTAAAATTTATATAACACATAATTATTATGATTATTTTATTTACCTCATCCCTTTGCATATTAAACACATTAATAAAACCTCATCGTTACCATGTCAAGAATAAAGTTAAAACATCCCATCAATTAACATTATTTCCAATATCAGTTGGAATAAATGAATTTGCATGGCACGACAATCTTTGACAGTTATTTGAAAATATAAATCGCAATTAAACGGAGCACATTTTCCTTTATTCCCACTCAGACATTTTAACACCAAACACGAGAATTAAAATAGTTTGTGTGTATGTTCAAGTTCTATAAATAAAATCGTTAAAGCTATTTAAAATTAGAGCCGCCACATTTACATACATACTCCCTTTATACACATTGTACATAAATTTGCATAACGTAACGTGTTTCAGCTTTTCCATTTCTAATGCCACAGTAATCTTGATGCATTTATACCACCATATTTATTAAGTTAAATTAAGCCAGATCCTATATTTGTACTACAATTCCCACTATAATTAATTCTTTACTATGAAATTCACCATTATAACACAACACAACAATGTTTTCTTTGGTAACCCATAACTTGTTTTGAAAGCCCTGAACCGAAAATTGACACAGGTGTAAATATTTTTGCGTGCCATTCGGTTACGACTTCTGTCATTTTGACAGGTTTCGGGATATAGACAAGAGATATCGGAAACCTTGGATTGTGGTGGTCAAATGGATGTGGTATACACGAATTTCTCGAAGGCGTTTGACAGAATGGATCACGGTGTGTTGGTTAAAAAGTTGAATCAATTTGGGTTTTCGAATGCCTTGCTTAGTTAGACTCATAGTGTCTTACTTCAGTGGCCGCAGTCAATGTGTTTATTATAACGGACATACGTCCGATGACTATACAATGACATCAGGGGTTCCGCAGGGCTCCAATTTGGGTCCCCTGCTTTTTCTTTTACTTATCAATGACCTAGTCGAAACTATTCAGGCAGGCAAGCTTTTATTTGCTGATGATCTTAAAATTTTTAAACCTATTACAGCTAGGTTGGATTGATTGGCGTTGCAGAACGATCTTAATAACTTGTGCGACTGGTGTGATATAAACAAACTATCGCTAAATATAGCAAAGTGTAAATGCGTCACTTGCTCTCGGAAGAAGAAATTGTTAATTTATATACACTGAACGGCATTTGTTTGTCCCGATCAGACTTGGTTACTGACCTCGGAGTGATGTTCGAATCGAGACTCACATTTAATGAGCACATTAAAACCAGAATTCAGGAAACAAGTCGTATGTATGGCTTCTTAGTGCGAAGCTGTAAGGGCTTTGTGAGTGTCGATGCTATTGTTGCCCTTTATTTTGCCTATGTTCGCTCTAAATTAGAATATGGAACTATCATTTGGTCCCCATTTTATTCATATCATAAGCAGTCATTAGAAAAAATAGAACGTAGATTTTTTAAATATTTGGTCTGGAAGCAGGATGGCGCTTATCCAACTCGAGGATACGATCAGGGACTTCTTTTAGCGCGATTTTCAATGCAAAGTCTTGAACTTCGTCGTGTTTTGTCATTTTTAATGTTTTTGTATAATATTCTCCATAACAAGGTAGATTGTTCTTATATTCTTTCGAAACTAAACTTTAATATTCCCAGAATTTCCACTAGACAAGATTTTGAGGTGTTTTATTAATTTTACAATATGTCGCGGAAAATGCTTACCAATGGTCTAACTGGCGATGAACTGGAGTATGAGTTGAGGTACTCAGGAAGTAAGACCGTCAATCTTCTCAGAGATCGCCCCTTCATCCTCGAACGAATAAGGGTACCAAGAGTTGGTACAGTTGAACAGATGCGTTCGAGTCTGTCTTCTGCGATATACGACTGGAGAGCAGTAGACATAGCGTATCTACTTACCCTTATTCGTTCGAGGAGGATGATGGGGCGATCTCTGAGAAGATTGACGCTCTTACTCCTCTGGTAGCTGATTTCCACGATACCTCAAAAAGCACTGAATTTAAGAAGCTAGAGCTAAGACTCAAGAATCATATTGAACAATCCAAGGCAGTTTCTGCTCAAGATAAGACTAAGAAGTCGCAACATTTATCTAGGGTTTAGGGCTATTAAGTGACCTATTGAAAGCTGCAGAGTCTATTGTGTCACCGTTTCTTGAGTTACTATTGAGTTACAACTCCCCATCAAGTTCTAAATCCGTTATGAACTCCAGTCGCTTGGCTGGTTTCAAGGACAACACGTCGCCATCTTGTACGATTTCATGGCCCGCAAGTGTTCCCTGCGTTGGCTTCTGATAGTGGCGTATTCTGTGGTCAGGAACTTCTACCTCCTCCTTACAGAATCTACATTCGTCGCTTTCTTCTAGGCCTAATCTTGCCATATATTTCCTATGGCGCCAATGGCCTGAGATCCAAATAGATTTTGGATCTTTCATGATTGTAGTTTCCAAGGCATTTCTTGGAGTGTATCAGTGCAAGAAGATTGGCGCAGCGTATTGCTCTGTCTGTTTCCTCTTTAATTATGAACATCTCATTGTATAGATGGGTTTCCCTGGCCGCAGAACAGTTGAGGTCCTACAAAAGGGGTTGACACCCCCTTTTTTTGCTAACTTATTGGCTTCTTCGTTTCCTCTGATGTCAGATTCGCAGGGAATCGAAACAAGGACCTCTTAAGCATTCCCACTCCATTTTTGAGCTAATGACATATGAACTGAGCGCTAATATGGCCGCCTGGCTAACAGAGCGGATCCTTCTTCGAATACTCATGTTCCTGTCCCTTTATTAGTGTGAATGGATTACATGACCTCTGTTGAATGTACATTGTGTCCCAAATTGATCTAGACTGCAAGGAATTGACGGTGTTAACAGTAGAGCTTTGCAGTTTTTGCTAATTTTGCTTTTTATGAATCTTCAGAAGCCACAATCAGAATGGGGCTAGCCATGTTACATTTTGAGATGTTTAGAAGCTTAAAAATTGAAAAAATTGGAGGTTATGGAAAAAATCGATAACTAAGGCAGGTATAAAAATTTTGAAAAATTACTTTTTTGCAGAAGATCATTGATTAAAAAGGCGCATAGAAATAACATAAAAAACTTTTCTCGGAAAATTACACATGCTGAAAATTGGGCTAAAAATCATGGACTTTTATAAAAAAGAATTTGACAGTTGAAAATTTTTTAAAATGGCCATGACTTTCACAAAAATGCAATCTATCAGCCCATCAAAAGCGGAGGTCGATATTTGATCTGGATCCAAAACTATCGAGCTTGAAAGAGGCGAAATTTTCTTTGCTCGAAAGCAATTCTCCAGCACAATTTTAGACGTATTTAGTGTATTTTTTAAAATTCAACATTCATTACTGAACTATCGCCGGCCTTTGCATACAGGCACTGATCAAACAGCCTTAACACGATTTATTTTGCAACAAACAAATAATGTAATGTAGTGGATAATTAGAATTTTATATGCAAATAAAATGCGACATAATATTTTTCAAAGATGATTCCTTCCGCTCGCTGTTCCCTTTTCAGTATATTTTAAAATAAATATCATCAATATAAATGCAGAATAAACAGTATAAAATACACCATTTGTAAACAAAATTTTTATATGCCAAATACCATTAAATTTTATTGGACATAATATTTATTATTATTGTTTCCATATAATGTAAAATAAGAAATAGTGCACCTTGTTTTTTTCTTAATAAAACTTTGTAACATTTTATAGCTACACGGAAAAAAAATTATGTAAAATCTAATTATTTTATTTTACACAATTTTTAGTGCTTAATCAAAGTGAGGAAACATGTGATGTAAATTCTGTACGTAATGTGTCCTTAGATTTGAAATAAATGTTAAGTGAAGTTAAGTTTAATGGCATCGCCCAAGCAGATGCCTATTATGAAAATCTGCTGAAATCTTACTTTTTGATGACTTTAAGAAATGCTCTTAATCTTAAAATAATTAGAGACTTTAACGGCTCTTAACTTTCCCAAACTCCCGAACAACAATTTGTTTGCCGATCTTTAGTTTTCCACATAAAAAATCCATGTCAAATATTTTCTTTCAACAAAAAATAAATAATTTCAAAACTGTTGTAATTTTAAAAACAAAAGCATGGCTACCATTTATTTTACAGTTTGTTTTCAAAATTAAAAATCAGTTGAGTAAATAAAACTGCCATACATTCGTATAAAATAAAATAGTCACAAAAGTTTGCTTTTTGACCCCAGGAGGGTGAATTTAAAATTAAAAACAGAAAACTTTTGTAAAAGTGCCTGACCTCGCAAAATTTCGTACATTACCCTTTCTATATTCTAATATACATCGGATAAACTTTGTCTCGGTATGTGTACATCCAGAAAAATGTGAGGCAGTGGCGTATCAACTACGTGCAATCGTTTATTTTATTTATTTTATGTGTTCAAAGAAAAATTAGAAAGTTATGATATCATACTGGATTTTGTATCTAATTGATGGCGTTACAGGATCCTCTCTTGTTGGATCCAAACATACATGCTTCTAAAAAATCCACAAGGTTGAATCTGAAGACTATGCAGAGATAGTACAAAGGACAAATCCTGCTGCTCTCTGTATTAGGATGGAATTTTTCTCCCACCCTCTTGTTAGAAATAAAACTGTTATACCAATGGCATTAGAAGCATGTGATGAATGACTTGAATTCAATAGAAATGTATATGATTTTTTGTTTAAATAAATGTCCGTTTTTAACAGTCAGTTTGCTTTGCTATACTGACGGATCAACAAGGGCGAGGAGACAAAACTTTGAGACAGTATTTTATAGGTCGTGCCAAGGGTGAGCACGAACATATATGCTTTACGATCTTCCAAGAAAGCCAATACGTAGGCAGCTGGAAAAGGTTTGGATGCGAAATTCGAGGCACCTAAGCATTATATAATAAATCTTCAGCCGTTACGTTAATTTTGTGACACTGGGATTTGCCGTAGTTTTCAGAACCTTTTATTTCGGTCTCCACCACGCCACTGGTGTACAAAGAGTGTAACCCCATACACATACGGTGATATGGGAATCTGTTCCACTGTTGGGAAGGAAATTGCCACACAGTGGAAATTGTGTGTCTGCAGATATATGAAAAGCTCGCGCG
Organism: Apoderus coryli; assembly: GCA_911728435.2. Classification (NCBI taxonomy): domain Eukaryota; kingdom Metazoa; phylum Arthropoda; class Insecta; order Coleoptera; family Attelabidae; genus Apoderus; species Apoderus coryli. The sequence continues at coordinate 5,491,147 of OU452199.1, read as the reverse complement.
ATGAAAAGTGTTTGCTTTTCCACAGGGCGTTTACCTCCCACTCCTTGATATGTACACTTTGCTTGTACCTAATATGGTGCAATGTGTCGGTGTATGTGTGAGTAGTTTCAGCTAGTTTGAACTGTATTCAGCTGCGGAGAATATTGTAAATTGTTCACAAAATTCTAAAGATATGCCTGTTTTTATTATATAAGCAAAATTGTGATTTTTCTCTATGCGTATATGGAAATGCAGGCCGAAAATGGAATCGCAAAGATGTCAGTAGGGCAAATTAAAAAAATATACAGGGTTATTCATACCATACGACACGGATTAGTGATGCTAAGCTATGTAATTTTCTAAAAGTTTGATACGCCAAATATAAAAAACCCCCAATACTAAATACAGGGTGTCCAATAATATAAGTTAATTGAACGTAAAGTTTAATTCTAAATAACTTTCAAATGGAACACCCGGTATATGAGGTCAAAATTAGATGCACAAATTAATTATATGTCAAATATTATAACACTGTCCTATGGATAACTCTTGACGTTTTCGTGGAAAATGCACATAATCATAATATAGGCGAATTTTTAATTGAATCTCTTAGTTTCATGTAGACGTTCTGCGGCCCGGAACCCATCTTTGGCCTTCCAAAAAGCCATATGAAGGAAGAACTTCGGAGATGGGAAAAGGAACAACTTAAGTCCTACTGGAGAAACACTCCAGGCCTAAGACAATCAAAAAGCTTTATCAAACCTTCAGAGGCCAACGCAGGGAAGCTTATCCAACTGGAGAGAAGCGACCTAAGGCGAATTACAGGCCTTTTTACGGGACACCACCCAGTGAAATACCATCTCAAAAAGATGGGCCTAACCGAGGACGACACTTGTCGGTTTTGCGAAGACGCAACAGAGACAACAGAACACGTGCTCTGTGAATGCATGGCACTTTTCTGCAAAAGGCTAAAACACCTTGGAGGGGTTAGGAGTTAAAAGATTGGTAATTCATATCAAGCCAAAAAACCGTTACGTTAAGCAGATACAGTAAAATGGAAGATACTTCGAAAAATTTTTCCCATTGGTACTCCTCTCTACATAAGACGACGCAGCAGAGTCTTCAAGTTAGAAAAGAAGTAACAAATCAATTAAGAAAAGAAAAACGTTGCACGGTGGCATTCGCATTCGCAACATTGATGTGACTATGTCTCCAGTAACTCCGGTAATACAGAGAAAACCAATTGAAAGGGAGCCACAGAAAAATAAAGATGACCATGAGCATAAACCATTAACTGCGAAACATAAACAAGCTGATGTAACTAAACCACCAGCAACTTCTAAAAGATGGGAAATGTTGGTACAATGGAAGGAAGAAAAATTAAGGAAGAAGGCCGAAAGTGCGAACAAAAAACCCATTCTTAAAGTATGTCATGTCGACAAACCTATTAGTTGTGGTATAGAAACTGCCAATAAATTTATTAAAGGTAAACCTATACCAGCATCATCAACAAACAGATTAAATATAGCCCCTAATTATCAATTTAAATTCAAATTAAACACACCTCAAATTGAGAAAAAACCAATAAGTAAATCAAATGCTATACCAACTGCATCATCAAACAGATTAAACATACCCCCTAATCCTCAACCTAAACTCAAATTAAACACACCTAACACCCGACGAGGCAAGGAATTTAACCTCCAGAGAAATCATGAACTTTATGAAAAGTGTGGGACAGCTGGGCAATTCATAGATTAGAGTCATTCACAAAAGATCTTCTGCAGGTCGAAGTGAGGGGAGGTCAAACAATCTACAATAAAAATTAAAATATTTAAAAAACTGTCAGGTTTCGGTGAGATGTACTTTAATGAAAGTTAGCTTTGTTTTGAACGGGGAATCTAAAAATATATTCATATACAGAGCATTCCATTTAAAAAAACAAAACTATGGTTCATTTTTTATATTTGGGACACCCTGTATAGATTCAAAATAATTTTTAAAATGTAGCCATAAATCATTTTTATCGAACCCATGGATAAAACTTCATATGTATAGTAGACATTGTTACGACCGTACCAAAAGTTAAGGTACCATTACTGTGTTAGTAAATGGTCCATTGTAACCTTGGCTCTGTGTAGTAATACCACTAAAGTACAGAGTGGGGTTGGGTTGATTTTTCATTTTAGTATTTATCTGGAAAACTTGTGCTTGTAATTCAATGCCAGCCGCGGTATTAGCCATAGGAGTAGTTGTTTTGCCGGACAGACAGAAAAATTGAAAACATTTTTCGAACACTTAAGTGCATGCACTCAACGGTAAATATTTTGATAATCATTGCGGGGCGAGCGTTTGGTTAAGAAATGTTTCCTTCACATTTTATCGAATTTATCGTGGCTTTTGGTCATCGCTGTATAATTTTTTTTTTTTCTTATATGATCAGATCTCTATGTGAGTATAAGATTTCTGAAACTATAAAATAAAATTAAACTTCCTTCCAATCTAACCAAACACAATTCTTTTAAAGTGGCCTTTCTACCAGTACACCCTCTCGTATCTCATAGCAAAAGATATATAGTTCGGTCACTGAGCGTGATCAAACGAAAAACTTGTATTATTTCCTGCTGTCTGCTACCCCAATCGATTTCTAACACACCATTGCCTTAAATCATTTTTCGGTCTTGAAAATATAAGCTTTTCTCGTCTCTACTCTAACGTGTGACAACGGATACACTGCCAATACGCCAAAAAATTATATATAGACCGGAAATATTGGTAGCAAACTTGGTAATCATCGAGCAATTCAACTAACGGTTGGGACGCCAGCGTAGGTATAATCGCACGCTTGCTTGTTACACGATATTAAAAACAGCATGTCAAGCTGTGTTGTTGGCGATCTGTAAGTATATAGAAACAATAAATTTTTTGCTCTCACATATTTTTTCTTGCTTCCTTGGAGTATAGAGAACACAGCAGGACAAACTGGGTATGTTGTTCGAATTATAGGTATGACATGTGGTAAATAAATTTTTGATTGCTGATCGGGAATGGGTTTTTGGGAACGTTATTTACAACATGGTGGGCGACGGAGATAGATTAATAGTGTTGGGTTCGTTGAGTTTATTAAATTCTCGTTATCGTGTTGTCACGATATACTGTGTATGTCTTAGATATTGGTCAACTGAAGGTGGAACATTGCATGAATATTATTTCAAGGGATAACTTTGGCGGGGGCCTTTATTTTCGTTCGATTAAAGCCCTGCTGACTGCAGCTGCAAGCAGTAAGCGAATAGAAGTCTGTTATACGAGGGCTACACTTCTTCTTCTTGAAGTGCCTATCCTCTGTGGATGTTGGCTATCACATTGGTCCAAATCACTCTATTCACCGCCGCTCTGAATAGAGCTGTTGACGTCATTCCGGTCCATGTTCGCAGATTTCGCAGCCATGATAATCGTCTGCGTCCTGCTGACCTTCGACCCTCTTTTTTCCCTGCAGGATTTGTTGAAGGTGGTATTTTTCACCTCGCATGACATGCCCAAAGAATTCCATTTTTCTGCGTTTGACGTTTGGTAGGAATTCTAGTTGTCCACCGATGCGTTGCAGTACTGTGTCGTTTGATACGTGGTGCACCCATGGGATTCTTAGCATGCGGCGATAGCACCACATCTCAAACGCATCTATGCGTTTAGATGAGGCATCAGTAAGGGTCCACGCTTCTGCGCCGTATAGGAGGGTTGCGAGTACATAGCATTTTAAAATTCTTATTCTGGTATGGATGTTGAGAGATAAGCTGCATAGTATGTTACGCATCTTGTTGAATGTACCTCTTGCTTTTTCGATTCGGCATCTTATTTCTCGAGAGTGATCCCAATCCTTATTCAAGGTACAGCCCAGGTATGTAACTGTCTCGGCTACTGTGAGAGCCACATTGCTGGCGGTGAACAGTAAGTTTCCAATGGTATTTTTACTGACAATTGTGTGTCTTCTTACAGTTTATATTCATACCATATCTCTTGCATGCGGTCTCTACACGGTCTATAAGTCTCTGAAGTCCTTCAGCCGTGTCTGCTATAAGGACGGTATCATCAGCATATCTTATGTTGTTTATTATTTCCCCGTTTATTACAACTCCATCCTCCATGTTCTCCAATGCCTCTTTAAATAGGTGTTCCGAGTATACGTTGAATAGAAGAGGCGACAGTATACAACCTTGGCGCACTCCTCTCCTTATATTAAACTCTTCCGATGTTTCGTTTTCGACCTGTACAATGGCTTTTTGTTGTAGGTATAGCTTTGATATTATATCTGTGTCTCTGTCGTCGATTCCTGATTCACGTAGGATTGAGATGAGTTTACCGTGTTGAACTTTATCAAAGGCCTTTTCGAAATCTATGAAGCATGCAAAGACGTCTGCGTTGACGTCCCTTGCTCGTTGGATCAGGACCTGTATGGAGAACAAGACCTCTCCAGTGCCGAGTCCTTTCCTGAAACCAAATTGTGTATCGCTTATTTTCTCGTCGAGTCTTCTACATACACGTGCGTCGATGATATTAAGGAACGCTTTTATGATATGACTCATCAAGCTGATTATTCTGTGGTCAGAGCATTTAGTTGCATTTGTCTTTTTGGGGAGCGGGATGAATGTTGACAACAGCCAGTCATTTGGTATTTGACCGCCTGTGTAAATCTTGTTGAAGAGGTTGGTCAGCAGAGGGCTACACTGAAATGTTAATATTTTGTAGACAAAATGAAATTTAAACGTAATAAAACTAAAACGCCGTTTAAACTTACGGAATTTATCAAAATGATAACATGATGATAATGAAATAATTTTTTGAAATGCTCTACAGACTTGTTTCGGCACGAAGTTGGAAGGAAATAACCTCCACTAAATTGGGCAAAGTCTTTTGCAAGAAGATAGTTTAACCGAGCTGGCATTACAACTGATGTCCACTGGTCTAATAATTTAATTGCCAAACATACCTGCCCAAACATGAATACTAAATTCATGCTGGAAATGTTCGTTATTATATAAATTTCTAATTCCCGGTTTCGTGAACGCAGCTTCGCGCGTAAATATTTTTTTTTTTTGTGAAAGTTTGCATTTGGTATTCTCATTGTCTCGACGTAACGGCAAAACGTCAGCCGAGTTTCAGGGTTACTGATGGAGTAACTGCTCTCGTAGAATGTTATTAATTGTCTTTTGGAAACCCCCAATCCGAACTCTAACAGCTGCTCCGAAATGCCAAAAAACTATGCCGCTGGATATAAGGTAAAGTAAGGTATGTTCGTGATATAGGTAAGTTCGTGATAGAATTATGAAAATTTGTCAGCAAGTTATCTTTTGCTTTAGATGGATGACATCCGGATAGTAGTAAGTGTATGTTCCTACTAGATGATGCAATCTGTCGCGTTTCTATATCACGAATATTCCAGGCATTAGAAAACTTTGTTTACATGTGGTGCTTATTACGTTGTGATTTTTGGCGGGTTTTGCAACTGGGAAGCGATCTACAGGAATAACAGGAATAATTGAAAGCTGAGATAATGAAATTTACATTGATCTATAGTATTTTAGATGAGGAATCCTCCTGTGCACAATAATTAACAAAATTTGACTTAATTTTACCGTAATTGCTTATTCCGTGGAGCTGGTTTGTTACAATATTTTTCATGCGTTGAAGACATTAAATACAAGGGTTATTCAATGTTAAAAATCTTTTTTTGTGTGCAGTAAAATTATTCCATATTTTTAGATTTTTTTTTTTTTTTTTAACATCCTTCTGGTCCTCCACTCGCACACCTCGGTACGCACTTAAGCCCCCGGCGTGTACGAATGGCGTACTTCAGCCTTGAAGGCTTATTGTGCCTTTTCAGGACCATACTGCACTCACTATCATTCTACTATCACACAACATTCATTCTACAACCTAGATGAGCCACCGCCAGGTCCGTTTTTAATAAACCCCCCAGACGGTCACCCATCCAACTTGTAGCCGCGCTCCACAGAGCTGCACTTCGACGGTAGTCACTATATGATCCCGTCTAGGCTACCCGGCCCGGCATATTTTTAGATAATGTTATGTTTATAATAGACTACAAACCTAAACTAAAGGTAAGGTTATTGCACATTAAATTGTAAGAAAAAAAAAAATGGAGCACAGTGGATACAATGTTACTACTGTTTGGTACGATATCACCTAAAATGTCAAGCATCTGACGAATAAATTGTTTTAATGTGCAATCGATGCACTGGAAATACCAGTGGTGACTCAGAATAAGATGTTATGCGTTAATGATACAATGTAACTGTTAATAAAATCTTACCTACCAATTTTTAGCATTAATTGTAGTATCACGAATAAACCTACCCCATATCACGAAATTACATATCCTAGTCACGAAATTACCTTTCCTTGACTAGAACAGTCATTTGAAAGTTTTTTTTTTAAGTAATTTTCTAAGTTTGCTCATAAAAAAATACATAAATCTCAAGAATAACTATTGGGTGTTAGTCCCTCACAATTGTAGCAAAAACGCATGTTATTTCCATTACTCTCCAATGAAAAAAAGGAAAATCATCACGAATATACCTTACTTTACCCTAGCTCGCGCGTAAAGATCGACTATGAATACCGGCGTAAGTATACCTACTTGGTGTTTTAATTATGGATAAAATGTCGCCCCAAATTCTGTCGATATCTATAGAACACTCTAAAAGGCATTGTGGTTCTTATATGTAGTTTTCTTTAATTTCCTTTCTCTAGCGAGTTGAATTCTAGAACACGAATCTAACTAACGTTGTCCGATAGATAGAGTGGCGAAATACGCAAATAATGAGCTTTAATGACCTTTGTGTTTGTAACTATTTTGAAAGTACTGAATACTTGAGCTCTATAAAAACACCATCAACTTAAAAAAAATAAATGAACGCTGCGGTATAACGCAGTAATAAGAACCATCCATACGAAACGTTCATATTATGGATTTTCCACTAAATAACCAGCTTCATTTCCCGCTGTTGGGCATCACTTTTGTCGCTGGCCACTTTTTCACTGCGTGAAAATGTAATTAAAATTTAGGTTTTTCTGCCTCGTAAAAATGAGTGAATTTATGGTGCATTGGAATGGCAACCGTTTATGTTTTGCCCCGAAAAACGATAAAAACATTTTACACAAATTATTACCCACCATATATTAAACGACTAATGTTAATTTAAAATATATTAGTAAAATGTATAAAATGGATTCGTCGCTTAACTTTTTTTTTGGCGATCCTCTTTTTCCAAAGTTCCTCTTCTGGTAACTCAAACCTACTTCTTTTAAAAATGATCACCCAAAGCCACGCCGATTACCACTGAGCTTCGGCGGACGGAAAAAGAAATGAAACCCAATAAAGTCAGACATATTTGTAATTTTGAGACGCAATTTTCTTGAGAATGATGGACGCAAGAATCAAAAGCAACCTATTGGTATAAAGCAGATAAAAATGCTTTCAAATGATTACTCGACCCCCACTGCTATTTAAAATTTTGAGCGTTGTGTCCACCCTTATCATAGGGCTCAATTGGTTAAAGCGTTTAGGCACTTTCGTGGATGAATAAATACAGACAGACACACTTCTATCTGGAATTGGTCTTAATCGTCTCACACGCTTTATTTTAGCTAATAAGAGTGTCCCGAATATCTTTCTTTCTCTTTTATTTCTTTAATATTTCCAAGTGTCAAAGAATATTAAAGAATATTTTGAATGTAAGTTAAAAATACTGCAACCAATGTGTATATTAATGCATTTGTCACATGTCGCTTTAAATAACTATTAAAACTTCTAACAGCTTTTCCATTTACGATTAAACTCCTTTCCATTCTACTCCAAAAGATAATTCTGGAAAAGTTCAAAGAGATATATTTCGCAAAAAGAAATGCAAATAAAAAAGCAAGCAGCAATTTTTTATTTCAATCTCTCAATAGATATATATGGTGTATATCCACCCATGCACGACACACTTAAAAGCACGCCATGTTTTTCCTGGGAAACAAGCGAATATATAAAAAGAACTTTTGGAGTTGCAAAAGAAGTTGTCGAAAATGCAAAAGCTTTTTTCGGGACGGATGTGTGCAAAAGGGATAAAAGAAAATTTCACCATAGAAGAGATAGGGAAAGTATGTAGTGTTCAAGGAGACAGTAAACGTCTATCTGTATCCGGTGTTCCCTTGAGTCCTGCTGCGAGAAAAAAACAATGTTATGCTATTTTGCTGTATATTAATACATTACAACTGGGTAATGGTTAATTTAAACAACAAAAAATATCCATGAGGGTGTTTAAGGACGTGTTTTAGGATTCACAATAACTAAAAATCTTATACACGGTTGCCCAATGATTTTGTTTGCGAGAGGAGCATTTTTTGGTAGGTATGTACGTAAGCCGAAACTGATTCAAGCGTAATATTCACCAGTTATAGAATGGCCTCTTTATAACCACTCAATAGGGTCCCAAAAGATGGTCGCCATGAATTTTGCGGGAAAATCAAAATTCACCTTTTCTTTTGAACAGACCTCGTATATATATATACCGGGTATTCCATGAAGGGTGGACAGGTAGCATATCTCAGCAAATAATAGTCATAGGACAATGGGAAAAAAATTCTTTTAGGGAAATCGACAATGGGAAATTGCTGGAAATAGTTTTTTAGTTCCTAATTATACCGCTAGGGGGCGTAATAGATGCAGTAATGCGAAAAATGCATTTTACTGAAAATTTCGCAATATAAGTTAGAAAAACAATACTACCACAGTAATGCTACTGAGATTCGGCATCTTTTTGGTGTATCACATTTTATTGTGCGGCTTGAAATAAAGGCAGCAGGGAAGGACGAAATTTTACCTATGATAATGTGTATAACTTTGGTTTGGCTTAACCGAATTTATCAATCTAATATTTGTTTAAGAATTCAAGCCTTGCTGATGAAGAAAAAAAAGATTTCAAATCATAATTGCTTTTTGGGGCTCCGCGAGATGGCGATATTTGCATCGCCTAAGGTTTTTTTGATTTTTCTTTAAAAACTTAAATGGAATGATACAAATATTTTATCAAAAATGAAAAGTAAATTGAATTTGCAACAAAAAAGTCCAAAACTGCACAGGAAAATCTTTATTCGTTTGAGAGTTATGACCAAAGGAATGTTGTTCATCAAAATTCGTTGAAAAATCATGTATCTTTAATTTTCCGTGATCAAGAATGCCATGGGAAATAAAGAAATAGGTTTAAACTTTATTAAACTGATAGTTTAACATATAAAAATAATGAAAGATCCATTAAAATTACCAAAATGCAGAGTTTTCATAAAATTTGTTAAAAGAGGTAGATCTAGAAGATATCTATGAAACAAAATTGGGAAGTTTCCATGCATGGAGACAAATAAATAAACGCGAATATGCTGCTAAATACCTTGACTACGATTCCACACCACACGTTTTTCGCATTACTGTATAGCGGTATAGTTATGAACTAAAAAACTATTTCCAGCGATTTCCCATGGTGAATTTCCCTAAAATAATTTTTTTCCCATTGTCCTACGACTATTATTTCCTGAGATATGCTACCTGTCCACCCTTAATGGAATACCCGGTGTATGATTTCATTTTTAGATTGTCTGATAACAATATAAATGATAAAAAAAACTGCAATTTTTGAGAAAAATATAATATAATATTCAAAAATAAATGTTTGAAAACAACAAAACCTTTTGTCTTCAATAATTGTTCTGTGACTATAAATAATTATTATAACAAGAATAAATAATATAATAAAAAATAACACTTGTAAATTTAAATAATCATTACGTAATATACTATAAAAGCTTAGCTAAGATAGATACTCGCAAGTCTCAACCTCGTCCTTCAATAGATACTACGTTGCCTTCAAATATATTTTCAGAAAACTTCTAAATTTCACCTGAATTTTGAAATTTCATGGATATAAACATTACTACAATAAAATATCAACAATTATCAAGCTATTTTGTAAAATATAATCGCATAAATTTCTGCATGACGGCGCTTTGATATCGCGTTAAAATTAATGCTTCAATTTATAATATAAATCACAAAACAAAGCTGACTAAAGCCAAATTGCTAAAAGATATATTGTTTAATTTCGAATCTGCTTAGTACTGGATAATTTGAATTTTAAATTGATGGTAATGCATAACCATAGTATGTATTTAATGGATACAGAAGACGAGAGAGACAGCCCTATCACCAATTCCATTCTATAAAATAAATAGTGTGTTGACTGAACGCATATAGAAAATATAATTCACTTAAAATTATTTGCGTTCCCGTTAGATCGACAAATCTGCATACATTTTCTAATTTCTTTCTTTGCATTTTCCATTTAAAGAAACTAACGTTCTAGACACAAAGATAAACATTTGAGCTTTGATGATTGACGAATGATTTTAAATTTTCCTCCGTTGGAACATGTACGAGGATGTTAGTATTGGTTTGATACCTGGATGTTCTTGTAAACACAGTAAGCAGTGAAATTAGCTGTATTTATAACATATTTTTTACTTTTCGTTTTAATAATCCTATTACCTAGGTACTTCAATTTTACTATTAAGGAAGTCTTCAAAACTAGTCAAATCTGAGCCAGAGTCAACCAAAATTGTCGCAGAGGATCGGCGAAAAGGATTTGGTAAATTTAAATATTTTGCAACAATTTGAGGCATTTTACCAAACTGATGAATTCCTACCCATATTTACAGCTTCTACAACTTCGGGTGGCATCCCGCATATGGCTATATCCTCATCATTTTCCATTTTAACCATTTTTGAGAACTGCTGTTTGATACAATCATCAACCTCAGATACAAACATCTAAAGGAAATAAATCTGGCGCTCGAGGTGGCCAAAATGGAGGGCTACCTCTAGATCTAGATACATACTCACGGTCAAACCAAAATGTGCTGCAGCACTATCATGCATGAAACGCATTTGAGTTTTTGTAAAACCGGTTCAATCTTCTTCTGGAAAACGAAAATAGAACCTGAAAGGCAGAAAATATGAGCCAATAAACTAGTGGCCAACAATTTCTATCCATACATTTAAAAAAACTGATCTCGAGTTTTGTAATTAAATGGGGATTTTCTTCGGCCGATACATTCGTGTTATGGAAGTTCGGAATGTCGTTCCTCGACAAACTCGTTTCATCAGAGAACAGTATTTTTGAAGAAAATAAATAAGGAATGCAAAAAATTTACATTTTATTTTTATATTAGAAAACGGTTAGTTTTTGGAGAAGGTCGTCGAGAAGTTTCTAAATTAATTGGACAATGCAAATAATATTTTTCCTGAACTGTAGCGCACGTAAAACAATTATTTTAATAAAAGTTCATTATTTAAAAAAAAATAATGTAAACTCAAATTTTGAAGTGAATTGTTAACCTGACATTTGTTTATAAGACAAACTACACATTATTTTCAATAAACAATCACCCCTTAAAGTTTTTTTGCATTTATTTTGCACCCTAAATATCATGATATTTTCTGAGCGTGGTGAGCTTTGGTTGCTCGAAAGACAACTATTAAGGGCGATTGCGATTTTCAAACTTTCCTAGAATTGTATTGTATTGATAATTTTTTACTAAATGTAGTAACCAATGAAATTACTTAATTTTAAGTCATGTGTCAAATTTCATCCAATCACCTCTGGATTACAGCGATAATACCCTACATGTGGTGTTTTTTTTATTAAAAGTTAATTAAACGTCAAACTGACAACTGGTTTAAAAATGTCGCGAAGATTTGGTATTGCATCTAACGATGCAATTAATGATATATCTAATAATATACCAAAAAATACAATCAAATCAAAAAAATATGTATGGAAAATATTTCTCGAGTTTTGTGCGACCAGAGAATACGAACTGAATGCTGAAACGAGTTTGCATAATTTGGCTAATATATTGAAAGATTATGCGGTAAATATTATAAAAGCTGACGGAACTGAATATAAAGAAGCAACTGTAAAAACAATTTGGAATACTACGAGTAGGCTACTCCAGGAAAAATACTTGAATGACTTCAAAATTGTATTCGACCCGTTTACCAGTGTGATATTCAAAAATGCGCGAGATGCAAGAAATGCAAAACGTAAAAGATTACAAACCATTAAACGAAAATGCAGTTCATCAAATTTGAGCTTTACAAATTTTTTTTTACCATATTGTAGCTGTTGAGTTAGCTTGGCGAGGTGGTGAACCAGCTGATTGCATTATAGATTATTATAGATTATTTCACGATTGAGAAAAATAATGATGGAACGCCAACCAACAGAATTGACTACAATCCAATATTCAGTAAAACATGCCAAGGAGGATCGAAAAGTTGTACAAATAGTAAGTGGCTTGTTCCAAATATTGCAAACGAAAGTGCATGCCCTGTTCGGTTATTCCATAAATTACTGTCCAAAAGGGGGAAAAATATTACTTCCAGTCGCCTATTGGAGTTTTAAATAAAAATGAATAATATTTGTTTGATTAAAACTAATACATTTTGTATTGAAAATTATTAAACGTCAGATTGACAATAAAATTTTTGGTGTCTACAAAGTAAAAAACTATATTATCGAATACTCCTCGGGCCTTGATAAATACTCAAAATTTTGTCATAGAGAATCCTTCAAGCGAGTTGCTCAAGGATAATAGCCCTTGGCCTGCGGCCTTGGGCTATTATCAAGCAACACGCTTTGGGCATTCTCTATGACAAAATTATCTCGGTATTATCAAGACCCTAGGGGTATTATTTCTGACAATTATTATTAAAAAATTTTAATAATAAGTTATCAAAACGAACATAATCGTTAGGTTTCGCTAATCCTCCATACCTTAAAAATGTGCATAACCTTGAATCTGTTTGTTAAGCCACATCATTATAACCATTGATCCTACATATAGCCACTTTTCCCAGCCACACATTTGATGGATGTATCAACAGTAGTCGATGAGGAAACAGCTTAATTATATCAGAAGCCGATGTCGTCACCAATGCTTCCATAGCATCCATCCATCATCTTGATCTACATCATGTTGCTATTGCAATCCAAAATATTAAAACAATGTAATTTCAGGCGGTATATTTAAAATGATCAAGACTTGTAGTGTAGAAATACGCAACACACTTATTGGTCACGCTACTGATTATATTGTAACATCACAGGAACGAGCTTCGGCTTTAAAGGAACCCCTCCGGATATTGTTCTTTGATGGTGTTTTCTTCCATCTGCTCCTTTGATGTCCGGCTGTGTTTTAAATGAGCTTGAGCTTTTCTCCACGTAGAGCTTAGAATTGATTGGATACTCTGTGTATTTTGTATTTGTCCCTATGTGTGGGTGCTTCCGTTTTTTAAAGCCTCAAAATATTTATTTTTCTATAGAAATATATATGTGGTATACAAGCAGCGTATCCTTCAAAGGAGGAAATTCTATACGCTTGCAGCTTTCAAGCTTTTTTAAAAAGACATGGTGACCTCTATTTTCAGTTGTTTGATATAGGTTATAACATACCTTGAGAATTTTATAAAGTAAATAAGGTAAAATTGAGCTTATTTATTATAATTTAATATCATTGTGTTTCATAATTTTTATAAATTAGATGAAGGAAAATTGAGCAATTTGATACTATTCAGAGCCTCATAGATGTTTTTTTTTTCTTTTGTAGTTCCAGCTTTAAACATCTGACTAGTGCCATGATCCAGACCAATATAACCTTTTTTTTAACCTGGCTGAGCAAAGATTTGCTTGCTACTTGCTCACCCATATCAACAATAATTCTTTGTATGGGTTGAAGTGAAAGTGGCACTCACTCATTTGTGCTACGTGAATTTCCAAAAGCTTACGAATACAATTGCACACTTTTAATTCATCAGTAAAAAGGTTTGTTGTTTTAGCATATTTAGAAAAGGTTATTTTGATCTGTTTATATCGTACGAAATAATTCTCAGGTTTACCAAGTCTCCACGGTGACTTTGGCATTGGTAAACAATGCAAGATCAGCCGAATAAATCAATGAATCAAATTGGTAGACAATGACAAACGACCAGGCACACTGTATTGTTCTTCCACAATGCAGGTCTTTATTTTTGTAATCTTTCACAGAGTTCTGATTAATAATTTGACCTTCTGGAACTAAGTAAGGTTCCATCATCAACTTTTGCCTTGATTTGCTCATTAGAACTTTTTAGGCCAAGTTGAAGTTAGTTTTGCCAATGCTCTATGCTTACTTTTAGGATTGATCATTGATCCTGTTATCATTTTTTCCAAAAAGTTTGAATCATTTTCATTGACATTCGTCAGTTTTATTTCATTGCAGTTTTCCGTTTTGGGAACAGAGAACAGTGACATCATGATAGATCAGGCGATATGGAGGGTGGTAGATGACGGAATAAAAACAGCTGTTTTCTTTTTGAATATTCAGATCTAACACGAACAACTTTCGCCATCAAACGATGGAACACTTGTAAATATTATTGTCGATTGACAGTTTAAGGGTGATTGACGGGGGGCAGCATTTGGCGAACCGTAGGAGTGGAAGTGGTTCTATTCTTCTGGAAAAAATTCCTTTTGAGCAATACCCTTGAAAACATAGAAAGTTATCAACAGTGTCTTGTTTCTTGACTTCGGAAAACGCAGTTTTTTAAGTTTTTGCTCGTCTTTCAACTTCCATTCTGCAGTTTGTCGCATAGTTTCAGAATCGTATTTAAACAGCTATGATCGAACATAGAAAATCTAGTTTTCAGCTTTTGCAATGCTCTACACGAGCGACATTCAATTCAATGTATATAGCATTTCATTAAAACTAGCTGAAGCTTTAGCAGAAACGTGAAACTGCTCTTCTGCTTGCGGTAATCAATATCTTCCGGGAATTTACGCATCCTGGAACTACGAGTGCTCAATTTCTTATGAAGCCTTAACAGCAGAGTGAGACTGCAGTTCTAAGGCAGTGGTACATTATCTTTGGGGAATGTATGCAAACTCAACCTTAATTCCTCCATTCTTCCCATATAGCAGTTAAAGCTTTAACAGATGCAAGATGTACAACACCACGCGGGTTCTACAATGAGATTCGTTTGACCTCGAACCGTTTAACTCAGTTGAAATAATGATTCTGAATTTAATCAGTTGCAATGACCAAATATCTCACGACATTTTATGGTCCTTGTACATATTGCACTTCAGAAGTCGTGATTGTTCACACAATTCTCCGTCAAACTAATATGTTTCTATATTAACTAAGTCTACAAGTAAACTAGTTTATTGAAGCTTGAACACATTTGCAGCACAATTATTGTACGACGGCAAATTATGCACAGTCCTGTAACAATATTCCTTAATCACAAAGACCAACGTCTCTTGCACCTCCACATCCCTTTCAAATTACAGATATACAAAGGCAACATCAACCTAATTCCTAATTACCATCAACACGTATACAACTTTAGAGCTATGTTGCAGGAACTCCTTCAATAAAACATTGTTTATAGGGCGTTTAGGAAATATATACGGGTGTTACGAAAGAAAGTTTATATGTTTGGTCTATATTTCTTGTCATAGACCTACGTGTAGACAGGTATACTGCCTTTCCTGTGTTTTTAAATAGTAAAGAAAATAATTACAGACAGGGTGTCCGGTAAGTTTGTGACTTAAATCCGGGAGCATATAGGGAAGTCAAAATAACCCTAATTTGTGCCTCCTTACTGAGATATAGGGACTGTTAGTTCAGTCACTTGGTAGTTCAGCACACTGTTAAAACAGAATAGTAAATTTACGTAAAATATAACTGTAATTTTTATTCAACCATTCCCTCACGTAATTTTTCACCTTGACTGTACAAATACAATATTAGTCGAAATATTACAATTTAAAATTACGCCACATTTAGTGTAAAAATACAATATTAAGGTAAAATTACAAATTAAAGTTACACTTAATTTGGTGTATAATTACACAATATCGTAAAATTACAAATGAAAATTACGCTGCATGTCATGTAAAAATACACTTATAAGATTAAAATTACAACATAAAAGTACGCTTAGTTACGTGTACTTTTACACAAACGCTGTCTAAATAATACCAATATTTTAACGTATTTTTGCGGTAAGACCCGGAAATGTACAATGCTCGTAAAACAGTAGTGGAATTTACTTAAAATTTACTGTGTTCTTACATAAAAAATAGGGGAAAAATACCATTTTTGTACAGTAAGAACGTAATTATACGTAATTTTTTTGTACTTTCATGAATATTTATGTGAATTTACTGAAACTTTACCTGAATATTTCATTATACTTACCGTATTTGTACAACATTTTTAGGTGATCTATGTATCCAGATAGTTTCTGTAGACCTGAAAATTTGTCCATACTGAAATGGAGTCAGATCTTTTGTGTGTGAAATGAAAATCAACACCACGAAAGAAATTTAATAATCGCTCTATGCGTCAATAGTAAAACATGTTTCAAGGCTCCAAGCCTCATCATCAGTGGTTATTACATCAATTATTATATGACAAAGAGGAATATGTTAAAGTCTAGAAACAAGAAAGCACTGATATCCCAAACGATATATTTAGTAGTATAACTCACCATTTCATGTAAAAAAAATGCATTAATATATTGAAGTTTAAAATTACATAATTAAAGTTAAAAACTTATTATTTTATTGTATTTCTTTTATAAATCATTTCATATTGAAAATTTAGAAAAGTCACCAATGATTCAAACGGCTGCCAATTCGGTAAACTAAAATGGCGAACATCTATACCGAAGGGCACTTTGTACTTCTGGTGGCAAAAATTGAGTGGAAAATCTGGAAGTTTGTTGTGGCGGAAGATGATTGGATTTTTCACCACTTTTTAAACCAAATGTAAACTGGAAATATTAAAAACAACTTTATAACTTTTATATAAAAACCACTGCAGCCTAAAAAATATTTCTCCTTTTAGGTTACAGTGGTTTTCACAACTTAAAAATTTTTCTTTACTTTCCCAGTTTATATTTGGTTTAAAGAAAATGCATGTTGATATAAACACAGAATTATTACTTCACGATTTTTAATATTTCACGAAAATATAAATGCTATAAACATGCTAAACTAAAAACTAAAATTTCCTGCCATATTTTCCTAATAATAGATACCGCATACTTAACAAACAAACACGTAAATTCAGTCTTAGAAGTTTCTTACATTAGGCTAGAAAACATATCAAATGCGAATTTGAACAAATGTACTAGAAAATAGTAGTAAAATTACTAGGACCCACGGAATAGTACTAAACGTAATGTGTAGATTTGCAGGGAAAACGAAAATTTTCGATACGATTTGAATCCACACAAATTATATCGTGAAATCCCATTTCGGTAATGCGTTTTTACGATATTACTAAGGAAAAATACGTGATCTGGGTAAATTATCGACAATATTCGCGAATATTTAAGATTTACCTAATATTACATAAAAAACATGTATGTTTACTACAAACCTTACGTATTTTTCACCCAATTTTTAACAGTGCAGGGAGAAAAATATAGAAATTGTTTTCTCCTTTGTTCTTTATGATTTTTGGGGTGCTGAATCCGAACTAAACTTTGCCACCTCAAAAAATGAACGAGAGAAATGGTCGTCCTGAACCTCTGTACATGAAACAACGAATTTCATAGGACAATACTGTGTAATTCCTCCAATAAGATCTTCCTTGGTGTGGACTCTGGCGTCGAATATACAAATCCTTTTAAATTTCCCAATAAAAAGAGATCGAATTGGTTGGGCGACCTCGGCGGTCATGAAATAGGCCCACCTCGACCAATCTAGCGATTTCCAAAAGGATTTGTCAAGTGCTATTTCAATTCCTTACGTTTATAGGTAAGTTTTCTAATAAACCGTCCTTTAAAGATAATGAATAAAATGATTTCAAACAAAATGAAGCCAGCAAAACTCAACATCTGGGGTTATTGAGAATTTTTAAAAGAAGCCCTCTAAATCTGAGGTTTAAATTATGTACATCAGAACTAAATGATTTTTTTTGTTTATTATACATAATTTCAGCAATCAGAATACAATATATTCTATAGGCTAATGTGATGACATGGAGCTATAAAGGCTCTCAATTGGCGGTGCGAAGACTTCTCCAATGGCAAATCTTCTGCGGGCCAATTTCTTTTAAGTCTCTATTCAAGGTGGGCTGTAGTAATGGATGGATTATTTCGTTGGCATGATGTTCCAGTTTTTCGTGATGCTTGACACTTCTGGCTTTGATTACGTCTTTTACAAATGGCATCTTTAGGTCTTCGTGTATAGTGAGATTGCTTACATACCATGGGGCGTTTGTTATCATTCGAAGATTTTTGATTGGCTATTTCATTTGTCCATATTGGTTTTATGACGGTTTTGTATGTCAGTTTTTATTTTCAAGAGATAACTTTGATTTTCTTCCTATTAACCAGTTTAGGTTTTTTACTGTTAAATCAATTTGTTTGCGTTTTTTTTTATTACATGTTCCTTCCAAGTTAATCTTGCATCCAGACGCATTCCCAGATATTTTGTACTACCGGAAGTTGGAATTTGAATATCGTTTATATATACAGGTGGACATTGTTCCTTCCGTAGAGTAAAGTTGACCTGGACAGATTTAATTTCATTGATTTTGATTCTCCACTTTCGAAGCCATATTTCTACTTGCTTTAAATGGTTGTGTAAGATATGTGATGCCGTAGCTGACTGGCAATTATTACAGTGTCGTCTGCCAACGTACCCATTATTGAATCAGCATTTCCAGGGAGATCTGCTGTGTACAATACGTAGAATAATTGTCCGATAGGACTCCAGATGTGATATCGAAGGTCGGTGATGCACTGTTATTGATACGAGTACTAAAAAGCCTCTCGCTCAGATACGATCTTAGTAGATTAAAGTATGTTACAGGAGGAAGCTTTTTGATTTTGTATAGTAAACGTCCAAGAATACAAAGGTGGTGTACAATTTTCGTTCCATCGATTGGTTGATTTCGTGAGTTGATCTGTGAATTTGTTGTATGGTTGAGTGATTTGCTCGGAATCCGAATTGATGGTCCGGTATCCAGTTTCTCGCAGCCGAATTACGTGTAAAAATCAGCAGACCTAAGACACCTAAACCAGTCACCAATCTATGGGATCTCAAGAACAATGAAGACTTCATGACAACGGCAGTGTTAAACAAGATGATATCAGAAGCGACCCCAGATGAAACAGCTGAATCCCTCTGGATCAAGGCAAAGTCAACCCTAACACATGCTGGAACAAAACAGAGAAATAGCAAGAAGACTTCAAATAAAAACTGGATTTCGGAGGAGACATGGGACAAGATTGAAACACGGAAAAATCTTAAAATCGGAGGCCTAAATAATCCTGAAACCCGTGCAGAATACTCAGAACTTAGTAAGGAAATAAGACAACGGTGCAAAAACGATCAAAACACGTACCTGAATAATATCTGCAATGAAATTGAACAACACACAAATAGAAACGAGACCAGAGACATGTTCAAGAAAATTAAGCAAATCACACGCAACTTCTCCCCAAGATCCTCAACGATAAGGACGGAGAACGGCACACTGCTAACAGACAAAATACAAATCAGAGATTGATGGAAATATGCAACCTAATTTGGAAGAACGGAACATGGCCTAAAGACTGGACTAACTCAATATACGTCCCACTTCACAAAAAAGGAGCAAAAGACATCTGTGGAAATTACCGTACAATAGCTCTCATCTCTCATGCTAGCAAGGTTATGTTGCAGATATTGGCCGAACGCCTTAAACCCTACATCCTACCACAACTGCCCCCGGAACAGGCAGGCTTCGTTCCGGGAAAGGGAACCAGGGAACAAATCTTGAACCTAAGGCAAATCATAGAAAAAGCAAGAGAATTTAACACACCAACTTATCTGTGTTATATTGACTACACCAACGCGTTTGATTGCGTGCGCTGGCAGAAATTATGGAGTATCCTAAAAGAAATGGGCATACCTCGGCATCTGATATGGATAATGAAAAACTTATACGACAGCAACAGCGGTCAAGTCAGAGTGGGAGACGAGCTCACCGAACATTTCAGTGTCAGCAAGGGTGTTAGACAAGGCTGCATACTAAGCCCAATGCGAATGGATTATGAGAAACGCCTTGGAGAACTGGAAAGGAGGAATAACCATCAACGGGGTCAAAATTAATAACCTTCGCTACGCTGATGACACCACGCTCATAGCTGCATCCGAAGACGAATTAAAAGAACTAGTGGAGCAAATGAGTATGGAAGTCGGTCTTCAAATGAACAAGAAGAAGACCAAGATAATGATAGTAGACCGACAGAACCAGAATAGATCGATAGTAAAGAAGATTGGTGATATCGAAACGGTAAACACGTACGTCTATCTAGGTTCTCTCATCACGAATCAGGACGGATGCAGCGAAGAAATCAAAAGAAGAGCCGCATTGGCTAAGCAAGCTATGACGAAATTAACTAAGATATGGAAAAGTCATCGTATCACGCTTAACACAAAAATAAGACTGGTTAGGAGCCTGGTATTTTCTGTGTTCCTTTACGGAGCTGAGTGCTGGACACTGAAGCAATCAGACAAAAAGAGGATAGACGCACTTGAGATGTATTGTTGGCGTCGAATGTTGAGGGTCTCCTGGATCGAGAGGAGAACTAATCTGTCAATCCTCGAACAGATTAATGTAAAGAAAAGGCTACGCATCATAGTTTCAGAAAACATCGCCAAATTCTTCGGTCATGTGGTCAGAAGAGATGGGCTCGAAAAACTAACAATAGAGGGCATGGTACCAGGAAAGAGAAGCCGCGGAAGATCGCCAATAAGGTATACCGACCTGATCACCCAACTCACTGGCAGGACCTTGCCACAATCAATAAGGATGGCTGAGAATCGAAATGAATGGAGGCTGACAGTACAGGAGATTTCACGAAATCACGATGCTTGAAAACAAGCTACAGACTAGGAAAAGAAGATATCCATTGTTCTATATTTGGATCGCAATTATTCTTTTTATCAGGAGCCTTTCAAGAATTTTGGAGACCACAGGTAACAGACTGATTGGACGATACGAAGTGGCCTTATTTGGTTCTTTGCCTGGTTTTCGGATTAATATTATTTCTGCAGTTTTCAGAGGAACTAAATGATTTGAAGATATTATCATCACCACTTCTCTTCGGTAATAGGTTATTTATTTCGTTCAAAATAAAATCTTTTACAGCATTTTATTGCTATATTCCGTATACATATTATATTCCAAAGCACGTTGATCTGAAATTCACAACAAATACCATAAAATCTGGTTCTGTCACCGGCGGCTTTTCCCAAATAAATTCTAAATAAAACTATGTAAACCGCTATCCAATTTACTCCGGTAACCCATGCTCTCTGCACAGACATCAAGACAACTTTTGACTTTTCCATTGTCGCATTACATTTTGTTGTAATACAATATTCAAAAACGTATTACCACAGTAGTTTGCATTGCAACGTTTCATTCTCCCATGTAGAGAACTCATGTATGTGTATATGTGTTCGTCGCTAGCTTTTATCTTTTGAAAAGTTTCTATATACCAAAATAGACGTTAAATTTATGCAGTAAAAGTATTCAGATCCAATTGTGAAAGTACCTTCTCTCTCTCCTAACACTCCTTTAGTTTGAATTTGTGTTATTATATAACTATAGATAGAAATTCACAAAGCAATATAAAGCTTTATAGCTTTTAGACACAGATAGAAGAATAAGGGGTTGTTATTTAATGTATTCATCGAATAGTGCGCATTGCAAAATTTCGAATTAGTAAACAGAGAGAATATTTTAATAGAGGTTTGTTATTTTAAGATATATATATTTTTTTGGACACCCTATAAGTTTTTATGGGTATGTTATGGAGTTTATTTTAAGCAACATGCATGATAAGTCAATATCACGCAAAAACTGTTAGATTTACTTTGTATTAGAAAAAATGCAAAACAAAATTAATTAAAATGCTGAATCCGAATTTAAACTTTGCCACCTCAAAAAAGTGATGCGTTTTTAGAAAATTAGGGAAAACTGCGCATGGCGACAAAACATGCTAGGATCTACGCACCAATTAGGATCGTTCAGGCGGCATCTAAACACCCATTTCGCGTGGTATTGCCGATTTTATAGAAGATCATAATTTCTTTTCCCTATTTTAATATTCAGTGGTAAAAATTGTAATTATTAAATAAAAATTAAACTAACCACCACTTGAAAATGCTGAGCTTTTTTCATTATTATTATTTGTAATAATTGTAAAAAATCTTGATAATACCGAGATAATTTTGTCATAGAGAATGCCGAAAGCGTGTTGCTTGATAATAGCCCAAGGCCGCAGGCCGACGGCTATTATCCTTGAGCAACTCTTCTTCTTCTTCTTCTTATGCATATTCGTTAGTGAATGTTTGCGACCACACGATTCATCTCTATCCTGTCTCTAGCTGTATGTATTAGGCTTTCCACTGTTCACAAGCCCGTCCATTGTCTTATATTATGTAGCCATGACATCTTCTTTCTTCCCGCTCCTCTCTTTCCTTCAATCTTTCCCTCGATAATCAGTTGTAGGAATTGGTATTTCGTGCTTCGCATTATATGTCCTAGGTATGCAGTCTTTTTTTTTTTTGATCGTCAGCAGCAGTTCACGTTCTTTGTTTATTCCTCGTAGGACATTTTCGTTGGTCACTCGGGCCGTCCATGGGATTTTTAGTATTCTACGATATACCCACATCTCAAAGGCTTCTATTCTATTCATTGTGGCTACTTTTAGTGTCCAGCTCTCAACACCGTATAGTAACACCGACCAGATGTAACACCTCGCGAATCTCACTTTCAGGTTCAGGTTAAAGTCCGAATTGGTAAAAATACGTTTGAATTTCATGAATGTGTTGTGGGCATTCTCTATGCGGCATTTTATTTCCAACTCGGATGTCCAGTCCTCACTGAGCCATACTCCAAGATATTTAAATTTATTCACACGTTCAATTGATGATCCATCAGATGTTAATCTTGCATTCTTAAAATTGTCAGGTTGGCGAGTAATGACCATATATTTTGTTTTTTTGGCATTTATTTTTAGGCCCATTCTCTGACTGTGCCGTCCCACTACATCGACAAGGCATTGAAGATCACTCATATTATCAGCAATCAAGACCGTGTCGTCCGCGTAACGAATGTTATTAATCCACGTCCCATTGACTTTAATGCCCTTTTCTATGTTCTCAAGTGCCTCCTGAAAGATGTTTTCAGAATACAAATTGAACAGCAGAGGACCCCTGCCTGACTACTCTGCAGATTTCAACATTGCTGCTCTGTTCTCCATCGATCTTTATGTGGGCAGATTGTTTTAGATAGAGATTTTCAATGCAGCGAATATCTTTGCCGTCTATATCCATTTGTCTCAGAATTGTTAGTAATTTATGATGTTGAACCCTGTCAAATGCCTTCTCGAAATCTATGAAACATAGGCACACATCTTTCCGTTGATCGTGGCAGTTTTGTATCAGTACTTGTGTTGCTACTAATGCTTCTCGAGTTCCCAGGCCTTGTCTGAACCCAAATTGTGAGTCGCTGATGCTTTGCTCGCACCTTCTGAATATTCTTTGATGGATAACCTTAAGGAACAGTTTTAAGGAGTGGCTCATAAGGCTGATAAGTCTGTGGTCTTCGCATTTCCTAGCGTTATTCTTTTTTGGTAACGGTATGAAGGTAGATGACAATAATAATAATAATAATTAATATTGCCCGGTTTCATATATTCTGTTGAAGAGTTTGTGGAGAACTGTTACACCCCTATCGTCAAGCAGTTTAAGGAGCTCTGCAGTAATTTCATCGGGCCCAGGCGCCTTGTTATTTTTCAATGTGCGGATGGTCCTTTCTATTTCCGCTCTTATTATTGGGGGTCCTGATAGATCATCCTCCGTATCCCGGCCAAGAGTTCTTTCGTCCGAAAATAAGTTTCTGATATAATTTTCCCAAATTATTTTTCGTGCGCTGATGTCGCTTGCGATTTCGTTATTCTCGTTTGTTATGATAGCAAAGTTTCTTTTTCGGTATATTCCCGCCATTTCCTTTAGCTTCTTGTGCAAGTTGCGATCATCATGTAGGGTTTGTAATCTTTCAATAACTTCGCATTCACCTTTCAACCATTCATTCTTTGCTATTCTAATTTTTCCTCTTATTTGTTTTTGCAGCAACTCGCTTGAAGGATTCTCTATGACAAAATTTTGAGTATTTATCAAGGCCCGAGGAGTATTCGATAAGATAATTTTTTTTTTAATTTGATTTTCAATCTGACGTTTAATAATTGTCAATACAAAATGTATTAGTTTTAATCAAACAAATATTATTAATTTTAATTTAAAACTAAAGTTGTGAAAAGTACAATTGGTAAATGTTATATTGGAAGAAGAGTTTGCTGAAGTTGACGGATTGCTAATTTCCACTGTTGAAGAAATTCCTCGCATGGTGTTGATTATTTCACCATGGCGTTCTTGGTTAATATTCAAGTACGGTTTAATTGAATTAGAGCTGCTATGTCCTGTTATTTTTATTAATTGCTGTTCAGGAATTCCTTTATTTGCCAAATGGCTAACTGCAGTTGATCTGTTCGAATGATTGGATATCTTTTTACACTTAGTGTCCAAACCAATAGCTTGCGCAGATGATTTGGTACACATATTGTGTTCTTGCCTACCGGTATATTGTCAAACCATGTCTCACTTTCGGATTTCCAGAAACGATTTGGTGTCAAGAATAGGCGACTGGAAGTAATATTTTTCCCCCTTTTGGACATTAATTTATGGAATAACCGAACAGGGCATGCACTTTCGTTTGCAATATTTGGAACAAGCCACTTACTATTTGTACAACTTTTCGATCCTCCTTGGCATGTTTTACTGAATATTGCATTGTATTCAATTCTGTTGGTTGGCGTTCCATCATTATTTTTCTCAATCGTGAAATAATCTAAAAGGCAATCAGCTGGTTCACCACCTCGCCAAGCTAACTCATCAGCTACGGTAAACAAAATTTTGTAAACCTTCTGGTGTACATTCATCCCATAATCCAATGATTCTAGCCAAATCACTTGAACTCAAATTTGATGAACTGCATTCTCGTTTGTTTGGATGCTGGATCTCTTACATTTTGCATTTTGCGCATTTTTGAATATCACACTGGTAAACGGGTCGAATACAATTTTGAAGTCATTGAAGTATTTTTCCTGGAGTAGCCTACTCGTAGTATTCTTCTTTATATTCAGTTCCGTCAGCTTTTCTCATATTTACCGCATAATCTTTCAATATATTAGCCAAATTATGCAAACTCGTTTCAGCATTCAGTTCGTATTCTCTGGTCGCACAAAACTCGAGAAATATTTTCCATACATATTTTTTTGATTTGATTGTATTTTTTGGTATATTATTAGATATAATATCATTAATTGCATCGTTAGATGCAATACCAAATCTTCGCGACATTTTTAAACCAGTTGTCAGTTTGACGTTTAATTAATTTTTAATAAAAAAAAACACCAAACTGAAAACACCACATGTAGGGTATTATCGCTGTAATCCAGAGGTGATTGGATGAAATTTGACACATGGCTTAAAATTAAGTAATTTGATTGGTTACTATATTTAGTAAAAAATTATCAAATTAATACTACTTCTTGCTTAGAACTAGTGCTTTTTTGTACTTAAATTTGGCAATATGGGTTTTTTTTTTGGACGAATTCCTTTCACAGTTACAGATTCGTTTGCCACACAGTACTAGTGAGTATAGAATACACTATTCACTGCAATTTACTACGATCATCATAATACTAAAACTACAGCTATTATTGCTATTCTGTGTCGCAGCAGATCACTCTCCTCACACGGTGCTTTTGTTCATCACATTATGTAGCCAGTCGTAAAAGATCACACATACAGATAATGCGGCATCCGACGAGCCACAGTGCTTTGATACCGATGGTTCCGCAGATGTATAAACTTTCGGCGGCTAATTAAACCAAGTTGCTGCTGCATTACTGTCACCGCACTTTACCTCCTACTCTGTATCCTTCTCTCTCTCTCTCTCTCTCTCTCTCTCTCTCTATTTGGCTCACGATTTAATACAGTAGCGGACCTTTAATATATCGATTCCAAACATAACAAAACAAAAATAACGTTCGTCTCAAGGTTATGGGCCCAGGACAAAACAAGTGGGAATTAAAATTGTGAAAATGAAAGTGCATTCCGCATTTTAGGTATGTACCTGCTTGTAAGAAAAATAACTATTTTCGGGACGTTAATTTGCAAATAGACAACATCTAGAATGCCGAAAAGGGGATGAAAAATACTTAAATCGAAAATGAAGTGGTTATTGGAAGCTCGTGTGTATTGTATACAATTTATAAAATTCTATATATTTATAATTTCCGCTACTGATTTATCCCATCATCATCCAAAACTTACTTTACGGGTATGTAATTTCCTTTTACAATCTGGGCTGGCATGAAATTTACTAGATTATCGTCGGTACGTTTACTATGTTAATTTATTACGTATTTAACTGTTTAGCTTCAATGTGCATAATATAGTAAACTACATACATAGAGGCCAGAAAATACTACTATAATAGTCAATTGCTAATGGGCATACACTGCACACTACCACAGGGTTCAAGTTGATTTAGATAATGGATGGCCGTTGTACTTGCAAAAGAGAACCGAAAATTATAAATAATACGCCTGTGATATTAATATTAGATATTATACAGTGATTACCAAAAGGCACGCATAAATAATGCGAGAAAATTGATGAGCTAAACGAAGATGATCCGCAGATCGTCGAATTGAGTTTTCCGGAATTTTAATGAAGATGACAAATAAAGTACATTTTTCATTTGCAAAAGTTGTTTCTAACCCTTTGTAAATTAACAATTGTGTCCTTATGGGATATCTCGGTTATTTTTAATAATAATAATAATAATAATAATAATGCTTTATTTGCCTATATAACAATAGTTATTGGCATCGTCACATTCAGTATGTACATAAATAAAAATACAATATAAACAAACAAAATACTCAAACAACAAATGCGTGTGTAAATAGTACAAATACAAAACAGTAAAACACAGTATATAAAAGTCACTTAAAACTTCAATAATTAGTCTAAAGGGGCACAATTCAAATATTACAACAACAATCAACAGACTATAATATAACTTAAGATTAACAAAGCACTAGAGAGTGTACAAAATTCACTAAAATTTGTAGGTGAGATAGTCATATGGGACAATCTGAAGAAGTTGTTTTTTCACTTCAACTTTAAATTTATTGTTGTTCGCAATATCTTTTATCTGACGAGGGAGGTGATTATAGAACCTAACGGCCATAACCTGAAACTGTCGATCTGTCAAAGCTAATCTGTTCCGGGGCAGACACAGGTTTTTCTTATGCCGCGTTTCATAACAGTGTAGATCCTCATGACTTATTAAAGTATTGAGATTTTCCCTAATATAAAAAAATGCATTGCCAAATATACAGAGCAGGAACTGTTAAAATATTTAATTTTTTAAAGAAGGGTTTGCATGGCTCTCTATATCCAGCTTTAACCATTACGCGTACAGCCGCCTTTTGAATTTTAAAGATAATTTGCCATTGCGGTGCTTTGCCCCAAAACAGAACGCTATAACTAATTAGGCCCTGAAAGTATCCCATATATGCGCAACGCAAGACTTCTTGTGAACATGTAGTCGATAGTTTTCGCAAGAGATAAACCACACTGGACAATTTTTTGGCAAGGCAATCGATCTGATCTTTCCATGTCAATTACTCCAAGAAACTTATAAGTATTGTTTTCGCTAGTAAAATTTTTCCTTAGTGTAAAATCAATCCTCTCCGTTTTCGAGAAGTTAAGAGACAGTCCGTTAGAGGCAAACCAATTCTCAGCACTTTTTAATTTGGTTTGGATTATGTTATTAAAATAAATTGGGATGTCGTCTGCATACTGAATTACTTGAGTATCCCTCAAAAAAGACGATAAGTTGTTGACATATATAATAAATAAAAGTGGACCAAGAATTGAGCCCTGGGGTACTCCGGTTGTCACAGGCCTTACTTCAGACCTCTCTCCCATATAGTCAACTAACTGGTGTCGATCACGCAAGTAAGATCTTATGAAATTAAGAGCATTTGCCATATAGGGGAAGTTTCTTTAAGAGAAACACAGTCAAATGCTCTAGAAAGATCGCAAAATACAGCCGTCAGAATGTGTCCTTGTTCCATTGGACCCACTATAGACTGCTCTAACGTCATCAATGCCTGCTTGGTAGATCTTTGCTTTCGATATCCATACTGTGTGTCTGAAAGCAGTTTATACTTATCCAGAAAACTCTATAGCCTATTACGAGTATTAAAAGCAAGCTCTATTGGCTTCGAGAGGATTGGTATAATAGAGATCGGACGATAATTGTTTACCTTTCCCGGATCTCCTTTCTTGTGAACAGGTGTTACTTTGGTTAATTTTAATTTACTTGGAAATTCTGGAAGATCAAAACATTTATTGATAATTATGGCTAATGGTCTTTAATTTTTTTAATAAGAGAGTTACTAAAACCATAAATGTCCTTGGCGTCACTTTGAGACATATTATCTATGATCTCTAAAACCTCGTGTTCATCAACTGGTGTTAAAAATAATGTATTAGGGGAACTTTTGAAATGAACAGTTGTCGCCGAGAGGTCAAAGCAAGATGAAACCTTGCAGTTTTCACGAACCTGAGCTACTACTAACTTTTTTGGGACCCCCTTCATATCTCGGTTACCCTTCAACTTAGCGGGAAGATAAAAGCTGACCCTGATCCAGTGAGTTAGATTTTTATGACGAAAACAATTTCGAGATATAAACCAAACCTAAGTATGTTTTTTTTTCTAAATTGAACTCATATATTTTTTTATATATTTTTGTCAGGCTCGTTATGAGTTTTACAAAAATACATAGGTTTTGAACGGGCAAAAACCAGAAGCTGGGAGAAAATATTAAGTCTGACTGATTGTATTAAACATACATAAATTATACTGTAGGAAAATTTAAAGTATAATTTATCAGAAGTGGTAATCGGACCCACGCCCACAGAGTGGACCAGAATCCCACTTCTGATAAATTATACTTTAAATTTTCCTACAGTATAATTTTATATTGTTGAAAAATAACCAAAAATATATATTTTTTTTAAAACAGAGTATAAGCTTTTCGTAAATGTTGGAAATTTGGGCGACTTCGGTGTACTGCATCATTCTCATTATGCAAAGATTCGTGCCTCAATGCATCGCATCGACGCACCAACGAATAATGAGTAGCAGGCTTTATCCTCTTAAACATTTAACGCATCGTGTATAAATATAGAGCAAGGCGTAATAATTGAGCAGAAATCTGTCTTTGCACGATCCCTTTTTTCCCTTCCTTCACCTCAACCCTCATTTAATGAGAACTAATGAGAATTGGTCGGGTGTAGGTCGTATACCCTATATCTATACACTACTGTGAGTTTTCTTGTTCTGCCGAAACCGAACGTAAACATTTAATGAGACCGCTACGAGTATGAGGCTGATGTTGAGTTGTGCACACTCGTTTGTAGATGATGATGCACTCGAATTATACCCCACATTTAAGTCGGAAACTTGTGGATATACCTACGCGGGTGACATTAATGGTTAAAAGACGGAAAGAAAAACTCATGTGTCAAAATGAGGAAAATTATTATTAAGGGCTTGCTAAAAAGGTATGAAATAGTTAACAAGAAAGTGGGTAAACTTAACGGTTTAAAGTAATATGTATCTACATCGTTTATTCAATGTTTTTTACACTAGTTAGGTGGATACATATCGTCTTAATGGTCAATAAATTTAATAAAAAAATTATTCAGAGTTAGGAAAAATACGAAAATCAAATGGGGATGAAAATAAAATTACCATACAGCCTCAGCATTAATTTGGAATGATTACTTTACGAGATATTTGCAGCAATTCATGTCAGTAGTTAGGCTATGCGGTTTCGGGATCATTTCTTATGGAAAGTAAACATGGGAAAACGCTAAGGTCCCAAAACGCCGAAAACAGTGCATTTCAAGGTCACGCTTGATGGTTATAAACGATGCAAATAAATAAACGTCGTGTATGTCATTTACGTCGTTTATGTTAATTACAAGCGGGCAATAGACTCAGTTGCAATCCTTGAGACAATAGTTCAACCTTAAAAAGAAATTGAGATCAAATGGAATATATCAATACATTTCTTGCATCTCTAATAATGAGAGAAAGAATATATCGATACATTTCTTTCATCTCTATGACTTAGTTCATTGAACTTTTTTTATTACTATTGAAATTGTAGTCCGTCTGCACATATTAAGGTCATTGAACTTCTTTTATTATTATTGAAATTGCAGCCCGTCTGGTTTATTGTTGAAATTGTAGCCCGTCTGGTGATGACGGTAAAAAATCAATATTCGAATGCCAAATGTGTCAACTTGTGTCATTTAAAAACAATTCTGCCAAATTTAGTTCACGTGAATAGTAGAGTGAATAAGATAGCTAGCGTTTTATTATAGTTAACATCGCTATGTCAATTAGGTCGTTTATATCATTACATCGTTTATAACCTAGCGTGGCCATCAAGCGCGTGACCTTGAAATGCACGGTTTTCGGCATTTTGAGACCTTAGCGTTTTCCCATCTTATTTTCCAGAACAAATGGTTCCGAACCCGCATAACCTAACTACTCAAGTCTAATTTTATTTATCTGTTAACTGTTTACCAAATTTTAAAAAATTTTAAACGTATCACAAGGAAGCTGCAACTGGTTACTCTTCAATAGCTGGTTTTGAATTTATATGATGGTGTAATTGTGTTTATGTATTCAAAAATTAACCTATTAAATAAGACCCTGAAGAAGTCTAAATTCAGTAAACAAAACTTTGGCTCAAGTCTACACTTCTTCTTCTTCGGATGCTATCCACTAATGGATGTTTGCGATCACATTTTCCATCTCCTCTCTATCTCTTGCGGTGTGAATTAGGGTCTGTATGTCATTTATTCCTGTCCACTGTCTTATGTTCCGCAACGAGGACAATTTCTTCCTTCCTATCCCTCTACGGCCCTCTATCCTACCCTCGATCAACAACTGTAAATACTCATACTTCTTGTTCCTCATGACGTGCCCCAGATATGAAGTATTTCTCTTTTTTATGGTGGTTAACAGTTCACGTTCTTTGTTGAACTTCTACGTTTGTTATTCTTGCAGTCCACGGTATCTTGAGCATTCTGCGGTAAAGCCACATCTCGAACGCTTCCAATTTGTTAATGTTGTTGACTTTAAGGGTCCAACCTTCCATCCCGTAGAGAAGTACTGACCACACATAGCACTTTAAGAATCTCAACCTCAGATCAAGATCGAAATCCGAGCAACTAAATACTCCCCTCAGTCTTAGGAATGCTTGTCGGGCTTGTTCGATGCGACTCTTGACCTCGATATCAGAGGTCCAGTCTTCAGATAACCACATGCCCAAGTATTTAAATTTGTTCACTCTGTCTATGCGCATTGCGTTCAATGTTAACTGTGAGTCTTCAAACGCATTTAGGTTCCTTGATATTATCATAAACTTCGTCTTTTTAGTGTTTATGTTTAGACCCATCAATCTGCTATGTTGACCGACTGTGTTGATCAGTCTTTGTAAGTCTTGCATGTTATCAGTGATGAGCACTGTGTCAGCATAACGTATGTTATTAATCTACACTATCTCATGCAATTATATTGTTGGAAATTTTAGAGTTTACTAGTGCATGTAAATATCCAAGTTAGGCAGCGATCCAAGCTCGGAGTCATCCGAACACCT
This sequence comes from Apoderus coryli, assembly GCA_911728435.2. NCBI lineage: Eukaryota > Metazoa > Arthropoda > Insecta > Coleoptera > Attelabidae > Apoderus > Apoderus coryli. Next base: position 5,459,178 of record OU452199.1, on the reverse strand, counting down.
TTGATTCCGACAAACTAAGATTTACAGTGAACATTCTCAAGGTTTTCGCTGCTGAAACAATGGCTTCAACTCTTGATGGAAAAATTTTGGACAGTAACTCACACAACATGGGAGCTAGGAGATTAGAAATAAGGAACCCATCAAGGTCTGTTCACTGTTTGATATGCAAATCCATAATTACACACATCCCGCTCAGAAACTGGGTCAAAAAACACAATTCAATCAATTGTCAGCCAATTAATGCCAAGGGAATAATTATATTTTCATCTAAATAATTTCCAACTACAAGAACAAATCTTGAAAATTTGTGTGATTTCCTAGTTATCAAAATGGAAGATGTCGCCCTGTTGTTACCACTTTAAATCATACCCATGGGGAATCCTCTTTCGCGAATTATTATGAAGCACATTTCACGCTACTGCCGACGCCGCCTTTTACCTTAATAGTTGCGTCGTTAATAAACGGAATTTCCAGAAAATATGAGCACCAATTTCAGGCAATAAAATAAATTAACGAATTAAGGAACGTGTTGTAGTTCCCTACGCTTGGATGTGGAGCGTTTTGTGAACACTACAATATTTATGGTGGCAGGAGGAAAAAGACTTAATCTCTGTCTATTTTATGTGTTTATTCTTGAGAAAGAAAATGAAAAACTACAAAATTACTAACATCTACCTAAAGAAAACCCATATTTCGTTGAGTGAATGAAGTTGAAAACCTGGGCGTAGTCTTTGAATGCGAATTTACTTTTGTTGGGTTACATTCTTAGGAATTCTCACTGTGATGTTATGGTTAGGTATAAATTAGAGTTTGCTTCAGTTATATGGAGCCTAAAGGAAATGATGAAAACAAGATGTTGTTAAATGTTGCACTAGATCAATCGCGAGTAATGTCCTTTTGTTTCTGAGTTACAACAAAAGGGAAGTGGGTTAATGGCATCAACTTAGAGGTGTATAGTACTATCCCATCAAGTGTCATTGCTTAATAACTATCAGCGCAAGCCTTCATAATATGCAACCCTGTGTTCTATGCATAAAGAAATTAAAGTAAAAAAAAGTTATCCAATAAATATGGAACGAATATTGAATGTAAAGCTATTTAACAATTTCCTATTTTATTTTCTGTCTAACATAGAGAAATTTGTATGTCATTTTGTAATATAATGATTGACTGCTAATATGCACGATATTTGCTTATATATTGCCGGAGTACATGACATTATTTGGCTTTTCCTGTGCACAATTTCGCTTATTTGTTCGATTATTATTATAGAGCTTCTGTTCCGCTTATATATTGCCATTATTAGATATTACATTAAAATTACTTTATTTGATGGAATACTCATAAATTCCTTATTATGTAGGAGTACTTTTAAGCTTCTATTGTTGAATCGTTAAAAATCCATTGGTGGGTACATTTTTTTTGACCTCGCACTAGCCAGAAATTCAAGGACTTTTTAAGTGAGTGGATTAAAATTATAATAATAATTTATTGCAGTATAAATAAGCTACAAAAGGAAGAAATACAATTTTAAAAAGATCTAAGTTCCAATACTAAAACCAAAAATAGTAAATAATACAAGTCATCTTGCTACAATTATTAAACCAAATCCAAAATAATAGCCAGATTCCTCGCGGATTTCGCGCTATTCAGATAATGACCATTCACGCTAATCCGAATGATAGAATCAACCTTATCCTTTCCAAACACAAGTAGACAGCACTTCTCAGAATTGATCTTCAAGTGGTGATCAGAGGCTGTACGGATGAAGTGGTTCAGATTAGCATTTATGGCCGATTCAGCCTCATTCATTTCCGAAGGTAAAAATGAGTGGTAAAGCTGCGTATCGTCCGCGTAATAATGAAGTTGAGATGTAGTGACCCTGCAGGAAGTATTACATGTATATATAGCATACAGTATAGGTTCTAAAATAGAGCCCTGAGGAACACCGCAGGAAATTATGCCGTTAGAAGATTGTTATTACGTATTGCTTCCGGTCACACAGATAACTCTTCAGAAATTCGACAGCAGATGTGGAGAAACCAATGAAGTTTAAAATTGCACAAAGCATCTGATGATTTATGGTATCAAAGGCTTTTGAAAAATCAAGGAGCACTAGAGCAGTCGTCTTTCCTGAATCAATCTGTCCAAAGATGTCGTCCGTTATCCTTAAAAGTGCAGAGGTGCAACTGTAACCAGGCCTAAATCCAGACTGGGTTGAAGGCAAGTTATTGTAGATATTCAAATAGCTTCCAATTTGCTGATTCATTACTTTCTCTAAAAGCTTGGATATTGTAGGTAAAATGCTTATGCTTTTGGAAGATTTATTCCTTTTTGGCATTTTTTGATAAGGCATTTAATATGTTCATTCCAGTTTAGTTTACTATCAAGTATCATACCTAGGAATTTATGATTTTCAACAAATTCCAGATTTGATTCAAATAATTTAATTGAAGGTGTCTGTATTTCATGTTTTTTGGAGAAGAGAATGCATTTTGTTTTTTCTGTTGAAAAACTGAGTCCTGTTGATTGAGTCCAATTTTCAATTTTGTTAAGGCTTTCTTGTAATAATTTGGTAATTTGATCAACATTTCTTCCGTTGGAAAAAACTAGTAGATCATCGGCGTATAGTTTGGTGGATACTGGTTGTTCAATATTTTTAATTATGTCATTGATTGCGACTAAGAATAAAGTTGGGCTTAAAATTGATCCTTGAGGGATTCCATTTTGTTGAATCTTCTTTTCGGATAAGTATCCATTCGTTCTTACTTGAAAGGTTCTGTATTTTACAAAATTATTTGCAAAGTGTAGGAGATTACCATTTAGTTTCCAGTGGTGCAGTTTTTTTACAATATAGTGAGGCCATGTTGTGTGAAATGCTTTGTTGATGTCAAAAAAGATTGCTACGCACCTTTGTTTATTTATAAATGCTTCGAGTATTTCTGATTCTAGTGCAATGATGTTATCCAATGTTGATCATCTCTTTCTGAAGCCACATTGCTCGTTTGTTATTAATTTTATAATAGTAATAGGAGCAAATCACACCAGCTCAGTAGAAAGCATTTATTGTGAAGCAGGGGAAATGCCTTTATCATTCAGACGGCAATACTTACCATTATCGTATGCAACTCAATTAGCAGATAACCCAACGCATCCGCTTAATAAAGGTGCATTCACCAACAGATTTGCAAACTTATTTAACGCAAAACCAAGAGATAAAAGTCCGTATTACATAAGAATGAAAGACTTTCTTGAAGATTTACAAACGAGAATTCCAAAATCATATTTCCGAAATCAACAAATTACTCCTTCCTGGACTTTCCCAACAATACTGTGCAATACTTCATTAGTAAAATATAAAAAGTCAGAGACTAATCCAACACTAATAAAATCAGACTAATTCAACAGACGTCAAAGCCTACATGAAATTAAAAGTGTATCAGAAATGGCAAAGTATATGGAGTCAATCACAATCAAAACTTTCCAAAGTCAAGAAGTCAACCAAACCTTGGAAATTTTCACCGAAACACAGGCGCCAGCAAGTAACTCTAACAAGAATAAGGATAGGCCACACAAAACTGACACACGAATTTCTTATTACACAATCAGAAAGGCCAATATGTGAATCTTGCAATCTGACGCTATCCATCGAACATCTACTTAGCGAATGTCCAGGAACAAGACAACTAGGAACATCACTGAACCTCCCAGAAAATATTGAAGAATTATTGAGCAAAGAATTAAAATAAATTTAATAATTAATGTACATATTATGACAATTATATTTAAAAAAGAAAACTAAATATTCATAACAGCGTGAAAATAATAATAATAGAATGGAAGAAGTGAAAAACAAAATTAAAACAAATAGTTTATTATTCGTTGATTCGTTGCAGTTCGTTTTCGTATTGTGTTTGTTATATCCACACACATAATGTGGCTCCAGACAGCACAGCTTTTATCTGCTCAATGCTGTCTCCATATAACCGCAACTAAAACGTGGTAAGCACAAAAGTAAACTCATTATTTTACAATTGCCACACAGAACAAGTAAATGTTAAAATGTGCCTTGCTCAGCACGTACGTGCTCGGAACTTTATAATCATTAACAATGTCTAAACGCGTATCTAAAGTAAACAGAAACAAATTGTTTGCGTATGTGTGTGTGTGTGTGTGTGTTTCAAGGGAGCGCGATGGGATTCATTTCAACAAGAAAAAAATTTAAATGTAGTGTTGAGTAAATCAAATGTTGAATAAATTCGTTACACAAAACTTACCAGAACCACAGTTTAAAATAAGATACAGTTACTTCACCTCGTGTCGGCACGTTTGATGTTCATGTCTACAAAGCACTTCGCCGCGCTTATAGTTATAGTATAGTATCTTATAGTATATATAGATATAGTATATATAGTAGCGGGCCAGAAATGTGGTTGGGAATGCGACGAGTCGATGCCGTTTTCAGCGTCTACTGAACCTTCTTATCGATAGTTAATATTCGATGCCCGAATGGTCAAAATTTACTCTGTACATCGATTATCTCTTGAACCCTCTAACTTACTGAGATGATTTTGTTTAGAAATGTAGCTTGAGTCTTGGACAACAGATTTGGCCTATAGTTGATTTTAAGCAATTGGTTCTTAGGTCATATACCAGAAGTAAAAAGAAAGTAACGTTTTTGTTAATTTTTGGGAGTGAACGAATGAAAGTAGAAATCAATCGATAATGACAAATTTAAAGACTGATCTTTGCTGAGCAATTTGTTTTTTTAATCACTCAGAATACTCACTTATTAAGGAAGTTCCAGGGATTTCTTCTTGCTGGCACGCATCTTATAATGAGGATCGCACTGGGCCGATGGATATTGCTGAGAGACCATTTAAAATTAACCTTGTTAGCCAGATATGACGCAGATAATGAATGAAGTTCACTGGAAACCAGTGGAAATCGCCACACAAAGTCTTCAGTGATCGCCAATGTGGACCTAACTGGTTTCACGATCGGTCTAGCAGTGATGTGATGTTTTATCATAGTTAGTGAACGACAAGTGAAGCATTATGTTGTCTCATTTCTTCTATAGTAGTTCTTTTAACATGTATCAGAATCTACTGTATGTTCTTCACCACAATCACGAATTGGTGACATCATCAGCAAGCTGCTTTCCAAACAACAACGTTTCACCCATTTTCTGTTCTTGAGTTTTTAGCTGCGTCTAATATAATTAAAGCTCCCTTGGTCTAGAGTATTTCTTAAGCCTTACTTCGTGAGGCTAATACTAGAACCGTCCATTTATCCATCGCCAGTCACTATGTTTATGCATTATTTTTTCTCTAGGACTCTTTTATCTTGATTGTCACCTGTTGAATTTTTATCACTTGGTTATCTAAACGCGTGTTTAATAGTTCTTCAAATTCTTGTTTTTATTGGTCTACTCCGATCTTTAGGTTATGCTTCTTTGGTTTCTTCGTGTTTTGTCGTTCGCTTGCTATTATCCAATTATGTTTATATCAACGTTTCATTTATATTTGAACATAGTTTCTGTTATAATTCTTCCTTGTATACGTTATGTTGCCTCTTGGTTCTTCGCGTCGCCTTAATTCTTCTTCTGTTTTAACGTTATTTTATTTCTTTATCTTGTCGTGTTCTTTCTTCTTGTTGTCGTTCTTTTATTTCTCGGCTTCGCGTTGTCTTCTTCCTTCTTGTTTATCAGCTTTATATCGTTTTATTTCTTCTTCTTTGCTTGTATACGAAGTAACAGATCAAACTCCGTCTCGTCCTCAACAGCAGCAGCCATCGAAGCTCAAGAAACAGCCTCACAACACGGAAACAGAAACTTTTCTTTTTGTGTAAAAAAAAAAATGCTACGTCTATGGTAAAATTGGAAATGGTTTTCTTGCTAATAATAAACAATTCAGAGAAATAGGTAATGTTTCCTGATATTTCTCTCTTCTCATTACAGTTGGCAACAACGCCAATCACTGACAACAAGACCATCGCCGGACTCATTTCGCACTTGAGTGGATACAGTTGGCGGCGCTATGGCGTGGCAGCCGCTTTCCAGACTTGTCCGCCTCGCTAGACACAGACGTGATTGGGTAAATCATTGTACTATTGGTTCCACAAACATATTTCTAGGCTTCATTGGACAATAGATTGGACAGACGACAATGTCGGCAGCGACGGGACCGACGTTTTTGTCAAATAAAATAAAAATAATAAACGATGTCGGTTATTTGATGTCCGTTTTAAAATAAAATACGCAAACACAGAAGCAAGACAAGAATGGGAAAAGGTAAACTGAAGCAAATGAGTGGAACTAATAGATATAGTACATGCCAAAAGTAATCAGATCAGATGTTATATAAGGTACGCCAAAGATGAACAACATACAGCGTCTCTTCTAAATGCGCGCATGCCGTGTCTGAAAATAAATCAGTCTGCCCGTGGGTTGCGTTTGCATAAGAGCTGTGAGTTTTTGTGAAACAAGGAATAAGCGCATTTATTAAAAAAAAAGTATGGCAACCATGGTTATAATATTTTTGAATGCCGTTTCCACGTCAAGAACGGTTGAACTATTATGGCAATTGCAAAAAGTGTAGGAATTGAAAAATATCGTAACATTTTCTATCATGACAATTCGCCAGCTCATCCTGTATCATAAGAGTTCTCTGGTAGTGCGAGAAGCAGTTGACTTTTAAGCATACGCTGATGATGATGATGACGAGTTCTGAAAGAACTGGTTCTAACAAAAGTTAGGTTGCCCTGAATATTATTCAGAAATGGTGTTAGCAGGAGCAGCTCTCTATAATATAAATCCCACTTTCCTTTGACGCAAAACTGTACCATATACCATGGAAGCAACATATCTAGGATTAGCATTGGATAAAACTAATTTGGAAATGACTGTCCTTGTGGACGTGAGTATGGATTTGTAGAAAATCTTGTGGAATGAAACCCCATCCATACCAAAGCAGAGACAACCCACGATTAATATCCTATATGCTCATGAAAATCTGCATCAAGAACAGTGAAAAACTACCAAACAAGAACCTGCTCTGGTCTAAATTCGCAGCTACTTTCGTTTAGAGCAGAATGAAACGATGGACTTCCTGGCTGGGAATACATCGGACTAGAACCTGCTTTCAGAACCGTCAGATTTATAGTCACTACCCCGATGATGAAATATGTTATGAACTTTTCGTACGTTCATACAGGCTTGATGATCTGGAGGAGTTAATTTGTCCATCGAAATCAAGAGCCAAACAACAGACCTCTACCGCGATGTCTAAAAGAATTGTGCATTGATTACGATCTCTTACTTATCCTAGAGACTTATTCAATGACCTTATTTTAGAAGACAGAAAAATTCCACAGGCATAGAAACAATACTTCTGGATTAATCCAGCGTCAAATTTATTTGTTAACGTTTCTCTGATCAAGCGGTCACGTTAAAATGAGGCATCAAAAAACCTGCACGCTACAAACTGAAACTTGGTTGGCGTCGTTTAATAAATGATAAGAAATACCGATAAAACAATGTTGTGATTTCCAAGCTTTGATATAGCAAAATTCGAGAGCAATAAATAAAATATTGTGCGAAGTTTTATTCAACTAACCAATTTGTCAAGTCGCGGGCATATTTTATCACATTATTCTTTACTTTTAAGTTTTCAGCTGACACGTTGACAATCTCATTTAAACTTCAATGTAACCTATTCCCATCTTTGGAACTATTAGAAACATCAAGAGCTGGTTTCGAGTCGTGTATTTTAAATAACATTCTAATGTTATGCTATTTTTTCTACATGCTTCCCTGCTTCCGCCAGAAAGAGAAAACGAAAAGAAATAATAATAAAGAAAAAAGGAAAATAAAATTGTTACTTATCGCATTTGTACAATATAAAAGTTCTCAGTGAGCGCAACTTAAATTCTTTTGTACTTTGAAAGTTGAAGTGCAGAATTTTAAACAGGCCTCTCTTTCTCTCGTTTTTTCCGAATGGGAAAAGTTGACTGACATGATCCTGCTATGCAACAGGAAAGTGAAGTTCGGTTGAGAATTTTACTATGCAAAATGCATATATACAGTCGTATATTTGTTAGAAAAGAATATTTTTAGATGGCAGTGTAAGAATCTAATGTGATTTTCTAGAGGATGAATGCTTCAAAGAATCATGATGACAATTTGCATATGTCATTTAAAATGAAGAACAAATATGTATATCTGTTACCCAAGAATAGGCAGCTACTGTGGCTGATTTCATTCATACAATTTTCAGCGGCGTGCGTTGTAAAAGTTTAGTAATAATTAATAAACATTTATGTGTTACTAAAAAATTAAAATGATAATTTTTTACTAAATATAGTAACCAATCAAATTACTTAATTATAAGTCATGTGTCAAATTTCATCCAATCACCTCTGGATTACAGCGATAATACCCTACATGTGGTGTTTTCAGTTTGGTGTTTTTTTTATTAAAAATTAATTAAAAGTCAAACTGACAACTGGTTTAAATTTGTCGCGAAGAAATGGTATTGCATCTAACGATGCAATTAATGATATTATATCTAATAATATAGTACCAAAAAATACAATCAAATCAAATAAATATGTATGGAAAATATTTCTCGAGTTTTGTGCGACCAGAGAATACGAACTGAATGCTGAAACGAGTTTGCATAATTTGGCTAATATATTGAAAGATTATGCCGTAAATATGAGAAAAGCTGACGGAACTGAATATAAAGAAGCAACTGTAAAAACAATTTGGAATACTACGAGTAGGCTACTCCAGGAAAAATACTTCAATGACTTCAAAATTGTATTCGACCCGTTTACCAGTGTGATATTCAAAAATGCGCGAGATGCAAGAAATGCAAAACGTAAAAGATTACAGCAGGACCCAAACAAACGAAAATGCAGTTCATCAAATTTGAGTTCAAGTGATTTGGCTAGAATCATTGGATTATGGGATGAATGTACACCAGAAAGTTTACAAAAATTTTTTTACCATATTGTAGCTGTTGAGTTAGCTTGGCGAGGTGTTGAACCAGCTGATTGCCTTATAGATTATTTCACGATTGAGAAAAATAATGATGGAACGCCAACCAACAGAATTGAATACAATCCAATATTCAGTAAAACATGCCAAGGAGGATCGAAAAGTTGTACAAATATATAGTAAGTGGCTTGTTCCAAATATTACAAACGAAAGTGCATGCCCTGTTTGATTATTCCGTAAATGATTGTCCAAAAGGGATAAAAATATTACTTCCAGTCGCCTATTCTTGAGACCAAATCGTTTCTGGAAATCCGAAAGTGACACATGGTTTGATAATATACCGGTAGGCAAGAACACAATTAATATGTGGACCAAAGCGCAAACTATTTTGGACACTAAGTGTAAAAAGATATCCAATCATTCGAACAGATCAATTGCAGTTAGCCATTTGCCAAATAAAGGAATTCCTGAACAGGAATTAATAAAAATAACAGGACATAGCAGCTCTAATTCAATTAAACCGTACTTGAATATTAACCAAGAACGCCATGGTGAAATAATCAACACCATGCGAGGAATTTCTTCAACAGTGGAAATTAACAATCCGTCAACTTCAGCAAACTCTTTTTCTAATTTAAAATTTACCAATTGTACTTTTCACAACTGTAGTTTTAAATAAAAATGAATATTTGTTTGATTAAAACTAATACATTTTGTATTGAAAATTATTAAACGTCAGATTGACAATCAAATTTTTGATATCTACAAAGTAAAAAATTATCTTATCGAATACTCCTCAGGCCTTGATAAATACTCAAAATTTTGTCATAGAGAATCCTTCCAGCGAGTTGCTCAAAGATAATAGCCCTTGGCTTGTCCTAAAGTTATTATAATGTGCTCAATTTCCTCCAAAACTTCTCCAAATAAACAATATTTCGCCTCTCTTGACGATATCTCCGTATTTCAAGGAAAAAATAAGGAAAACAGGTAGGTAAGTAAAAGAATGCCGTGAACTAAATGCTCATTTTTTTTTTTGGTGTTTTTTGATTATTTTTTTGCTTTCATATGAATGCAATTATTTTATATTATTATTACCTTAGTAGGACACCCTGTATATATTTATTTATTATATCCTCTTCCTATGTGTGTTTTCAATTAGTAGATCGATATTATTTTTTCCACAACATATAGATACTTATTACTTCGAATCCTACAACGACTACAAAGAGCCATAAAACTAAAGTTTTAAAAAATAAAATGTAATATTTCATCCAAATGTAACCGCAAGATTTTGTCATTTATTAAAAGATATAAAATTGTGGCGATAAAATTTTTATATATACGAAAAGCAATTACAGTAAAACGATACATATTAGAGGCGACAGATGTTATACAAAAGGAGGAACAAGAAGTCGATGTTCAAAAGTTTGTAGTTTCCATTTTAATATGTCATAATCTCGTATCCTTCTTACATATATTACACTCATCAACATTTATAGGTATTGCATCACCAAAAGAAACATTGTCAGCCTACTTTCAATTAATATTTACCTAAATAAAGCATAGAACAAATATAGCAATTTAGTTCAGAATTAAAAAATGCCATAAACTTAATCTGGAAAATTACAAAATTTTAAATTAGGTTACAAGTTAATTAGAATCCAACTCGTCCTCCTCTTTTTTATTCATTGCTAGATCTTTTTTCGACGTAGCACACAAGAAAAGCAACCCGAACCTTAAAAGAGGAAAAGCCATGGAAGATCTGAAACATATCTCAATTAAACAGCTACCAGAGATAAATAAGATCATTGACAACAAAAAATAAACATTTATTCCTTAACTACAAGATCATAAGCACCAAAAATTCAACGCTAATTTAATTAAATAATGTACCTGCACTTGAAGTTGTTTTTTTAATGTCTCTGTTTAAGTTAAACAGTTTAACCATTTTGGCACTTAGCCCCTTTGTTACTTTTGCTCCTCAATTAAAAATGAGTAACTTCCAAGATTACGTTTCAGAATTATCATTCCAAAAATCTTAGAGCATCACGTCGACACGCATCAATTTGATGAATAAATGTGTATTCATGTACACAAAGTTGGAAATAATATTAATCAAAACAAAGGAAGCAAACAACTACAATACATTTTGTCTAGCTGAAAGCATGTTTTAACATGACAAATTGTTACTTTTGCATTCATTTATTCATACTTCCATTTTCAGTTACAAAACGCACCTATATTTATATAAATATGTATTTTGTTTGTATGGAGGAAGTTAAAATAAACGCCAGACAATAGTGGAAAGGAAAGAGAAATACGTTTGAGGGTAAAAAGTTTTGATATGGTTATACATAAAAATATTTTGAGTTAAATCAGGTCATTACAATTTTTCGGTATAATGTGTTTTAATTTTTTTGGAAGAGAGCTTCTTCAGTAAGTGATGTTATCTTCCTGTTCTTCTAATAGCATTTTTGATAATGAGTTCGTAGATCCAAAAAAGTTGGTATCCTTTTCAATTGACGAGGCTCGAGCTACTAAAATTAAATCAAATCAACGGGAAAAATACTAATATTGTTACGTAAATGTTCATTTACTCTTTTAAATAAACTTTTGTCCCCGTTCAAAATAAACCTAACTTTCATTAAAGTACATCTCACCTAAACCTGACAGTTTTTTTAGATATTTTAATTTTTATAAAAATATGGACACAATTTGAATGAAAAAATGCACACCTATTCGTTTGTTCTCCATAAGCAAATCTGGGCGATTGCCTGGTAGTATGACTTACAATGGTAATAATATTGATGATCCGCAGGAACTTATGAATGAATTTGCGGAATTTTTCAACATATCATACGTTGCATCTCAGGCATTTGATATTGATCAGGGATTGTTTGATGTTGTGAGTGTGTTTCATTTACCGGATCGCGTGATTACTGAGACGGAGGTCTATGGAGCTTTGAGAAGGTTAAAAGCTAAATTTACATCGGGTCCTGATGGTATACCATCTTTTGTAATTAGGGATTGTGCCACTGTGTTTGCTAAACCATTGTGTATAATATTCAATGTTTCTTTGCGTTCGTGTAGTTTCCCCTCTGATTGGAAATCTTCTAGAGTAACGCCGGTTCATAAGAAGGGATATTTCAAATTATAGAGCAATTTCCATACAGTCGTGTTTTTCTAAAGTTTTTGAATTTGTGCTCTATGATATTATTATGAGCCATGTTAGGCGTCAGATTTCATCGGTACAACATGACTTTTTGCCTGGTCGTTCTACGTCAACTAATTTATTGGTTTTAACACAGTTTTTAACAGAGCGACTTGATAACGGGGGTCAGGTAGATGTAATCTACACTGATTTTTCTAAAGCCTTTGATAGACTTGATCATGGTATTCTACTGCGTAAACTGTGTCGTTATGGATTATCTTATAATTTACTGCTGCTTTTGAAGTCGTATCTGAAGGATAGATTTCAGTATGTAGAAAGTCGAGGATTTCGTTCCGCAAATTTTAAAGTGTCATCTGGTGTTCCCCAGGGCTCTGTCCTTGGACCATTGTTGTTCCTGTGTTTTATCGATGATATTTCTAGTGGCTTGACAAATAGTTCGTTATTATATGCTGACGACTTCAAAGTATATTCTGTCATTAATAGTACTGAAGATTGTTATCATCTTCAGGACGATTTAAATGTTGTATATGAGTGGTGTGTCCGTAATAATCTTTATCTGAATATTGATAAATGTTTTAGTGTTTCCTATACACGGAAAATAAACCCTGTCAAATTTTCATATTCTATAAATAATAGTCCATTAACAACTTGTGATGAGTTGAAAGATTTAGGTGTTTGGTTTGATGGTAAACTGAGCTTTACTAATCATTACAATAATATAGTTTCAGCATCCTATAGATCTCTGGGTTTTATTGTGCGCAATTCGAAAGAGTTTGTGATACTTCAAACACTCATTGTTCTTTTCAACGCATTTGTCAGATCTAAACTGGAATATGCATCTGTAGTATGGAATCCTATGTATGCCATACATACACTAATATTGAACGAATCCAGCGTCGTTTTGCCAAGTTGCTGTGGTTTCGAGTTGATGGGGTTTATCCATCCACTGGGTTTCCTCATGATATTCTGCTAAACCGTTTTAATCTAGTATCATTAAATACTCGGAGAGAATATTCCGCTCTAGTATTGCTTTTTAAAATTATTAATGGACTTCTTGAGTGTCCAGAGTTTTTTAGGCAGATTGCTTTTTGTGTCCCAAATCTACGTACACGTAATAACGGAATCGTATTTTACTTTCCGGCCCCGCGTACTAATTTGTTGTTGCGTTGCCCTTTATATTTTATGTGCCATACTTGTAAATCTGCGTCCGAGCAAATTGATATTTTTGATTCAACTTTGTCTTGTATAAAAAATATATTTCTCAGAATATAAATTTAGTGTTAGATATTAAGAATTTACTGTAATTTTTCCTGCCCTTTAATTGGATTATTTATCTGTCTGGGCAGTGTATCTTAAATAAATAAATAAGTTCTTTTTAAGCCAGTCTGAGCTGATAAATATACCCACTCATCACATGTTACGCCAAATATAAAAAAAAATCCCTATACTAAATACAGGGTAGGGTGTCCAATAATATAAGTTATATGAACGTAAAGTTTAATTCTAAATAACTTGTTTATTTCAAATGGAACACCCGGTATATGAGGTCAAAATTAGATGCACAAAGTAATTATCTGTCAAATATTATAATACTTTCCTATGGATAAATAAATTTTCCAAATTCAATTCAAAGTAGTCTCCGAAATATCTTAATGGACCGTCAGCATAGGACACCCTGTATATCACATAATATATGATATGGAGAGCTAAAAAGTCGTTTAAGGGTTAATATGTCATGCACATATGTATATCAAGAACAACAGAGGTCCTAGAATATTTTTTCTACGGTACTACGCAGGGTTAGTATGTTTCACGTAGTACACAACCCTTCGAACTAGATAACACCCCCACGTAAAAATTATTCGTAATTAATTACCGTTACTGATCATAAACTTAAAAAAACAACCACCACAAAATAAACCGTTATGTTACCCTCTAAAACACAATTCCAACGTTGCAATTACCAACCAACAGCAATGTGTATATAATTTCGTGTCGCAATTTTAATTTCGCCTTTGTTCAAATTGGAATAACAAGTACTGCTGTGTATATGCTTCTAGTTGCATATGTTCCGTGGAATTACCTAATTAGGAGAATATTAGCGAAAAAATAAGCACAGAAAACGCCTTTTCATTTCGGTTGAATCGTTTATTATTGTGTATGTGTGGATATGTTGGGGTTAAGGTATGGGGGAAAGGGGTTTTTTTCTAAACGAACTGCGAATTTTGTGTTTGTTTCTGCAAAACACACAGAAACTGAAAAAACGTGTTACTACTAACAAATACGTGACGAGAAATTTGAATGTTTCATTTAAACCGCTTATAAGAAAGCATAACATGGTGTTGTTTGTACTACACAGTGTGTTGCGAAATGCTATGGACCGGGTGGTCCATTTTCGGTACTTTTGCGGGGTATCTCCGTTATTTTTGTAGATAGAAAGTTGCGGTTTTCGCGACAGTCTGCTACTCTTTCGAACAACTAAAGATTCCGTTAACAAAATTTCCATAGCCCTTTAATTTGTTAAGATACAGGGCTAAATTGAAAATGTGAAAACTGTTTCTTATATACCTTTTCCCGTCAATTCCGCCTTCGAAATTAGAATATCGTGTCAGGTTAAAAAGTTATCGTACACTACTTTATTTTTTTAATTGAACACCCTGAATATACATATACAATGTGTTTCGAAAAAAGGTGGTCAAAATTTGTGAGCGAATTGGGGACGTGTTAAAGATGACTGCCTGAGGACGATTTTTTTGAAATATTTTCGAAACTAGTAAAGATGAATTAATCAAATGTAGCATATTTATTCACCTAGTTAAATGTCGTAAACTGACATGAAATTAAATAAAAAAGGATGACCATAGGCGGGTAAACGAGGGGGGACCATTGCCTTAATTATAACCTAACTTTTTTTCTTGTGACTTATTCATTTTGTGTCAAAAATGTGATAAAATAAAGATATCTACACAAAAAAGGCAAACTTCTTTTTTCTCGAAAAATATCCATCTAATAAGATTTCAATATTTAATACAAATGCAGCCAAAAAATTAATTTAATCAATTTATAGAAAAAAAAAAAAAACAAGAAGCAGACATAATGGAACATTAGTAAAGTTTAAAAGCTACTGAAACTTTTTTGGACCACCCTGTCTAAATGTATTTAAATTTCTCCCTAAAGATTTATCTTTTAATCAAAAAATTAGATCTTGAGCACTACAATAGGACTAAAATTAACTTAGTTATCCACAATTATCAAAATCGTGTTTTTGAAAATTATTTTTTTTTTATTTTTCTCTATACTTAATCTTAGTTTTGTATTGTTTTTTTCAAAATTGTTGAAATTTCTGTTTTTGAGAAATTCGAGTTTGAAAATTTTAGGACCAAACGTCCTTAGTACACAGCATTAATAAAATTTCAGAACACTTTTCGTTAGCAAACTGTATTTCAATAATTTTAATAATGCTGTTGACTAAGGACCAGTTTGGTCCTAAAATTTTCAAACTCGAATTTCTCGAAAACTTTAAGTTTTTCGAGAAAGAAGAAGTATGCTGAAACGAGTTTGCATAATTTGGCTAATATATTGAACGATTATGGGGTAAATATGAGAAAAGCTGACGGAACTGAATATAAAGAAGCAACTGTAAAAATAATTTGGAATACTACGAGTAGGCTACTCCAGGAAAAATACTTCAATGACTTCAAAATTGTATTCGACCCGTTTACCAGTGTGATATTCAAAAATGCGCGAGATGCAAGAAAGTCAAAACGTAAAAGATTACAGCAGGATCCAAACAAACGAAAATGCAGTTCATCAAATTTGAGTTCAAGTGAATCATTGGATTATGGGATGAATGTACACCAGAAGGTTTACAAATTTTTTTTTACCATATTGTAGCTGTTGAGTTAGCTTGGCGAGGTGGTGAACCAGCTGAGTGCCTTACAGATTATTTCACGATTGAGAAAAATAATGATGGAACGCCAACCAACAGAATTGAATACAATCCAATATTCAGTAAAACATGCCAAGGAGGATCGAAAAGTTGTAAAAATATTGCAAACGAAAGTGCATGCCCTGTTCGGTTATTCCATAAATTATTGTCCAAAAGGGGGAACAATATTATTTCCAGTCGCCTATTCTTGAGACCAAATCGTTTCTGGAAATCCGAAAGTGACACATGGTTTGACAATATACCTAGGCAAAACACAATTAATATGTGGACCAAATCATCCGCGCAAGCTATTTTTTTGGACACTAAGAGTAAAAAGATATCCAATCATTCGAACAGATCAACTGCAGTTAGCCGTTTGGCAAATAAAGGAATTCCTGAACAGCAATTAATAAAAATAACAGGACATAGCAGCTCTAATTCAATTAAACGGTACTTGAATATTAACTAAGAACGCCATGGTGAAATAATCAACACCATGCGAGGAATTTCTTCAACAGTGGAAATTAACAATCCGTCAGCTTCAGCAAACTCTTCTTCCAATTTAACATTTAGCAATTGGACTTTCCACAACTGTAGTTTTAAATAAAAATAAATAATATTTGTTTGATTAAACCTAATACATTTTGTACTGAAAATTATTAAACGTCAGATTTACAATCAAATTTTAATATCTACAAAGCAAAAAATTATCTTATCGAATACTCCTCGGGCCTTGATAAATACTCAAAATTTTGTCATAGAGAATCCTTCAAGCGAGTTGCTCAAGGATAATAGCCCTCGGCCTGCGGCCTTCGGCTATTATCAAGCAACACGGCATTCTCTATGACAAAATTATCTCGGTATTATCAAGACCCTATAGGGGTATACTACTGAAAATTTTTCGCCTACTAGATAGTTGCTGAATTGTCTTCTCTCACCTGAAGAACAACATCTGCTACTTCCGACTGTTCTAGCAACTAACTCTGAAGTATTTTATGCTTGAAACGTATCAGGACTAGAACTATACACCGGCTGTTATCATATTACTACAAAAAAAATGGACACAAGAAACCTTATCCATTTACTTGCACAATGAAGTCAAATATATAGGATAGTAAATTTGCATGTTTATCTGCGCCTACTTCCAAACTAAACTTCCTTTATACATGTGAGTTGTTGCAGTTTTTTCTCTGTTATTAGTTGGCACAGCTCTCCAGCAGGCACACAGTGGCATTCCCCGTAGAGGCGGGCATTTCTAGGCATAGGTACATTAATGAATGCTAAATTAAGTAAGTTAATATTGACTTTAAATGCAATTTAATAGTAATCAAGTACAAGTTACACGAAATATAGAGCTCGATACAAATATTATTACGGCACTTAAACTTCACACAACGCTGGCATTTAGATGCTAATTATACATAGTTTATATACTATATCAACAGTTCTCTGCGCATGCGCAACTATTCGGAGGGGCACGAGGCAAATGTTCGTCGTTTAGAAGCCTTCTCGGGTGCGAGAATTTCCAAAAACGGTATAGGTAAATCGGCTATATAGCATGGAGCAAATTTTGTAGTGATCCTGGTTTGCATAATTTAAATGACGGTCCAAGTCCCGAAGGCAAGTATGGGAAACCCCTTCGCATTTTACAAAGAGTAAAGCGATCGAACCGTTAGAGTGGATTAGTGACATTTTTCCATTGACAGGTGACATAAATTGGCCAACACATGTCAAATCTCAAGTGTATGTCAATAATTGGTGCAATAACAAAAATCTGCTAAAAATTTTTTTCTATAAGCTGCCACTGTATACCAAGACTGATCTACAATTCCTGCTGTTTGTCGTTTTGGAAACGTTGTACCATGTATCAGCAGTTATCTCTGGCCAAATAAATAATACTTACGCTATCGGAATGGTTGACGGGACATTTATAATTTAATATATATTTTGGAAAATAAATCTTCCACTGTATGCAGGGAATAACATGTGCATGCTGGTGTAATATGGCTGCAACTGGGGATGGCCGCAAGATATACGTATTATATATGTACTATGGCACATATGGCCCTATACATAATCTGTTGGTTGTCGGTAAAATTGAAAATTAAGATTTGTGTCGTAAGTTTTGATTGCTTTAAGACAAAATTTTTAAACTAGTTTTTTGTCAAAAAAAGAAAAACCGTTAATAGTTTTTAGTTTGGTGGTTCAGTTTGGTCTGAGGCGGATATACTTTTTACTGACATTTCCGAGGAAGAGATCATTTTAGCGGTGAAAAAGTTGAAAAATAAACTTGCATCACGGTACTCTCTAGACCATTGTGTCATACGTTCAATTTATCGGCTAAAACAAAAACATTTCCAAGAATGTGGAAGTCTGCCAAAGTCTGTCCCATAGTTAAGAACGGCGAAATAGATAAATAACATCGCAAATTACAGACAGATTTCTATCATGAATAATTTTACTAAATTGTTTGAGGCCGTGCTTTTTAACAGAATTTATATGTCTGTGCGTCGTCGTATTTCATTGTGTCAACATGGATTTATGTTAGGTCGATCAACTCTAACAAACTTAGCAGTGCTTAGCCAGAACCTGTCTGAGGTCCTGGATCGAGCTGGACAAGTAGATGTGATTTACACGGACCTTAGCAAGGCCTTTGATCGGGTTAGCCATTCTATAGTGCTAAACAAATTAACAAACTTCTGATGCTATTCTTTTTCTGCAATCCTACTTAATCAATAGAACCCAATTTGTTTCTTTATAATGGCTTCAGTTCACGAACATATATGGCAAAATCTGGTGTACCGCAGGGCTCCAATCTGGCTCCAATGTTATTCCTACTATATATAAATGACCTAGCACACAGCTTAACTTGTGATAAATTATTGTTTGCGGACGACCTTAAGATATATCGAGATGTGTCAAATGTTTCTCAGTGTGAAGAGCTTCAGAGCGATTTGCACATGATTGAGCAGTGGTGCTTTGATAATGAGCTCAGCCTCAATGTGGACAAGTGTAGCGTAGTGTCTTATACAAGAAAACTACGACCTTTAATACACAGTTATAAAATTAATAATTGTGAGGCGTATCGTAGAGAATCCGTAAAAGATCTCGGCGTGATCTTTGACTCTCAACTTTCCTTTGTTCATCACATTGATGCCAAGGCAGCAGAAGCAGCTAAGGCTTACGGTTTTTTAATTAGGAATAGTAGACATTTCTCTGATACAAGCTGCCTCAAGATCTTGTATTTTTCTTTTGTTAGGTCCAAGTTGGAGTATTGTTCATTGATTTGGAATCCAATGTATAAATGCCACAGGCAGACAATTGAGCGGGTTCAGCGACCTTTCGTCAAATACCTCGTTTACAGAGTGGACGGAATTTATCCAGTTCGTGGGATCAGTTATAGTTGTTTAACATCCCGTTTCTTGATGGATAGTTTATATGTACGGAGGCTTCGTTGTGCGATAGCAGTGCTATATGGGATGATTCACGATAAATTACAAAGAAGGTTCAAGAAATCAAAAAAGAAAAAATTATAATGACAAATTTGAAAAATCATAATGAAAATAAAAATAGATTCAAAATCAATCTTGTGCTTATTGAGTAATATGTCGACACCAAATTAATATGGCATATTCCAGCTTAAAGCGAAACCATCTACAATTGCGAACAATCAGAATCAAACACAACCCCTAAATCAGTCACAGAAGAACACCTCCAATATTGTATTGAAACTCAATAACCGCCGCTTTCTTTGTGTACGAAACGCATTTGCATTCCTGCAGTACAGTATATATATACAGTATATAATCTTAACGTCATCGATGAAAAGCAATGTGTACCTTAAATCCTTGAGGAACACCTGATGTAACAAAAAAAAAAAGAAAAGGTGAAACAAATAATTCTTTTCTGTTGCCTTGCGACAAATCAAAAGCACCACTTCCTCAGGACGACTCCGTGATCTATTCTGTCGGAAATCCGTATAGACTGCATCGACCACAAAGCTATGCTGGATAACAAGAATTTGAGTAACTTAGAAAATTCTGATAGAATGGACACAGGGCGGTAGTTTATTACATTGGCATGATTATCGGACATAAAAATAGGTACGACTTTCGATATCAGCATCATGCGCGATCGTTTCCTACCTGGTTTACATCTGATATAATTTCTAATATTAAACGAAAAGAAAAATGTTTAAGGAAGTTTAAGAAAACACAGGATCATGGTTATTACATCGAATACGCTAGGTTGAGAAAATTAATTAAGACTGATATTAAGTATTCATATAAAACGTATATTTCAACTATTCAAAATGATTTGCAATCTGATCCAAAAAAATTCTGGCCTTTTGTTAATCAACGCAATAAATCGTCGAATTCCTAATGTGATGAAATACGGTGAGGTTACGTGCGGCAATTTTGGCTGGTTTTAGTGTCTCTTTGGTTAATAATTTTATAGACATCGAATGCATAACGAGGGATGATATTTTTGACAGTCGCGGAAAGATTAAGGCTGGGCCAACAGCTAGTACCATCATTTATTGGTAGGGATTGTATTGGTGCCTTGGCGGAGCCACTGGAGATAATTTTTAATTTAATTTTAAGTTCGCAAAAGGACCCTGTGTTTTGGAAACAAGCAAAAGTTGTACCAGTATTTAAAGCTGGTGACAATTTTCCTAAAATTTTTGAGTCAATAATATACAGACGTATTTATAATTGTGTGTGTAACGAGATTTCTATAGATCAACATGGTTTCATGAATCATAGGTCGAGTGTCACAAATCTTGCTCATATGACACAGGAAATATCTCAAACTTTAGACTTTGGTGGACAAATTGATGTTATATACACAGATTTCTCGAAGGCGTTCGACAGAATGGATCATGGTGTGTTGATGCAAAAGTTAAACCAGTTTGGGTTTTCGAAAAAGCTAATTTTACTTATTTTATCCTACTTGAGTGACATATGTCAATTTGTATATTTTAAATATAAATCTAATACATATTTTACGATTTCCGGGGTTCCGCAGGGCTCTAATTTGGGTCCTTTATTATTCATCCTTTTTATTAATGATCTGGTTTCGGATGTTGGGACAAGCAGTCTCTTATTTGCTGACGACCTTAAAATTTTTCACTCAATAAATTCTTTGGCAGATTGTTATGCATTGCAAAATAATATTGCCAGGTTGAGTGACTGGTGTGAGAGAAATAAGCTTGCATTGAACATAGCAAAGTGTAAGTCTGTTTCATATTCGAGAAAAAGGGACAGTACTGGATTTTCTTATGAGATCAATGGTGTTCCGCTATCTTCGTTGGAGACCATCAAGGACCTTGGTATTGTGTTCGATTCACAGTTTTGTTAATCACGTTCGTGGGAAAGTTGAGGAGGCCGGTCGCATGTACGGATTTTTGGTTCGGAACTGTAAGGTATTCACGGACATAACTACACTTACGGCTCTTTATTGTGCATATGTACGATCGAAATTGGAGTATGGGTACATAATTTGGAGTCCATTTTACTCGGTTCATAAACAGGCAGTGAGGGTCCAAAGGAGATTCCTAAAGTATCTGGTTTGAAGACAGGATGGTGTTTACCCCGTTCGGGGATATGATCATAGTCGTTCTTGGCTTTCTTATATAACCTTCTTCACGACAAGATAGATAGTCATTTGATTTCGAAATTAAATTTCAATGTTTTGTGGTAGACAGAATTATTTATTTAAATGTGTGCGTGCTAGGACTAACGCTTTCTTAGGTTCACCTATTTATATGATGACCAGCAACTTTAATAAAATATGTCACTGTTGCGACATGTTTTTTGATAATTTTGTTAGAATAAAGTTGGTTTTTGATGAATTTTTCGATCAATAATTTTAAGATATACTCGTATTTCTTTTTTGTATTGTATTGTAAATAAAATAGGCCTCAGTTTCAGCGATTACTTCATCATTTCTTTCACGCAAGCATTCTGAGCATTTTGAGAAATCCCTCGCGGACTCGAACTGTTTTCGTTGGAGATTAGAGTGAATAAGAGCTATCACGTTTTTAATTTATTATTTATTTATCGAGAAAAATATCGGTAAAAATTTCCCTGTAACAAATAATATTCACACAATTATCTATACGGTTGATTTGACGTTTAAAATTTAATCTTTTTACAAAAGCATCTATCTATCCATGTTTGAAATTTATATTTTTATATATATAGTCAAGTTTTTCATTGTATATTGTATAACTGAAAACATGGTTTTGTACTTTTTTCGCGTTTATGATTTTACTGCTTTTATATATGTAGGTAGCTATTGAAAATTAATTTTGATTTATTTTAAAAATAAATAAATGTATAATAGAAATTAATATTTGCATATTTTCAATCAATTCCACTCGAAGAATGCCAGTATTTCTATTTTTAAAATCTACTTCATGTAAGTTTTTCTGTAAAATTAATAAATAAATTAACTACGAGGCATGTTTTTTAAGTAAGTACCGTTTTGGAATTAAAAAAAGACGTGCAAAGATATCGCAATAATTTTATTTTTACATGAAAGCCGCCTGACGCTGCATTGATTGTCTCATTACGAGGCAGAAACTCCACTAGCAATACTCCTTTTCTGTCCCAAAAAACTGTGCACATGATTTTCCGGGCAGAAATTGTTTGCTTAAACTTCACTCTTTTGGGTGATGATGAATGTCGCCATTCCATGGATTGTTGTTTCGATTCTGGTGTGACGTAGGCCACCCATGTTTCGTCACCAGTAACAATTTGGTCTAAAAAATCTTCACCTTTTTTGTGGTACAGCTCAAGGAAAGTCAATACACTGCCTAAACGTTGGGTTTTGTGCAAATCCGTCAACATTTTTGGAACAAACAAGTCAGGCGGCATAATTTTATGAGGAGGGTATTCAAAAACTGGTGCCACGTTATGACAAGTGCCTCAATATTCACGGAAATTATGTAGAAAAGTAAATTAAGGTACAGGCTTTCATGTAAAAATAAAATTATTGCGATATCTTTGCACGTCTTTTTTTAATTCCAAAACGGTACTTACTTAAAAAACATGCCTCGTATATTCGGTCATTGTCTGTGTGTCTGTCTCTATCCACGATAACTCAAAAACCACTTTGAATTTGGTACAAAAATACTACAGGATATGTCTAGGTCCTGATTACGTTTTAGGAATCATCGAGCGTAGGCAAGAGGTTTAAAAAAGGGTTCAAAAATTTAAAAGAATCATATTTGTTAAACTTATCCGAAATATTGCATAATTTTTCATTGGTTTAACAGAATCTAAATTATTAATATATTACCCATAAAAAAATTAGATCACATTGGCGTTCGAGAAGCGTGTAAAAAGGGGTGAAAAAATAATGATCTTTGAGTGTTACAATCATTATTATTGCTATGGCAAACACCGTTATGAAGAAGTGTGCAGACTTTTTCATGAGTTGCATCATAACTGGCCACAAATTCAAAAAGGGTATGCATCTAAATTATGTCAGAAATTTTACGAATCTGGAGTGTCAGAAACAAACTAAAAACGGGAGACTTTAAATGTGCACAAATAACAACGCAGAACATTTTCAACATTATTTGTTGGACTAGCAGTTTTGAATATTAGGTAGTTGGATTCGATATTCTTTTTACCAATTGTTTTTTGAATTAAAGTTTTGTTTGTCCATATATTGACATTTTATTTTTCAATTGACAGCTACAATGTTTTCCATGCAAGTCTTATACAAATTTAATTTTAATGAACTGTAAACGAAGAACACGATTGTTTTATAACATTTTTTTCTCAATTATTTTCTAATGTAACCCTATAAAATTTTTATATCGTCGTATCCAGAAATACATGGTCTACCTAAAAATGAAAAGAAAAATATACCATGTCATTTAAAAAAATAAATAAAGTTGGTTGCCTTAGCAACAAAGCTGTTGACGCTATAAAAAATTGAACATTGTGCCAAAAATTACATCAAATAACTTTTCTTTAAAATTTTTTTCAAAATAACGATTATTTTCGGAAATATACAGGGGTTTCCACACTTTATACTCACTCTGTATAATTAATGATACTCTACCAACCACAACTAAACTTATTCAAAAACCAGAATGGCCATACCCTTCAACAGATTAGGATGCAAGTAAATTTGAGAGTAGGAAATTTTTTTGCACACTTTTGTTTAGAGGTAAATTCCTGCAAAACCGTTCACTTTAGACGCATAAAAAGTTATTACTTTTTTAAGCAAAAATGAACAGGGAATTAAATAAAATTAAAATGATATATTTATTCCAGTGGCGTAAAATATAGGGCGATAAAAAGTGTCACTAACCTTAAAGGAGTTTTTAAATTATGGAAAATTTTCGGTTTTAAATTTGAACATTTGACACCCTGTATCTAGACAACTAAGCTCTTTAATGTCCCTATATCAAAATACGTGAATTAGCGAGAGCTTTCTGTGGTAGAGAGTTGTCGGTCGGTTATAGAAACACCCTGTATAATATTTAGGTCGGCCATACATCTATGCAGATTAGCAGCAAATTGACCAGTATTACTACTAAAGAAGTCTAGTTCTCTTTGAACGTTAAACTTGTTAGTCAATGTGTGTTCTTTGATGTGGAATATTAAATATATTTCTGAGGCGAGAGTTGTATTGGGGATATGGATCTGATTCAATAGTTGGGGACTCGATAAAATAATTTATTATTTTAAAGATAAACATTTGACACACGCATATCCTACGCTGAGATAGTGATTGGAATTCATATAAAGGGATATTCACGCCATACGATACGGAATAGTGTGGGTAAACTATTTAATTTCCTAAAAGTTTTATTCAAGGGTTCGATAAAAATGATTTATGGCTACATTTTAAAAATATTGTGAATCTATACAGGGTGTCCCAAATATAAGAAATGAAGCATAGTTGTTTTTTTTAAACGGAATGCCCTGTATATGAATATATTTTTAGATTCCCCGTTCAAAATAAACCTAACTTTCATTAAAGTACATCTCACCTAAACCTGACAGTTTTTTAAATATTTCAATGAAAAAATTCATGCCTAAGAGTTGGGAATTTTTCATAAAACAGTTTTATATCTGTGAGATTTAATTTAATTAAATCAATCAAAAATGCGAACCTATGCCAAAGGAGAAAGAAATGATTTTTATTCTGGGAGAATGGTCCAAAAACGCTTTACTGGCATCGCGAGTTTACGCTCAAAGGTTCCCTGCGCAAAATCATCCCAAAAAAACGGTATTCGAGAGACTGTTAAGGCACTTTAACGAAAGATACCACCCAAACACAGTGCAACTGCATCAAGAACTTTTCAATATTGATTTTAAATCGTGTTGAATTTTGTACATGGGCAGGAACAAACTCATCGAAAATAAAAACTTTTTTAATAGGAAGGAGATGAAGAAGCAAATAAACGAAGCGTTACACCAGGTTAAAGTTGTTGAAGGATTTAAGAAAAGGATTCAAATGTGCCTAGAGTCCAATCATTTTAAACACTTATTATAAAATTTATCAGTATTTATATATTATAAAAGAAATCCCTTGCGGGATTTCCCAGTCGTCTTGTGGTAGTTTTATCTATGAAAAAAGTCATTGAGGGTTGTAAAAAAAAAT
This sequence comes from Apoderus coryli, assembly GCA_911728435.2. Classification (NCBI taxonomy): domain Eukaryota; kingdom Metazoa; phylum Arthropoda; class Insecta; order Coleoptera; family Attelabidae; genus Apoderus; species Apoderus coryli. The sequence continues at coordinate 5,433,447 of OU452199.1, read as the reverse complement.
TAAAGAACTAAAAATATTGAAAATAAATAGAAACATGTTTGAGTTGCCCCTTAGATCACCTCTAGGAGCTTATAGTTTAACTTTCGAAGAAATCTTGAATTGAAATCAAAAAATTACTGAAAATATTACTTTTATGCAGAAATTAAACAAAACAAGATAGGGAAAGCGGCGGCGTCATTTTTGTTATTCAAAAAGCAGATTAATTAATTAAACCCTACCGAACCGAACCAGACCAATCCGAACAGACCCAACCCAACCGAACGGAACCCAAACCAACGCAAACCAAACCATTTAATAATAACAGTAATGGTAGGTATGTAATCTTTGGCTACCAAACGAACCCAACCGACCGAACGCAATCCAACCGAACCCAACCCAACTGAACCAAACCAAACCAAATCATTTAATAATATCAGTAATGGTAAGTATGTATTCTTTGACTACCAAACGAACCTAACCGTAATTCCAATATTGTCCCAATATGCAGTCCTATCCAGTACACCCTGGCAGGGATAGTATTATACCTAGCAACAAAAAGCACATATTGCAGGGTGCGGCATCATAACTTCCTTTTTTGAAATGCGCGCTATTTAGACTGTAAAGATCGAAGTGGGGGGAAACTGCTCTTATTCGGTAGGCGTGCATCTAAAGTTTTGTTCCCCGCATTCGGTCAGTCGCCACGATGCGTTGGAACCGTGAACAACGTGCATTTGCCGTGGAGGCGTACTTTTCGAATGGACGTTCTTTGATCGCAACTCAGCGTGCCTTCGAAATTGATTCGACATAGCCCCGGCAGGGCCTGTGCCAGATCGGAAACCAATCCTTACATTAGAACACCTGAAAACATTGAATATGTGAGAGCCTCAATATTGTGATCTCCACGGCATTCTGCCCACAAACATGCATCTGCTGTAAGACTTTCCGATCGTTCAGTGGGGCGAATTCTTCACGAAGATCTTCATTACCATCCATACAAATTGACGATTGTTCAAGAACTCTCCGAGCGTGACTTCAATTCTCGGAGGAAGGCATGTGAGGCATTTCTCGAAAACGTTCCTGGGCTGACACCAACCCCCGCGAAAGCCCCTGTACTCACCTAAGGTCACAGTGTGGTGTGCAATTTCTTCGGCTGGGGTAGTAGGTCCCTGGTTTCTTGAAGAAAATGAGTAAACACTGACAGTGAATTCTAACCGATATGTAAACATGTTGAATAATTTTGTTTTACCTCGAGTTAACCAATTGGATTCAGGGGTCGTTTGGTTTCAACAAGACGGCGCAACAGCTCACATTTCAAGGGTATCACTGGCTGTTTTAAAGGAACACTTTCCCACTTTGATTTGGAGTGGCCAGCTCGTTCCGCGATTTGACCCCTTGCGATTTTTTTTATGGAGATTTTTGAAATCCCGTTGTATGTCAATCGTCCAAGAAACCTAAAATATCTGAAAGCCAACATCCGGTCCGAAATGGTCAACATACCTGCTGCCATGCTGGAAAGGGTTATGACAAATGCCACAAATCGGCTTATTCAGTGTATCGACAATGTGCAGGGCGTCACCTACCTGACATGTTTTTAAAACTGTTTGAAACAAAACTTTACATATGTACCTAGATTATTTAAAAAAATAATAAAAACTTCTAATCCATAAAATGGGCTTTATTGCGTTTTGAAATAAGGAAGTTATGCTGCCGCACCCTGTATTATAATAATACATTTTCACCCAATCCCGGTACTGCTTTATAAAAAATAATCTTAGCTTATAGTTGAACAACTCTGGACCGTTTTATGGCTTGAGAGAATTTATATTACTCTCGACTATAATATTAAACTTCCTCTGTAATAAGAGGTAAAATATTCTTTATTAAGAAGTTGACCAAAGCCAATTTTCTCTTTGTCATTTAGAATTTAATACAACCAGAGCAATTCTCTAGGATAAAAGCGGAATATTGGCTGACACACATTATAGAAACGAGCTTAGCGCTCCATATTATCAAATATTATGATTACAATATATGCCACAATCTACAGTGTTACACATGCAGTTACACAGATGCTGTTCAGGTCACGTTTTATTATTATTACCATCATGTATTTTAATTAAATTTTCTTCAATTATTGTGGTTAAATTTGAGAAATAAAAATACATGATGGAGACCAGTTGGGTTGTTCAATGCCATGTGCATTTTGAATATTTTAAAGTGATTTTAGTGTTACAATAAATCACTGGAAAAATAGAGAGATATGGTAGTCCCAAAAAATAACGTCCGCCGCTATTAACGTTAACGTTAATTTAACACCAACGATTTTCAAATAGAGAGATGTGGATTTATTATTTAAATTAAGTATTTATCAGATTATAACAACATTAATTAATAAGCAGCATGTACAGGATGCAAAAAAAAACATTAAAGGACAGAAAAGTAATATTGTCAGTATTTTTTTAGATTTCAATTCAAGATTTTTGAGAGGTGAAACTATAAGCTCATAGAGGTTATATACGAGGTAACTCAAAAATGTTTCTATTTATTTCTCAAGACTTTTAGACACGGCAGGACCTAATAAATAGAAAAAATTTTAATTTTTTTAGTTTGTTAGAATGGTCTCATACATTTTTATATACGCGGTGAGTCAAAAAGTTATTTATTTATTTTGTTAATGTTAATAGGGCTTTCCATTTAAAAAAACGTAAGGTTGGTTCACCCTGATGAGATGAGCCATCCTGTACAAATAACAATAATTTTAAAATACGTACTTTATGACTGCCTACAGACTGGCTGCTTAGTTTTGCGTGAAATTTTTAGTCTTTGAGGTAATATCGAACTTCGACACACTGTATATAACGCAGTTTTTATTTGATTTTTTTTTATTACTGATGTCTACGTTCCGCAGCACTACACGAGGCGCCACTGTATTATTCCCATATTACTAAAACCACCGTAACTAAAATCCAAATCGTAAAAAGCTTGCAATAAAACTTTAGCAACAAACATACATATAAAAATAAGTCATATAAAACATATGGTACATAATAATACATACATTATGTAATAGTGAAGTTTAAAATATTATATGACTTACTACTAAGTTGTAGACATATTATATTATACGCGTTCGCTCATACATAGTTTAGCCAGTTGTCATAAAATATAGGTTTACATTTTAGGAGTGGCAAAATGCTTACCTTCCGCCAACAAGAAGTGAATCACCGTCTCTCAGCACCAACCGGAAATAGTCTGTGTGTGTGTCGTTGCCACTAAAGCGGTGCACGTCGTCTTCCGCTCCTACGGACAAACAATAAATAATTTTATATAATAATATGTCATAAATAAATAATAATGTTTTGTCATAAACAAGTTTATGACATTGTTACAATGTTTAGCAGCAGACATAGATACAAATTGCGGTAACGTATATACATTATTTGTTGAATGAATTGCGTCCTTAATATAAGGTTTTCCAATAGGGATGATATGATTTTGAAGCGACGTTGCGGCTATTTGTAATATGTCATGATCTGTCATTTGTTTGTCATTGTATTCAGTAGTGTTTACAATATCATCATGGAGAGATATACGCAAGAACAACGTTTACAAATTATTCAGTTTTATTATCAAGATAATCGTTCTCCAATTGCAACTTTTCGTACGCTTTTGTAATTTTATGGTCATAATAATAATAATAATAACACTTTATTTGCCCAACAGGTGTACACCCAATTACAAGACAAATCTTACATAATTCTTACATAATTACATCACTAATAAGATGATACAACATGCTCTTAAATTTACTCAAATTCACACCAAAATAGTCAATGCTCATGTGAAAGTTATGAAAATTACACAAGCTCTAGGCTCTCCACACAGGTGCCCTGCCTTCATAGTTAGAATGTATTAGGGGATCTCTAAACAAATACGAGCTTCTCGCACTATATTGAGGGACATCAAAGTTGATCTGTTCCAACAAATAAGGGCAATCTATCAGGCCGTTAATAAGTTTAAAAAGAAAAAGTTGATATGCCATGACTCTACGAGATTCTAATGATGCGAAATGAAATCTGCTTAGTAGTAGGGTGTGATCAACGCCTCGCTCAGGGAAGTGACCATCAATTTTAAAAGCCAAATATTTTAAAAATTTGCGTTGAACACACTCCAGTTTATTGATGTGGACCTGATAGATCGGAGACCATATAACTGACGCGTATTCTAACCTGGATCTTACCAGCGCGTCATATAAGGTAATAAGGCAATCCAAGTTAACAAATCCACTAGTGGATCTAAAAATAAACCCGAGTGTGCGAAGAGAGCTTTATGTTATGTTGTGTAGTATGTGTTGATTAAATGCGGTTTCAGAATCAATCGTCACACCAAGGTCTCTGTGAACGGTGCATTTGTCCAGAATCGTATTATCTATATAATATTGAAATACTATAGGTTCACGTTTTCTTGTTAATATCATATGTCTACATTTACTAGAATTTAGAGGCAACTTATTATGCAAGCACCAGTCTTCCATCATTAGAATGTCCGACTGAAGCTGCAAACAATCATTGTAATTTCGAATTGTGGAAAAGATCTTCAGATCGTCCGCAAAGAGTAAAGAGGAGCTCGACATATTCTCCAAAATGTCGTTTATATAGATGGCAAATAACAAGGGTGCGAGATTACTGCCCTGTGGCGCACCACTAGTTGCGATTATTTCATTCGACCTGTACCCATTATATTCGAGGAATTGCTTACGATCACAAAGATAAGAATCGAAAAACGAAATCAATGCATTCTCAAAACCAATATCACTCAATTCCTGTCTAACGATACCATGATCCAGCCTATCGAATGCCTTAGAGAAATCCGTAAAGACAACGTCGACCTGGAGGCGCTGTCCCATAGCTGGATATACTTGTTGCATAAACTGAGCCAAGTTGGTCACAGTAGATCGCTTTTGATAGAAACCGTGCTGTTCTGTGATTATAAGGTGTTTTACTTGATTAAAAATTTTTTTGTGCAGTATAGTCTCGAACACCTTGGAAAAGTTCGGTAGTATGGAAACGGGGCGATAATTTGTGATTTTGTTAGCATCACCGGACTTATGAATAGGACATATTTTGGCCACTTTCCAGCAATCTGGAAATGTTTTTGATTGAATGGACTTATTTAATAGAATTTGCAATGGTCTAGCGAAAAAATAGGCACAGTCCCTAATAATGAATGCGGGAATTCCGTCGCAACCAGAAGTCATTTTAGGTTTAATAGCTCTCAGTGCATCGTAGACATCGTCAAAATCAAGATAACCTATTGAGATTTGATCATTTGATAGATACTCACTGTAACCAATTCGCTGCGACTCAACAAAAACGCTTTGAAAAAATTTAGAAAAAGCCTCAACAACGTCCTCAGGATTATATAACCCTCCTCATCCAACATTGAAGCCGGGATGCGTGATCTGCGCCGCTTGTCTTGTATAAATTTCCAATCGTCCAAGTGTGCTCGCTATTCGTCGAATTCTTAAAAATTTTGAGCGTACATTGTCTTTACATAATGTTCAAGTGCCAAAAACACAAAGAACCGCCAGAAGTAATGCAAATATTGCTGCCGTTCAGGCAAATGTTGCTGAAGACCGCAATTTGTCGATTCCAAGACGTTCTCAACAGTTGGGACTGTCTCAAAGCACAACCTGGCGGATTTTGAGAAAGGATTTGGGTTTGCATCCGTATAAAATTGTTCTGACTCAAGAAGTAAAGCCATTGGCCCCCGTAAACGTCGTGAATTTCCTGATTTTGCCTTGGAACAACTTGAAAACGATAACGAATTTTTTAAGAAAATCATCTTGTCCGATGAAGCACACTTCCATCTGAGTGGTGCGGTACATAAACAAAACTGTCGATTCTGGTGCGAAGAAAATCCATAAATTATTCATGAAACACCATTACATTCACTTAAATTGACGGTTTGGTGTGGTTTTTGGTCTGGTGGAATCATCGGTCCGTACTTCTTTCGAAATGATGCTGGTAACACCGTTACTGTAAATGGAGAGCGGTATAGATCGATGATAACCAACTTTTTATACCCATTTTGGCAGAAGTTGATCTTGACAACATTTGGTTCCAGCAAGACGGGGCTACGTGCCACACAGCCAATGCAACATTTTAATTATTGCGAGAAAAGTTTGGAGATTCGATTAACACCATTAGACTATTTCTTGTGGGGTTATTTGAAGTCATTGGTCTTTCGAAATAAACCAGACTCTCTTCAAGCTTTACAAGTCAATATTGAACGTGCCATTCATGACAACGACTTGATTTTACTTCCATATTCTGCAGATGTTATTCTCACAATATTTATATTTTTTATAATAACTTGCCGTGTGATTTGAGGTTTCTGAAGTCACCCGCCTTCAAATGCTCTTATAAACGACTTTTGCTGGGTGCCTAGCATATTGAGTGATATATATTAGGTGCCATTGCCTTTCATTTGCTTACCTATCGATCAGATTACCATTTGAATTATTTGCATTAATAGTTTTTTTTTCTCATAGAGCGTTAAAAACTTTCTACATATAAATAAGTTATGGGACATGGATTAAAAATCAGTTTATCTGCCTCCATGTCCTTTTTGCAATGCTTTATACTTGTTTTTTTTTTTGTTTTGCTTTATACTGTAATTGTATAATTATGTATTGTGTTGCAAATAAATAGATTATTATTATTATTTAGTGGAAAAAGTGCTCGAAAATTGGGTCATCGAATTCGTTTCTGCAGAAGAAGTCGTGGGGGCCATTTTAATGACGTTTTATTTAGAACTTAATTGTATCGATTGTAGTTCACATTCAATAAAAAAAATTTGGATTTCCTTAACAATAAGTGTGTTTTTTTTTAAAGAAATCATATCACTCTTATTGGAAAACCCCTTATAAACTATGAGATGGAATGAATTGTCACTTGCACTGTCCTATATTTGTAAGTTTTGTTTGTTTTTATTGTGATCAATTATTTATTTAAAAATTCATAATTTGGTAAATGACTGAACAACAGCCCTGAAGAAGTTTATGTAGAATAAGTGAAACGTTGGCCAAAACGACTTTTTATTAATATCTAAAAGACCCTTTTGCCGAGTTTGTTGTAACTTAGCAGGATTGTTCATTGTGATCATCAGACGCTAAGTTAGCACTACAGGTGCATTCTAACCATTAATATTGGCAAAAAATGTTTTTTAAATAATTTGATATTTGTCTCAGATTAGGAACTTCAAAACACAACTTTTTTGCCTCTTATTTTTTTTTTGTATCCTGCTTTGTTTTAGAGAAAAAAAAATAAAAACCATTTTAATGCATGTCGAGAATTTTTTTAAAATAAAATCAAGTTAGCTTTGGTTGTTGAACAATATTTATTTATGAACCATCTTTTAAAGTGTCTATTAGTCTATTTTGTTCAAGTCAGGCGACCTAGGTGGCCACATTTGTGGTCTGTCTCGGCTTATCCAACCATTCTAATATTCAGGGGCCAATACGCTAAAGTGGGCTGGAGCACCATCATGCATGAACCAATGTTGTTACGGTAACCGGAGAGGAACATCTTCAAGAAGTTTTGTTGGAAAAAACTGTTTCTTGAAAAGCAGAACAATTAGGACGCATGTTTATATGAACTTTTTTACATTAAGTAACACCCTGTGTATAAAAATACTTTGGGGAGCAGATGCCCCTCTTCGTTATGGATAACATAAACTCATAAATTATGATACACAGATATCTGAGCAAAAACTTCATATATGTATGTATATTTCCTCAAACTTTATTTTAACATACCCATACACATATTTGAGTCAAACTTTTCCTCAAAAACAATATATCTTTCCCCGTGTGGCACTCTTGACAATACAATATTTCTCACAATGTACACTCACACAAGGTACCTTTTTCCAAAAACCACATAAACAATAGAAGGTGCCAAAAGTATTAAACACGTTATTTATTCGCCATTACGAATTCCACAAATTTTACACAGTTTGTCATGTTGGGGCGGCCACATTGTTATTTACCGCACGGTATTTTCGCTGTTTGTGTTTTCTTTTTCGTAAAATATCCGCTCCAGTTACTCCTTCATGCATTCTTTCTTCATCTTTTATTTGATATTTTGTAATCACTACTTACTATGCGTTGTTAGTCGACTAGAAATGGTATTTAACGTATTCACTTAAAAAATCGGTTGTCACCCGAAAACGTCAAGTTATAATATAATCTAAAATATATGACCTGCGTAACGAAACAAACTAACTACTTTATTCAAATATTTGAAAAAAAAGTATTGCCAGAGCTAAAACTCGAACCCCAAACCTTACGAATGCGAAGCGAACGCCTTACCAGTGACCCAACAGAGACATACTTAATAAATATTGTATTTTATTTGTTATATATTATATACATTCCAACTAACTCACGGGTGACATTTTAAACGCTATTTTCTCGAGAATTATGGGCGCAAATATCAAAAGTGCTGTAAAGCAGATAAAAAATGGTTTAAAATGATGTATCACTCGACCCCTACTGATATATGAAAATTTAGCGTTTATGCCCATCCCTATCACAGGGTTTAAGCGATGCTAACCAAAATCTAATGGCTTCATCCTAGGACTGCCTCAAACTCATATACCAAAATTTAGCTAAACCCCGGTTTCTCTTCAAGCGAATAAATCTTTCGCCCGGATAAGTGAGACTTTAATAGAGTTAAAAAAGTGCCAAGACTTGCGGTATAAACTTAGACTAGTTCTAGGTATTTCGCGAAAGGTTCTCTTGATTACAACAGAACCTGTCGCTTCACTTTAGTGCTAGAAGGCGAGCACACTCAAGATCGTGCTCACTAAGATTTCCCACGGAAATCTTTAGGATCTACCTCCGCGAGGTGAAGGGCGGGCAACGAAGTTAGGCTATTAGTCGCAAGCTCTACGGCTTTTTCTGTACATACCTTGCACCACAAGCTACCCGAAAGCTTCTGTCTTAGGGTCACCTAACTCGGCCGAAGATCAGGCGGGCGTTACCCTGCCCGGTGGAGTTCTTTTTACGAGAACAGCCACAAGGCGCACAAAGATAGAATCGCTAGAAGATCTAAAACCAAGAGTCGCTAAGCTTTGTTATGACAGAGAAACCAAGGGTCAACAGGACCAAGGCTTCAAGAAGTCGGGTTCTACCTCTCCTCTTGAAGGAGTCCTGAGAAGGCCTGTGAACATAAGTGGATAAGCACGAAAGCAGTTATTATATAATTCGCTTCGTGTCCTTCTCCAAACCATGGAAGTAGCCGGGGTAGTCTGTCAGTGCGGCAAAAGCTTCTCCTCACAGAGAAACATGGAGGAACACGTCAGGCGTTTGAAATGCCGGGGTCCTCCACGAGAAACCGACGGCCAATGCCCCATTTGCCATTGCTCTTTTAGAACATTTTAAAGCATTTGGGCGCTATCGTGGTAGAATACCTACAGACACAAAAAAAGACTTTACATAATTATTAATAAAATCCATTATTTACTTTTAGCCGTTGGACTTATAGTAGATAATATTTAAACAAATACCATCAAATACAAATTGTAGAATCTCAAAATTATTTATTATATTATTTACTCAATTTACTACGTTGTAAAGTTTGTTAAAACTTCACATTACCAGACACTGTAAAGTTGCGCAACTCCTCTACATTTGTGTATGTATACAAAAGTTTAAAGCGCGAAGTTATCCTATATCCCATACTATACACTGCGACTAGATATTAAGCTGCCAAAACTTGAGAACTTTTGAGTTTGACAAGCGAAATCCCGAAGAGAGAAGAAAGTTTTAACAGCTCGATAATAACTAAGCAATAATTATCAGTTTTTGGAATATATCCTATAATGTTCTACAAATTTACCACAATGTGTATGAACATTCCTTTGAACAATAATTATGAGAAAACAAGTTTTAACGCTGAAACTAATAAGGAAAGCTTTGCTTGTTTTCAGTTTACGTTGAAAATAAAAAAGTAAATAAATTTAGGGGGAGATAGTGAAAATCTTTGGCTGATTGTTCTGGCTTCTGCTTCAACTGACGGTGTATTGTTTTTCCCTGTCTTGAGATACTTAAACTGAGTCTCAAGTTACAACTCTCCACCAAGTTCTAGAACTTTAGCTTGGCTGGTTTCAGGGACAATACGTCTCCATCTTGAACGATTTCTTCACATTCGGTTACTAGGTGATCAGGAGTTTCTTCTTCCTCCCTACGCAGATTCTGCATTCCTTGCTCTCTTCTAGGCGCAATCTTGCCATATGCTTTTGTAAGACGACACTGTCCTGTAAGCACTTCTGTAAGAATACGTAGTGTTACTGAGCTCCAAACAGGTTTTAGATCTTTCATGATTGAAGCTTCCATGGAATTTCTTGGAGTGTATCAATCAGTCCAGGAATATTTTGCCAGAGTATTGTTCTGTCTATTTCCTCCTTAATACTGAACTTGTCTTTGTAGGTGTGTTTTCTAACCCGGAGAATGGTTCGTTTCCCCTGATACCAGAATGCCCAGGGAACCTCTGTTATGCTTGCTAAGCTCCTTAAAACCTCTTAAGCCAACCCAAACCATTTTTGAGCTGATGACATGAACTCGCAATGTCGCATCTGCATGAAACAGATAAGAATATAGCATTATTATTGTCCAATAATTGCACAAATGGCAAAAGAAACTATGGAGTAGTCCTCCGGCTCTAAGACACTCGAAGAGGTTCGTTAATCCCTCAGAATCAAATTCCAAAAAGCTTATCGAGTTGAATAGACACAACTTCTCAGGACACAATCCACTTAAGTGAGGACGACAAGAAAATTGTGGACTAAACACTTGCCTAGGAAAAGGAATTGACTGCCAGAGAAAAGTTGGAGGCAACTAGGATCTCTTTAGATCGAAGAGAAGATATGCTAAACGATATTATAACAATCTACAGTCCCCTTGATTAGCCTTTTTCATCACATAAGAATAAATTGATGCTCAATATATTTTTTTTTCTATTCTCATAATGAATCCTTTGGAACGGTATTACGAACTCGAAGGTTTGCTTTAAGTGAAAATAATTTCGTGGCAAAGCGGACTAAAATGTTGGTTTTACCTACACAAGAAATTTTGTTTAGTTTAGCAGGGCCCCAGTCTAATTCAATAGAACCAGACCGAGGCATGGTTCGACAGATATTGACGAATTCGTTTCGTTCTTGTTATGAGCTCGTCAGAGTACCATAGTCGTTGCCCATCTACAAATATCGGCCTGCATTTAAGCACAATAGGATACACAACAGTAGACACATGTAAACACGTATCATCTACATGCGCCCATAGTAATGCATATCCTATACCATGCAGAGGCCGAACAAACAATGTATAGGTAAAACCAGTCGTATAAATAGAAATAAACATAAATAAAAATAGTATGAACACAAAACGCTAGCAGGAGACCATTTTATCCTTCTGCCAGCATCTACCAAATATTTGGGTTTCAGCAATGCTCAGACGGTGGTCTCCAAGCGTTCTGCCGTCGATGTTTAATGCTTTAAGGTTAAAATTCATGTAGAGGTTTGTTGTTATAGTCCATCTGTTTCAATCCTTGTGACTGTAAGAGTGGAAATGATTTCATGTGTGGAGGGAGCATGATTGTGGCAAGTCGCTTGAATGTCAGAACAGATCACCCTGAGTATCTGAGAGGATGTCATGTGCAGTGTAACCGATGTTCGAGGTTAAAACTACACGGAGCGGTGTGTTAACACGAAACTTGAGACTAAACACCTCGATCAACATCGATTGAGCGCTCAATGTGGTGTTAAACTCAAGATTTTAATCATTCTAAAAGGTAAAATGCTGTAATCCATATAAAAATAGTAATTTAATTCTTAATATGATTGTTACAAATACCAAAAAATACAGAATACCAAAAGCTGTGCGTAAAACAGTAAACTATACGCTTGAAGAGCAATTTTAAACCGTCCATACAATAATATAATCGTCCCTTTTTTTTATTATGCCAAACCAACGTTCACCGTTACCCCACATTGCCATTATACCAAGGTAAAACTTTGACCGTTCACAACGTTTTAACAACGTCCAGAGAGAGGAACATTATGTCAGTTTATCAATTTTATAGGCTATAAGGTAAAACTTTACAGCGGTGCACAAAAAACTTTTGTTATTGGAGATGTTACTGAAAATTACTTTTCTGCTATGTTAGTGTTTATATCTGACTGTCCGACAATTTCAGCCCTGTTGAAAATCGATATTAACATTACAAAAGAGGAAATTCCATTTTTCCGCGAGTGATAGATTTTGTCTAACCTACCATTAAAGTATTTAAGGCAGATAGTTTTAAAAGTCACAAGATTTTTTTAAGGGTCCATTCGATGTAAGTCACTGGAGCCTCAAGGGCTTATTGTGAAAAAAAAAGTCGCCAGAGCAGTTGACTCTTCGAAAACGCAATTTTCAGCGCGTGCAAGCCTCCAGCTTCCTGGAGAATCCTTCAAAACAATAGTAGGGTCTTTAAAATGTATCTAATATTTTAGACTTAGTTTAGAGTGGAATCAGTTTTCTTTTTCCAGACCAGATTATTATTAGATATTATTATATACTATGTATTATGGTCCATTTGAGACAGCCTTATATCTTAAAAACGGCACATTTTTCGGAAACAAAGTTCAAATAAAAGTTGTTTGCTATTGTGGGGGAAAAACAACCCAACCCAACCCAACCCATTGGCGAGTTTGTCAACTGTTTCAAGGTTACCTCAAGGACAACTCGTTTTTTCTTAAGAGAAACATATACAGGGTGTTAGTAAATAACTGCGACAAACTTCAGGAGGTAATTCTGCATGGCATAATAATGACAGTTTGCTATATAAACACATGTCCCCAAATGCTTCGTTTTCTGAGATTTAAATCGTTTAGATTTTTGCATTTGGGGTTTCTTAAATCATTAGTTTATACCAGTCCCGTCGAAAATATTGAAGACCTGAGGAATCGAATTCTAGGCGGCTGTGACACAATAAGAAATATAAGGAATATTTGCGCGAATATGAAAATCAATGAGGCGAAGGGTTGAATCTTGTGTCGCGTCTGAGGGAGGTCATTTTCAACATTTGTTGTATAGCTTTACTCCTATTTAAAATGTTATTAGTGTTATTTTCTCTTATTGTTTTGGTTTAATGTTTATTGTATTAGATACGAGTAGTTCTTGATAATGTATTAAAGAAATGAAAAATACGGGGTAAGATGTTTTATTTTTTTGCACAAAAACAATGCCTCCTACGATAAAAAAGCAAGAGAGATTTTTTATCACAAATTGAGCGAGAAATTCCAAAATGGTTTTTAATTTGAAAAATTCCAGTGGCGTATCATTTTTTTCTTTAAAAAAATTGAGATCATTACCCGTATGCGCGCCACTGATGAACATAAAATTCCTAATTGCATGTCAAAAAATGCGCAATAACTACCTCTTAAAACCCACTAAATTGTATTTGCATATCTCCAACGGTTTCAGAGCAATCAATTAATCTTCAGTTTTTAAGAAAAACACCGAAAAGAAAAGAAAACGAAGCATTTGCGGACATATGTTTATATAGCAAACTGTCATTATTTTTTCATGCAGAATTACCTCCTGAAGTTTGTCGCACTTATTTACTAACACCCTGTATTTTTCATTACCGAATTGGATTCTACATAAAAAAAAAAACAAATATTATTATTATTTCATTTATTGTTCATAAGAGTACAAACTCTATAACAAGGGTATGATCCAAACATAAACTTACATTCTAAGATATAATAAAAAAAACAAATAAATAATCAACAATAGCAATTAGCAATTCGTCCAAAAACACCAAAAATATGGACAAATAACAAATAAACATAAAATGGAAAGTATTATACACATTCTATAGTATAATAACACAATATACCTACTAGCTATAACAAAGAACAGGACACACTTTTTTATTCGTTAAGCAGGAAAGAGCGTAATTTCATAACGGCAAAAAGAAATTTCGAGATTTTAGACACCCGAGCCAAGGAGTCAGTCGCTAAAGTAGCAGCAAGATCATCCAGATTATAAATGTCTGGTAAAAAATGCATTTTCAAGTTGATGTAGAATGGGCATTCAAAAAAAAAAATGTGATTAATAGTTTCCGCCATTTTTTTGTAGATTGCAAATCGAACATATATAGTTCTGTCATACTAATTAAATAAGCAATTCCATTGTACGTCAACCTCAGTTGGTCACGGCCACAAGTTCTAATCTGGGCAATGAGTCGAGTTTTAGATAATGAGGTAACCTGTTATAAGTGAAATAGTTCGAGAAAAGTGGAAAAGAAGAGATAGAAAGTCTGTTTAGGTCTCTATGTTTCAAGAAGTTGTGGTATCTATCAAGAATTAGGTTATCATCTCTACAGAACCAGAGATGACCACCTACAGACACATTGTAAAATTGCTTGAGCTGTAAAATCCAGCTATACTTACATACAGAGCCAGTACTTAATAATAATAATAATGCCATTATTTTTTGACAAAAAAAAAAACAGAAAATGTATAATTCTCTAACTTAATGTACCAAAAAATTGTCAAAAAAAAAAGGGGGAAGTTCACAGGGAGTGTGCTCTACCACTTAACCCCATTGAACTTAAAGAAGAGAGTCTACGATAACAAATTTTTGGCAAACGTGAATTCTCCATACGTTCAAGCTTCCTCCGCCATGAGAGGCCCAATTTAAAAATTACAGAACTTAATGCGATAACATCCGTCTCCAATCTAACCACAAAATCAGGTGTATTTCTGGGCAAACAAAGGACCTTTTTTGAAAAAGCCAACCTGGGCACGCTCTAAAAAACCAATAACTTTTGTTAATACATTTTTCTGATTCCGATAAAAATTTGGGTAAATTTCTCGGTTTTTTGTTCTTAGAACTGAGGTTCAAAATTTAAAAATCATCGCCTGATTATTTGATTTTAGATAAATATTTAAATGTCATTATTTATTTTCCTTGTTTCAACGTTTTGACAAGACCACCTGTCTTCATCAGGAATTTAGTAAAATACGTTCTCGTAAACTTCTTCGCAACACAGTAATAAAATGCATGGGATATAGCATTTTTATCTGCAAAACCACAGGTAATATCAACACAACTTTTTCTGAGATAGAAAGATATTCCATATTTTGTTAAAAATAGCAAAATTGATAACAAACTAACGAACGTACCTAACTGATCGTCATTCGGAGGTAAAAGTTAATAAGAATTGCTTGTTACATAAAGCAACAAGACTTTCAGTTATGCTGGAAATTTGTTTCACACTACCATGCTTTCTCCAGACGGCCGTTTCGTCGATCCACGACTCATCAGTGGTGATCGGCAGGCAGTGTGACCCAAATTTCCAACATTTACAAAGAGCTTATACTAGCACGAGAATTGATTGAGAGAGATGTTTTTGGCGACATCTAGCGTGAACAGGCAATAAATAATAATTCCATAAATGTTGTAAAAAATTTTATTATTTCAATCGGAATAAAAAAATGTTGTTAACAAGAATTATTTGTTTTTTTCTGTAGAATACGATTTTGTAATAAAAAATCGATGTTTCTATTTAAAATAGCAAAATATATGTTTAAAAGAAACCCCCTTTTTGATTTCATCATATGTAAATGTCCTTCATAATTGAAAATATTGACAAAAGAAACAAATTGTTCACGTGAGTATGGAGAACCCGTTGTAGTATGTAGTTTTATCTGTGTTTAAACAAAGGAAAAAAAAATTACATTACATGTCTTGATGTTTTTATTTATTTATATTTTTATATATTTTTTTAATATATTTGTTGTATTCTGGTGTCCTGAGGATGACTTAATAAAAGTCGAAACGTCGACAGAGGAATTACTTTGTTTCTATAATTGACCTAAAACCAACCAACTTCAATTTGAAAACACTTAGAGGTCACTAACACAACAGTTAAATTAAAAAAAAAAAAGTTGACCTTGAGATAACCTTGAAACGGTTGTCAAATTCGCACTGCATTTGCCCCACAATAGCAAACAACTTTTATTTGAACTTTTTTTCCGAAAATTGTGCCGTTTTTTAGATATAAGGCTGTCTCAAGATAAATGCACCACCCGGTATATTACACAGGCCAACAAAATGAAAAAAAAAATTTGGTGCCAGAAATCTAACATCTGATTTTAGATGTTTTTAATGTGCTGATTCCAAAAATGCCACCAGATTTTTTCTATCAGCTCTAGTTTTTGAGATACACGTTACAGGTTAAATGATATATTTTTTTCTGATAAAGGACAACAAATAAAGAGATAAATATGTACTTAATCGGCAAAATAGGAATTTCCCAGAATCTAATTAGCCAAATGGATACCTGGAATTGTCCCTGACCCAATGTTCCTATACTAGGAACTACTCAATACAATGCTCTTACTTACTTTTATACCTGTAATTGCCTATGACCCGATCCTTCTATACCTGCTTGGCTGTACTTGATTTAGTATATTACTGAGTTTTCCCAAGTAAAGTTGTGCTATCATTTTGTGTAAATTTTGGTCGTTTTGTAGTATCAAGACACTAAACTGAAACAATGGCATCCACAAGCAGACGTACCTGTGTAAATCATCCCGATGTTTTTTGTTATGTGTGTGGTGAATACACTTTGAAAGAGAGCAGAAAAAGGATTTCTGACTTTGTGAAAAGAGCTTATCTTGCCTATTTTGGCGTTCATTTAGGAGATCAAGATAAATCTTGGGCCCCACATTTCATATGTAAAACATGTGTTGAACATTTGCGACAGTGGACAACTGGAAAGAGGAAGTGCCTAAAGTTTGGTGTACCAATGGTTTGGAGAGAACCGCGGAACCATCATGACGACTGCTATTTTTGTCTCGTTAATATTAAAGGCATAAATAGAAACAATAGACACAAATGGACATATCCTGATCTAGATTCTGCAAGAAGGCCTGTAGTGCATTCGGAAGAAATACCCGTTCCATCATTCAGCAGTCTACCCAAACTGACAGAAGATGATACAGAAACATCAACGTCTGACGAAGTTAAAAGAATTCAATCAGAAAACGACAGCGATTTTGAAGCAGATTTAGCAACTCCGCAGTGTTTCAATCAAGAAGAACTAAACGATCTTATAAGAGACCTGAATCTCTCAAAGGAATCCGCTGAATTACTTGCATCCAGATTAAAAGAAAAAAATCTACTTTGTCGAGGTACTAATATTACATTTTATCGTAAAAGAGATAAGGATCTGCTGCCTTTTTTCACTCAGGAAAATGACTTGGTATTCTGTAACAATATAAAAGGGCTCTTAGAAAAAATGGGTTTGCCTGAATACACTCCAGATGATTGGCGCCTTTTTATTGACAGTTCAAAACGTAGTTTAAAATGTGTTCTTTTACATAACGGTAACAAATATGGCTCAATTCCTATTGGTCATTCTACTACCATGAAGGAAGAATATGAAACAATAGCATTAGTTTTGAGAAAAATTAAATACGAAGAACATCAGTGGTCAATTTGTGTTGATTTAAAAATGATTAACTTCCTCCTTGGACAGCAGAGTGGTTATACAAAATATCCTTGTTTTTTGTGCCTTTGGGACAGCAGAGCTAAAAATGAGCACTGGGTTAACAAAAATTGGCCTTCAAGAGATGTCATGATTCAAGGAATACAAAACGTGATCAACGAACCTTTGGTTTCAAGAGAAAAAATCTTACTTCCGCCCTTGCATATCAAGCTAGGCCTAATGAAGCAATTTGTGAAGGCCTTAAATCGAGATGGAAATTGTTTTGGGTATTTGTCACGTAAATTTCCTGGCATTAGCACGGAAAAACTAAAAGCTGGTATATTTGATGGTCCTCAAATAAGGCAACTTGTTAAAGATCCACAATTCACCACATCAATGAACGAGACTGAATCTAACGCTTGGAGTTCATTTGTTCAAGTAGTACAAAATTTTCTTGGCAATCATAAAGCAGACAATTACGTAGAATTAGTGGAAACTATGCTTTCAAATTTTAATATTCTCGGCTGTAACATGAGTATAAAAGTTCACTACCTCCACAGCCACCTAGATCGTTTTCCAGAAAACTTAGGTGATTGTAGTGAAGAACAGGGGGAAAGATTCCACCAGGATATTAAAACTATGGAAGATCGTTATCAAGGACGATGGGATAGCCACATGATGGCGGACTACTGCTGGAGCCTTCAGCGAGACTGCCCTAGTAAACTCCATTCTAGAAAATCGTATAAAAGAAAATTTTTATGTGATTAGTGACTAATGTAATTATGTAAATTAAGTTTTTGCAATAAATACTTAAATCCATGTGTCTTTGTTTTTTTTAACTGTCAATAGTAATATTATATATTATAACAGTTATAACGTAAATTATATACACAATTTTTTAAAAAATCTCAAAAACTAGATCTGATAGACAAAATCTGAGAACCTTTTTACATTCTGCATCCAAAAATTACTCAGGAACAGTTAAAAAATCGCAGGCACCAAAATGTGTGTTGGCCTGTGTTATAGATCGTAAGTTTTGACTAATTCGCTAATGATTCCGCTCTTAATATTTGTTTAATTATCTGTCCAAAGTCGTAATATGTAACAACTTTTTATGGTAATTTTGTAATCTGGCGTTAAATTGCGACCCTAGCAAAAACACAGTGCGTATTTTAATTCATGACCATCTTGTCATATCACTCTCCTCCTTACATCTCGTGACTAGTCTTTTCGCATAGTCATAAAATAATATTTATAACTTGCTAAACTAACCTAACTTTAGTCAAAAATTAGAGGTAAAAAGAAATGCAAGAGCAAAGATCGAACCTATGACCTCCGCACTAAAAGCCACTTCGTTTACCACTGAGGTACGCCTGACGATTAAAAATTTGATACCTAATAGCATCAATTCGGTGATTTGTTTTACGTATTTCGATGACAAAGCAAGACGATCATTATTTCTTTTTTAATAATAAACATACAGCCCTTGTAAGCATTCGCGTCAAATTAAATGTATTTGTTTTGTTGCTGTTTTGTTTAGAATAACATTCGTGTAGAACTAGTAGTCTGTACTACAAAAATGTCACTATAAGGCAGGTCATCATCTCCCAACTCACTTTCAATGTCGTTTAAACATTCCATCATGTCAGCATGTTTACTCCAAATAAATCACAACCTAATTTCATTTAATTTCACCCGAAACTATATAACAAGATTTCATCTAGGTATATACCATATCTCTATTTATGTTTGCAAAATGGTTTGACCTAGCAGAATATGCAAGAGGATTATTTAACGCTGAACCTATTTAGTGACCTGAAAATTGCTTTAATAAATACCTTTAGTTGGGCGTAGAAGCACACAGGTGCATTCTAAAGTTCAAGTGGAAGGAATTTTCCATAGATGCATTCATTATCTTGATATTCAGGATTGAGATTTGCATGTTTAGCTTGTGACATCTTGCATTTAGAATAAAAGGTTATTATAGAGTAATTGTGTATTTCATTTTCGAGAAAGTGGCAGCCCAAACTTTTTCATCATTGGAGGTGGAGTATTTGATACGAGGGTTGCCTTTTATATTTCGGGATTTGGCAACCCTGGGCAATCTGGCAACTGACAGCTCTATGGTAAAGGTGGACATTTTTGAGGTTATACGTACTCAGAACGTTTTGACATACGAGCGCTATTTGTGTTGTTTACAGTAACTTAAAAGATTCATCTCGGACCAAAAATTTTCGTGCGATTATTTTTTACAACTTTCGACGTGGATTGCAACAGTGCATGGATGAACTTAATTCAACTTTTGGCGATGAAGCTCCATCAAGGACCAGTGTTTATCGATGGTATGGTGAATTCAATCGTGGTCGTAGTTCACTCCAAGACGAATTTCGTGAAGGTCGTCCAAAATCAGTTGTTGTTCCGAAAACCATTGATGCTGTGCGCGAACTGATATTGCAAGATCGACATGTGACCTATCAAGAGATTGAGACAACCGTAGGCATTAGTGGGACCAGCATACATTCAATATTGCATAAACATATGGCTGTCAAAAAAATTTGTTCGCGTTGGATCCCACACAATTTGTCAATCGCTCAAAAAAAGGCTCGTGTCGATTGGTCGAAAGAATTGCTCAAAAAATACGATCGCGGGGTTTCGAAACACGTCTATGACATCGTGACAGGTGATGCATCGTGTATTTACGCGTATGAGCCCGAAAATAAACAGCAGTAGACTGTATGGGTGTGTAACAAAATAGAACCCGCCACTGGCAAGCTTACAGATTACTCGGGTCTAGAATACATGGGTGGCAGATCGCTTCTTTCTGAGAATTTCCAATATCTAACAAGTCTTTTTTTTTTCTAATATATATATTTACGATAACACGAAATATTCCCATAGATTTGTTGACATAGGGTTCTTATTTTTTTAAACACAAATACGAACGTACCCTAATATTATGTGTTACGACAAACATGGGGGGTCTAAGAGTTATCTGCGTCATAAAGATTATGCAAGGCTTTTATAAATATTTTGTTCTTAAGATGTCATTGTTCTGGTCCAACTCTTGGGAAAGATAACCAGATGCTTGAAATAACCGTTGGTCTAACATTTAAAATATCTTTTTTCTGATTGGCTTATTTTCATTTTGTATTATCTACTATGTAACTTTTATGAGGCAATTCTGGAAAGGCAAAAGGACTTGAAGATCAGAATCGCTCTAGCCTTGATTCAGTAAAGACGTGTTTTCGAAATTGTATAACGTTAAATTAAATATTTTAATTTGTTTTTGAACTTGGTATATTTTTCAGTTAAGAATTATTTTCTAGTTTTTCTTTAAAGACTAAGTTCATTTCTTTTTATTCTGAAGTAGTGAATTGTATAAAGTTCCGTAAGTTTTGATATTCTTTTAATTGAAGGCCTTTTTGTTTAATCAGTTTTTTTTATATAAAGTTTAAAGTTATTTCTTTTAGTAATTGAAATAAATTCCGTTTTCAATAGTAATTAAAGTTTCATACAGGAATTAATATAATTATTCGAATTATATTAATTTTCCTATTTTTAAGTAGTACAAGTAATGATTAAGATTTCTTTTAAATTCTCATTATCGCTTAATTGTTTTATTATTTTTCTTTTATGTTATACATATTTATTTCATGTTGTTATTCATTTTCTTTAATTAGTTTTAATTATTAAATTAGTTGTTTTAGCCCGAACTATGCGTTTTATTTCTAATAAAGTTTTCGATAAATTATTGACAAAAGGTTCAACCAATTAAATATTTCTTTTTAATTAAAGTTGATATTCTTTGTTTGTTCTTTTTTATTTGAAACTTGAAACGAACCATAACAATTTGGAATAGCATATTGGGATTCATTCGGACTGAGCTATAACATTAGTATATTATTATATATTTCTGAATGTACATAATTCCGCTAATTTCAAAATGGTTACAGGTGTTTCAAGATGAGCCAAATCCAACAAAAGTTGTTCGCGCACGAAGCACTTCCAAGCAAATGGTCGCCTGTTTTTTCGGAAAAACTGGATATGTCGCAACTGCACCACTAGAACAACGCAGAACAATCAATTCTGATTAGTACACAACCATTTGATTGCCAGTTGTCTTCCAAGAAATCAACCAACCGTCGAAGACGGATCACTCTTCACCACGATAATGCGAGCTCTCACACATCTGCTCAAACAACTGCATTTTTGAGCACCCAAAACATCGATTTGATGAGTCATCCGCCGTATAGTAGTGACTTGGCACCGAATCACTTCTTTTGATTCCCGTACGTAAAACACAAACTGAGAGGTCAACGTTTTTCGACACCTGAAGAACCGGTTGCTGCATTCAAAATGCATGTTTTGGAGATACCTCAATCAGAGTGGCAAAAGTGCTTCGACAATTGGTTCAAACGCATGCAAAAGTGTATAGATCTTCATGGGGAATATTTTGGAAAACAATAAAGTGATTTTCGATGATTATAGTTCTCTAATCCCGAAATATGGTGTGCTGCGGCCCAGATTTTTACTACTTGGGTTCATCATTATAAACCTCAGTCTAAGCTGGTCTCCATGCAATGCCATAAAAAAGCACACCACCACCCTAGAAGTCTAGGGTCACACACATAGAAGATTAAATAGTTAATTGTAAATTTAAAAAAAAATAAGTAAATAATTAAATCATTTCTGAAACTTGCTCAGGCAAAGCTTCCACGCATATATGTTTGTATAAGATTCTCATTTATTTATTTATTTATTTAAGATACACTGCCCAGACAGATAAATAACCCAATTAAAGGGCAGGAAAAATTACAATAAATTCTTAATATCTAACACTAAATTTATATTCTAAGAAATATATTTTTTTATACAAGACAAAGTTGAATTAAAAATATCAATTTGCTCGGACACAGAGTTACAAGTATGGCACATAAAATATAAAGGGGAACGCAACAACAAATTAGTACGCGGGGCCGGAACGTAAAATACGATTCCGTTATTACGTGTACGTAGATTTGGGACACACAAAGGAATCTGGCTTAAAAACTCCGGACAGTCAAGAAGTCCATTAATAATCTTAAAGAGCAATACTAGAGCGGAATATTCTCTCCGAGTATTTAATGACACTAGATTAAAACGGTTTAACAGAATATCATGAGGAAACCCAATGGATGGATAAACCCCATCAACCCGAAACCACAGCAACTTGGCAAAACGACGCTGGATGCGTTCAATATTATTCATATGTATGGCATACATAGGATTCCATACTACAGATGCATATTCCAGTTTAGATCTGACAAATGCGTTGAAAAGAACAATGAGAGTTTGAGGTGTCACAAACTCTTTCGAATTGCGCACAATAAAACCCAGAGATCTATAGGATGCTGAAACTATATTATTGTAATGATTAGTAAAGCTCAGTTTACCATCAAACCAAACACCTAAATCTTTAAACTCATCACACGTTGTTAATGGACTATTATTTATACAATATGAAAATTTGACAGGGTTTATTTTCCGTGTATAGGAAACACTAAAACATTTATCAATATTCAGATAAAGATTATTACGGACACACCACTCATATACAACATTTAAATCGTCCTGAAGATGAGAACAATCTTCAGTACTATTAATGACAGAATATACTTTGAAGTCGTCAGCATATAATAACGAACTATTTGTCAAGCCACTAGAAATATCATCGATAAAACACACGAACAACAATGGTCCAAGGACAGAGCCCTGGGGAACACCAGATGACACTTTAAAATTTGCGGAACGAAATCCTCGACTCTCCACATACTGAAATCTATCCTTCAGATACGACTTCAAAAGCAGCAGTAAATTATAAGATAGTCCATAACGACACAGTTTACGCAGTAGAACACCATGATCAACTCTATCAAAGGCTTTAGAAAAATCAGTGTAGACCACATCTACCTGACCCCCGTTATCAAGTCGCTCAGTTAAAAACTGTGTTAAAACCAATAAATTAGTTGACGTAGAACGACCGGGAAAAAAGCCATGTTGTACCGATGAAATCTGACGCCTAACATGACTCATAATAATATCATGGAGCACAAATTCAAAAACTTTAGAAAAACACGACGGTATGGAAATTGGTCTATAATTTGAAATATCCTGTTTATCTCCCTTCTTATGAACCGGCGTCACTCTAGAAGATTTCCAATCAGAGGGGAAACTACACGATCGCAAAGAAACATTGAATATTGTACACAATGGTTTAGCAAACACAGTGGCACAATCCCTAATTACAAAAGATGGTATACCATCAGGACCCGATGTAAATTTAGCTTTTAACCTTCTCAAAGCTCCATAGACCTCCGTCTCAGTAATCACACGATCCGGCAAATGAGACACATTCACAACATCAAACAATCCCTGATCAATATCAAATGCCTGAGATGCAACGTATGATGTATTGAAAAATTCCGCAAATTTATTGACAAGCTCCTGCGGATCATCAATATTATTACCATTGTAAGTCATACTACCAGGCAATCGCCCAGATTTGCTTCTGGAATTGACAAAAGACCAAAACTTGTTAGGATCACTACTCAATCTACGCTCAGCATCACGCAAGTACACCCTGTAAGAGGAACTCACCTCAGTTTTTATATTGTGACGCAGAACTCTAAAATCATTGAAAAATTGAGGATCCCCGGATGTTTTATATTTTTTCCATAGTTTAGACTTCAACTTGATTCTGCGAACAATATCACCCGAAAACCATGGAGGGTACTTAGAAATTTTTGCATATGAAATCGGCACCGATGCATTAAAAACAGTATTCAACTTTTCATAGAACAAATCACAGGCAGGTCATCTTAAAAAATCTAAGATGATAAAGTCCCCTCCTACAAAAACATGACTCACCCTGTATATATAACAGTCATAGTGATGAATAAAAACAAACCATCCCTTGAAAGCCTGACGCGCGCTTCTTTGTGATAATCACCGTCTGCTGAATAAGCTGATGCAGCATATTGGCTTAAAGTTTCCATCACACACCAGAGGCGAACGCCATTTTCCATTTTGCGCAAAAGTTCCATGGCAGCGCAAAAACCACCAAACTTAGCAAGATTCTCGGCTTTTTCACATCGCCTTTTGTGGCTGTTCAATAACCATCCCACTATTCTATACAGGGTGAAATACATCATGTGTAAGTTCTAGTTTACGAAAGGATAGGTAAATAATTCATTATTGTCATTCCTTAAGATTCTAACGTCATTTGAAAAACTATTAAACAAGTATACGAAAACGTATTTGAATTGAATCCATTTCATCTTTGATTTGAATTTCTCTTGTCACTGAAAAAGGGACGACAATATCCTCTTAGGATGGATTGGGCCCGAAACAACGTTGTATACGCTTCAAGAGAATCTCCACGATAAGTCGAAGGTAATTTCTGGTCATTACCAGATATCTTTTTCGGACAGCTCAGCTAGGGATGATATCTTTGATAGCCTGTCTATTTTTTTGGTGCCTTCGGTGTGCTGCTTTACACAATAGACAAATATTTTGTTCCCATGGCCTGCGAGTTGTGGGTATCCAGTGCTGCGACAGCTTACTAATGAGCATATGGTTTTATATCTCAAACTGTTACCGGTGACGGCATAAGTGATATCAACAGAAGGTTTTCACCGCGTTAATAACTATTGTAAGCAAGATTCGCTGGATACAAATTACTGCAGAAAATTTAACGTTACATCAGGTTGAGTAGTGGACATTTAAGCCTACACATCTCTCTGGAAATGGCGACCATTGCGATACGGATGTTGTGCTTCAAATTGCAGTAGAGTTCGGGGTTTGAGCTATCCCCATAAGAAATAATCGACGGGTGTAAAGTCGGGGCTTCTAGAAGGCCAGTTGATGGTGCCCCGACGAGAGATCACTTTTTCTGGGAAAAGTTGATTGACAATCGCGAGCGATTGGTTGGAGGTGTGTCAAGTGATCTTGTTGAAACCATGTTTCCACATTAAAACCTACAAACTCCTGTAATTGTGAAGCCAAAAAGTCCCTTAACATATCGCAATACCGTTCATTGTTTACCGTAAGAGCTCGCCGACGCCTTCACCAGACATGGCAGCCTACACAGCGGCAATTCCCTTGGTTCGTTGGTTGTTAAAGTGCTTCTTCACAAAAACAACATTTATCGTCCTCCCTCAACCTATTTTTTGAGGTAAAGCGTCTTTATGCAATTCTATAAGCTTTTTGGCTTTTGATTCTAGGCGTTTAATAGCTCTCTTCAATTCTGTCAGGACTGTAGCATTCCTCCAGCAGGATTTAATTGTTCCGTTTTCTATTTACGATATGTTCTGGATCACAGACCAAAGTGTTCAGCCGTTCCATTTCTGTTGAGCTGCCAGTGGCTTTAGGAACTTTCTGCATTCCTATGCTTGACGAGTATTTTTATGGGACGTTTTTAAAGTTTTTAGTCATTTTTAACGTTTACTACTGTTTTATAATTTGAGGTTAGCTATATCAGCATTAGGAGGGTTGGGTTGGCAAATTGGGAGTGACGTGATGAAACCTGACTTGTTCATCTGAAGATATATTATTAGCTGTTCCAAGAAAGTAGCAACTTAGACCGAAAGGTCAATAGGGATCAATGGAGATGAAGAAAGGTCTTGAAACATCGTCTAAACTAACAAAGCCAAAATACAGTTTACTATATCATCCTGTATGTGACCGCCAAACTTGTGAAACGTGCGCAAATAGGGCGGTCACTAGTGATTAATGACATAAAAAAAGAAGTTGTGACTGGAACAAGCATCTGCTGATATTTGCGCTAGAAAATATAAACCCAATTTGATGGAATTATATATTATGTTGAAGTTACCGCCATTTATGCAGTAAAGCTTTGGCAATCCTGAAAACCAAACAAATCGAAACCTGACAGTCTAAGGATAGTAAAAATGGAGCGTTACACGATAGAACACCGTGTCTGCAAGCTTGGCGGCCGCAGTTCAAAAGTTTCATACAAAATATGGTCGGAATAGTGTTTTAACTTCCTCAACTGTGAAGAGATTAATTGAAAAATTTCGGGAAACAGGATCCGTTGAAACACTTTAGTTACGTCGTGTACTCTCTCGTTTCGGTGATGAGAATTGGCCCCCTAGATCCACAACGATTTAACACCATTAGATTTCTTTTATGAGGTTATTTAAATTCACAAGTCTATGTCAACAAGCTCACAACCACGCGTGCATTAAAGGAGGAGATTCAACACTGCATCAACGAAAATCAGCCACATTTATGCAGCATGGTCATGGAAAATTTCGACAAACGAGTGCGTATGTGTATGCAAAGCCGTGGAGGCCATTTGCCCTCTCCTATTATTCAATAAAAAACTTACAATCAAAAGACTAAAAACTTTGTTTTGAGACACCATTTAATTGTATAGTTGGAAGCATAAAAATGTATTTTAACGTCAGAATTGCTGGTAGAGTTTTAATAAAAATGATACATGACACATTAAAAAAAGAAATTCGGATATTTTCCTAACCTTAAGAGATAAATAACTATAAATATCCCTCAGAAATCAAATACAAAATATTGCAGATATTTTTCTCTAACATGAACTGTATCACCACCATCAATGTACCCCAGTAGTTGAAAGGAAGTCATTCTCCTACGTCTATATACTCTGTATCGCTTTCCTCTATTTGCCCAAGGGCTTATATTGATATCTCTTCCATATAGTATTATTATTCCTATAGGTACAGCTAAATGCACCACGTTCCTTATCGAGCAGAAAGAAAAGATGGAGGAGTATTCCGACGTTCCCCACGCGTGGTAAAGTAGGTTAGTTGAATTGCCACTTGAACGTCACAAACGGAAATCATAATCGCGATAAGTTCTTTGTAAAATTCGTCGCATAGTGTAATGTAGTTTGCTTGTGGTATATCAGGTACGTAGGAATACAGTTTTTATAGAAATCTGAGATTCAATTTGGTGTTTATGTAATGCAAAAAGTGAATTACAGTTTTCTAACCTTATTCACTATTAAATATTCCTCATATTCAAACTCTAATTTCACCCTGTATGTTTTGGAGTTGATCTTGGAAAAATCAGTGCTGCCGGACTATTCATCATCATCATCATCATCAAACAGCCTGTCTCGTCCACTGCTGAACATAGGCCTCCGTTAACGATCTTCATTTATTTCGATCCTGGGCATCCTGGATTTGGTGTTACTCTTTTTATGTCATCCGTCCACCGGGTCGGCGGACGACCTCTGTTCCTGAACGCATCTTGCCTAGGTCTCAACTCTATGATCTTTTTGGTCCATCTTTCGTTGGTCATTCTTGCGACATGTCCAGCCCAGTTCCACTTTAAATATGTTATTCGCTGGACTGCATCGGTAACCCCTGTTCTCTGACGTATCCGATCATTCGGAATCCTGTCTCTCAGCGTGACTCCCAACACGGAGCGTTCCATGGCTCGCTGGGCCACTCTTACTTTATTTACCGATTTTCGTGTTAGAGTTAAGGTCTCCGAACCATAAGTCAGAACCGGCAGAACACACTGATCAAACACTTTCCGCTTAAGGCATATGGGGGTTTCGGACTTAAAAATGTGCTTCAGCTTCCCATAGGCGGCCCACGTTAGTCCTATCCTTCTTTTGATTTCGCAGGTTTGATTGTCCCTGCCAATCGTAATATCATGGCCCAGATATCTGTAGGATGTAACTTGGAAAATTTCTTTTCCCTCTACTAAGTAGTTTCGGTTTGGGACTAGATTTGTCATGAAATTTGTTTTCGATGGATTGATTCTAAGCCCAACTTTATGTAAAGCAGATGTTAGTCTCATAAGCAGTTTCTCTGCCTTATCCAAGCTATCTGAAATCAGTACAATATCATCAGCGAACCGAAGGTGACTGAAATTTTCACCGTTAATATTTATACCCATATTCTCCGACTCGACACTCTTGGACATATACTCCAACAAAGTGGTAAATAGTTTAGGGGAGATTGTGTCGCCTTGTCGTACACCGCGCTGCACTTTGAATCTGTCTGTCTCTTCATGGAGTCTTATGCTCGCTGTTGCATTTCCGTATATATGTTGCAGTATAGCAGAGTATCTGTGGTCTACTCGGCAGTCGGCAAATGCTTTAAACATCTCGCTGTGCTTGGTGGAATCAAACGCCTTTTCGTAGTCCACAAATATTAACACGAGTGGCTTGTTGTACTCAACGGACTTCTCGATCAATGTCTTAATAACTTGCAGATGGTCATTTGTTCCGTATCCGGATCGGAAACCTGCCTGTTCTGTCGGCTGGTAGAAGTCCAATTTCGATGTTAGACGCTTAGTTAGAATTTTGGTAAACAATTTATAGAGATGAGAAAGCAGGCTAATTGGTCTATAGTTCTTCAGGTCGGCAATGTTGCCCTTCTTATGCATGATGATTATGGTTGCATTGTTCCAGTTCGTAGGTGTTGTGGGACTATTACACGATTTTTAATCTGGTTAAAGATCTTGTCACAAATTAGTGTTGGGAATCTTGATAAAATTGAAATTGGTCGATAGTTTTATATCTGATTATGGTGTCAGGACTTATGAACAGGACAGACGAGCTATGTTTGCGTGATAAAAAGTTTTAGTCTTCAGAAGAAGCAGCTGAGGCGGTGTTTTTTTTTTTTATTATTTTCGATGCCGTTATGACAATTGAAATTAGCTGGTGTTGTACAGGTACACCTGGAAAGAAATCTGATTAAAACCCTCAGTCCAAGTGAACCCCGATTATGCTATTTAAATTGTAGACGGGTTCGATAATAAGTTTGATATTCTTCGTTTGTACTTCATCAATTAAAACCTAAAAGTAAAAGCCGCTCGTAAATCTTATTATCGAACCCGAAAAATGAATAACAATTAAAAAGAAAATAGATAAGTATAAATAAAAAGAATAAAACATTGATGAAAATGAAAATCTAAGGTAGAAAATATTAACCTAAGAAACTGTACAACTGAAATAGGTAAATTAATATAATTACGAATACACAAAACTTTAATTATAATTTGCAATCTGACAATTATAACAGACTTTAAATGATAATTTTTTACTAAATATAGTAACCAATAAAATTACTTAATTTTAAGTCATGTGTCAAATTTCATCCAATCACCTCTGGATTACAGCGATAATACCCTACATGTGGTGTTTTCAGTTTGGTGTTTTTTTTATTAAAAATTAATGAAACGTCAAACTGACAACTGGTTTAAAAATGTCGCGAAGATTTGGTATTGCATCTAACTATGCAATTAATGATATTATATCTAATAATATACCAAAAAATACAATCAAATCAAAAAATATGTATGGAAAATATTTCTCGAGTTTTGTGCGACCAGAGAATACGAACTGAATACGGAAACGAGTTTGCATAATTTGGCTAATATATTGAAAGATTATGCGGTAAATATGAGAAAAGCTGACGGAACTGAATATAGAGAAGCAACTGTAAAAACAATTTGGAATACTACGAGTAGGCTAATCCAGGAAAAATACTTCAATGACTTCAAAATTGTATTCGACCCGTTTACCAGTGTGATATTCAAAAATGTGCGAGATGCAAGAAATGCAAAACGTAAAAGATTACAGCAGGATCCAAACAAACGAAAATGCAGTTCATCAAATTTGAGTTCAAGTGATTTGGCTAGAATCATTGGATTATGGGATGAATGTACACCAGAAGGTTTACAAAATTTTTTTTACCATATTGTAGCTGGTGAGTTAGCTTGGCGAGGTGGTGAACCAGCTGATTGCCTTATAGATTATTTCACGATTGAGAAAAATAATGATGGAACGCCAACCAACAGAATTGAATACAATCCAATATTCAGTAAAACATGCCAAGGAGGATCGAAAAGTTGTACAAATAGTAAGTGGCTTGTTCCAAATATTGCAAACGAAAGTGCATACCCTGTTCAGTTATTCCATAAATTATTGTCCAAAAGGTGGAAAAATATTACTTCCAGTCGCCTATTCTTGAGACCAAATCGTTTCTGGAAATCCGAAAGTGACGCATGGTTCGACAATATACCGGTAGGCAAGAACACAATTAATATGTGGACCAAATCACCCGTGCAAGCTATTGGTTTGTACACTAAGTGTAAAAAGATATCCAATCATTCGAACAGATCAACTGCACTTAGCCATTTGGCAAATAAAGGAATTCCTCAACAGGAATTAATAAAAATAACAGGACATAGCAGCTCTAATTCAATTAAACCGTACTTGAACACAGAAAAAAAAACCTTGGTTCAGATAGATAAAAAACGTAAGCACCACAGGGACAGCCAAAACCTTGTCTACCCCTTCTAGAAAAATTTACTGGATAGACATTATGTCATTTAGATAATATTCTTGAATAGTTTACATATGCTTCTTGTCTAAAAGAGACAAACACTTTTTGTCATTTAAATAAAAATATATTGTATGCCAGCAAAGTTTATTAGTAATTTTAGTAATGTAGAAAAATTTACTGGATAGACATTATGTCATTTAGATAATATTCTTGAATAGTTTACATATGCTCCTTGTCTGGGAGAGACAAACACTATTTGTCATTTAAATAAAAGTATATTGTATGCTAGCAAAGTTTACTAGTTATTTTAGTGATGATACTCGTTTAATGTCTATCCAGTAAATTTTTCTACATTACTAAAATAACTAATAAACTTTGCTAACATACAATATATTTTTATTTAAATGACAAATAGTGTTTGTCTCTCTTCTAGTAATTTTTTCTAGAAGGGGTAGACAAGATTTGGGGGTCCCTGTGGTGCTTACGTTTTTTTATCTGAACCACCATCAGGTTTTTAGTGCGAATCTTATTTATTTATTTTTTTAAAATAAACTTAAGCCAACTGAAAATCTTGTATTAGGTATAAGTAATATAAGCTAGGTATATATAGTCAAACTTCAATCTACACATGTTAAAGTGGGTAGGTATAATGCGGCTGAATCCTTTGCCGGAATTCCTGAGAATATTGCTCAGCACATAAACAACTAGGGTTGGTTGATCTTGGAAACGGTCGGAGTGACAATGTCGGTTAACTTAGAGAAAAGTTGTACAATTTAAACACCTTTTAAATGGTGTTTTCAAAAGTAAAGTAAATTTAGCAGTTTTCGAGAATTTCTTAAAAATCAATTTTTTGCGATATTAGTTTTTATTGATTTCAGACATTATTTTTACAGATATATAAAAAAAATGAAAAGCACTTTCTCATTGTTGCTTTTTGAGGAGACTCGACGTTTCGTTTTCGAAAAACCATCAACTTCGATTTTTTAAATACGGCCCTTGATTTTCTATTGTTAAATTTAAAGCCATTTTCAATTCAAAAATAGGTGGTTTAAACAACTTTTCAGTATTTTTAGTTGTTATTTAAACTTATTCAAGAAAAATCGCCATAGTTTGGGACTTAACTGACTGAATGCAGAGTATTTTGGCAATAAAATTCTTTCGACGTTAATCAAAATTATTTATTATTATTTGCCAATTTATTTCTCTCAGCACATTTTATTCAGTACGCAGTTTTTTAAATTTAGTTAAAATTTTTGTGCTTTTTGAAATTATTAAAGAAACGCCTTTCTTTCTTTTACGCAAAATAAGTGCCAAACTATGGCGGTTTTTCTTGAAGTTTAAATAACAGCTAAAAATACTGAAAACTTGTTGAAACCATTCCGTTACATCTATTTTTGTTTTGAAAATGGCTTTAAATTTAACAATAAAAAATCGAGGGCCGTATTTAAAAAATTCGAAGTTGATGGTTTTTCAAAAACGAAACGTCGTAATGAAAATTTGTAAACGCTATATTATTATCATAAAAAAGTAACAAATGAGAGCTTTTAAGTTTTTTATATCAGTAAAAATAATGTCAGAAATCAATAAAAACTAAAATCGCAAAAAAATTGCATTTTCTTAAAAAAATACGGCCTTGTAAAATATAGTTTATACCTAATTCATTTTCTACTATAAATATTATACATTTCAAGATCTACTAACTAGGTACTAGGTAGTTATCTAATTTGGGGACAAATAAGTAAACCTAAAATGTAAGTATTGGCTATTTAAAAAAAAATCGAGTTTTTCCGAAAAACAATGACGCTGAAACAAAAAAAAATTATCAAAGAAACTTTAGATTCCTTATGAGGAAACTAAGTAAAATAACAGATTCTACCGGTACGTACGAGGAATGATAAGACAATTCCAATCCACAACTCCTAATTCACAGACATTGGTAAAATGGTAAACAAATTAATACATACCTACCTTTACAAAAGAAAGAAAAAAGTCATACCTAGCTAAAATATTTATGTAACTTCTTTTGAAAAACTGCATTAATTTGCTAAAAATTAATCCGTCCCTGGCAAATTAAATATATTATCGTGAACCCATCTAAACTATTGTTTAGTTGCTGTAAATGGAGGAATACCATATTAAGATTGATTAAATTAGAAAAAGTATTTTAAATTAGGATTAAGTACCTACTAAATAATACGTATCTAGATAGGTATCTATTGCCAAAGATTATATCTGATATTGCAATGAAATAAGATTGTTTGCATTGGTCGTAAAATTATAAAAATAAATAATTAAATAATAATTATTATAATTTACTTACCGATAAAAGTATCAACGAGCTCCCCCAGATTCCAGCTAATTAATATTTCTTTTGTTTCCTCCATAGATATTAATAATATATATTTAACAAAACTCAACACGCCAAACTAATCACTAATCACTACACTTAATTATGTTGGATGCACATTGGTTAATATCTGTTACTGTATCTGTATAGTCCGTCCTCACCACTTGTAGAAATTGGGATATCAATATCTAGGTATACACTTACTATCAATAAATCAAAATTTAATATATTAAATTAAAATATCTTCAGATTAGAACACCATATAACTAGATCCTAGTTAGAGCGACGCCAAGACTCTAATCAAAAAATACCAAAATGAAACCCCCTCCCTCTACACCAAGTGAGACGCGCTATGTACAACGTGGTACATATCTATCTCTACCAGATAAAATAATTCGATATTTTGGAGGATAGAAATTACGTAAATGAAAAGTATTAGGTAAAATAACAATTACACAGATTTAATTAAATCAGTGCCTATTTTAGCTATGTACTTACTTAGTTGTTAAAATCTTATTTATACTTAAATATTATAATGCACATACCTAGGTCCATTAATATACTAAAGCAGATAAATAAAATTTATAGGTAGGTAGGTATATGTTCCTATTAGAACTAATTTAGTTTTGGGTTTCATAAAACGATTTTTGAGAATAGTTAGGTACGTATAGGTACCTACCTAATTACCTCATTAAGTATTTTCTTAATAATAATAGCTACACCTAAGTGGGTACGTATGGAAATCTGTAGGTGTACAATACCTATTTCAAACAGAATACCGAACTCATTTAGCGCAAATAAAATTTTATATAGGTTCACAATTTGAAATCTTATTTAACTAATGCACATACAAGTCTCGTTTAGATGAGAAGATATCAGCTTAGTAGGAAAAATTGTCGTTTTTAGATAATGTAGTTACTCATACTTGATAACTACATTTACTACTTTAACAAAAATTTTGCGAAAACTAGCAAATTCACCTCTAAATAATATTTTTTATTTGGATAAACCAAGTTTTTTTTTTCTGTGAATATTAACCAAGAACGCCATGGTGAAATAATCAACACCATGCGAGGAATTTCTTCAACAGTGGAAATTAACAATCCGTCAACTTCAGCAAACTCTTCTTCCAATTTAACATTTACCAATTGTACTTTTCACAACTGTAGTTTTAAATAAAAATGAATAATATTTGTTTGATTAAAACTAATACATTTTGTATTAAAAATTATTAAACGTCAGATTGACAATCAAATTTTTGATATCTACAAAGTAAAAAATTATCTTATCGAATACTCCTCGGGCCTTGATAAATACTCAAAATGTTGTCATAGAGAATCCTTCAAGCGAGTTGCTCAAGGATAATAGCCCTCGGCCTGCGGCCTTGGGCTATTATCAAGCAACACGCTTTCGGCATTCTCTATGACAAAATTATCTCGGTATTTTCAAGACCCTAGGGGTATTACTACTGATAGAACCATGATAGAACTCCAATTACCTATATAATCATCTAACATCTAATTAATGGGTAGGTATTTCGAGAATGATTAGCGTTTCATCCCTCTAATCAAATTCATTCTTTCTTGAATATTCTTTGACATATGGTTGTATTTCACTATCTCTTTATGTATGTTTCCAAAACCCATAAAATAAACAGGACGTTAAGACAATTTATTGCTTTTGACCAAAAAAAAGGTCCTTAGATAAGAGCTTTATTATTTAAAAGATATGCTGAGACATTTACAATCTTTAAAATAATATTCAACAAAAATATCTTATTTCTTAAAACTATTGAAATAAAAATAAAAACTATCTTACATATGGCACGAAATTACATAGTACCAGTGCAGTGGCCTGGTTGTTGAAAATAGCTTGGCGTTCCGTATTCACTAAAGCTCTAGGGCACACAATTTCAAACTAACATTGCACGAACAAAGCTATTCTTTCAATACTCTAATATAATTCATTTAATTTTGAAATCCGCATGTACTTACACGAAATTCCCTATTACCCGCTCTCAACAAAATAAATTGAAACAAAGAAAATCATTTCTGCAGCATTTCATACAAAACTAAAGCTTTCTCAAGGACACAAGTAGTGCACATGTGATTCCGGATAAACCGTTATTTTATACACTTTGAGCAGATAAAATAGAGCATAATACGAGGGATATGCAAAGTTACGTCTCTAGCTTACTACACTCCAAAATACTTAAGTTGAATTAGCTACTCTGTTCTTCCGGAGATAGTTCCACTTAACTTTAGTAATTTGTTTGTGGGGAAGATTGAGTCAAAATTACATTAACTATAGCGTCATTTCATCAGGAGGAAAATGAACAAAATACATAGGTAATTGAAGTGTCGGGGGAATTTCGACTTTAGTTACAAATTGTTTTAAATTAGATGACACTAATTTGATGTCGTTTTATACAAGGTCATTGGAATATAATGCGAAATGGACCTTTTGAATACGGCAAAATGGAGAGGGTTAATTATACAAGACGATTTGAAATTAAATAATTGCTGCATAACGATTATCAAGGAAATCTTCAACGATAACATTTGCTATTCATTAGACGTATTTTTAAATTGTAGTAGGAAATATCCAAAAAGTTATTGCAACATTTATTTTTAAAGTAAATAATTAAGTAGCAGAAAAAAGAACAAAAACTTCTATGAACATTGGGTCCTGTGGTGGTCGTCATTCTCTGCGTAGTATCCATTCTTCCAATCAACTTTTAAAATATCCCGTTGATCACTGCAACATCATCTTGTGTTGAATTATTTGTTGAAATTGTTCCTAGTATAGTCTTTCTAATCTTAATTTAAAATATAAAAATTTTACGATTCTACCGGGGCTATCCGTTCCCATGCCTCTTTACATTAGAAATGAGCATCAAATGCAGCGTTTTTTTGATACATTTCTCTCTCGTATATAAGAACTATAATAAATCATGCCTGCCAAAGAATACCGACAGTAATAAAAAAAAACTACAGTGACTGCAAAAAGTTGGGTTAATGATATGAAACAAATAATTTTTGGCAACGTGTTATTTTCTCAGATTAATCTAAATATAATCGGATGGATATCATAGGGTATGGCGAAGACTTAATGTGGAATTTAAAGAAGAAAATTTGTGTCCGACAGTAAAACACGGTGAAAGAAGATTGTAACCATGATTTGTTCAATAGTTTTTCTTAAATTAATAAAATCAAAGAAGATCTATCAAATCAAATTACATAAATTTTTAATACTACCTCAAGTGGATGAAACTTTTTGCAGTCACTGTGTCAGAAACCGCCGGTATTAGGTTGCAATGTAGTTATATATATTATACAAACAGTTTTTTTTTTATAAGGCAGTATACCAGTGACACGAGCGGAACACGTTTGTTTTCGTTTTGAGGGGGAATTATTTTGTAACAAGTGTAAGTATATCATATAATATTTGTTTTTAAAAATATTTTGAAAATGGCAAAACAGTTATACATTTAACATGAATTGTTAATACATAAAGGATTTTTAAAATATTGTAGGGCATGTCTTGTTATGAAAAGTTAAAAGGGTGCGCCTATGGACGGCTGAGGTCGGTATTGACATTACAAAGAGATATCGAGTTGTGGATTTTTATATCATTTTAAATTAATATTAGAAACACTATACTTCTATAGTTGGTGTTGCTAACGTTGCCCAGATCTGGTCTTTTATTTTAACGTGTGACTTCAAAACACTCCAAATGAAGAAAGAAGTTTCTAGTGGGCAAATGGCTATATGATTAAAAAAGCTATATTTTCTAAAAGTCCAAATCGAACATGTGATAGCAAAAATTGTTCCAAGCATGTTGAATTTCGAACAAAAACAGTTTTTGTGCTTTTTTAATAGTCACTATTTCATTTTCCACCGTAGATTGACTGAACATCAAATCAAAATACCTTCAGTGAGGTGATTATTTGAAATCTCCTAGAAGGATAATTGGCACCCTTACGATCAAGTCAAATTGCACAAAATCATCTATGTCTGGGCTCATAACCTTTTAAAAACTAAATAGAATGATTCACTCAAATTCATTAGTTTATATTGTGTTCCTGATTATTTTTGAACATATCTTTTCAAAATTTAACAACACAACTCTAATTCTCTAACAACAACAACACTAATGTAAAATGAAAAAAAAATGTTGAAAAACATTACACAAAATAATGAAATGGAATTTCCATTAAAAGTGGAATTGAGAGTAAGATGAATGACATATTTCTAACGCACGAACATTATTACAACATGCATAATGACATTGAAGCTATGGAATTACAGCTCTACGAGCTATAGTTTGACTGACATGTACCTATATCTATATATTTATGTCAGTTGTAATATAGCACTATATTACAGGGATGTAATAAATTATTATTTAATAAATATACATATTATATCACCGTGAAAAATTTTAATTTAATTTAATATTTCAAATATTTATAACGGGATCGTGTAATATTTTGTATTTTGATGGCATTTGCCTGTAACAATATAATGGAAAATGAAAAAATTCAAATTGCAGACAAATTAGATGACAGAATTGATGATTTATGAGTTTAATAAATATTATAATGACATTTTTCACGTATAATAATTACAGGAAATTAATCATTTTCTAAATATTATTATTAAGTATATGGTCTATAATATGTTTGAAAATGGTAGAGATAAAGTCATAGGAATTCCTCCGGATTTTAAATTACAAGTTGACATCGATATCTCGATATACACTGTGTCCAAGATAAGAAAGGGATAGCATTGGAATCTTGGAAACGGTAAAAGTTACAATGTCTGTTAAATTAGAGAAAAGTTGCACAATTTAAACACGTTCTAAATGGTGTTTTCAAAAATAAACTAACTTTAGTCGTTTTCGAGAAATTTTGAAAGCACCATATTACGGCCTATTTCTGCGACATTCAAATTAAACATCTTACAATAAGATATTTAGTCAAGAATGTTCATATCTGTATAGTTTGTATTACTACTATTATTAACAGGACATGTTTTTTAGCAAAACTCAACGAGAACAATGACAAAAAGGATTTTTTATCCATCAAAAAAAAAATAATTTGTGCAAGTCAACCATTTTTCCTAATTCCGGCCTAATCAAAACTGCTAGAACGTAATTACGGCTTAAAGTGAACGTTGCTGATAGACTTTGAGAAGGCCAGGTTGGGATAAATCTATTTTTGAAATGTCAAAATTGACATATTTTGCATGCAACAAATTTCATTTGTTACTTTTCCAGGTTATATTTAACTTCTCAATAACTTTAGCGGCCTATTGTACAGCTTTGAGCTAATTTAAACCACTCATTAGTATTAAAAATATTTATTTTTCATTTTAAACTAATGCAAAAAGCTTATATAATATTGAATTAACTACCTCTAACTAAACTACTAATTAAAACAAGGTAACTGAATGAGATCCAATACTATTAAATACTATGCAGATCAGCTTAATAACATTCTGGAAAGGTTTATTTTTAGTTTCATATACTTTGGCTTGACTATCTTCAGCAAAACTTTCTTTTCCCTCGTTAAGGGATCTGTTTAGTTCACTTTCATCAATTTTTGGATGTTCATCTGCTACATCATTGTTTGCATTCTCATTCTCTCTAATTTGGTAACATTTGTTCGCCGTGTTTGCTTTCTTATTTAATTTCACCTTGTTTTGTCTTATGACTCTATTTACTTTATTTTCTTCTTCAGTTAAAATACAATTTTCTTGAATGTTATTTTCATTTCTGCTAGTCTTTCCCACAAACTTTTCTTTGTTCGCATTTGCCTTCTTTTGTTTTGCCAGTTTCTCTTTCCTTTTCACTTCTTTGGTTCTTTTTCTGCTTCTGTGCGTCTTTGGTACTCCATAAATTCATCTGATATAGCAACAACAGGGGTTATTTTTTTTTTGGAACGCGCTCAGTTAGCAATAAATGAGTAATATTTTGTTCAAAGAAAAATAACGTATTTTTACTTGAAAGAAAATTAATTTTTGTGAGAATTTCCCACAAATTTTACTTTGTGGTTTAGATGTAGAGATGCGTTTTTTATGATTTTTGTTTTAGAAACTATAGGCTGGAATTTGATCACATTACAAACAACCGCCTAAAAAACTTTATATGCAAAAATCGATGTTCTTAGCACTAAAAAAAAAGCGAAAAAATTGATTTAAAATAATCTGAAAAAGAACGTAAATACAACCTATAGGCCGTAATTAGCTCTAGATTCAAAATTAATTGCTAATTCCGGCATATTTGAAAAACTGGCTTATTATTTAAAAAAATAGAAAAAATAAACCAGACCTAATGAAAAAACTATTGCTTTAACACCCTCACTACACTAGTTTACTCTTTTTATTTGTACACTGTCTAATTAAGCTGTTTTAGCAAAAAAAACGAATTATATGACAAAAACAAACTTACCAAAATAACGACTTTTTGTCTCCACTTTCAATACTGAACTGACACGACTTGACGGCACTAACCGCGCCCATGCGCAAATCTTCCCCCACTTATTTTGGGTTTTCAAACTTCTTAATAAATTTGCAAACACGCAAGGAGCGCCAAATTTAAATGTTTCACCATTTTTTTATAAAATTGTATTGAATTTCAAGTTTGTACATGGGCCGTAATAAGGTGCCAAATTTCGATAGGCCGTAATATTGTGCTTTTATTATTATTATTATTATTATTATTATTATTTCTGACATTATTTTTACAGATATCATTGTTACTTTTGAGGAGAAAAAGAGAGCGTGTACAAATTTTCAGTACGACGTTTCGTTTTTAAAAAAAACCCATATTCAATTTGGTTTTTTCAATACGGCCTTGAACTTTTTATTGTTAAGCCATTTTTAATTCAAAAATAGTTTGTATATCACATGTAATGGTTTAAACAAGTTTTTAGTGCTTTTAGTTGTTATTTAAAATTATTCTACTTAAAAAAGCATACTTGTTTTTTCTCGAAAAACTTAAAGGTTTTTGAGAAATTCGACTTGAAATTTCAGTATAAATATGCAGTATCCATCTCTTTCTAAAAATATTATTTACTTTTGTAATGATTGTCAAAATGACCCAACTAGCATAGAGAAATCAAGAAACCATCTTTGATTCAATCCAACCTCCCTCATTATCATTCGTCACAGGCGCAAGATTGTTTAAGAGAGGGATAACTCTTTTATTATAAATTCTCATCATTTTGTAAATTCTTCTCAACTTTAACTGTTAATAAACTTAGTCTATTTATACTTGGTATTCGGTGTTTCAATCTTTTAGATAAGGTCCTTATTTTCAATGCCCTCGTAGTTCACGTTAAACCTAAACGTGACAATATGTTGACGCGGTGAATGTAACGGTAGTGCTCGTGCGGTGCAAGAAGGTACGGAGAGAAGTTTCCTACAAGACATTTGCCCAATTACAAAACATTTCTTTCAACTGACCGGCGTTTACGAGAAACTGGAACGCTACAATTTAAGAAATCTGATAGAGGAAGAAATTGAACCGTTAGAGACGTACGAAATGACATTTTACATCATTTTGAAGAAAATCCTAACAGTAGTACAAGACGACTTGAGCAACAAACTCAAATTTCGAATTCAGTTGTATGGCGGAATGCGAAAGAACAACAATTGTATCCTTATCAGTACCGCCAAGCCCAAGATCTTTTAGCTAGAGTTTTGTCAGTGGCTTTTGGATATGAGAGAACTAAACCCATTGTTTTTTCTAATATTATATTCACAGACACAGCCACATTTACCAGAAGTGGGGTTTTCAACACGGATAATGAGCATCTGTGGGTTGATGAAAATCTTCATGCAAGAAAAGTAACTCATTATCAACATTCTTTCAAAGTAAATGTTTGGGCTTCAACATTAGAAAATCAACTTCCCAGGAAATCTAACTGGAGAAATGTATTTTAATCTTCTGTCGCAAATTCTCTTCCAATTCCTCGAAGATATTCTCTTGGCTCGTCGAACCTCTTTATGGTTTATACATGATGGTGCCCCTCCACATTATAGTAGACAGTGTCGTCAGTGGTGAAACGAAAATTTTGAAGAACAGTGGATAGGGAGCGGAAATTATGCTCCTAAAAATTGGCCGGCTAGGTCTCCTGACTTGAATCCTTTAGATTTTACTGCCTGGGGTCAAGTGAAAAACAAAGTTTATACAGTGCCAATTGAAACTGTCGAGCAGGTGCAGGAAAGAATACGTAATGCGTTTAATAAAATTGTTGCAGAAGAAAAACTAAGGCGCACTATGTACTCTTTTAGCTCTAGAGTGAATAATTGTATAGCAGCAAATTGTGGATATTTTGAAGAATAATTATTTGTTATTGATTTTGTTAAAATACTAATTTTTGTTAAATATTAATTGTGTTAAATTGATTTAATTTTGTGTTGAGTTTATTTTGATATTGAAATACAGTTTGCTAACGAAAAGCTTTCCAAAATTTCATTAATGCTGTGTACTAAGGACCAGTTTTGTCCTAAAATTTTCAAGCTCGAATTTCTCGAAAACCTTTAAATTTTTCGAGAAAAAACAAGTATGCCTTTTTATGTAGAAAACTTTATTTTAACTAAATCTTTGACTCAAATGGAATAAAAGTCACAAGAAAAAAAGTAAATTAAAGCAAGGGTCCCCCCGTTTATCCGCCTATGGTCATCCTTTTTTATTCAATTTCATGTCAGTTCACGACATTTAACTAGGTTAATAAATATGGTACATTTGATTAATTCATCTTTACTCGTTTCGAAAATATTTCAAAAAAATCGTCCTCAGGCATCTTTAACACATTGTATCTTTGTAAATAAGCACTTTTTGAACCAAACTCGTTGCCATATCATTGGGTTTCTAGCTAAATACTATTTCTACTCCTTGAAATTTATTTACCTTTCTTTAGCAATAAAACCCTTTGCTTATTCAGGGACTGTGGACGAATTTCCAACAAAAATAAGAGAAGAATACTCTTAAGTGTGTAATATAATATCCACTGCT
Source organism: Apoderus coryli (assembly GCA_911728435.2). Taxonomy (NCBI): domain Eukaryota; kingdom Metazoa; phylum Arthropoda; class Insecta; order Coleoptera; family Attelabidae; genus Apoderus; species Apoderus coryli. The sequence goes on along the minus strand of OU452199.1, from coordinate 5,391,208 downwards.
GTAACAAATTTAGATTGTTTTCCAGGCATCTTTTCTGTTTATGTCATTCGTTCTCTCTCAGCTTTTCCATTTTCATTCTTTATTTTTTCGCCATTCTTCCAAGGCGAAAGCCATCCAATAAGTCAAACAATCTAGGAAAATAAAGTTGTGTGTATACAGAAAATAGTGGAGGAGTATATGGTTGAAGTTAACAGGGTTTTCTTTTTAGTTTTATCACTATATCTGTTTCGACTCATATATTTCGATGGGAGGACAAAATTATGTCGCAATTGCAACGACCTTGCAGTTTATTCATCAGTTCACTTTTTATGATGTTGAAACTCTTGAAGTTAAAGCGATGGCCAATTTTAAAATGGTGTTCGGAAATGAAAAACCAACGTGATAATTCACATAGAAACAAATTGGTGGATCTTGTTTACGAGCGTTTAAGCTGTGATTGGTTTTTCGAAGCTCGGCGATGATTTCCGGCAAAAATATCAAGCATGCTTATTTACTTGGATCTGAATTCTGCTATTTACAGAATAACTCAGATTTGGATGTTTTTTGTAGGTTCGACGTTCGACTTTGTTGCTAGAACTTATGGAGTAAACCGTTAAAATCAGAGTGAGCATAACATTAGCACTCGACTGCAAATATCGAGCTTTTTCGGTCTTGGTGATCCGGAACGCTTCCACAGGGACGATTGAGCCTTGGTTTCGACATGACAGTTTCCATAGTTCGCCAACGTTGTTGACTTCCTCAGCAACTGCCCATCGCAGCTATTTTTGTGCGAAAAGTAACTCTTTTGGAACAAATCTTGCTGTCGCTGTTTCATTCAAAAAACAACTAAAAAAAAATGGTGGAATGAGCCAACATCATCAGGTAAATTTGTTGCAAATTCTCTATATAAAGGAAAAATCGCTGACCGTTCCAAACCACGTGTTAACTTTCTGACAATTAACGAAACACCACCAAATCGAACGAATGGGACTAGTAAAACCCACTTACTGACACAATTCATGTTATTAATTGGACATACCTCGAAATTTATGGTAAAAATTTAGAGGCATAAAATATTTTCTAAAGCTCGAATTATTTGCGAACTTAACCAACCGCTCTTTGGAATTTTAATTATTATAATTGTAACAGAAAATTTTACCACACTGTCCCTCTTGAATGTTTCGTCCAAATTGAAGAAGAACATAGCTGAAACCAGTAGCGGGCAAAACCTTGATTAAATAAAATAAAAGGAAGAATTCTGGAGGTATTGCAAAAAAACAATAAACTATAAAAGTTTCTATCGAGGCAACTCTAGAAAAATACAGATAATTCTAGAATAACCTGACAAAATAAGGCGATAAATTACTTAAGAGGGGGATTCGAATACAATCGATTTGTAGACATAATTTTGCGTATGGAAATCTCCACTAATACGTATCTGGTAGCAAAAATTTTGATAGGGTTTTAAATATTAAGGAAGGGATTAGGTAATGCTAAAACACTAAGGTATTACTTCATAAATTGAGTTCAAATTTTCTATATGGAATCCCATTTTGAGGTGAATTACAGACAGCAAAGACAGCTCTAAACGCTTGTAACATTTTTGCATATGTCCGTCACACACTTTGCCATTACTGTATCCGCTCTATTCTTGTCGGTCAGAATAAGGTCCTAGTAATTAATTAGAACTACGGCACGTCGGATTAGAGGGGGCATCAGCGTGTATAGTAGTTTGAAGGGGCGGGTGTTTTGGGGGTGTTTGAGTTCGCGACACTTGATTGATTACACGGAAACTTAACGAAAGGGGTTGGCCCGACATGAAAGGAGGGTGAATACCTTGTGAGTAAAGATGGTCGCGTGGTAAATGGGGAAAACTGAGATTTCAGACTTTTTGATTACATGATAATATTCAGCATTTTAATATTTTTAATAACATCATGACGCTTATTACATGTAAATTATTCTTGATATGATTACTTCTATTTCATTTATTAGATGGTCATCCAAAAATTAGTTTTCTGTCAGTATTTATGAGGTTTATTAAACAAACAAGAACCTTAACTAATTACTACCTTTGTCAATTTTCGTGTTTTCAGAGACTTTTTGGTACTATCTATTGGTTTCGATTTCTGGGTCAATTTATAAGTTACATGGTACGGTTTTCTGTTTAATCGTTCTTGTAATGTATCTTAGTACTATTGTCTTGCGAATTGTTACGTTTTTGACCTGCAAATTAATTTAATTTTCATTAAAAATTAGGCATTTATTAACGTAACCTGAATACATTTGTTATGTTATGTATGTTGGAAAAAATACGTATTAATGAAAGATAATATGATACTTACCGTATTTGTATACATTTATGCTGGATTAATACAACATTTCCAGCTGATTGTTTGTTATTTTATTTAGATAAACAACAAATATAGGAAATTTGTTCAACCAAATCATGTTTATTTATGATATATGTCACTTGTCATAACTGTCGTAACTTCGAGCGATCAGGATTTTGGCATTGTTGTCAGATTTAGTTTAAGCTGGTATAAAAATGAAATATATTTAACAACGTTAATATTTTTGTAAAAATAAAATAAAATAAAGCTTGCTTAATTTAGGTTTTCGGGTTAATTACTCATTTGGACTTGGGTTGGGGGTATAAATAGTTTTCGAATTGCTCGATTGCTTTCTCCTTTTGGTTGAAGATTAGAGTGAATAAGGGCTTACACCATTTATATTTCTTGATTATTTATAGTGCATATTTTTAAAACACCTAGAGAGACGAACGATCCAGTCAGATACATATATAGTTGATCAAGTAGTGTTGGCAACCCTAAAAACAAAACAAATCGACAGCTGACAGTTTAGGCTTAGTAAAATGAAGCGTTACATGATAGAACAACGCGTCTTCATTATTGAACAATACTTCAAAAATAATGAAAGTTTGGCGGTCGCTGTTCCAAAATTTCATACAAGATTAAAGGAGGAGATTCAACGCTGCATAAACCAAATTCAGCCACATTTATGCAGAATGGTCACGGAAAATTTCGACAATCGAGTGCGTATGTGTATGAAAAGCCCTGGAGGTCAATTGCCTGATGTGTTATTCCATAAATAACCATATCCTATGTACTTTATGATTCAATAAGAAACTTCAAAAGACTAAAAACTGTGTTTTCTATTTAATTCAAATCTTGCGTTAATTTTGGGACACCCTTTATAAAAAACCTATGCAAATATGTTTATTTACTACACGAGTGAACCTGTATATTTTTCTGTTACGTCAAAAAACGGGACATATTTTATATATCAACATAACATTAATTAAAATTTAATCTTAGTTTTCATTCATGCACATCTTCTCTTAAAATACTGACAGAAATTTATTTTTAGACGTATTTTATCGCTTTAACCTCTTTGAGAGATGGACAAGTTTGTTGATTTAAAATCTTGTTTTAGTTTTGTAACCTAATCACAGCAATATCTAATGAATATGTCATCAAAAGTAGCGATTACTGCTACTTTTTGAAATTGAATAATTGATCCTTCCTGAAATTCAGGGTAGGTACGTCACTGTTGCGCTAGATTACTCTATAGATGTAGGTATATTCTTTTGGACTCCAAATACGAACCTCTTTCTAGATTGATTGCCTGTCGGCGATTTCCCCAAATAAAAGATTGATGCGATTGAAAAGAGGCACGGATGTATATAAAGCGATTAGATTAAAAATACTTTTAGTTTTTTTATTTTTGGTTGAAATGATGCTAAATGAGAATTTTTCGTATTTTTCTTACATTTTTCATACCATTGTTTGTCTTACTATTTTATTTAGAACATATACAGTTTTTTTGTTTTCTTGCCTAACTCCTGTTTTAACTATTTGGAGAAAGTTATTTCCATTAAAAATTACTGGTAGTTTATGTATGATAAACGTGTTTTTTACGTCAGGGTGCCTATTCTCGAATCTAGGGAATTGCTTCTAATGAGAAAATGTGGGCGGAGTTCTCATGAAACGCGTAAATAGGTATTCTTGAACAAAAGTGATAGATCACATCACACAATAACGAGAGAACACCATTCTCCTACTATATTTCATGTGATCTGACGGAGGATTTTGCGTTTATAGTAAAAATATAATTAACAGTAAGTTGGGCTTGTGTTTACGTGATTTTTTTATTTTATAATTTTTCAATAATGGAATTAGCGGATGGAAGAGTTGCGGTATACGAAGAGGTTTAAACAATTTAGTAGGTACGTATGTACTTATAGTAATTGATTTATTTGTACTTTTTTAATGATTAGCTGCTTACTTTTATTTTAGATGCAGAAGTACAAGAAGCTCGTCCATCAAGGAAAATGTATAAGGCTTTGGAGGCCTTTGAATTAGATAATTTAACATTTATTAAAAAATTCAGACTAAATCTACCTCTGTCCATTGCATCCAGTTCTTACATGAACCACCTGGAATTGCATTTAAAATTACGGTAACCTCCTCCCACAATAGTTTTGCGCTTTTCTTGGTAAAAGTATTATAAAATCTCCTAGACAGTAAATTTTCCTGATTTTGTAAAAAATCAATTAAAACATCTTTCTGTTTGCTGCGTACAAAGGCTGCGCGGATTTTTTCAAATTTGCTCAGCTATTAACAATGTAATTTTGTTAATACATATTTATGATGTGGCTTCCACCTTTAGATGATCCAGCCAGTCATTATATAAAATTTTAATACAATTTTTCCTAGATTACCTTAAACTGATTAACTGATACCCTTGTCTTTATGCTTATAAAATGCTGATACCAAATTAGCTAAAACAAATTTACACCAAAAGGTGTTATGTATGAGTGATATCATCTTTTTATTACGATAAATGCTGGCCTTTTGCTTCAAAACCTAGTGGCAACATTGTAGGAATCTTTCATTTTATATTTCACATCATATGAGTTTGAGAATACCTATTTTGCATTAATGGAGAAAAGCCAGGGATGTGATAGAGCATATTGGTGATATGAGTGATCACATTCTCTTATACTCGAGAATAGGGACCCAGAAGTCATTCGGTGCCAAGTCAGGACTATACGGCGGATGACTCATCAAATCGATGTTTTGGGTGGTCAAAAATGCAGTTGTTTGAGCCGATGTGTGGGAGCTCGCATTGTCGTGGTGAAGTGAGTGATCCGTCTTCGGCGGTTGGTTTTCCTGATTTCTTGGAAGACAACTGGGCAAACAAATGGTTGTGTACCACTCAGAATTGACTGTTCTGCGTTGTTCTAGTGGTATGGTTGCGACATGTCCAGTTTTTTCGAAAAAACAGGCGACCAATTGCTTGGAAGTGCCTCGTGCGCGAACAACTTTTGATGGATTTGGCTCATCTTTCAGGCTCATACGCGTAAATCCACGATTCATCACCTGTCACGATGTCATAGACGTGTTTCGAAGCACCGCGATCGTATTTTTTGAGCATTTCTTTCGACCAATCGACACGACCCTTTTTTTGAGCGGTTGCCAAATTGTGTGGGATCCAACGCGAACAAATTTTTTGACAGTCAAATGTTTATGCAATATTGAATGTATGCTGGTCCCACTAATGCCTAAGGTTGTCTCAATCTTTTGATATGTCACATGACGATTTTGCAATATCAGTTCGCGCACAGCATCAATGGTTTTCGGAACAACAACTGATTTTGGACGACCTTCACGCAATTCGTCTTGGAGTGAACTACGACCACGATTGAAGTCACCATACCATTGATAAACACTGGTCCTTGATGGAGATTCATCGCCAAAAATTGAATTAAGTTCATCCATGCAATGTTGCTGAGTTAATCCACGTGGAAAGTCGTAAAAAATAATCGCACGACAATGTTCACGATTTAATTCCATTTTTTGGGCCGAGATGAATCTTTTAAGTTACTGTAAACAACGCAAATGGCGCTTGTATGTCAAATCCTTCTGCGTACGTATAACCTCAAAATGTCCAACTTTACGATAGAGCTGTCAGTTGCCAGATTGCAACACCAGGGTTGCCAAATCCGGAAATATAAAATGCAACCCTCGTATCTTTTTTTCATAAAATTAATAATAAAAAAACTTAGTGAGACATATTGTATACTGTTGAAGCATTTCTTTTGGCTACGTTCCGTATTTTGTCAATTGATCAGAATCTCCTGTATCCTGTAGAATCTTTATTCCAATAGAATTCACAGTCAGGAGTTTGATTGGTTTTGCTATGATATTCCCGTTACCCCGAAAAATACGTCCATGCTTTTCTGTTCTATTATTTGGTCTTAATTTGGTCAAATTTGAGGATTTTCCACTAGAACTACGGATTAGACGGTGTATGGAGAACTGTGAGATGTTGGTGATTTATTATTTTATCGGATTTACGCTTTTTTTGTGAACGCAAGCTATCAATAGATCGGTTTCGAACAAGTCCAAGTTGATAATTTAAAGATAGCAATATTTTTTTGGAAACCAACCAAGAACTGTTGTTCGCCAAACTGTAGTGTACTCTAACCCTATTATGAATGTTCGTATATAAATATTATTGTATAGGTTTGCTTCGCAATAATGTTGCTATGCAGCAAAATGTGATTTATACGCAAATTCTACGCCGGTGTATGCATAATTCCGAACAAACAGACTGTAACAAGTTGCACTTGAACGTAAATGGCGCCAGACAGATAGAAGATACATTTTTCCTGGCTTTTATTTGAGGCTATTTATTAAGAATAGTTTTATATTTTTTGGACTCTGAGATACTTTAGCAAATCAGTAATACCGCTCTGATACTTTTAAAAACTAGTTGATGCGAACTACGTGAATGATTAATGCAAAGATAAATTTCAAGACGTCAATATATTTTAAAAAGCTAGTTTTTATCCAATTTAATTAGCGTCGGAATTTACGGGATATGTGACCGAGTGTGTAAACATGAGTAGAAGGTGATGGTTTTGGACCTTCGGGAATCCTTTCTGGGAGAACAATGCAGATGCTGATAAAGACAATCTACCAGGAAAGCGTCATCGAAGACCATCATGCTGAAAAAATCCTTCATTTTCCTTCTAATTTTATGGAATTTATATGTGCCTTTTTTGCTTCACTGTATATTTTCTCTTCCTCAAGACCAAATTTGTCCACAAGAGTTTTGGAAAAATCATACAAACGTGCATTACCTAAATAATATTGTGACAAACATTAAAATGTCTCCTACGCTTAGAGCTAAATAAAGACATCCGGCAACACTGCGTTGGCTCTACTATTGTAATCAGATGTGATCGTTTTGAAAGTTCGCGCCTCAAACTAACTAGAGGCGACTCTGTACAGATTTAATAGGCTATACCTCGTCCGGGGCAGCGCTGTGATAATTTGGTAGAATGTGCCTCGCTTCCCGTATAGATCTGGAATGAACGTATGCGCTGTTAGGATTTAAAATTGTTATTTAATGTTGATCTTTATATCTGTTACAAACTAAGAGAATAAGCGGCAGAGTTGAAACGTAGCTTAATTGAAGCAATCCTAATCACCGGCAGCTCGGTCAGCAGTAAGGTGCGGGTTGCGCCACTGGTTTATGGGCGGTCAAAACCCTTCAACTATCGTTCAATAAATAAAACACTAAATTTAACTTACTATTCGACAATCTACAGCCAATCACTGTTCAATCATCAATCGATTAAACCGTGATAAAAATGAAAACCAATCAGTTAAATTTTACTAATAAAATAACGGTAAAGTTCAAACGTTATCACTAACTCTTCAAAATATTACACAGTACAGTTAATAATAAATATTAAATTGCAATACTAATTAAAACACAAAATAACTTTTCGAGATCACGAAACTCACAATAATTATTAATACATAAAGCCTATACGTAAATCAAGATTCAACACTAGGCTGATTGAAATTCGTCACTTCTACATATGTGTAAATAATCAAACTTGTCACTTGAATCGGCAAATCAAAACTAAATTAAATGTAATTTCAAGAACGTATGTAATTAATTATTCAACTCGAAATCAAGACAATAGCAATTAGAGAGAATTATGAATAACATTAATTCAGAATGGGTACTCATCCTGATACGGGTCTAAATCTCATCATCCATTACTATCGTACATTAATCCAAAACCATACACGTCTTAATCTCTCCTACGATGACCAAATACCAACTCAACTACGTCAACTCACGTGGTGACGAACTTCCAGCAGCAAACGCGTAGAGTTAACAACTCTTTTCACATACGCAAACTTCAACAAAGTTTCACCGGGTACCAAACAGGTAAAGGTAGAAACGTAGAAAACGAAAACGTAAAATCATTCAAACGTAAAATCGGAAAAAGCCCCGAAATAATTCAACGTTATTCGAATCAAAACCACACTCTCAACGTGTACTTAGAGAAACACGTGACATAGAAACTTGAATAATTAACTTACGTTGATGGTATGTGGCTTTTTAATGTGGATCAGAGCTATATAGCTCTTTCATAACTGCCCAACCAGTTGTTGTTGTTCAGTCCACTAAAGAACGTAAAAGAATGCCAGAGAAAATTCTAGAGTACTGAATACTGAAAAATTATACTTATATTTTATATTATGTATGGTAATTAATCTTATATCAGGCAATGATTGAATATTATATTATATTATATTATATTATATTATATTATATTATATTATATTATATTATATTATATTATATTATATTATATTATATTATATTATATTATATTATATTATATTATATTATATTATATTATATTATATTATATTATATTATATTATATTATATTATATTATATTATATTATATTATATTATATTATATTATATTATATTATATTATATTATATTATATTATATTATATTATATTATATTATATTATATTATATTATATTATATTATATTATATTATATTATATTATATTATATTATATTATATTATATTATATTATATTATATTATATTATATTATATTATATTATATTATATTATATTATATTATATTATATTAATCTTCCATAAAAATGGCTTCAATAGTAACCAATCAGATATAATATAAGTAAACTAGGTAGAATGGGATTTAAATATCTGTGAAAATCGTTCCAGCAATAATAAATCTAAATATAATATGAGACAAGTGAATAGAGCGTCTGTTAACCAAAATTGATTTCACAAAGTAACCGATAAAATCATACTAATTGTAAGTAAACAATGAAAATATTTGTCTCTGAGTTCGCCCTACTCAACATCAAAATTAAGCCCTAACAGCGCGCCAGAATGTTGTAGAACAAACGACTATTTACTGGAAGTGTTCGAGAAAGGAGAAAAACCATATAAATAGCCAACGAATATCAGGGACAGACAATCAGTCATGAAGTGAAGAGTCAATAATTGAGCATATAATGATAATAATAATAAATACAGTAATTTTAGTGCATTAATGTTATTAGTTTGTTTAGTAGTGTTTAGTTATTAAGTGAAAATAAATTAGTTTTAATTAAAGAGCGGTATTATTTCACACAACGAACCACGAGACATGTTATAATATATTCAATTTTGTGGTGATCTCACCAAAATAGATGTAATTAACAATTAATATAACCAACCGTGCATTAAGAGAAACTTCTTTAATCTTCCAGATTAGTATGAGTATTTGTGTGTAGTGCAGAATCTGCATAGCAGAAACAAGTCGTGTTTGCCTGTGATGCAACTATCAAAACTTTCATTATAGAGTATATAAGTTTGTCAGTATACACACCCTCACTCCCAGACGGAACATGTATTTTGATATCAGTCTGAAACACGTCTCAAGTCCTCTTCTCAAAGCAGTAGGTATCCCCTTATCCCCAAATCCGTACAAGATTCGGCACTTTAGCTTTTGGTGTACGACGGTTTCGTTATTGCCTAATCATTATCTCGACTTTGGTCTAAACTGAAAAATAAATGTATTGGGAATAGCGTAATATGTTGCTAAATCAGTAAAAACATGTGAACAATTTACAAGGGTGAATCGAAATACTTTCCCAGGAAATTTCACTCTTCTTTGTTCCAATGTTGCTCCAGCCTTATGGAATAGTTCTATGGCCTTTTTATTTGACTCAAATTTCACATCGACAGGAATGTTTTCGCTTGTTAGTGCAGTCATTTGGTAGTCCAGGGTTATACGGCCTTCATCCCATGCCCTTGAGCGTCGTCTAGGATGCAAACTAACCTTCTTACTCACGCATCCATTGACACCCCAGCATCAGATTTCAGTAGTGCTGAATTGTGTAAGCTCTGATGAAAGCCCCGGGCCCCGCGGATACATAATTTATTTGTCAAGGGACTGTAACCTTATCATTAACATTGATGAGCATAGGAAAGAACGTCCTGAAGGAATTAGAATTTGATGATTTTATACAAGAATTTGTTACACAGAAACTCCCCATCACCTAGTAACAGAATGCGTAGCAATCAGAAGCCAACGCAAGGAACACTTGGCGTATGAAATCGTGCAAGATGGAGACTTGTTGTCCCTGAAGCCATCAAGTTCTAGAGCTCTTGTGAACTCCAGTAGCTGAGTTCACAAGAGCTCTAGAACTTGATGGCGAGTTGTAGATTGTAGATTGTTTTATCGGAGTGGTTTAGGCGGTTTGGCCTCCCCTCACTTCGACCTGCAGAAGATCTTTTGTGAATGACTCTAATCTATGAATTGCCCAGCTGTCCCACACTTTTCATAAAGTTGATGATTTCTCTGGGGGCTAAATTCCTTGCCTCGTCGGGTGTTAGGGTCACCCCTACAAGGTGTTTTAGCCTTTTGCAGAAAAGTGCTATGCATTTACAGACCACGTGTTCTGTTGTCTCTGTTGCGTCTTCGCAAAACCGACAAGTGTCGTCCTCGGTTAGGCCCATCTTTTTGAGATGGTACGTCATTGGGTGGTGTTCCGTAAAAAGGCCTGTAAGCTTCCCTGCGTTGGCTTCTGAAGGTTTGATAAACCTTTTTGATTGTCTTAAGCCTGGAGTGTTTCTCCAGTAGGACTTAAGTTGTTCCTTTTCCCATCTTCGAAGTTTTTCCTTCATATGGCTTTTTGGGAGGCCAAAGATGGGTTACCTTCTCTTTTGCAAGTTGGTCCGCCGCTTCGTTCCCCTCTATGCCTTCATGTCCTGGCACCCATGTCAGAGTAATCATTTTTCCCTGAGCTGCTAGTTACTTCAGGGTCTGTTTGCATTCCCATGCTAGCTTTGACGTGAAGGTCTAAGACCTCAGTGCTTTTAACGCAGCTTGACTGTCTGACATAATATTGATCCGCGATGCCTCTCTGCAGGCACAACGATTAATAGCGTTGATCTCTGCTTGGAATATAGTGGGACTTTTCCCGAGAGATTCAGAGAGCCTGCAATTAGGCCCGTATACTCCCATGCCTGTGTTCCCTTCTATTCCTTTTGAATCGTCCGTATACCAGACGGATATCGAATCGTGGTTCCCCATTTAGCCATTTTTGACGGTCTGCAATGACCACTTTAAATGGGATTTTCAAAATGGAGAGTTGTAACTTGAGACACAATTCATGTAACTCAAGACACCATCTTAATCTTAATACTCCATGGTTCTAACCTAGGACCCTTGTATTCGTAATTCTTATGAATGATATTGTTATCAATCAAATAATTGTACAGTGCCTGCAGATTTTATACTATCAAAACCGGTTTCGCTATAATTTACAGCATCAGTCGAGATCGTCAAAATTTAGATTAAGGTTTAACAAAACGAGATGTTGGATTATTACTTTGCACGCCGCTGTGATCAAATTATATAGTTTGCGATCGATATCATACAATATTGGTATATATGGCATACCTAGATGTAGAAGGCGGAGAAGGGAACAGTAATATATGGTTTTGAATAAATTCGACATATGCGACACCGACTGACTATACCTAAAAGTAATAAAGGTATATATCGAATTTCTCTATATCTTTCTTTTGGACATTATTATATCCACATAAGTGTGGGTGTATGTTCAACAACTCCAGGTGGTGCTGGCCAAATAATATTTTTTCCAGACCTGGATCCAGGAACTTAATGTTATTTTAAATTTCTCTAATAAATGAATATTGGAAGAAATCATTTAGAATCTCAAGAAACAACTTAACATTTCTTCTCGCAGAACGGAAGAATCACTGTTTATTCACAGTCACTGTGGTTTTCAAATGAAAATAGGTCTTTAATTGGCGCTCGTTGTTAGCCGGGCCGGGTAGCCTAGACGGGATCATACACTAATGACGTTCGAAGTGCAGCTCTGTGGAGTGCAACTACAAGTTGGATGGGTTACCGTTTGGGGAGTTTATTAAAAAACGGACCTTACGGTGGCCCATCTAGGTTGTAGAATTAATTTCGCGTGGTGGGTGGCCGTTTTTAGAGGCTCATTAAAGACGGTGGCCCATCTAGACTGAAGAATGAATGTTGCGTGGTAGTAGAATGATAGTGAGTGCAGTTAGTCCTGAAAAGACACAATAAGCACTTCAAGGTTGAAATACGCCATTCGTACAAGCCGGAGGCTATAATTAGAGCATACCGAGGAGGACCAGAAGGATGAAAAAAAATGCTCGATGTTATCAAGTCTATTCCAATGCAATGGCTGAACCATTGTGTTTATTATAAGTTAGTCCTGAAAAGACACAATAAGCACTTCAAGGTTGAAATACGCCATTCGTACAAGCCGGAGGCTATAATTAGAGCATACTGAGGAGGACCAGAAGGATGAAAAAAAATGCTCGATGTTAACAAGTCTATTCCAATGCAATGGCTGAACCATTGTGTTTATTATAATATAGTGTGTCAGCGCTTGGTTAGTACCTGTCAACTAACAACAGATGCCGTTATCATATACGAGAAATTTACTAATGAACGACTGAAGTTGATAACGCCGTCTGTTGTTAGATGCTGGTAGTAACCAAGCGCTGACACACTATAATATAATAAACACAATGGCTGAACTAACCAGATAGTTATGGAATGGTCTTTCAGATCTGACAGGTGTTTGCGGATTAAGCAGACCGATTCCAATATGAATAAGGAAAGGTAGTGTTTAGTATTTTAAATTTTCTGAATGGGCTCTATATTGCAATCTCAGAGAGTATCGAATAACTCTTTTTTGTAATCTAAAAATACGCCCAAATTGCGTTGCACAGCATGTACCCCAGAATGGGAGGACGTATTTCGAAGAGTGAAAAGTAGACTGTTTTGGAAGTTGACAAGTTAAGTTCTTTGGAAACTGATCTTAACGCAAAACAGACAGAGCTTAATTTTTTTGATAACGCATCAATGTGCAACTTCCACTTCAGGGAGCTGTCACCAACAAGGTCCAGAAACTTCACAGAAGAAACGACGTCAATAGTGGAATTATTAAGTTCAAAAGACTGCAGCGCACCTTTATATGACACAGATTTAGTTTTCTCAGTGTTCAAGCACAACAGGTTACAGTCACACCATGATTTGATGGTGATTAAGTCTTTGGATATGGTACTATGAAGAGCCACACTATCCGGGCCGCACCAAGTGAAACTAGTATCATCAGCAAAGATACATACTTGACCGCTGCTGTCTAGGCACGTAATGTCGTTGATAAATAGCAAAAACAAAATAGGACGCAACACCAAACCCTGTGGAACTCCGCAATCCATCAACCTGCAAGAAGACACAGCCGCATTGATCCTCACACACTGTCTTCTGTTGCTAAGGTACGACTTAAACCATCCCAGTGGAACCACCCTAATTCCGTAGTGCTGTATCTTGTTAATTAGGATGTTATGACTTACACAGGCGAATGCTTTGGAGAAATCACAGAAAATTGATGCTGTAAAGTGGAGATTGTTCAAGTGGGAGTAAACATTGTTGGAGACGGAGAATATAGCATCATTAGTGCATTTGTTAGCTAAAAATCCAAATGGGTGGCTAGTTAATACTTCATATTTGTGCAGAAATGAGAGAAGTCTCCTTTTAACCAGTCTTTCAATGATCTTGGATAGAGTAGATAGAAGTACAATTGGACGATAGTTTGAAGCTTGATCCTTATAGCCGCTCTTGTGCAGAGGAATAATTATAGATGTCTTAAAAAATCGGAGAGTTGTGCGTCCATCAATATTGAAAGGACATTTCTGGTTTAAAATGGAAAGGGTGAATAGTGCCATGTGTCTTGGTCTGATTGTGGACGAGCATTTGCCATGGTGGGCGCATTGTACGAGGTTGATATCGAGGATAAACCAATCATGTTTTTTAATCAGAAGTTTATTATACGTCCTCAACGAACAACAACATATACTTTGCACGTGTAGACTGCAGACTGCGTTATGGTATATGTTTCTGGAGATGAAGCACCATGTTGAGTCGGGTTTTTCATTTATTGATTATACGCGATGAGCATTTTAGACTATGTTCTAGTGCATCAACATGCCACTCGGCAGGCCCATGACTTCCAAATTCTCGCATATCGGCTAAACTATATGAGCAAGTCTCATAATACAGTACAAGGACTGCGTCTTTACAACAAATTACCAGTACACTTGAAAAATATCTCAAATATTAAAGTGTTTAATAATACTATTAGATATTTCATTGTCGGAATGGCGATGTATTCTGTGGATGACTTTGATCACGCTCTCTTTACGTAACTTTTGTTTGTTAGTGTTTATTCGTAATTTTTTCAGTTATTGTCACTTTCTCTTGTGTTACTTGTAGGTAATGTAATTATGTGATATTTTCATTTACTTGTTGCTACTTGTATTTCTTACTTATTAGGTTAGGTAGTTAGACACATTGTAACGTTGTAGATTTAAGTTCATTTTTGTATATTGACGTTGCCGATGCGACTATTTGTCAGTTGCCGATGGTTTAGTAACGTATTATTATTATTATTATTAAATAATATTGCTAATCGGATACTAAGTTATTTCTAATTGGTTCTATTTGGTGTGGCGGCCCTGTAAACATCCTAAGAGATCCCCGCAATGCGGTTATGTCGTAGATTTAAATCGAACTTCTCTACTACTGCTGCTACGGATTTCACTCTCGGAAAATTCATAACGGACTTTATTGCGAAGTTGATTTTTATATTCTCATGACACTCGTACCCTATATTATTTATTATATATTATCACGGTGGATATACGCAGGTATTCGGAAAGGGCGTGGAATTTATATCGTTTATATTAACAATAATCATCGCAGGCAATTTTTGAGTGGTGTAATTATTGTTAACACAATGGCCTAGAAAATATAGATTGGTGAGAAAATATTGAAAAATGTCTGATCCTGACAGAAAGCTGTTTCAGGAATAAAATTCAACATCTCAATAATAGTAATAATATTGATATCAGTAAAATAATTTACATTTGAAAATAACAAAATAAATATTTACTTGTCATACTTGTGAGTAAATATTCATAACATATTAATATACGATGAAGTACATTTGCAGTTATGATCACATAGACCTTACACTCCCTAATATAGGGTTATTATGACAATCAGCGCTTTTATAATTCTTAGTTATTTATTTTCACACTCTTTTTATAGGCGTATTAACTTGAATAAAATAAAATAAAAAACAAAACAAAAATCATGAAAAACTAAACTGTATAAACTTCAGACAAAATCATTCTGCAATTGAAGACAGTCAAAAGTTGAGGTAATCAGTGAATAAACCTCAAAATCATCAGCAAAGAGCAGGGAGCGACATTTCACGCCATTAACAATGTCAATAAAATATATAAATAAGAGGGGATCCAACACAGAACCCTGTGACACTCCAGATGTTGACTTGAAACCACGGTACTACTCCACATACAAGTTACGTTCATGGAGATAAGTAGACAGAAATGTTAAACGATTCATAGATAAACCAAATTCTGAAAGCTTATGCAGCTTCCGTGGTCAAGCCTGTCAAAGGCTAGTAGGCATTATGTTCCACAAGGTCAGTATTCAAGCCCGCTATTGATTTATTTAAAAATAAATACCAACAGTAAGGTAGAAATAATGTCGCACACGTTATTCCCACTTTCCATTGCAATCTAATCTAAAGAAAACCCTTATACACAACAGCTCCCTTTAGTTTCGTACTGAACACCCAACATTTTGTCAATAACACTTCAATTACAGTTATGGAAAATCAAGATAATTGATTGATCAACTTTGGCGATGGAGTTTCCCTCCAATCATCGTCAGATAATCCTTCATGAACACATTGCAAACGCTCACACATCTCCCCAAAGAATGGTCTATTTGAACCTTGAAAAAGTTGAATTGATTGATCATCCGCCTTACAGTCCTGGTTTGGCAGCCAATGATTTCTTTTTGTTCTCAAACATCAAGAATAAATAGCGACAACGCTGATTTTCATTACCAAAAGGAGCCGTAGATGGAAAATTGGAGAAATTGTTCAATGGAAGTTACTGTGTTTTGATTATGAGGACAGTCTAAAACAATTTGCAAGCGCTAGAAGCTGTAAGAATTAATAATTAATTTGAGGGCAGTTGGTCTGATAGTTATAAAACTCTAACGGTCGGAAATGGTTCTAAAGAGAACCGTCGAGTGGCATCGTCTGATTTGGTCCTCACTGTTTAATTTGAATATTAAATGGAAAATTACTTTTCAATAAAATTGCAAAGTTTTCCGAGTTTCACGGTAAGTACGAAAAAAAAATCTGCAGTATAGTCTCGGATAATTTAACTTTTCCGTCAGTTCTAACTATATAGTTTACTCACTACATGTCTATACAAGTATAAAGTGTATAAGCGTATATTGCAAAGTTTCACTTATTGTTTATTAATGATACTTGGCGCGCTCTCTGACTTTACCCTGCCTGCTTTGCAGTTTAATTCAGTTCTTTTGTTCAAGTTTGGTCATAGCGGCATACCACTCTTACAAAATAACAATACGGATTTTCCAAACTCTGAAATGAAACTCTATTACAACGTACGTTAAACAAATTCAGAATAAGCGATTTGAGGCGAAACAATAGCAAATGGAAACTGTTTTATTTGTTGAAATGCGCGGTAGGTAGTGTTATTATTTGTTGGAGAGTAAACTACATACAGTGACTGTCAATATTTGTAACAACGGATACTATTACTATTTATCGTTGATATACTCACAGAACAATAGCACATTTACCAACCATGGCCATTGCCATAGAGAGAAATCAGCGTTGGCATTTAGGTTATTAAATCTTTAATCAAACCTTATAACAATAAAATAGGCTTCAACTGACTTAAGAAGTTCGATTTTTGACAACATGCGGGTTATAATATTTTTAGTATACAAAGGGCATTGCAACTTGTTTATTTTAACACACTTGCTATAATAGTTAATGTGCTATTAGTTATATTTCAATCATTATATCATATGACGCAAGATTCCTAAACAGTGAGGGCAATGCACTTTTTGTATAGTTTTTGTTTATGTTAACACTCTCTAAACATGTCAACGACTGAGATTTTAACTGTACAAGTTTCAATTTGGATGCCGAAAGAGAAGTGATCTTTTCTTTAGATAATTATGTTCTTAGAGAATAGTCGAATAATATAGAAGAAAGCTATTGTACTGAACGGATTAAATTCAATTATATTGCATTATTATCGGGTTTTATTTGAATTTACTGTTATTATTATTATAAAGCAGCGGTGGGATATAAGATTTGGAGACGCCGAAAACGGAAATTACTGGCATTAGAATGTGCTGTGAATTTGTTTCAGTCATTGAAATCACCTGGTGTATAAAATGTATAACACTCTCACCCAAAATCCCCCAGGTCGATACAGATAAGGAGAAGGGATCTTTTCTGTTGAAAGATCTGAAGCAAGAGCATTTTTCTTGATAGTTAAATGATTAGCAATGATAGGGAAATTGAAGCGAATATTAGAAACATATTTATCGCTCAACACCATATAACTGTTACATATAGCGCATCCAGGGGCTGCTCTCAAGATGGGGTTCTCTGACCCATTTTGTGGACACTTCTGGGTGGAAAAACTTGTGCCAGATGGTGTTGACTTTAAAGTAGGCGCCTCTCAGACTGGAAGATAATCTCTACCAGGAATTAACAACAGTTTTGGTCGTATATGCATAACAAACGGAGTAGTTCTAATTCCTGGGTCCATGTCGGATGAAGACACTGCAGGATATATAGTGAATGCATTTTCCAAAATTTTTATGTAGATTCCTTTCCCGTGGTTATGAACTGTGACACAGTTGATATTTGCATCATCACTGTCTTATCAAGACTGGTCGGTCACTTAACAACAAGCTTATCTTGCATCCCGAGTTTTATCGTGAAGGATTGTATTGCTATTTTATCATCTCCATTAGTACATATTTTCCGGTTGATTTTTAAATCACCTAATTTTCCTAATTGTTGGAAGACAGCTAAGATTATTCCTATCTTGAAGTCCGGCACGTCATCTGTTATTACTAATTATAGACCAATCTCGATCCTCGGTAATTTCTCAAAGGTGCTTGAGATCGTCATTTACAACACAAGGTGTATCAACAGATTCAACATGGCTTTTTGAATATGCGATCTTGTACAACTAATCTTGCCGTGTTCTACGAGACTGTCTGTTCCGCTGTGGACCGTCTACAACAGCTGGTTTACAAAAATTTTCGGAAAGCGTTTGACCGTATGGATCACTATCTGCTATTGAGGAAGTTGGGAGATTTTGGCTACTCTGAGCAGTTGGTAAGTTTCTTTCGCTCATATCCTCTTGGTCGATTTCAGTTTGTGGAGTACGAGGATTTTACGTCACCTACTTTTTCTCCTTCTTCGGGCGTGCCACACGGTTCCAATCTTGGACCCTTATTGTTTAATATATCTATTAACGACCTTCTTAAGACCTTCCCTTGCGACAGCCTCGCTTATGCAGATGACTTCTTGGAGGTTGGTTGCTATTTGGGGTTAAGTGGAGTAGCTTTAAGCTAGACTTCGCCCTATCTAGTGACTGGATTTGTTTTTTTCTCTGCTTCTAAGGAATTTTGTATTAATTTCTACCATACTCTATGTACAGAGATCCGGCCTTGTGATCTCATCGGTGATCGGCCTATGTATTGCACATCTATGCAGAGAGAAGCAGAGGCACTGTGGATATTCTCCATCTGTTATGTAAACCGAGAGATTGCACCCCCCCCCCCCCCCCTTCTGCACAAATACGCAATCCACATGAAGAACTTCAGCAACCTACATGTCCCACCCAGGGATCTAACTAGGCGTAACCATTTGCCCCTGCAAGGAAGACAAAAAAAGGCATTGTGATTGGGTATACAGTGGGGTTCTTTTGCTCTCAGTTCCACTATTAGACCAATGTCTAGATCAATTTCTGAAAGAATTGCTTCCTCTTGAGCACAGATTACTCTGAAGGTGATTGAAGGATCGTGTCAGCGGGGGAGGAAGAGAAAGTTGGAATATCAAATTCCATCTTGTTTTGACGGAAAGATTGATTATACCTTAAGAGACGAAAGGTATCGATAATTTGAACGCTAATTTTGAGAGGGTTCTACATAAGGATCGATTAGCCCCAAGCATCTGACTTGATCCTGCATACCGTTACTATTCAAGATCGACAGAAGGTATATTGGCAAACCTAGTCTATCAATAGTACTGCGGCAAAGAGGGAGCCCTGCTAGGTAGTGGTGCTAGCGTCCTCTCGACTGGTGCTGCCTCACCGGGGCACACGGTCCGTTTAGTAGGAGACCTCTGGGTGACAATGGGAGTTGCGGTAATGCTTCCCTGTGCATATTCCTTGAGAGGGGGCCCGTAGCGTGACAAGTCGCTTGAGCTATGGCTATTACTATTGAATTATCCACCACATGAAAATCGTTCTAGTTTTAACTCTTCACATACGCAAAATATACCAACTGGCTGCTAGTCGGTATTGAAAGTAACAACATATTACGAATGAACTCGGATGTAATGCTACCAGCAATCAGTTATGAGATGCCTGTATATGATTGTACAGGTTCATGGTTCAAAACAGCCAGCTTATAAGGCAATGGCATATCCTCAGAAAGCTTCCCGACCAAATTCGACAATTCTGCTTGCTGCAAATTCCGTTGAGCCAAAAATGGGCTTCATCTTTTAATATGAATTTACGATATAATTCAAGGTCGCAACTGAGCATATTTAGTGCCCAATCACTGTAATTGTTGGGGGTTTGCGAAAAGGAAGATATTCACTCAATTTTTCTCACGATCTTGCTATATCTTCGAGTATTACAACCCTTAAACAATCTTATAGCATGAGGCGTTATACGACAGGGAGCAGTACAAATTCTGGAATGATATTTTTGAAATTAATCGAATTGAATACTAGATTAGAGTCTCTTTAGCTATGGAAATGGGTGCCTAATTGCCCATATTACGCTGTTATGTCAATCTCTTAGTAAATCCCATCTCGCCTGTAGTGAATGCAGCTTCAATTTACTATTAATCGATTCTCGATTACAGTGTATATAATTATTGTGTAAATTACATGACCATATGTTGTGCAATTCATTACATAAGCCTCATTGTATCTATGTGTATGTTGCTAAACTTGTAGCAAACCTTCCGGAAATAACGACCAAAAACGCTGGTGTATGCATTTTGTACACAATATTTTAATCAGTGGCTTGTGCGGCTGCTGCTGGTGTTTCCTAGCGCTGCGTTGGTCGTGTATGTTGTTGGAAGCTCTCTTTTCCATATTACTACGTACCCGCTTCATCTCTCGCATTTCTGTTACATGAAATAACTTTTAATTAATTTTGGTTAGGAAAGTTAGAAAGGTGGAAGGGTAATTGTAGAATGCGACCGCAGCATGTACCTAAACGAATGTTGTGTATGAATTTACCTACAAAATAAACTATAATTTATCGAACTAGGCATAAAGATCTTTATGTTATCAATTTTAAAAAGAACTCCAAATGTAAAGATTGAAATTTCGACAGTTTGAAGCACAACAAACCTTTGCCGCACCATTTTATAGACTCCTTCGTCATATTTAGTACACGCGCAGTCCGAAAATATTCCTCTCTTTCTAGAGTACACCATTAGGTGACTATAACATCGCTTTCGAGCAGTAACTGATTCCACAACATCACCATTCTGAGAAGATTAAGGATATTCTATTCCATCGTCATAAATCGGATATTTGATGCCATGCTGTATGCCATCAAGTGTTATCAAGTTATGCTAGGCCGAAGCACAACGTTTAATGCGCCTTCTACACGATCGGGACCAACCGCCAACCATCGTGTCCTTGGTCGGGTCAACAATTTTTTGTATTAATTCTACACGATCGGTGGTTGACTCAAATTGTCAGTTCTTCTCCGGTATTTGAACAGAACGGTAGCCATGGCTCCTTGCCTTTCAAAGCAACAGAAGTACGGTTTGGCAATAACTTTTTTATGCTTGAGTGAAGAAGAACAACAAGAAAATGGATGAAACAGTGGCTCAAAGAGCGAATTACTTTGAACCACCTGAATATTTTCCAATGTCCCAAAGACATGGTAAATCAAAATATAAAGATATAAATTAGGTCAGAACCTTTCGTTCGCGGATTTCTTTTTGTGAATCCATTCCACAAAGTGCGCTTGCGACGACTGAGGAGCACACACTGAAGCGCTCCCGTCGGCCGACAGCGTTCCAGACGGTTGGGATCAACTATGGACGCGAGGGATGCGCTCGCGACCAATGCCTTTGACATCAACCAAATATCGGTCAGGTCAACCACTTTCTACACGGCCCATTTTTATAGATTGTTGTAGATTGTTTTATCGGAGTCGTTTAGGCGGTTTGGCCTCCCCTCACTTCGACCTGCAGAAGATCTTTTGTGAATGACTCTAATCTATGAATTGCCCAGCTGTCCCTCACTTTTCATAAAGTTGATGATTTCTCTGGGGGCTAAATTCCTTACCTCGTCGAGTGTTAGGTTTACCCCTCCAAGGTGTTTTAGCCTTTTGCAGAAAAGTGCCATGAATTCACAGAGCACGTGTTCTGTTGTCTCTGCTGCGTCTTCGCAAAACCGACAAGTGTCGTCCTCGGTTAGGCCCATCTTTTTGAGATGGTATTTCACTGGGTGGTGTCCCGTAAAAAGGCCTGTAATTCACTTTAGGTCGCTTCTCTCCAGTTGGATAAGCTTGCCTGCGTTGGCCTCTGAAGGTTTGATAAACCTTTTTGATTGTCTTAGGCCTGGAGTCACTTAAGTTGTTCCTTTTCCCATCTCCGAAGTTCTTCCTTCATATGGCTTTTTGGAAGACCAAAGATGAGGTTCGGCCCGCAGAACGGAGCGTTTGCGCCCTCTTGCCCATTTTTATATCAACTCGACCAAGGACACGATGGTTGGCGGTTAGTCCCGATCGTGTAGAAGGTGCATTAAGTGGTCACCGTCGGGCATCACGTAGGGAAAGTTAATGAGAAATTTAGTTCATGCCAAAGCGTCCTGATACTCCCGCCAACAGACTTGCCACCTTCCAAACGGATGAGTTAGAACGAGTGCAACAGTGCATCTCAAGCAACCAACTAATATATTTCCTTCTCGGCTCTACTCGAGATTGACTCCACAAGTTACCTCTGGCCGGCCACTTCTTGCTTGAAACCTGGTTCTGGCTTTGCAATACTGGTCTTCCAGACGACGCCGACGCGACGTTTCAACCAGCTATAGATGCGTGGAATCGGCTCCAATATATACTAGTTTGAAGGTTAGCTAGCTCTCGACCGACTAACTACTACTATTCGAGTTAACGGAGACAGACTTCAGAAGATCGATGATGATATGGAAAAAATCATCTTTTGGCCGTCTGAGGATGAGAGTATTCGATAACCTTAACATCGACGTTCGAACTAAGTTTCGAGTTTATAATGCAATTGTAGTTCCTACACTTACGTATAGCTGTGAGTCTTGAACGACTCATCGGAGGCATTGAAAAGCCCTAGACAAGTACCATCAAAGATGTCTGAGAAGAATTCTAGGAATTAATTAATTAGAAACAAACTTATCACCTATCCACAGGATGTTCGATATAGGGTCTCCAGCGGCTGTCCTCAAGATGGGATTTTCTCCCCATTTTGTGTGGCTGCATCATGATCATGATGATTGTGAGGCACTAGCTGCGATGGACTGGCCACGTAATCCGCATGCCAACGGAACGCCTTCCAAAAAGAATCCTTTATTTAGAGCTTAAGGTCGGCTCACGAAATCAGAGAGAGCAGCAAAGGAGGTAGAAGGATGTTCTTAATACCAACATGAAGAAGTGTGGCTTAGATGTGAAGAACAACTGGGAGCAGATTGCGAAAGACCAATCGAGATGGAGGCGTACCATTTGGGAGGGTCATCAAGTTTTTGAAGAGCAGCGTCGACGACATGAGGATGCAAAGAGACAGTATCGAAAGGAGAGAGGACTCTTCGATGGGACAACCGGTAAATAGTGGTGATTGGGTGTGTCAATTTTGTGACAAAATTTGCGTCTCGAGAATCGGTCTGTTTAGCCGTATTAGAGTTCACAACCGAAATCTCTGAGTTGGAATAATTCATACTCGTTGGCGAGTGAATGCTGTTGATGATGATCATGACATGACCAACTTTTGCTGTTTTAAATCACATTTCGATGATTATAGCATAAGAAATCCTCAAATCCAGCAAAACTATCAACAACACTTAATTTTTTTTCAAGTGAATTTCTATTTTCAACCCATACTCATTACAATTTCAAAGTGAAATTTCCTTCGTGATGGAAAGCATGATATCACCAGTGACGTAAACTGCCACATAAAAACTTTTCGTACACTCGTTATAGGCGAATTAATTTTGGAGTTTCGTTTGTCGGGGAAGGGAAAAATAACTGAAAGATAAGTTATCAGATTAGAAAAAGAAAACTTTGTTTTTGTTTGGGGAAATGCGGAGTGCGTGCTCTAAAGCGGAACGGACGTATATTTCATGTTGAGAAATTCGTTTTGTTCTTTTACATTTTGTAATATATGAGATGGTAATCGCGTTGACGGCATGTCTTTTGTTGAAACGTTGTTTTTGTATTTGTATTAAATTTGTTTGTTGCAAAAATAAATGCCCAGAACTCAAAAAACGTCTGAAATTGTTTTTAGCGAATGGATACGACCTTTGAACAGGTGCAAACCTGAGGCTTTTATCGTCACATCGCGATGCATCGTTCACAATGAAGAAGTAATCAAAAGGATTTCACTATCGTGAAAATATTGGGAGATTAAGAAATAATAAACTTTACAATTCCAATTTTCGTGTCCCCAGGAATATAACTTTTTTAACTTTCTCAAATCGTCGGATTCGGGACAAAAAACCATTCAATTAAATCCGACGATTAAATGTTGCTGCTGCATATTTGTCCCAGCGCGATTGATGTTAGATTTCCACAGATTATATCAAACAACACACAGCATAATGATCACAACGATGTTCAATCATTGCTCTTTCAGGAATGTCACTATCCTCCTTGTAATATTTTAACAAGCGTCTTTGAATTGTTTTCACACGGCTTGGCGTCTACGAATCTCATGAATTGGAAACCAGATCAATGGGACAAACTCAATGTTTGACCGAATATATCGTCAAAATAAAACCATCATAAAACACTTTCCATATTGTGAAGATATGGGTAAAACCCAAAAACTCAGTTATATTTTTTCTTGATCTTTAAGTAGTTGCAATCATTGCAGATGTGCCATAAGGGTGTTTTAGACCAGAGGGCGGCCTTGTGGCAGTTTAATGTGGTGAAGCGTGTTTCTTAAGCTGTTTGGGCGAGATTCTTTTGGCAGGTGCTAAGGTCTTAGTGCAATTTAACCATAGTCTAAGAAATAATATAATATATATTATTTATTAGACTCTGATTTAACGCTGGCAACTATGTTGGGGAGATAGCCGGCCGTCAGCTGGTTGTATCTCGTATATTGGGTATATGTCGTAGTGGCAGTGTTGCCCATTGCCCAGCTAAGAGAGAGATCAAAATAAATAGTGTATTAGAAGAATAATGATGAATAAAGCTTGCTTCAGACAAATTTACTGTTTTATGGTAAAGCTGAGTTTACATCGGGTTAAAAATTGTATACATTATTTATGGTTTAAATTTTATATGGAGAAAAATAATTACACAATGACATAAAATTAAATACTTAAATATTATTTTTTTTTTATTTAAACAAAGCGCATCAACCACAAAGGGTTATTAGCGCGTCTTAATACCTGAATATTACAATACTAAGATAAACGAGGTACACATTTATATAAATACATTTTACATTAAAATTACACTTAATGCTTATACATTGGATAGGTTTATGTCATATAGGAAGTTCCGTATGTTGGCGATGTTGTGGGGGTGACTTAGTAGATCCCTCAAGTTCGATCGAATGCTTGAGTTGCTCCTTGCTCCGCTTCTGTTCTAAAGTACGGCACTCGACTAGAACGTGTTTCACTGTCAGGCGCACGTTACAAGAGTTACAGATTGGTGGGTCGTTGTGGGATAGTAGATAGTCGTGTGAGAATATTGTGTGTCCGATTCGTAGTCGACAAAATAATACTTGCAGGCTTCTCTTAGGAGGCAGTATTCTCTTCTGGATGGAGTTTGGTTGGACCTCTTGTAGTTGGGTTTTACAGTTATTCCAGGCATTCTGAAATAACTCTCGAACTTTCTTCTTTACTGTTATCTGTGCATCGTTTGTAGTGTAGCATAAGGAGTGAAGTTGCTCAATTTCTTCCGTCGCAGATGTAGCTGCTTTCTCAGCTTTTTCGTTTCCTTCTATTCCTATATGTGAAGGTACCCAGATGAAGTTGATAGTTATGTGGTTTTTGTATTGGCTTTGTATAATTCGTCTTCTATTTGCAGTTCTATTGCGTTTTTGCTAAACTGTTCTTCCAGTCGAAGAAGGGAACTTAAGCTATCTGTTACTATTACAAATTTTCCAGATGGTTGCCTGTTTATGTATTTTAAAGACTCAAGTATTGCACACAGTTCTCCGTTATATAAATTTGTATCCGGAGGTAATTTGCATTTTGTCACTGAGTCTGGAGTTAAATATTATTTATTTTACTGATTATTTAGGGTTAGTGAAAATTTTGATAGACCAAAAACTTTGGGTTGGGTTGGGTTGGGTTTGGAGAATTGAGAGAAGCACCAGATTCTTGCAAGCTTCCAGACTTCTAGAAACTTACCCGACTTGGAAGTTACGCACAATATCTTCCGTTCCTGTCGCCGTTAATTTGGGTTTAAGCCAGAGTATGGCATCCTCATGTAGAAAATTAGAGAAATCACACAGTCAAGAGGTGATTATTCAACAAATTCACTCGGAAATCATCCCCATTCGACCTAACTTAAAAACAACCCCAGGTAATTTTAGGAACGGCTAATTTCCTTCATTTGTAAGCGAGTTTTAAAATTATTTTCCATCTTTTTGATTTTATAGTCTCTTTCATACCCATTAAATTATTTTCAGTTTCCATTTTCATTAATTGGCTTAACTGTAAAGTGCTAAAAGCTCATTATTTTGGCATCAAAGCAAATCCTGAACGACCGTTTATATGGCGCAGATAGTATAAGCTATAAGTTTAGATAATATATTCGGTGTAATTGGACAAAGACAAATCCAGTTTTATGCCTTTTGGAACATTCCGTCTGTCACTCTTTCCCAGATACTTTCCACCAACATATATACGACGTATCTCATGAAGAAATGGGAACAACGACTGACTGTCACTAGCATACACTTCTATTAAATGTTTTGTGTGTGACATTGCAGAAAAGGAGCACGCATTTTAGAATTATATTTCTCTTGCCAGCTGGAAAGGAGTCTGATGTGCCTTTCTTTATGCGGACAATTTGAGACAAACGAGGCTTAACTTTTCTCTCTAACTTACTTCAATTTAATCACAACATGCTTTCGGCAGGAAAACGTGCTCGACGTTTAAAATGTATAGGGCGGCTAAACAATGTATAGAGCGAAAATAGTTTAGTTTACCCAAAAATGTCAACATCATGAACTAATCCAGTCTCACGACAACGTATTAGCCAGAAATGTCTCTTAATGTTTCCCATAAATTCAAGAATTCATTTGTCCTCTGATTCTAAAGATCAAGCGAATGGAATCACTTATCTAAACTTGGCAGAATCATTAGAAGATCAAATTCAGATGATGAATTTGTTCAGGCAGTTGGTACTAGTTTCTGAATCATTATTATAACCACTAACTAAACTTCAATCAGCTTTAGAAATCTCTGTGGAAATGCTAATGGGAATTATTGGTTGGAACACAAAGGGAAGTACGACAATAGGCTGAAGCTATAATCCCTGGAAGTGTTCGATATGTGGAACATTCAAAGTGTACAGTACAAAATTAAAAGAATAGGAATGTTCATGAGGCTTTGCTAACACCATTGAATAGATTAGAAATAAATCAAAAACGAAATGACATTTAGGTTTTAACTGTATTTATAATTAATAAATTTATAGATTACCTTGTAATTAGAAAGTTCACACAATTAAGCAATTGAACTCTAATACTAAAATGCAATAATACGCTAAATGAAATTCTTGATGTTCATGAGCAGATATGTTCTAATATAGGAATCCAGAACAAATGAATCCAGTCTAGTGGAATATATCCAGACTTTACATTTATAGGATGTACTGTGCTGTTGATAACATTAACAAAGTTGATCCGCTCCGACTGCGCCATATTTATACAGGGATTACATTTAATCCACTTGCTTGACGTTGCGTTTTAAACTAGATAAAATAAGCATAGAGACGAGATGTAAATGCATAAGATATAGTGAGTGTATAACGTGAAGATCAACGTTTTCTGAAATTCGTTAGTATTAAAATAGGATTAGAAAATTTGAAGTCTGGTTATCTATGATCTATTTGGTGAAGGATCGGTAATATACAAGGAGGTTAGCAAAAAGGAGGAAAATTAATTATTTTCACAAACGTTTCTATTTCTCTAAATTGATTTTGCGGGATTGAAAATTTTTATTTCAAATAATAATAATAATAATACTAAATTAATTTATTGGCATGATTTGAGTACAACAACAAAAACATAATAATTAAAGCTAAGTTAATATACAGTCTTATTTTAAAAAAAGATACCATCCCATTTAAAAAAAGAAATGCCGAAAGGTTCAAGCTCAGCAAAGCTGATTTTCAGCAAGAACCTAGTATACCTAATATACAAATAAAAAAAAATACTAAAAAACATAGAAAGAAGATAATAATAGACTACAAAAATAATAATCATAAAAATTTAGACTATAATTGTATAATCAAACTCAAACTGCTTCCCAAGCACAAATAATTACCGTCACACAGCATTAGAATCAATGAGAGTAGCCTGCTCAGCAAACAATTTTTTGTATAGGAGTCTTTTAAATTTTGCATTAGGGAAGGCTTTAAAATCAGGATCAATTTCATTATATAGCTTGGCCAAGTTATAGCTGAAGGACCTCCGAAACATGGTTGTTCGATGCTGCGGAACTGTAATCATGTCCTTGCGTCGGACGTTCACATTGTGAACATCAGTGCGATAGGTAGTCCCTTGAAACAAATATGGCGGAGTTTTAGATAAAATAATTTTGTGAAAAAGGACCAACGAATGTAACTTTCTTCTATTGGCCATATTAAGCCATTTGATGGTGGACAGGGTGTAAGAGATTCGGTCGTATTTTCTTATCCCAAAAATTAAGCGCAAACATGAGTTCTGGAGCCGCTGAACACGTCCAGAAGCAATCTTCGTGAGGCATGGGCCATATACATAATCACAGTAATTCATGCGTGATGACTCCCACAATAACTTTTTCAAATCAACAGAGAGCAGATGTCTGACACCGTAGATGTTCTTTAGGTTAGCGAAACCTATCTGTATTTTACTTGTTATGTGCTGTGAAAATCTGAGTCCACTATCAATAACAAGCCCCAAACTCTTAGCCCGATCGGACACCTGAATGCGGATTCCTTGAATTGATAGTTGAATATCGGAGTCCATAGGAAGGCCGAAAAATAAGACAGTAGACTTTGTCGGATTAATTTTGGGATCGTGGCGTTCCGACAACTCAGCCAATGACTCCAGATCAAGATTAATGTGCTCCTCAGCCATCGACATGTGCTCCTTATTGAAAACGTGCAGAATCTGCGAGTCGTCAGCATACATTTTTATTTGACAGTGCTGCAAAGCTCTCGGAAAATTATTCGTGTATAGCGTATATAAAATTCGTGACAAAATAGATCTCTTGTCAAACTAACGCTTTCAGATATGCTTCCATTTAACGACACACACTGGGTCCGTCCGCTAATATAGCTCTGAATGAGACGTATCGCTGAGCCACCGAAGCCGGCGTAATGAAGAACGGATAGCAGAATATCATGATTCAACGTGTCGAATGCCTTGGAGTAATCTAGCAATACAAGTATGGCACACTTCAATCAAATAAGAGAAGTTCTGTTTAAAGTCAATTTACAGACCAGAAGACCGGCAACTGGACCAGAACTCCTCAGACAGCATCGACTTAATAGGCTTCTTTTTTCGGAAGAACACATTAACTGGAACCTTCAAGAGTGGATGCAAGGTCCCTTTACAGACGAGTCCAGATTTTGCCTGAGGTCTTCTGATGGACGAGAAAGAGTATGGAGACGACAAGGGGAGAGATTCGCCCAATGTAATTCTAGCAAACAGGTTAGCTTTGGTGATGGATCCATTATGGTGTGGGGCGGTATTTCATTTTAACTGTAACTTTAACTACCCAAAGGTACATTGAAGAAATTCTGGAAGAACATGTTGTTGTTTTTGCACAATTTGTCGGTAACGAATACGTTTTCATGCATGTAATTTTATTAACAATATGATGATGTAAGATAATTATAATAATTTCTATACGAAATTAAGCTTTTGAATTTTTGTTTCTATATTTTTTGCAATTGCAAAGACCTATCGCACAACAAGAAGTATTTTCTAAAAAATTTTTTGTAGTATTTATGGGAAACTGATTAGAGAGCATGTTTCGTCTTCCACAGACCATCTTCAACTTGTTTTTGCTTATGGACGTCATATTGGCTTAGAAAACCAATCGAAGATGCTCTTTTCTCGAACTTAATAAGACAAGAAATATACACTGTTAATAACTTTTATCGCTTGAGAGATCCCTGTATACTGCACATTTAATTTGAATCCCCATGTATGAATACGCATGAATTTTACCTCGTATATGCGAAATTGCCATTTATAACGTTACGTTGAATTTAATTAAACAACCATCAACAAAATTGCTACTTTCTCTCCTATATAGCTTAAATACATTTCTCTATGACGTTAAAAGACTATTTGCCAAATGCCATTTAACTAGAGGAAATTAAGTTTTAGTGATTTTACATCTGGTATTAAACTATTTTCGTATAGTAGTAATAGATTCATTTAAAATACAATTTTTATCTTATTTTCTTCATAAAACTGAGGTAGGTACATTAGTAGTATTTAACCAACTGAGATGAATTTTGGTGTAGGAGTTTGAGGGAGTCCTAGGACGAACCCATTAGTTTTTAGTTGAAATAATAATAATTCTCGACATTATATAGTCCACCTCGACGGTAATAGCAACTTCCCAGCATTTCAATGACTTTATTGATTACGAATTATAAACAGCAAGTAATTAATTATTATAAATTAGCTTCGCTTAAGTCTATGAAGGCTACAGATAGATTCCTAATCCTGAAAAAGTTTACCTTTACAAAGCTTAGTCGGTCCTGAAAGGCTGTGCTATTAATGACAGTTGGAAATAAATGAGCTGTCTATCAACAAAAAACAAAGATGATGTGTATGAGATAAAGCAAGTTGGTAAAGCGACAAAAACCGATATTTCTACTCTAAAACTGGACAAAAGAATTCAAAAGAAAGATAGATGATTTCTGGATTCCAAAGCCGCAATGGGACATACATGCTAAATCCATTTGCGGTTGTAATTCTCTGAAATACTTTTAACGATAAAGCAAATTTAGCGGGGATGTTTCTAATGATACTATTTTTGACTTGAATTGTAACAACTTATTCGTTCGATTCGAAATTATACGTTTTGAAAACACTCTTTAATTATAATGCACAATTTGTAACATATTAATAGATTGTTGTTAATATCAAACGCAGATATGTTAAATAAATATATATTTGTCAAAAAATTAAAAATAATTTGTAGACAGGTAAACAAAACATAAGAATAATAAAATAAATAAATCAATTAAGATACTTAAAGTAAATTAAAATATTCTACAGTTCAATATATATACATACTCGTATATGTATACAAAACACACAATACAAACTACTAACTACTATCCCGTGTGTGAATCGCTCAAAAATGAATTAAAGCACATTAAAAAAGTCACCTACTGTATAAAAAGCTTTTTCCAACAAATACGTCTTTAGAGCTTTACGGAATCGAGGAAGGGATGATAGCAATTTGATTTCCATTGGCAGATGGTTGTGCATTTTTTTTTTGCATTGTATATAATCGAGCTTTTGATTAATTCGGAGGATGGGGCTGGCAGATAAAGATCATGTTCGGAGTTTCTAAGGAGACAGTTATGGAATGGTCTTTCAGAGACATCTGACAGGTGTTTGCGGATTAAGCAGACCGATTCCAATATGAATAAGAAAGGTAGTGTTAGTATTTTAAATTTTCTGAAGAAGTCCTGGCAATGGGCTCTATAGTGCAATCTCAGAGAGTATCGAATAGCTCTTTTTTGTAATCTAAAAATACGCCCAAATTGCGTTGCACAGCATGTACCCCAGAATGGGAGGGCGTATCGAAGATGGGATTCGAAGAGTGAAATGTAGACTGTTATGGAAGTTGACAAGTTAAGTTCTTTGGAAACTGATTTTAACGCAAAACAGGCACAGCTTAATTTTTTTGAAAACGCATCAATGTGCAACTTCCACTTCAGGGAGCTGTCAACAACAAGGTCCAGAAACTTCACAGAAGAAACGACGTCAATAGTGGAATTATTAAGTTCAAACGACTGCAGCGCACCTTTATATGACACAGATTTAGTTTTCGCAGTGTTCAAGCACAACAGGTTAGAGTCACACCATGATTTGATGGTGATTAAGTCTTTGGATATGGTACTATGAAGAGCCACACTATCCGGGCCGCACCAAGTGAAACTAGTATCATCAGCAAAGAGACATACTTTACCGCTGATGTCTAGGCACGTAATGTTGTTGATAAATAGCAAAAACAAAATAGGACCCAACACCGAACCCTGTGGAACTCCGCAATCCATCGGCCTGCAAGAAGACACAGCCGCATTGACCCTCACACACTGACTTCTGTTGCTAAGGTACGACTTAAACCATCCCAGTGGAACCCCCCGAATTCCGTAGTGCTGTATCTTGTTAATTAGGATGTTATGACTTACACAGTCGAATGCTTTGAAGAAATCACAGGAAATTGATGCTGTAAAGTGGAGATTGTTCAAGTTGGAGTAAACATTGTTGAAGACTTAGAATATAGCATCATTAGTGCATTTGTTAGCTAAAAATCCAAATTGGTGGCTAGTTAATACTGCATATTTGTGCAGAAATGATAGAAGTCTCCTTTTAACCCCAGTCTTTCAATGATTAGTAAACAAAAAAATACACATCATATGTAAATGTCCTTCGCAATTGAAAATATTGACAAAAGAAACATATTGTTCACTGTCCTGAGGATGACTTAATAAAAGTCGAAACGTCGACAGAGGAATTACTTTGTTTCTATAATTGACCTATAAAACCAACCAACTTAAATTTCAAAACACTTAGAGGTCACTAACACAACAGTTAAAAAAATAAAAGCTAGCCGAATTAAAAAATGTCAAATGCAAAGAGATAAAATACTATAAAGAAAATATTATCCTCACTTCATCTGCTTAGACTTTTGTTGTTGTTATTATTAGCCGCCGAGGGATCAAACAAGAGCCAATACTTTTCCAAATATCTCAAAAACAAATGATTTTATCCAAATTTTATAAGAGTTAAAAAATAATCACAAATACATAGAAACCTATAAAAAGTTAGTTTAAAAGTCATTGGCGTACGTAATAAAAACTTGGGGGTGAATGGGTACTGAACATCCCGTATTTTGGCTATTAAGACATTGTTTTTTGTGTTGTTTTTTTGGAAAGAAGTAGCTCTTTATGCTGAAGCAACGTACTAAATTTGAATCCAATATCTCAATAAATACTAGAATTATTTAAAAATATTGGTTTTAAATTTTCAACTTTGACGCCCTGTATATCGAACATGGAGGGCTAAAATGAAAAAGTACATCTTAAAACTCATATTATTTTTGCTCAAGGAATCTGTGGTTAATGGATTGACCTCCTGTATAACCTCTTTGAGCGGAGCAGATATTCAAAATACGACACAGACATGTCAAAACTTTAAATTTTTTAAGTAAAAGCTTCGAGGTTTCTTTAGAGTAAAATAAATGTTCAATTTCAACTTTGATTTTGAATGGAATGCAATAGATTTATCATATCTACCTGCCGTTCTTCTGCTAACAATGTATATAGAATTAAAATTGTTCGTATTTTTTGTAAAACATCTCTATACGAAATTGCCTTTATATTATAAAATATTTTTCGATGAAATCTGACAAAAAAAAACACATAAATAAACTATTCAGAGAAGCCATTTTGTATGCCAATATGAACGTTGGACCAATTTGCAAGTAAAAGCCCTGCATTTAACTGGCGTTGTAAAATGATTTTTAATACTTTTCCGTTTTAGTTCAATAGCATACTAAATCGTTGAAATAAAACAAAAATGTATTAAAAAAGTTGATAAATGTAAATGTACTGCAAATTGATATGGAGGACAGATTTTCTGGAAAACGTTTCATGGAATTATTTCAAAGCATTATTAATTGTAGTAAATATGCGACGGAAGCTTTAGGGTAAAAAAAGAGTCAAAAACTTCGCTTAATCTTTTTGTCAACCCATATTCCTTAGAGACCTGTTTTAATATGTCTGCCCTTGGATCATCGCTAAGATTTACTTGTGCACGTGTGAATTCTCCATACCAATGGACAATTTGGAAACTTTCAAGAGGCTGAATGTTGGAGTAACTTTTACCTACACTGAATCTACGGAGGAATTTTAGCTGTAAGATTAAGATTCAGGCAAATGATCGCGGTAATATCACAGCTTTGGTACTTCTAGATTATACCAAGGCGTTCGATCGCATCAATCACAAGTTGCTTTTATCTATTATTGGCTACCTTGGATTTTCTAAGTCAGCTAGAGACTTGATAGATAGTTATTTATTTGGAAGAAAGCAGAGTGTATCACAATGGGGAAAGACTTCGGAATTGAAACAAATTGAGAGTGGAGTACCACAGGGATCAATTATGGGACCCGTCCTATTCTGTCTGTATGCTTCGCAGTTGTTAAAATCAATTGAACGCTGTAACACGCATGTCTATGCAGATGATACGCAAGTTTACTTATCGTTTCCACCGAGTAAAACAGTAGAAAGTATATCAAAATTAAACACCGATTTGGCGTCTTTGGTTGCAGTGTCTCAGAACCATGGTCTTGAGATTAACCCTAAGAAATCTGAGCTATTAAT
Source organism: Apoderus coryli (assembly GCA_911728435.2). NCBI lineage: Eukaryota > Metazoa > Arthropoda > Insecta > Coleoptera > Attelabidae > Apoderus > Apoderus coryli. Next base: position 5,356,606 of record OU452199.1, on the reverse strand, counting down.
ATTCGGTAACTGTCATAAAAATAATTATCGCAATTTGATAAACGTGCGTGTTAACAATATGTCTCTTAATGCTACCGATTGTGCGAGAAATTTGGGCTTAATGCTGGACACAAATTTAAGATTTTCGAATCACATTAGTCAATGCATTAAACGAGCTTTTATAAACCTAAAACTTATTTATAGTAGTCGAAAGCTGCTCAATAACCCTACTAAAAAAATGTTGTGTGATACTCCTGTACTCTCCCATTTTAACTTCGCAGATGTTGTCTACCTAACAAGAATGGACGAGAACAGAGTCCAACGAATGCAAAATTCTTGTGTTCGTCTAGTTGGTGGAATCCGAGGTAGAGAACAGGGTGTTAGTGCAAAGCTTCGAGAGTTTGGATGGATGCGAATGAATGAAAGAAGGGCTCTGAATTCATTGGTTCTATATAACAAAATTATCAATTTGAAACTTCCAGCTTATTTATATGAAAAAATAAAACTCAGTGGGAATTTGCATAACATAGATATTCGGCATAAAACGACAATTTCGCCACCTCCTCATTCTACCGCAATGTTCGAGAGATCTTTTTCTTACAACATCTGTAAAACTTATAATAAAATACCATTAAATATAAAAAGTTTGGCTGGCGCCAGGTTTAAACATTTTGTTAAAAATAATGTAGTCGAACTACTATAGTGTCAATTATTATTTGTGGATTTATTAATTTTATTTTTCTTTACTGTGGATTTGTTTTTTCGATTTAGCTTTAATTGGATACTTGATACGAGAGAATATTATATGTTTTTGGTTAACTTTGTTAAACTTAGTTAGGTTAAGTGAGGAAGCATTGACTTCAACTTCGCCATTTGTAAGATATATACATTTTACAATAAAGCCTTTATTATTGTTATTAAAGTTAGCCGGGCCGGGTAGCCTAGACGGGATCATACAGTGACGACCGTCGAAGTGCAGCTCTGTGGAGCGCGGCTACAAGTTGGATGGGTGACCGTCTGGGGGGTTTATTAAAAACCGGACCTAGCGGTGTCCCATCTAGGCGAAGAATGAGAATGTTGCGTGGTAGTACAAATGATAGTGAGTGCAGTATGGTCCTGAAAAAGCACAATAAGCCTTCAAGGCTGAAGCACGCCATTCGTACACGCCGGGGGCCTTAAGTGCGTACCGAGTGTATGTGCGAATGGAGAACCAGAAGGATGATTTAGATTAAAGTTAGGGGTGTCTGATACATTTGAGGTACTTGAACTGTGTCTCAATTTACAGCTCTCCATCGAGTTATAGAGTTCTTGTAGCATGGCTGGATTCTCAGGGACAACATTTCTCTATCTGGCACGATTTCATGCCTCGAGTGCTCTTTGCGTTGGCTTTTGATAGCGGCACATTCTCCTACTAGGTCGTTCTCTTCTAGGCCGACTCTTGCCATCACCATCATCAGCATTCACTCGTTAATTTACGCTGACATCAGGTAAGCGAAGTTATTATGAAAAATGATGTTTATTTTTGAATTTTAACTAATGTTAAGTTTTTTTAATCAACACTCCTTTTAAGAACAGAAAAATGTTGTTAAAATATACAGACACACCTGTTCCAGATTTAAATAAATGTTTGATAAATATAAATAAAGGCAAATGCATAAAAGCAGAGCTTTTAATAATACCTGGTATGAAACGTATTATGATTTGCTAACAGGTAGCATAAAAGTAATTTGATTGACAGTTTCATAAAATCTGTTTTATTTAGTAGATATTATAATAATAATAATACATTTATTTGTAGTTCAACATAACATAAAATTCAAATTCTACAATACATACATTTATAATGCATAAATACAAAGGAACTACAAAATGGGTTAGATGGCAGTTAAAAACTGATATAGAAATCTAACCCCAAAAATCAATTTCAAATTCTAAAAAAAATACCACTGTACACATAATTAGGGAAATATAAAGGGTGTCTCGTGTAGCGCAATCAAAAATAACCAAAAATAACTAGAAATAATCACTATCAAATACCCATGTTTATAACGATTAACATAAAACTAAAAAACTACAATCGGCTAAAGTGGATTCAACAAACGTTCATTAAATTTTTTTTTTTGAACGAACCAATATTCAAATGTTTTAGGTTATGCGGTAGGTTATTATAGATATTATAGATCTGAAATGAAAAGGATCGTTCAAATATTGCAGTTCTGTGGGAGGGAGGGGAAAGAAGATTTCTAAATCTGATATTTAGGTTATGAACGTCTGATCGGAAGCTAATCTTGTTGTAGAGATATGGAGGGTGTCTTTTGGTCAGAACGGAATGATATAGTGTGGCTGAGTGTAAGAGCCTTCTATTCTATTATGAAGTAGGTAAATATATTCTAGATACTAATTACACTTTTTAAAGAAAACAATACTTAGGTGAGGTACGTACTTATAAACATAACCTATATTTTATGCAGTTGACGAAGTAGGGATATCCCTATTAATTTTAGCTACCTATTAAGTATATGACTTTATTTTATGTTATGCTTCACCACATTAAACTGCCACAAGCCGCCACTGTTCTGTTGTGCACCTTAAGATGGCTAAACAGACCGATCCTAGAGACCCGATCACCACCTGCTGCATTATAAAATATTTACTATCCTTCCGAGTGTGACAGAAGTGACGTTTTCTTAGCCTACCTGACTAAAAAGTAAAAATAAAACTTGTTCAACATAAATAATGTATATTTCTCTCTCTAAATTTTCTACAAAACCGTGAACGCTATAAATAGAGACATTGGTACAAAACCTAATCGTATTTTACCTCTGCCATGCCGTTTCTTTTATTATCCAGCGTAAAGGTAACGTTTCCATCATAAACATGACACATATTGCACATTACTATTCAGTAACCGTAACGTTGGAGAGCACATAACACAATGACCGAGTTTTCCTCCTTTCTCTCACACCTGCACATAAAAACCGTTTTCCTTTAAGGCATATAAAACGATTTAAATGGTCCCGTATTCGATATTCAAAGTTTGGCTGTGAGTCGTGCCCGCTTGGCTTTTTTAAATATAAAAGACAGACGACATATATTTTAGATACATACGTATTATGAATCCTGAACGAAAAGACACATTGAAATCAGTGCGAGGGGTTTATAATTCCACGGACTAGTGGGGATAAGTTCCTGCCGAAGTAACGAAAGTCTGACCAAACTATAATGGAAAATATGTCATCGGTTCAAGGAGAATCTTGCTAAGGAAAAACAGTTCTGCGGCTTATAAGGATACACACAACTACAAGAAGTTCCGAATTAGGATGGAAACATACAGGCAAAATGTTTATGGACTGATATACTCCAAAAATACCTTGGAAACTTCAACCATGAAAGATCCAAAATCGGTTTGGAGCTCAGAAAGCACGTGCTTTTAAGGACACGATGTCTCAGAAGAATGCTTGGAATTAAATGGCAGGACTGATGAACAAACATCAGCGTTCTGGAGGAAGCTTGAAACAACTAGCATTTAGGAGATAATTTTTTACTAAATATAGTAACGAATCAAATTACTTAATTTTAAGTCATGTGTCAAATTTCATCCAATCACCTCTGGATTACAGCGATAATACCCTACATGTGGTGTTTTCAGTTTGGTGTTTTTTTTTATTAAAAATTAATTAAACGTCAAACTGACAACTGGTTTAAAAATGTCGCGAAGATTTGGTATTGCATCTAACGATGCAATTAATGCAATCAAATCAAAAAAATATGTATGGGAAATATTTCTCGAGTTTTGTGCGACCAGAGAATACGAACTGAATGCTGAAACGAGTTTGCATAATTTGGCTAATATATTGAAAGATTATGCGGTAAATATGAGAAAAGCTGACGGAACTGAATATCAAGAAGCAACTGTAAAAACAATTTGGAATACTACGAGTAGGCTACTACAGGAAAAATACTTCAATGACTTCAAAATTGTATTCGACCTGTTTACCAGTGTGATATTCAAAAATGCGCGAGATGCAGGAAATGCAAAACGTGAAAGATTACAGCAGGATCCAAACAAACGAAAATGCAGTTCATCAAATTTGAGTTCAAGAGATTTGGCTAGAATCATTGGATTATGGGATGAATGTACACCAGAAGGTTTACAAAAAATTTTTACAATATTGTAGCTGTGGAGTTAGCTTGGCGAGGTGGTGAACCAGCTGATTGCCTTATAGATTATTTCACGATTGAGAAAAATAATGATGGAACACCAACCAACAGAATTGAATACAATCCAATATTCAGTAAAACATGGCAAGGAGGATCGAAAAGTTGTCCCAATAGTACGTGGCTTGCTCCAAATATTGCAAACGAAAGTGCATGCCCTGTTCGGTTATTCCATAAATTATTGTCCAAAAGGGGGAAAAATATTACTTCCAGTCGCCTATTCTTGAGACCAAATCGTTTCTGGAAATCCGAAAGTGACACATGGTTTGACAATATACCGGTAGGCAAGAACACAATTAATATGTGGACCAAATCATCCGTGCACGCTATTGGTTTGGACACTAAGTGTAAAAAGATATCTAATCATTCGAACAGATCAACTGCAGTTAGCCATTTGGCAAATAAAGGAATTCCTGCACAGCAATTAATAAAAATAACAGGACATAGCAGCTCTAATTCAATTAAACCGTACTTGAATATTAAGCAAGAACGCCATGGTGAAATAATCAACACCATGCGAGGAATTTCTTCAACAGTGGAAATTAACAATCCGTCAACTTCAGCAAACTCTTCTTCCAATTTAACATTTACCAAGTGTACTTTTCAAAACTGTAGTTTTAAATAAAAATGAATAATATTTGTTTGATTAAAACTAATACATTTTGCATTGAAAATTATTAAACGTCAGATTGACAATCAAATTTTTGATATCTACAAAGTAAAAAATTATCTTATCGAGTACTCCTCGGGCCTTGATAAATACTCAAAATTTTGTCATAGAGAATCCTTCAAGCGAGTTGCTCAAGGATAATAGACCTCGACCTGCGGCCTTGGGCTATTATCAAGCAACACGCTTTCGGCATTCTCTATGACAAAATTATCTCGGTATTATCAAGACCCTAGGGGTATTACTACTGATAATCAAGGAACAGCTGTGACGGACTGGCTACGTAATCCGCATGCCAACGGAACGCCTTCCAAAGAGAATCCTTTATTGACAGCTTAAGGTCTATTTGAGTTTAGGTGATGGTGATCAAGGAAAAATAGTAAACGCCGCTACTGTGTTGCCCTTCGGGTGCAGATCTGCAATACACTAATATAAAATAAGGAAATCAATAAATTTGTAGGAAAAATTTGAATTCGTCTGTTTGCCTTGTTCAACATATACTATACATACAGTAACTGTATGCAATTGTCCTTTATTCGGTTGAGCGATCTGAACAGGATAAAAAAAATGTAGAATATGGACTGATTGGGTTTGTTTGGATGGCGGACGTGCCGTTTTAGGAGCGGATCTGGGTCGACTACACATATAGGTAGTAAAACTCTTTTCATTTCGTTTTACCAATACGAACTATACGATGCTGCTCCAAACTTCACTCACTGTGCGTCGCGTCAATTTACAAATTTGATTTTGAGAAGTGTGACTAACTTACGTAACGGTATATTGCACATACAGGATGCTTAGTCATTTGGGTATTGAATAAATTAAAATTATTTGTATAATGATTTTACCCGAGTAAATATAGGTTTCTTTGCAAATTTACATAAAGATTTGTTTATACTTTTTATCAGTAAAAATAGCTTTCGTCTGATTACTTTGATTTTCCCTATACAACCAATCAGCAGAAAAGCTTGGCCAAGAGTCTTGGAACTGACTGAGACTCCTCGAACTTGTTTGGATGTGGTGTACCCTTTTTGTGCAAATACATGGCGTCCTGCTTTGACTGCAGCTCATAATGATGAACTCAACTTTTATCTCTAGTCAGAATCTGCCCAAAAATTGTAACAACACGTCATTCATCTCTGAGGATTTCGTTTCACGTTCGCTTTGAGAATGCTATAGCCATACCCAGACAAAACTTCGCAGTACATTCTAATGAACCATCCATCAACAAAGAGAGCCCACAACAACACAATGCTAGCAGAAGATCATTATATCTTTCTGCTAACATCGTCCGTATCATTTTAATGAGCTGTGTCATTTGACACAGTAAACTGTTTTGCCTAATCTCGAAATGCATACTCCATCGCCCCTGTGGAAGATTCTTGATTCTGTTGGCATATGCCAACCGGGATCAAACGACTTACAGTTTCAAGATCACTTCAGTTGATTTTGATTGAAATGTTCTTTGGATCAAATATTATTCTATTCTATTGGCGTTCTTCACTACCCTCGAATCATACACTTCAAATCGCTAATAATTACAGTACAGAGGTTCCTTTGTTGGTCAGTTTTTTCAGAGTGTGTTTATTGAGAATATAGAAATGTCAGGATTATTAATTTGGTCCTAGATGGTGGACTGTCCAATTTTCCAAATTCAGACTGAATAGCCAAGGTATTACCTAGTAAACACACATACGTTTATTTAACGTTTATCATTACAAAACACCTTTCCAGAAAAAGGTACACGTTATACAGAACACGAATAACGAAACGTTAGTTAAATGCTTTAAAAAAACGTGTATTGAACGTATTTAAGTATATATATTCAACGGTGTAATCAAACATTATTTAAACGTTTCTAAAATACGTTAATAATACGATTACGATTAACATTATTATGATTTGAACATGTTGCCTAAATAAACATTATTATTAATAATATTATTATTATTAATTATTAGGTTTTAAAAAACGACAAATGCATGTATTAGATATACATTGCATTTGTCTATAAAGTTTAAACTGAACGATGTAAAATTAAACTTAAAATAAACCGTCACTTTTCTAACGTAAAAACAATTATCAACGACTGACACGTTGAATCAACGTTTAATTTACGTATATGTGTTTACTGGGTATATTTTTGATAGTGATCTGGAACGCGTCTGCATTTTACAAGGAATCACAAACTAGTTAGGGTTATCAGCACTTGCATTATCTATCTTGTTTTATATCAAGAACAAAAATGGTTCCAAAACAATATCTCGCTCTCAGAAATGCCCCAATCTATCCATCCAAGGCCAAATGTATACACTGGTTGTACACAAAACATAGGTAATTGCTCCTTCTAAAACATTTTCGCTATGGGATGAACATTGTCATCAATGAATATAAAATTCTTGTAATGTTTTGTACACTTAAGCTTCTATTTATTTATTTAGGAGACATCTGTCCATCCAGAAGAAAAATCTGCCAATTACAGGACACGAACAATAACTCAAATAGTGCACTCAAACCATTTTGCAAATCCTGACAATCGACAACTGAGGTAATAGAAGAATAAATCTTGAAATCATCCGCAAAAAGCAGAGAAGGACCTTTCAAACCACACACAATATCGTTTATAAAACAAAAGCGGACCTAAGACGGAGCCCTGAGGAACTCCAGAGGTTGCACTTATAATATTTGCTCGAAAAAGTCTGTAATCAACATAATGATGTCGATTCTGAAGATACGATGACAGGAACATTAGGAAATTAGCAGATAACCCAAACTCAGATAGTCTGTCGAACCCTCGGAAGAAATCCGTATAAACAACGTCGACCTTACCACCCCCGTCCAAACACTCAGACAAAAATTGAGCCATAATCACTAGATTACTAGTTGATGACCTTCCTGGAAAGAATCCATGCTGAACAGGAGTAATAAGCCGTTTGACATGCCTGGGCAACTTAAAACTGATTTGATCGTAGTGATAGATTAAATAAAACCAAAATTGGTTTAGCAAAGACCGCTGCACACTCCCTGACCAAGAACGCAGGGATATTATCGGACCAGGGGATGATCTATCTTTGCATGATTAAAGAGCCTTAAAAAACATCATCCTCATACCAATCTCACCCACACGGAGCATCTGCACATTATAATTTTCATCAGGTTAGCAAAATATTCAACTAGCTCTTGAGGAATTGCTATTTCAACGTCGTCATGCTGCTCAGTAAACGACCAGTATGGCAATTGAAATACCAAAACTGTTTAGGGTCATTTTGAATCCGATTTTCCATCTGTTTTAGATAGTCCGCCTGGGACCTATCGATCTTAGACTTAATTCCCGCCTAAGGGCTCTAAATTCAGTCAAATTGGCAATATCTCTCGTATGTCTATACATTTACTGCCAACGATTGTTTGTGAGTTAGTGGGGTATTGTTATTACGCACTCAAAAGACGACAATCCTCCGCTAGAAAAGCCTCTCTTCTCTCTCAAAATGTGGTCTGCTGCTGTTGAATTTTTTCGTGGGATCTTGTATGTCTCATTATGGGAAACCCTCTCATTAACATCCCTTAGAAAATATCGGAATTGCCAGGTGTGCCAACATTAACTTTGGCATATACCTGAAGCATTTATCGTACACTTGCTGTGTAGGCATAGGTACAATATGTTTGAAGATCAATATTATTTCAGGCATATATTCTCAATGCGTTATTTCCAAAAATAACTACAATACCCCGATGTGATATCGACCGCCTCTAGAATTACACCAACCATTCTTCGTTCCCTATATTATATACAGGGTGTCCTACGGTGGCAACCCATTAGATTATTTCAGGAACTACTTCGAATTGAATGTTGAAAATTTCAGTGTCTATATTGTCAAACATGCTCTACTCAAATAATATAATAGCAACGGCATAGCACTTCCGGTTATACCGGAAGTTGATGGCAACTTTGTTATTTTAAATAGAACACCCTATATATTATTAAATTTTTGGATTCTAAATAAGATTTTAGACATTTTTCATGTATCATGTCCTATACCTAACGTCAGTCATTTTTGACTTATATCAAGATTTATGTCAAAATTGACAGTTTAGGGCTCCATAAGAATTTCGTTTTTTCCTTGTAAATCAGTATTTAATAGTTATTTTGCAGGTATTTTCTTATCAGGTGGGATCTTATTTTTCGAATTGACAAGACATTTTCTGATTAGTTTATACAGGGTGGTCAAAAAATCATATTGAAAACGGTTCAAGAGAAACAGTTGAAAGTCAATTTTTTCAAATGGAATGGGTATATTATTATTATTTGATCTTCCTTAGCATTAAAAAATAATGCAATTTTGTAATAGATTATCATTTTCTAAAATGCATAGTTTTCGAAATATCGTCATTTTAAATTTTTCTGCAGCGCCTACCGTTGTCTCTCTGGAAGCTAGCTAATTAATTTAGTTAGCCATGAAATTATTGTCATTTTAACGTCAAATTAGTAAAAATGAAGAATACTTATTGATATTATTAATTTCTTATTAATTCATGGAGAATAAAATAAAGTGATTAATATCACCTGTAGAGTATTTAACGAGAGAAACCCCCATTTGCTAACGATGACTAGAGAAATTAGGAAAAATTTTGAGAAATCATTTAGAGCAGGTTGGGAGGTATACAAATCAAGTATTACAACTAACTAAGACTAAAATTTAAAATAATACAGCAGAAATGAACAGAAGATTAAACTAAATAAATTTTCAACTAAAAAAAGTTAATCAACTAACGATAACAAAACTAATTTAATTGTTCGATATGACCCCCATTTAGTCTTAAACACTTATTTACCCGTTCAATAAATTCACTCGTGACAGCTCGTGCAATTTGGACTCCAGGTAAGGCTTCGAATGAAGTTCGGATCCTTCCTACTAATTCTTATTTTGAATTAATTGGGGTGGAATACACCTTTTGTTTAATTGCACCCCCAACATAAAAATCCATCGGTGATAGATCTGGAGATCTAGCTGGCCAATCCCAAGACCCTAACCGTCTGATCCATCGATCTTCAAACATTTCATTAAGCTGTTGTGTGATTCTATTTCCACAGTGAGGTGGTGCTCCATCTAACTGGTACCAACAACTTCTTAATTCATTTAATGGAAGATCATCCAAAAAATGCGCCACAACATTTTGCAAAATATAAAGGTAACATTCCGTATTTAAATTATGCTCGTAAATAAAATATTCAACATGTGTGTATTTCACCATACAAAAACGTTCACACTAAATTTATTTTGAAAATTTCGTTCACGAATAGCGTACGGATTCTCAGAAGCCCAAAAATGACTATTTTGTCTATTAACGATTCCATCTCTCGAAAATTTCGACTCATCTGTCCAAATCACTTTTTGCAGAAACCCAGGATCTTCTTGCGTTCGTGTTAAAATGGTGTCGCAGAACCGTACACGTCGTTCGGCATCACCTGCTTCCAGAGCACAAATATATTTGATGGCTGTAAACCACTGCTTTTTAATATTTTTTGGACAGAGGATTTTGAAATTCTTAGATCTTGTTCAGCAGCATGCACTGATGATTCAGGATGTGTATTAAAATATGCCAAAACATTTACCACATTATCCTCATTTGTAGTTACAGGTTTTTGTAGTACTCGATTTGCATGACACTGCTCCCACCGTATTTGATTTCTCAAAATTCTTCTTAATTTTTCTCTAGTCATTGTTGGCAAATGCGGGTTTCTCTCGTTAAATACTCTACAGGTTCTATTAATCACTTTGTTACATTCTCCATGGATTAATAATACATTTACAATATCAGCATATGAATAAATATTTTCCATTTTGTAATAGTTATTGTAAAATATAATGGTCACAAATATTGATAAATAACGACTGGTTGGATAGCAACAACTAATTTCATATTTAGTTTGACGGTTATGCTAATTCAGAGAAATGTCATTATTTTCATGGCTAACTAAATTAATTAGCTAGCTTCCAGAGAGACAACGGTAGGCGCTGCAGAAAAATTTAAAATGACGATATTTCGAAAACTATGCATTTTAGAAAATGATAACCTATTACAAAATTGCATTATTTTTTAATGCTAAGGAAGATCAAATAATAATAATATACCCATTCCATTTGAAAAAATTGACTTTCAACTCTTTTTCTTGAACCGTTTTCAATATAATTTTTGACCACCCTGTATAAACTAATCAGAAAATGTCTTGTCAATCCGAAAAAGAAGATCCCACCTGATAAGAAAATACCTGCAAAATAATTATTAAATACTGATTTACAAGGAAAAAACGGAATTCTTATGGAGCCCTGAACTGTCAATTTTGACATAAATCTTGATATAAGTCAAAAACGACTGACGTCTATACCTAACGTCAGTCGTTTTTGACATGATACATAAAAAATATCTAGAATCTTATTTAGAATCCAAAAATGTAATAATATATAGGGTGTTCCACTTAAAATAACAAAGTTGCCATCAACTTCCGGTATAACCGGAAGTGCTATGCCGTTGCTATTATATTATTTGAGTAGAGCATATTTGACAATATAGACACTGAAATTTTCAAAATTCAATTCGAAGTAGTTTCTGAAATAATCTAATGTGTTGCCACCGTAGGACACCCTGTATGTGTTTGTATATATTCGAGTGTAATGTATATTTTATCATCAACCCCACATTATTACAAAGTTAACATTTGAAAGGGTCTGAATGTAAAATCTTTCGCACATTAGCCCTAATTTCGCATATAATATATGTAAAATGTTTGGTATATCTAGTAGAGCACCCTTTCGTTAATTGGGATTTTAGAATATCGCACGCATATAAACGTTACACATGTGCGATAACAAGGGAACTGAAATAGGCTTATCAAAATTTGCCAGGTATGTCTAATTTATAATATGTGGCTGTGGCGTGGGAAGCTAAATCAAATTCGGTTAATTAATTGTTTCGGCCTAAATCTATTTACCTATTACGTTTAGTTTGGTGGAAAATTCTTCTTATCTTCACCTTTCTTCAAATATTCCTGCTAGTGGCTTGACGATACCTACTAAATGTTCCTATTCTATTTTATTTCTTTTCTATTTCTGACATGATGTCCAATTTCAATTTGATACAATTTGATAACCTGAAATGCCTAAGTATATTTTCCTTTAAAAAACACTCCGTAATATCCGCTCTGATTTTTTTTCTGATTTTTTGTTTTGATTATTATTGTTGGTGTTTTCTTATTTTTTATGATTATTTTTATGATATTGTTATATTGTCAATAGTTTCTTTTTCTGTTAAATGTGATAGGGAGCTACAAGAATGATATATTATGCATGTTTTTTTTATTATTATTTTGAAAAATATAAGTTAACTACTTGTTTTTCTTCCTCTGGCCTAGATTTTGAAATCAGTCTTACTGCCATCTAGACCATTTTGTAGTTCTATGTTTAAGATAAAATTAAGTACGGTACTGTAATTTATTTTCTGAACTGCAAATAAACTTATTATTATTATAATAACAATACACTACAACAACAAATTTAAATATAATTACCACCTCATAAATTGGATAACTTTACAATTAAAAAAGGAAAGAAAAACAGTTCCATAAGGATATATTAATAGAAGAAAATTAAACAAATAAATTTCCTTTTCTTACACTAAAAATTAAAGAATTACACTAAAAATTATAGAACAGAACTCCAAGGGAAGGGCACCACAAATCTATCTCACGTCATTGGAACCAAATATCCTGTTTAGTTCGCGCATAAAGGTGCGCGAATCTCCGAAAAAATCGAGCCGCTGCCGGAATCGATTAGCTAGAGCTGGAACTCTAGCTATAAAGGAGCTTAAGGCGTAATTTGTTCTATGAAAAAGCTTGTGAAATAAGGCGACGCCGACGGCCGGCGTGTTTCTAGGTGGAACACGAATTCCCACTTTAGCCAAAAGCTCAAACAATGAACCTGGTATTTTAATAAATTAAACAAAATAATGAGGTCCCTCCTGTCTCTGCGAGCCACGAGAGTAGTGAGATGCAAATGGTCTAGTGCAGATCTATAATCAAAAGGAGCATTCATCCCAATAGGATGTCCGAGCTTATACGATGTACCTATAACGTAAAAATCAAAAAATGATTTGGTCTATGTGCTCCACACTTAAAACTGTTTGTAGGACTTATAATTTCCTTTCCTAGGTACCCCCTTATAGGATTTGCCGGGTCCTGTGTACTTGCTTTAAAGGTTTACGTAATTCTTTATCTGCAGAACCAAGGCTAGTCCCATATCTCCATATACAAATAGGTTGCCTTTTTCACAGCGGATCGGTGTTGACAGTTTCTGCCAGCTCCAAGAGTCATCACCATCATCATCAGCATTCACCCTCTAAGGAGTATGAACTACTCCAACTAAGCGATTTCTGTTGTGACCCTAAGATGGCTAATGAAACCGATCCTGTCACAAAATTGACACACCCAATCAGCTGTTGTAGGTGCGCTTCCCCATCGATCTCTCTCTTTTCATCCTCATGTCGTCGACGCTGCTCTTCAAAAACTTGATGGCCTTCGTAAATGGTACGCCTCCATCTCGGTCGCAATCTGTTCCCAGTTTTCTTCACATCTAAGCCACACTTCTTCATGTTGGTGTTCCTAATTGTCATCCGCGTATTGAAGCTCAGTGACTGATGTGGATACGATCTTCGTCCCAGCTTGCAGTCTACGAAAGTTGAAGAGTCCGCCGCCATCAAATCTGTAGACGATCTCTATTGCTCCGGCAGTTCATGCTTAACAAGTTGAATGACCGTTCCCACAAACATGGAAAACAAGGTCGATGCAATGACACAACCCTGCTTTACGCCAGTTGTTATTGGAAAGGGCTCTCCTCCACAGAGTCTCACGTTTAACGGAGTCGAACTCTATAAAACCCATGTATAGAGGACTCCAAGTGTACAACTCTGACAGAACGCCATATCATTTTTCATGTCATCGTCCCAAAATAGTCCATTCTTGTAAAAACGAAAGCTTTTCGAGCAACCTTTATGAGTTTGCACTAGACAAACTCACATCCCTGAAGCGACTATTTCCTTCCTTGAAATTCTCCTACGATGAAAAATCAGTAGGAATCATAAATGTTACTGTAATCGATGACAAGCGACTAGCTGATGACAATCCGTCTACAAAAATGAAACATAAGTAGCAAGTCTTGTCGAAAATTGATGCTCAATTTCCTTTGTAGTTTATCGCTCATCAGGCGAAACCCGCGACACAGGGAAACGTTGCGGCGCCTCGAGCTGAGTCTGAACGGGCCTTAATACTGTGTTGTTTCGTTTATTATTATTTCTGATGTGGCAATCTTTAATGGAGAATGTGAAAGAAGGCATTAAAATCAACGGCACCCTTATTCGCCGCCGACAGGCTCCACATCTCCAGAATATGATGGACCTCATCGTTGACCATAGCACACAGTATGGTCTACACATGAACGTTGCCAAGACTAAGGTAGTTGTATTCGCCAAGGCACCAAGACGGGCGATGCTTCAAATTAACAACGAGGTCGTGGAATAAGTGCCGTCCATTAAATATCTTGGAGCCCTCGTCAACGAGAACAGTGACCCTAAAATGGAAATTAAATCAAGAATAGAACAGGCCAGAAGGTCATTCATCTGCATGAAGAACCTCTTCACTAGTAGAAACCTAAACTTCCCAGTGCTGCTCTATCGTTCCGAGAGCTGGACACTCTGCCAATCAATGAGAGCCGCATTGACGCTTGTGAGACGTACTTGTATCGCCGTATACTCCGTATATCCTGGGTAGACAGGATAACCAACGAGGAAGTACTGTGGAGAATAGGTAAAGGTAAAGAGCTGCTAACATCCATCAAAGAACGAAAGCTCCAATACATCGGGTACGTTATGAGGGGGGAGAGGTACGAGCTCCTCCGACTCGTCATTGAAGGAAAGATCGAGGGCAAACGATCTGTGGGCAGACGGCAGAACTCATGGCTAAAGGACTTGCGTCGATGGTTTGGACGGACATCTGTAGAGATTTTCGGAGGTGCGGTATCACGCACCATTATAGCCAGTTGGATCGCCAACCTTCGTGGGGAGACGGCGTCCTAAGAAGAAGAGGAATCTTTAATCAGCACAACCGTGTAAATCTGTGATTTAAGATAATAATTGGTATTTTTGTTTGTTTCTCTAATATACTTTATAGCAAAAGTCGAATGTTATTAAGAATTTTGGTCTACGATAATATATTTTAGTTAAACTTGATTTTACCTCGTATCTCATGTGTTTTATGAATATTTGGAAACACTGTTTGTCAAAAGGATTAAAAATGACGTTAATCATTGTGTTGGAGGAATTCTGGTTGGTGTTTAACATGGAAGGGAGACTTTTAAAAGTTATTTCCAGTTGAGCGCGCCTCTCCCTGCGTGCTGTTGTTTGAGTTTGAGCCTAAAAAACAGCTCTTTTTTGTCTAATGGGCATCCGGGGTCTAACATGCGAGACAAAATTAACAGGATAAAAAATTGCTCTTAGAATGGTAGGGGTTGCAACTGCTTGTTAGATAATCTCTATTTTATGGGTACAACAAGAATCACTATATACACAGTGTGAGAATAAATTATGAACTATTACATTAAAATCATCATCATCAATACATAGAAAAATTAAATAGAAGAAAAACACGACAGAAGTAGGACCCACATCTCCCGATTGCCGGTCAGGTGTTCATATGGAATATCATTATTTCGTGTTTGCCTTGCATCATATGTGCAATGCAAGACATATAGAACATCTGGCCGGCAATTGGGAGATGTGGGTTCATATCCTACTTCTGTCGTAGAATATTTTTAATGTATTTTAATCGGACATTTTTTTTGTATTATAAGTATTAATCAATTAATTAAGGTCACAAAAATTATGAACTAATTTAAATTTCATGGGCATTTGTCTACGATGGCGATTCCTATATGCCATTTTTACAGGATAGGTTTAGGTTCGTAGAAAAATACATTAATAGAAGAGAACTCCTGGAGAAAGTGTATAATGATACATCTCGAGTAACCCCGCTAACTATCTCGCACCATCCTTAATAGCCGGGTTGCCAGATTAGGGGATTGTCCCCAAAAAATTGACGATTTTTCGGGGTCATTTTTTTCTGGTGAAAAATTAATTTCTTGGGGAATAACAGGATATTGTAGGTCTGAGACTATTATTTGCTAATCACATAAAAATACAATTCGATTATTCTTACCGTAGATTGGAAAGGGCATTTTCATTAGCGAATCTAATCGAGGATAAACTACGAAACCGACTAGCAGTTCCTAGTCCAGATGCCATAATGACAGTTGTGATAGTTTTGTACCGAGTGAAACAATGTTAAATAAATTTATTGGTATAATTTTATTGTTGTCTGAATTATCCTATTTATTTTGAATGTATTTTACTTTCCCGCCCAGAGAAAGTATAGTGAACCCGCTAAAAAAATTGAGATAAAGACGGATATAACCATTTTGAAGTCCCCTGAGACGATTACGACCATTTCCAGATGGAAGTCTGTCTGTCTGTGTCTGTATACGATAGTGCCTAAATGCTTCAACCAATTGTGCTAAATGTTGGTATAGGCTGAATTTGGGGTCCAAGGATAGGTGTGCAGATAATTCTCAAATTTTTAAATAGCAGTAGGGGACGAGTGATACCTCATTTGAAAGTATTTTTATCTACTTTACAGCAATAGGTTAGTTTTGATTTTCAACTTAATAATTCTCGAGAAAATTGCGTTTAAAATTTCACCAAATAGGTAGTTGGAATATATTGGCTCTTATAGGAACTTTAAGAACTTGATTTGCGGCGTCGTAAGTGGTAGCATGCGGAAGGGCATGGGCTCATATCTCAAGCAATATTTCAGATTGTTCCACAGTGTAGTTTCTCCATAATCGATCGAAACCCTCCCGATGGCACACCCGCCGATATGGTGTTTTTATATTTAAATATCAAGTCACGTCACAAATGTATTTAAAAACGTCGCACGTATTTTTGTCATGAGTGGGAAAGCTAAAAAAATTACATTTTCCAACTTTTAGAAACTCAGGAATCTTAACACTTACATACATAGAAAAATATTTTTTTTGTGTATTAAATATAAAATATAAACTTTCCACTAAGATCCAATGTATAGTTAGTTAAACGATTATAATTTACTGAAGATGACTTTAGCTAAAGCCGAAACATGTATAAACAAAGAAATTCAATTTTAAGTTATTAAAAAACAGAATTTTGGTGGATATATCTTATTTGGGAAATATTGTATTAACATATGAACTTAAATACCTTCTGTTGTAGCCCTTATTTGGGCTACTTTGGCCGAATTTCTATTTTCTAACAACCACAACTTTTTAATTTAACTTCATGTCTAACCAAAACCAAACTTCCTCTCTCTCTACTTGACAAGATGCAATCCCATTTTCCGTCACTCTAGTTGACATTTGACATTAGTTGACATTATGGCGCGAAATTTAAATTTAAAAAAAAGAAGTATAACATAACACTTCAAAATAATAATTGGAAAATATATGAAACAAAGGTCAACAACTAAAATAATTGGAATTTCGAACGCACTGTACATTATCATGTTTGTATGCCTTGATTTATTCAGTCAAAGTTGAATAAAGCGAATGCCTTACAATATAGAATTCTCACCCCACTCCATCTAAATGTATATATATATATATCGTCTCGTACAGCATTGTGGTGTTAATTTTGCAATTCGAAGTTATGAATTTGATTAATAACTCTGCATCTTGCAGACACTAAGAAGACACTTGTTTTGTTGTTATTAATATCTGTCGACTACAGTTTGTTCAGCCGTCAGCATTGTACCAATTATTACATTTCGTCAAAAGGGAGGTTATAAGAAATATACATAGGGTGAATATTATCAATACCATGTTGGAGCGTATTTGTCATTGTGGCAGTGACTGTCCATTCCTTGTTCGGTTGATTTTTTCTGGTAAGTATAGTTCTAGGATAATTTTTTACTAAATATAACGGGTGATTCAGTGAAACGGCACGATTTGGCAACGCTGCGGGCGGAACAATAGAGGAACCGCGGTCTTGCGACGTAAACGTTGGGAATCTAGAGAGTGGGAAGTTTAGTTATAATGGAGAAGTGGTCGGGTGAACAACGCGCATTTGCTGTGAAAGCTTATTACAAAAATGGTGAAAGTTTTGTGCGTGTACAACGAGCGTTTCGTTTACACTACCATTTCTGGTTCAACATTACAGAAAAGAGGCGGCAGTGTTAAAACTGCTCGCACACCAGAGCTTAAACCTGGGATTAAGCTATACCACTACGAGCAGAATTTTGCATAAAGAACTCCATTACCATCCATACAAAATCCAGGTTGTGCAAGCCCTTAACGTTTGAGATTATCCCACCCGACTAGGGTTTTGTGAACAAATGTTGGAGCGTATTAATGAAAACGACAACTTGCTGCATAATCTTTGGATGAGTGATGAATCTCACTTTCATCTCAGTGGGTATGTCAGCAAACACAATTTCCGCCATTGGTTCGACAATAAACCGCGGCAATTACACGAAAGACCCTTATATTCAGAAAAGGTAACCGTGTGGTGTGCAATTTCTTCGTTAGGCATCATCGGACCTTATTTTTTTGAGGACGAGGATGGGCACGCAGTAACAGTAACAGTAACTCTGATCGCTACGGACAGATGTTAAATAATTTTTTTCTTCCGGCAATCGAGAATTACAGAAATCAAAACACGACCTTTCAACAGGATGGTGCACACATCACGAGTGTCAATGGATTTACTAAGAAGATCGTTCCCCGGTCGTCTTATGAGTAAAACGGCGATATTCCTTGGCCACCTCGTAGTCCGGACCTCTCCCTATGCGACTACTTTCTTTGGGGGTATCTTAAGTCGAAAGTGTTTCAAAGTAACCCCCCAAGAACTATCGAGGCTAAGAAAGAACGGATACGCGAGGAAGTGGAAGCAATACCTCAAGAAATGTTACTCAATGTCTTAAACAGCTTTGTACTACGGCTGCAAGAATGTGTCCGACACAATGGAGGCCACCTTTCCAATATCATCTTCAAAAACTGAATATTTCTTCACTTAAAGATTAATTTCCATCTATGTAGTATACGGTTTTCTTATTAAACCTAATAAAAAGATATTATTTCAGTTTTTTTTGTTTATTTGAAATCGTACCGTTTCATTGAATCACCTGTTAGTAACTAATCAAATTACTTAATTTTAAGTCATGTGTCAAATTTCATCCAATCACCTCTGGATTACAGCGATAATACCCTGTTTTCAGTTTGGTGTTTCTTTTTATTAAAAACTAATTAAACGTCAAACTGACAACTGGTTTAAAAATGTCGCGAAGATTTAGTATTGCATCTAACGATGCAATTAATGATATTATATCTAATAATATACCAAAAAATACAATCAAATCAAAAAAATATGTATGGAAAATATTTCTCGAGTTTTGTGCGACCAGAGAATACGAACTGAATGCTGAAACGAGTTTGCATAATTTGGCTAATATATTGACAGATTATGCGGTAAATATGAGAAAACCTGACGGAACTGAATATAAAGAAGCAACTGTAAAAACAATTTGGAATACGACGAGTAGGCTACTCCAGGAAAACTACTTCAATGACTTCAAAATTGTATTCGACCCGTTTACCAGTGTGATATTCAAAAATGCGAGAGATGCAAGAAATGCAAAACGTAAAAGATTACAGCAGTATCCAAACAAACGAAAATGCAGTTCATCAAATTTGAATTCAAGTGGTTTGGCTAGATTCATTGGATTATGGGATGAATGTACACCAGAAGGTTTACAAAAAAAAATTACCATATTGTAGCTGTTGACTTAGCTTAGCGAGGTGGTGAACCAGCTGATTGCCTTATAGATTATTTCACGATTGAGAAAAATAATGATGGAACGCCAACCAACAGAATTGAATACAATCCAATATTCAGTAAAACATGCCAAGGAGGATCGAAAAGTTGTACAAATAGTAAGTGGTTTGTTCCAAATATTGCCAACGAAAGTGCATGTCCTGTTCGGTTATTCCATAAATTATTGTCCAAAAGGGGGAAAAATATTACTTCCAGTCGCCTATTCTTGAGACCAAATCGTTTATGGAACTCCGAAAGTGACACATGGTTTGACAATATACCGGTAGGCAAGACCACAATTAATATGTGGACCAAATCATCCGCGCAAGCCTTGGGGTATTATCAAGCAACACGCTTTCGGCATTCTCTATGACAAAATTATCTCGGTATTATCAAGACCCTAGGGGTATTACAACTGAAAATTTTAGGTTAATTGTTCAGAAATATTTAAAACTTAAAAAAACAGTAAATGCCAATATTTCGAAATCGGTGAAGAATTGAAAAAAAGTTTCTAGAACAAAATTTGTTTAATTTGACCAGTAGAATCGAAATTTTAAATATTGCTGGATAAACCTGGGTCACCCTGTATCCCAATGATCGCTCATTTCCTTGGCAATATCCCAATCTTCGCTTTACTTATAGAACACCAGGTATACTAGTGTGCGGATTAATTCATTCATATGTTTTTCAAACATGATGTTATGAGTATCTTTGGTAAATAAAATTGAAATTTCGCACCGGAGAGAAAACGAAACTGATATCACAATTCCGACAGCTTTTACCAAGATTAAAAGCCAGCACGTAACCCACCGTACACAAACTGGGATTTAGCCGAGTAAAAAAATCGTCGAAGTGCGCATTTTTGACAGTTAACGGACAACGTAATAAATTTGGAAAAAGCAAAAGAGAAAGAGCGAGAAATCCTAATACAAAGCATGCTGGGTTGGAAAGTTAAACGTGCCAAAAGTTTTCGGCACAACCACACTTTGAATAATTGGTCGCGGTTTTTGAGGCTGTGATAAATGTATGGGTTAGCGAATCATTATTAAACCTGTCTGAACGGTGGAGACGGGAGAGAAAATGGAGCGAATAGCTCAATGGAGCAGAAGATGAGAGTAGGTAGAGAGATTAGACCATATATACCGACACAACAAATATTTTACACACTGTATTAATTGATATTTAAGTTGTTTTAATTTGTCAAAAGTAATTTTATGCAATTTATTCGACGTGATTTGGGAAAGTTAAAGGAATGGTGCGATTCGAATTATCTCTCATTTAATTTATCAAAAACCCATGTATTATCTTTTAATTTTAAATTTGATGATTTGCTATTTGAAAATAACCATATTAATAGTCCTAATTGTGTTAAATTTTTGGGACTCCAAATTGATTTAAAGCTTAAGTTTGATGAACATGTTAAACTGTTGGGCAGGAAGGTTTCATCAGGCTGTTATGCTTTGAGATTTGTGTCAGGGGCTCTTGGACTGAAAGTTGCACGAAATGTGTATTTTTCTTTAGTGGAGGCGTATCTTCGATATGGAATAGCGTTCTGGGGTACTTGTAGCCTAACTTTGTTTATGAGTATATTTACACTGCAGAAGCGGGCTGTTCGTTATATGTGTAAGACAGATTTTACTGCAAGCTGTAGAGAATTACTCAGAAAACACCGAATATTGACTCTTACATCACTTTTCATTTTAGAAACTGTATGTCTTATTCATAAAAATGTAAGAAACATTAACAGCTCATTATTTTTAGAAGCACAGTTTAATTGACAAGTTTTATAATTTTGTCTGCTCTACAAAATGGTATCTTTAAATTTTAAATATGACGTTACATCTTTAGGACGTCACCATCAACTTCAGTGTATTAAATACCAACCTGTACTTTTTATTTTTAGATATTTTTGGACATACTAATTACGTAGTGTAGTAAATTTTGTAGTAAACCTTAACAAATCTAGGCCTGTATTTAAAAAGTATACCCTGATGATTATTACACAAAAACGAAACGAAGCAGGAAAAGTAGCTATGGCAGAGTAAAATTAGTTTTTCAAATAAAGCCAGAACAATATCATTAATAAAAATCACTAATGTTAAATAATAAAAACGCGGCAAAATGAAAATGAACGTTGGTCTCGTCTCGTGGCAACTCGATGTCTCTTAAACGTGGAAAGACAGCGGCGTACTTTAAAAAAAGCATTCAACTTTAGTAAAATAATTATTACAATAAAACAAAAATCATCGTCTCCACTATTAAATTCATAAATTATGTCAAAGGGACATGTTTCGGAGACTCAGCTCCATCATCAGCCTAAAAGGCAACAATACAATATTAAAAAGGGTTCTTACATAAATAACGAAAAACACAAGTTAACAAACCTTCGTGGTATAAAATGCTCACTTGGTGAAGGCAGAGCTCCTAAGAGACTAAATTAAAGTATACAATTATTTTTGTTTAAAATATTAAATTTAAAATAACAGAAACACATACAGGTATATATAAATAAAAAGATGTAAAAAATGTTGGTCCCGATAAAGTAAAATGAACAGACAAAAAGTAATGGGACAGTACAAGCGCTATTAAAAGTTTAAAAAGTATTGAAAATGTAGACAAACAAATAAGCAAAAACACTTAAACAAATCATAGAAGGAATATAACAATGACAAGATCAAACTCCAAGCCATGGGTGTAAACATATATAAAAGAGGCTAATAGGTACACGAATCCTCAGGAGTGTTTTAAATGTAGAAGAGCCTCGAAAAAAGTGTAAGGTTCGAATTTCAACTGATCGTTCAAACATATAATGTTGTTATCTCCTACAGCCTTGAAAATTTCTAACATTTCCAGAAGATTTAATTTAATGCCCTTGTTGCAAACATGGATCACCTTCAGACCTAAATCGACATCGAAACGATGGTTGTGGTTAAGAACATAATTCGCAAAGGAAGAGGTGGTATCATATTCATCAATTAAGTTATGATTGTTATTTCTATAACGAGTGATTATATTAGTGTGCTCCTTTACACGTACACTAATCTTACGTCCTGATTGGCCTATGTACTTGGCTGCACATGCTGGCTGTGAGCATGACAAGCAATATACTCCAGACTTGCTTGTCAATGGAATGACATCTTTAGAATTCACCAAAAAAGTTCCCAAGCTATTTATTGTTTTAAAGGAGATATTTATTTCGTATTTAGATTGGAAATAGGTCTGGATTTTATAGGAAAGGTTATCAATGAACGGAATGGAAAAACACTTTTTGTTTTTGTTAAAATTTCCAGATAGATTAATTAAATTTTTATTGATGAATTTATTCATATGTTTAAAAAACATTTTGTTGATGGAAGAAGAGGGAAAACCATTATTGGCAGCTACCATCCTTATGTATGATAGTTCATGGTTAAAATCTGAAGGTGTGAGAGGAATATTGAAAAGACGATGAAAGAAGGAATTAAAGGCAGCAAATTTATGTGAATGTGGGTGGTAGGAATCGTAGAGGATTATGGAATCAGTGCTGGTAGGTTTGTGGTATATGGCGAAGGATAGACAATTATAGTTTGTCCTTGATATAGTCAGGTCCAGGAAGTTGAGGCATCTATTGTTTTCTACTTCCATTGTGAATTCAATGGATGGATGAATAGAATTGAGAAACGTTAGAAAATCATCCAACTCTGACATTTCGCCAGTAAAAATAGCAAAAATGTCATCCACATACCTGCTGTAGTAAAGTATTTTACTGTAAAGAGCGTATGATTTAATACTTTTCTCGATGTTAAACATGTTAAATCTCCGACAGCAAAGGTGACAGATTGGAACCCATTACCAATCCCGATTTCTGAACAAAGAACCTCTCGTTAAATTGGAAGAAATTTTGCTTAAGAACGATGTCAGTAAGTAAGCAAATATTCAATATATGAAAAGTAGGTAAGCTAGTGTTCTCAAAAAGTAATTCTCTAAGGTATTTGAGACAATCTTTAGGAGGTATACTGGGATAAAGATTCTTGACGTCAAACGAGACTAGAATGGAGCTATGTGGGATAACCAAATGTTTGGTATGTGAAACCAGGGAGAAGGAGTTTGTTAGATTCAAGAAAAAGAACAGTGTCGTTGGTTAAATAATTATTATTATTAGATCGATGAAATCCCATCAAATGAATTTATAAGCAGCAGTAATTTAATGTCAATTTTAAAATTCAATTACTCCAAAATGAAATAATAATTATAGTTTAGTGCAGTATTTAATTAGGCTCATTAGCATACTTCAAAAGTTTTTGTTGTTGCATTTGCAAACCAGAACGCAAAAAATAAGCCAATTTTAATAATAATTCGAGCTAAACACATGACAGAAATGTTTGTACTGCGTGTTTTAATTTAATTAATTCATGCAGATATAGAATCCTATTTATTTGTACAAATCAAATTAAAACATTCTGAAGTGCAAATATTTCGAAAATGGATGTGTATATTTATTAAATTTAACGGCATAATGTACACACATAATATTTGATATAAGTACAGTACATAATGGAGATAATGCAACATCATATTATTGCTATTTCGGTTATTATAGTTCATTTTGCGAATGTTTGTAAAATATTTAATGAAAATTTCGACTGTGTAATAATTACAAATAAACCTGCAAATGGGCGGTGCCTTGATTACTCGCCGAAAATGCTTCCTTATTTTCTTCATCGCTCGTAAATTCATTCGCAATGAGTTCTTCTTTAGATTTTGGGACAAATCATCGCGCACACTTATTGGCACAAGTTTCTTTATATTGAAATGTTTTTTTCAGTTTGTTAAATTATGAATTTTTCGGCTAGCAATGAGTGCCAAGTCTGGTTGCTTTTATTAAATATTTTAATCAAAAACTAGACTACTAAAACCCCTTTTAAGCTCGTATATCACCACCTTTTACCGGATATCTGATAGGACACGATTCCGTACTTATATTTTTAATTGACCACCTGTCGTCTGCATAGTAAAGGATCAAATTGCCAGGAAACGCGCTCCTTCAGTGACGTAACAGGAAAAATCCATTTCAGTATAGGTATATTACCAACATTTTCAGACTCAAAGTTAAAAAAATGCAACTAAAATTTATAATTAAGAGGATTTCATGTCCGTAAATATAATAAATGAAAATAATTTCGTGGCAAAGCGGACTAAAATGTTGGCTTTACCTACACAAGGAATTTTGTTTAATTTAGCAGGGCCCCAGTCTAATTCGATAGAAACCAGACCGAGGCATGGGTCGACAGGTACTGACGAATTCGTTTCGCTCTTGTTATGAGCTCGTCATTAATGCTCGGCATTAAACATCGACGGCAGAACGCTTGGAGACCACCGTCCGAGCATTGCTGAAACCCAAATATTTGGGAGATGCTGGCAGAAGGATAAAATGGTCTCCTGCTAGCGTTTTGTGTTCATACTATTTTTATTTATATTTATTTCTATTTATACGACTGGTTTTACCTATACATTGAGTTTGTTCGGCCTCTGCATGGTATAGGATATGCATTACTATGTACATGTAGATGATATGTGTTTACATGTGTCTACTGTTGTGTATCCTATTGTGCTTAAATGCAGGCCGATATTTGTGATGGGCAGCGACTATGGTGCTCTGACGAGCTCATAACAAGAGCGAAACGAATTCGTCAGTACCTGTCGACCCATGCCTCGGTCTGGTTTCTATCGAATTAGACTGGGGCCCTGCTAAATTAAACAAAATTCCTTGTGTAGGTAAAGCCAACATTTTAGTCCGCTTTGCCACGAAATTATTTTCAAAATTTATAATTATAGAAACTATGCTTCTGCTAAAAATTAGCAGCAGCTCGGGTGGAATATAAATAGGTATGAGCCACAATAGACCCTCGGCGGTCGCAGTGAAACTCATTTTGAACCTACCTAGTGTGAGGTTATGTGCGCATGGCATGCTATCGTGTTTGTCCTCAAGGAAACATCTGCTCTCGTTGATAAAGTTTGCAGTGTTTTTAGCTGTTATTTTAAATTATTCAAGAAAAATCGTTTGGCACTTATTTTGCGTAAAACATTGATCTAATACATTTTTTTTTATAACTTCAAAAAGCACAAAAATTTCAACTAAATGTCTTTACTTTCTAGTAATAATTAAAAAAAATATATACACGGTTATTCACGTTTTATGGCGCGGAATATTGTGGCCAAACTACTTGACTTTCAAAAAGTTTCATTTGTTGGACGTGTGTGCATCTACTATGGCTACTTTTAAAAACTGGTTTCCTATTATACAGGGTGTTCCAAGTAACCTAAAAGTATCAAATTTGTGTTCTTTTCAATGGAATGCCCTGTATATTATTGCACTTTTAGATCCTCTTTTAAATAAATTGAATTTTCTCAAAATCTAGTCTAATTTTCATCTTTCAAATACTTGGGAAGTATTTAAGTCATGTTGACGAAATTAACCCTAAAGTGTAAAAAATGAGACGATCATTTTATTTTCATCATAAATCCGCGAGTTTTTGAGCTACGATCTTTTTTCAAAAAGAATTTTAAGGGTTGTTCCAAGCACTATAAAAATGAGAATACATTTTCCTCGAAAAATTAGTTCGTTCGCCATTATTTTACGGTAGAAGGTTCAATTTTAGTTTCCGAATATTGACCAGCAGAAAATTGAAGAATAGAAAATAAAGGAAATTTACAAGCCAGAGCTGATAGTTAACTTCATCGAATCCACGTTTATATGCATCATACAAATAATATATTAATATAGGTCTCGCTTATTAGAATATCGATCTTTCCCTGGCGCAATTAATCTATTTAATTAGTTTTTGCCAGTCCAACGAATGCCGAATAAGGCGCAGTAGAAAGAGAAGTGAAATTGATCGCGTGTGCCGTCTGTCACTGACAGCGATATATGAGCTCGCATTTTTCTATTCATTTTTGTTCACAAATACATACGTACATACATATTTAGATAGAAATGATAATAATAGTTAGAGTAATAATGATAATAGTAATAAAATAATAACAAAAACACCGCGGAAATGGTAAATAATGACGTTGCAATTATTAGTAATAAGGTTTTCTGTTTTTTTTAATGTGTTGTTGTGTTTCCATATTTTGTAGAAAGATTGTGCTTTGTATAAAAACAGATACCTACAGTTCTATTTAAAATTCAACAAAATACACTGCAGTATAATAATGTGTTCGTTGTCATAATAAGCATTTTATTGTTTTGTACCTAGATTACTGTATGCCAGCCTGATTCGAATTTAAATTAATGAGGTTATAGCAACTTAAAGTTCTTATTTAAGTAGTTTTAATTATTGGACACCCTGTATAAGATTCCAAGTTTATTACAATTGGAATACCAAACATGATAATATATTTTCTGAAGTAATCCATCTATCGAGGAGTGAATGTTACTATTTGAATAAAACGACGTCTACTCCACAAAATGATCTTTATATATACGTTGAAATTCTTATATTAGTTGCCAGACATGTTTCGGACTACACGTCCATCATCAGTGGCTAAGGAACCTTGTATAATGTAGTTAAATGTGAGGGTTACACTTCGTACGAAATTAACATGAGATTTTATATGGATTTTTGATTTGAACGTTTATACAATATCTATAAAATAATCACTTAATTAGGATGTGATGTAATATTATTATACTTGTATTTTATTCTTTTTCTTTCTTGGGTTTTAAGGTTCTTCTAAGTAAAAATTTTTTTCTCTTGAAATATGTTTATTTAAATGTCACATACGTACAACGTTTCGGCTCATTCGCCTTCCTCAGGAATGAGCCGAAACGTTGTACGTATGTGACATTGAAATAAACATATTTCAAGAGAAAAAAATTTTTACTTAGAAGAACCTTAAAACCCAAGAAAGAAAAAGAATAAAAAACTGTAACAAGGTTCAAGAAAAAGACATTACTAATTATACTTGTATGAATCTTACCATTTTTTGGAAAATTGGTGTTAAATTAATAAAATGAAATTAAAAATAAAAATGAAGTTAAATTATATTATTGAACGTTTGTAGATCATTTCTACTTGTATCATTAGTTTTTTCTTCTTTTTTCTCATCTTTGAGGAAACAAGTTAAATTTCAAATTGAACTGGTAAGAGCCCACCAGTACAGTTGTTTAAGGATCACAAATAAGAAAAACAAAATGTCGAGTGGTGAGGATGAAGATAGTTGTATATATATTAAGGTTTCAGCCAAAGCTACACATTTGGTGTTTTAGGTGTGGTGAGGTGAGGAAGTCAAATGAGGTGAGTAGATGAGGGTTGTTTAATTTATAATGTATTAACTGAGTGAAGTTTGGTAAGACATTGAGAAAAGTTATTTGTTACATGTAAAGTCCATGATTTTAATGTCTTTTATATCTGTTATCTAAGGGTATATTAATCTTAATGTTCGATCAAATGTAATGGTGTCTGTGGATTAATGACTCTATTGTTTGTGTCTAAGAAGAAATGAAATGTTATGTTATAACCTAACATTTGCTGATTTATTTATATTTGTAGGTTATGGGGCTTATTTATGGGAGGCTTGGGGTGGTGGGTTCTATTGAGTTGAATTTAAGGGAATTGAAGAATGGGAGGCAGTCGAATTCGAGTTGGTCATTTACGCAAGTGTACTTGGTGTTCTTTTTATATGAATTAATTTCCATGGCTTCCAAGACATTCAGCATTGTGCTTTTAAGACAGGAATGGAGCATTTCAGCGTTTTGATCGATGGAAAAGGAGTGGTGTTCATTATAGATGTGGTTGGCAAAGGCGGAGTTACTGTTTATTTCCTCAGCGTTTTCTTGAGTGGCCTTTTCATTGATTTCATTGTGTTCTTTAATACGAGTTCCAAAGTTGCGACCAGTTTGACCAATGTAGATGGTATTGCAGTTTATGGTGCCACATTTCAATAAGTACACTGCGGATTTTTGAAGCCAGTTGACTGGAGATTTGCTGTTATCAAGGTAATTGCCTATGGTATTTCTAGTTCTGAAGCAGATGTTAATGTTGTTATTAAATAGTTTTTTAATGTAATGCATAAATGGACCAATGTATGTGACGGGGTGGAAGCTCTTGTTTGTGGAATTTTCGAAAGTGGTAAGTCCGTTAAATATGTACTTTATTAGGTGTTTATGATCGTAGATACTGGATAGTGGTTTACTTTAGCTATATGGTAAATTATTGAATTATTTAACTACATTATACAGGTTCCTTAGCCACTGATGATGGACGTGTAGTCCGAAACATGTCTGGCAACTAATATAAGAATTTCAACGTATATATAAAGATCATTTTGTGGAGTAGACGTCGTTTTATTCAAATAGTATGATAATATATTATTACACTTTAGAGTTAATTTCGTCAACATGACGTAAATACTTCCTAAGTATTTGAAAGATGAAAATTATCCTGAATTTTGACAAAATTCAATTTACTTATTGTAAAAACCTTAAAGTTTCAGTATTATAAACCTTAATGAAACCGACACTTAATTAATTATATTTTACAATTAAAGATTCTTTTCTCCTGATTCCCAAAATATTTATTGGGTCTATCTTAAACGGTTCAATAAAACAAAAATCTATTGCTTTGCTTATTTGGTACTCCACTGGTTGAAAGGATTCATCTGACCACAAAATTTTATAAAGAAACTGTGGATCTTCGCCCATTCTCTTCAGCATTTGCTGACAGAATTGAACTCGTTTTCGCTGCTGTTCTGGAAATTATGGCTGCGATATTCGAATGTTATAGGGTCTGTCAGAATGTTCCTTTCTTACCTTTACGAAAGAGCATCTATTTTGGAAGCCTCTTTTTCGTAATGTTTGAGATACTTTGTCATCAAAATCCTTTTAGTTTTTACGTCAGAGGTCAGTTATTTTGTATCAGGTATTTGGGAGAATATATTAAAAAAATATAATGGTTTCTCGGAATTTCTATTTGTAAAATTTGCACCCGTTCATATGCGAAATTGTCTCTCGCAACAAATTCGAAAAAAGTCCAAAAGCATCGTACATCAGTCGACACAAAATTCATTCTAAGACTCAGGCTGCTAACTTGGTTAATACCATTGTGCCACAGATTTAAACTTTGCGAATTTAGTAGGTATATTTACTTTTTTTTTTTCATTTTCGCCCTATAGCGGGTGACAGTTAGATACAGTCGGTCTGGTACAAGAGCGCAGACGGAATTAAACGCTACTCTCGGGATCCTTTTATTATGCATTTTACTAAATTAATTTTGCTAATTATGTTTGCTCTCCGTTGAGAGAGAACTGCGTGAAAAATGAAATCTTTTACTAAAAGCTCGCTTGATTATTGTAATCGTACTGCTTTCTTCTTTTTATTTTTTTTTCTTATTCTTATCTTTTACTTCTCTACGCGGTAATTATTATTATGACAATTATTATTACCACATTGTTACCGCGTGTATTCATAGAATATATAATAATTAATTATTAGAACTTACCGCTATTTTGTAATGATAAGTGACATCATCTACATACCTGAAACAAAAAGGAAAATACTGTTCTTAGCTCTGCATAGACAAAAGATTTTTAATAATAATTATTATTGTTATAATTGTATTATTTTCATTATTTCCAATAAACTAACGTAACACACTAACTACTCTAATCAAAAATTAGAAAAAAAGGATTGCCCAAGCTGGAATTCGAACCCATATCCTTCCGCATGCGAAGCGAACCCTGTATCAATGACGCCACAGTACCCTCTTTGAGAATATTGTATTTTAATTGCAGATGAAGATTAAGATACGTTCCAAATAGCTAACTGGTGACATTTTAAACACAATTTTCTCGATAATTATGGCAAATAGCAAAAGTGACCTATCGCTGTAAAACAGATTAAATGCTTTAAAATGATGTATCACCGACCCCTAGTGCTATTTGAAAATCTAGTGAATCTGTCCACCCCTACCACAGGGCTTAAGCGATTTCAACAAAAAACTAATGGGTTCCTCCAAACGCATATTTTGTTATTTAAAAATTCACTTGAATGTTGAGGTGGATTTAATGAATTCTTGTATCTTATGTTACCAAAAACCGTTCGACTGTGTCAATCATGGCTATCTGCTGGAATTCCTTGAGAGGAAGGGCATTGGCGAGAACGATCTGAGTATTGTAAGAACGCTTTACATGCATCAGACGGCATTTGTAAGGGTTGGGAATGATAACACAACAAATGTTCTTGTTAAACGCGGTGTCCGACAGGGGTGTGTACTGTCGCCCCTTTTCTTCAATGTATATTCAGAGGCCGTTTTCACTCGTGCCCTACAAGACTCAAATGACGGTATCAAAATAAACGGCCAAACTATAAATAATTTGCGATACGCAGATGACACAGTTATAATTGCCGACAGTCCAGAAGCATTACAACGGCTACTTGACAAAATAACATCTGAAGTAGACCAACTATCACTGCGGATAAATATCGATAAAACAAAAATGATGGTTGTAAGCAAAACACCGGCGGCCCGAACAAACCTCCTCATATATGGAAAACCTATAGAATGCGTTTCAAAGTTTAAGTACCTCGGTCATTGGATTACTGAAGACCTAAATCCAGACACGGAAATAATCTGTCGAATAGAACAAGCCCGGAAAACATTCCTCAGTATGAAGAAACTATTGACTAACTCAAGCCTTAACTTAAAACTAAGGTACCGCTTTGTTAAGGGCTATGTCTATTTCGTCTTATTATATGGGACCGAAACATGGACCCTTAAAGTCAATACCCTCAACAAACTGGAAGCGTTCGAAATGTGGATTTTCAGAAGACTTCTAAAGATACCTTGGATCGCACATATCACCAACGCTGAGGTCTTGAATAGAATGGGCAGAGACAGAGAACTCCTTACCATAATAAAACGAAGGAAAACTGCATATCTTGGTCACATACTTCGCAACACAAGGTACCAATTCCTGAAAGTAATAATGGAAGGGAAAATCGAAGGGAAACGGGGCGTAGGCAGGAAAAAACATTCATGGCTCAAAAACATCAGGGACTGGACAAACCTGGACGCCCATACACTATTTAGAGCCGCGCAGAACCGAGAAGAGTTCGCTATAATTGTTGCCAACATTCATTGAAATGGATATGGCACTTTAAGAAGAAGAAGATGCTACTCTGGTGGACGTCGCGACGATTCTAAACTGTACTCGTCTGTATAAGTAGGGAGGACATTTATATTTTATCTCTTTGACAAACCGACACAAAGAATGGAAATGTCTTCGTCGAGACATATATCAAACCAATTTACGAAGATCAAACGCAAGCAGGAGCTCTGCAATTGCTGTACCCTACGAGTGAGTATCCAAATCCAAATAGGTCAGACACGGGTGGTAGATCACATCACCATAATTCACCTGGGAGTGAACAAGTGACTCGCATAGTCGAGTCTTCAATTTCCGATTCAGCAAAAAGCGATTTTGGTAAATAAGTTTTAGATGCATATGGCTTAATTGTAATCGCTTTGAAATGTACTCCAAAAATCGCAAATCCTGATCCAAATACACTCCCAGGTTCTTCGCTGTAGCCTTAAAAGAGATCGGACTATCGTTAATATATTTAGCATAGAATGCCTCGCGATCACTCCTTTTTCCGAAAGTTATGGCAACCGATTGATTTGGATTAAGCTATAAACAATCCAAGTCACCTTTCACGGATAATATCTGCAGCATTTCTGAAACGACGAAGTCTCCAGTTGTCATCCGCATAGTAATCCTGACGAAAATACCACTTGAAAACCCTAGGTATACACAGAAAACAATTGCGGTCCCAGTATAGATCCCTGCGGGACTCCCTCCTTAACAGTTGAAAAGCAGAGAAAATATTACCATATTTCACGGATTGGTATCGGTTTCTCAAGTAATTGCCGAATAAGGCAACAGCATCATGTAAATAAAATTCATGGGACTGCTTGCTAGCAACACTGGGCACGAGAAAGCAAATCTTTTCTAACAGATCAGGGCAGTCACTGTTGGTATTTAGAAGATTATATAAGGATGATGCTGAAAATCAGCTTTGCTGAGCTTCAACTTTTGGCATTTTTTTAAAAATAAGATCGTATTTTTTTTAAAAATAAGATTGTATCTTTTTAAAGTAAGATTTTATCTTAACCTTTTGGCTATTTTTGTACTGAAATTATGCCAATAAATTCATTTATTATTATTATATAGACACAAATTTCCTCCTCAAATCTAAACTATCTATATTGAACCTCTCCTTTAAGATGTCGTAGGGATAACCCCGTCGGTGATAATAGCCGTCCAATTGAAAACTCAATTATTTAAGAAGTCCCCGGTTTCATTGCAGCCTGATGGGCTTATTGTGAAAAATCCCCGTATATTATGCCACCCAATCCAGCAGCCCTGTACCCTCCACTAGCTTGTGGAGTTCAGTTATGTGTTGGGTGTCAATATCTGCTGGCGCAATCAGCGCATGACCAACAATAGCGTGTCGTCTTCGTTGTAGAACTACACACTCACATATTACATGGTAAGCTGTTTCAACTGCCCCATTACACAATCTGCATTGCAGGTCCCCATTATACAGCCCCATCTTATTTAGGTGGTTTCTCAGAGCGCAATGCCCAGTAAGGAGCCCCATAGTTATTCGCATCTGAGTCCTGCTTAATGATAGCAGTTTTTCAGTGCGTTTTCTTGCTGCACCAGGTGTAAATCTCTTCCCATGCTCCCGCCTTGGAATATGTTCCCAATATCTCTGGTGCTCGCGTTTGACCCAGCACTTGAGGAGTTCCCTCGCCGTTCTTTTAGACAACCCCAGCGCAGGTTCCGTGGCAGTATATGTGGTTTCAGAGGATTGTCTAGCCAGCCAATCTGCTCTCTCGTTGCTTTCTATTCCCGAGTGCCCCGGGACCCACACTAGATTAACCCTATTGTGGTCCGCCAAGGCCCTAAGTTCTTTTTGGTTTTTCCCTAGTGAGAATCTTAGATTCGTGTTCCTTGTTTCACTGTATATTCCTGCACCACTTCCACTTTTTGACCCGTCTGTAAACCAGGTTATCCCTCTCAGTGTCCGTATGCAGTCTTGATCAAGAACGTCGCGGTCCATAATATGCACTTCGAAGTTTATGTCAAATTCAAATTTTGGTATGATGTGCTCCATGGGCATGTCTATGATGCCATTCCCAATACATACCCCAATTTTGGTGTGTCCCCGATAAGTGGGTATAGTTCCTACCAACCCTCACAGTCTAATGAATGCCGCCCCCGCCGCCATCGTTACCATAATGTGCAAGGGTGGGAGGTTCAGCAATACTTCCATTGCGGCTGTCGGAGTAGTTCTAAAAGCGCCCATCATTGCTAAGCAGGCAAGCCTCTGTACCCTGCCCAACTCAGCAATGGCGGCATGCTGTTCCGTTTTTGTCCACCAAATCAGCGACGAGTATGTTATCATAGGTCTAACTACCGCAGTGTACAACCAGTGAGAGCGTCTGAGTAACATAAGCGTTCTCACCGCTCTTGCTCTGGTTCTTTTAAGGTGTGCAGGTAAGCTTTGAGCTTTGAGTCTATGCTTTAGCCGTTAGTCTTTGTAACACCCTGTGTATTTCTTTGCCTATAATGGCGCTGTGGTGACCAATAGTAGAACTAATTTGAAAAGGCGGTATATTTGAATTCATAATCATAGTTTCAGGCAGAAGTTTCACGAAAAGGGAGCAGAACGAAGGCATATTCGCAGCCCTGTGGGCAGAAATTCTACTGGGCAACTTCAGAACCAGTCTGGTGAACTGTTTTGATAGCAAGAACTTCAGAAACCCTTCGTCGACTAATCGAAGAGTGCTTTGCATTATATTAGTATTTAAATTCTTCTACATAATGAAGAAATGTCCAGTTTTTGTATGAATTTATTGGTAATTGTCTAGAATGTTTAGTTTTATGTTTGTGCTATATATTTCAGTCAACAACTTTAAATAATAAAACTTCTAGAAACACTTTATACATTTACTATCTTTTAACGGTATTTTTGAATTACCCTGTTATAGATGCCATAGATATACAGTTACAAATTGCTTGAAGTTAGATTCGATGCCATAAAGGAAGATTTACGTTACAGTTTCCGATTTTTATACTTTACTTTTATCTTAGAATAAGAACTTTTATATATTTTTCGTTAAAATGACTCCTTTTTTCTATTCGCCTGTCTTTGTTGAAAGTTTTTATTGTTATCAAATGTACTGTCGATGTCGGTCGCCATTTTATCGTTTGCCAAGCTTGATTGTATGTTACATTATGCTCTTTTATAACAGTTTTATTTCAGGCACACGAAAACATTTTTATGCCATGTTTTAAAGTGGGTTATATCATTGAAAGATAATTGTCGATAGAAATATAGATCATGTACACCACAGAGATATACGCTGGCTATTTAACCCCAGTTGTCTTCCCATCACAACTGTCATATTGAAAGGGGACGTTTTACCACTTCACCAAAACACGTATATCACGTAATCTCGACGCGCGTTTAGCTAACGTTGTTGTTAACAAAGAGTATTAATGTTTTTCTGAGGATCCTGCTAATTTTTTAACGAAACGCGTTACGCCAAAGTCTCAGCTCATCGATTATACAATGTGGATCAAAATTGACGCATAAATTCGATAAAATCTGAAAGGAAGTCGCACTTGTCACTTTTGGTATTCAGACGTAACAAAAACTATACAGTGTCGATCGTGTAATAGTTCAAACGTAACTGCATAAAATTTTTTTCTTATGGAGGCCCCTGTATATTATTATTTTACTTTCCCGCTCAACTAAAATCAATTAAATTTCACATTCATATAACTATTGTAATAGAAAAATGTAAAAATGTCAATATTTTGAAAACTATCAGTTTTTGGGATAGACATCCCTTCATAAACTTGCCCTTATTTTTGATGTAAAAAAATATATAAAATGGGGGTTGTCATTTAAAAATTTTGAATTTTGACACTTTTTTCAATTTGATTTTTTACCCTTTTTTTCAAATACCCTGTATTAATATTTACTAAAAAAAAAAAGAAATTAAATTATTAAAGCTTCCATATAATAAAATATTGTTAAGTATTATTCTTGATTCTGAAAACGTCATTTTTGATTTGAATTTCAAATATTTCGAAAACGGCTGGCAATAGGTATGACATATTATGCATGAAATATGTTTAGAATTACAAGGAGAATCTAAATAAATACAATTTATATAGGGTCGTTTTTGAAATAAGGAAC
Source organism: Apoderus coryli (assembly GCA_911728435.2). Classification (NCBI taxonomy): domain Eukaryota; kingdom Metazoa; phylum Arthropoda; class Insecta; order Coleoptera; family Attelabidae; genus Apoderus; species Apoderus coryli. The sequence goes on along the minus strand of OU452199.1, from coordinate 5,320,544 downwards.
TTGACGGTATAACCGGAAGTACTAGAATCTTGAAAACATATTATCCAATTGGTCCCGTCGACTTAATCGTCGACCAGATTTTCAGATTGTTCCACAGTGTAGTTTCTCCATAATCGATCGAATCCCTTCCCGGTGGGACACCCGGTATATCCAAGACCGTAGTCTAAACAATAGAAAAACATACAAATATACAGGATGATCAAATTTAATATTTTATTTGCTTTTTTTACTATTATTATCGTGTTTCTTGGGCTATCGACTTGAAAATTTGCAGCATTATGTTTTTTGGTACGAAAAAAATTAATATGTTACAAGTTTTTTCCGTTGCTCGTAGGGGACGCTCCTTACAACCTGCCACTATATGAAATTATGACATAAATTTTCTTTCAGCCTGTATATCTACTGCTAAATCGGTTTTAAAATCTGAAAGAGCAGCCTTTTTTTCGTGAAAAATCAATTCTGGGTCATTTTCTATAATTTAATCCGTTTTCAAGAAAATACGATTTAATAAACTCTACTGTTGATCCTCTAAAAATACTCATTCATAAGTCATGGTTAAACCTTAAAAAACGAAAAATTTCTGACACATTTTGTGTCTAGTAGCTACTTATTCATCGACTCCTAAGTTTTCCAATTGATAGCCGAAGAAACTCGATAATACTAGTAAAAAAAAACTTACAAAATAATAACTGTGATCACCCTGTATTTCCTAAGCCATCAACATTTGAATAAGGCAAGTTTGGGCAATGATCATTATTTGACCCGTATATAGTATCTTCACGGTTGTCACATTGTTACGGAAACACCCTGTATAACTGCAGTCCCATTTAATACTTAGTAAAAGAAAATATATTTTTTCTTACGGGGGGGGGGGGGGATCACCCCTGGCTACGAGCAGGCCACTCGACCTCACCTCTTCGCCCAATCGCGGAAATACCATGTTGTTAAAGTCAAATTGAATCTTTGGACTGTTGAAGTTATGTGGATGTAGACCACATACATAGGCATTTCTCAAAAAATGCAAATAACGTTAACGACCTGAAGATTAACAGACTGAGGATACTTATTATTTCGCAAACCTCATTTTGAGGTTTTGACAAAATGAAAACCAAGGAAACTAACAATTAACAATTTTTTATGGGTGCGGATTTTGTGCTATTCAAACGTAAATATCTCGATATCCGTTGACTTCAAGTGAATGAACAAAAATTAATATTATACAGGGGGTTTTATAAGAAAATCATATACATAGTAAACGATTGACCCTGTATACTTTTCTGTTACGTCGAAAAAATATCCTTCAAAATTGATCGAACTTATCGAAATAAAATCAACAGATCCGAGCATGTTTTAGGGATAATTTTTTACTAAGTATAGTAACCAATCAAATTACTTAATTTTAAATCATGTGTCAAATTTCATCCAATCACCTCTGGATTACAGCGATAATACCATAATACATGTGGTGTTTTCAGTTTGGTGTTTTTTTTATTAAAAATTAATTAAACGTCAAACTGACAACTGGTTGAAAAATGTCGCGAAGATTTGGTATTGCATCTAACAAAGCAATTAATGATATTATATCTAACAATATACCAAAAAATACAATCAAATCAAAAAAATATGTTTGGAAAATATTTCTCGAGTTTACCAATATTGTAGCTGTTGAGTTAGCTTGGCGAGGTGGTGAACCAGCTGATTGCCTTATAGATTATTTCACGATTGAAAAAAATAATGATGGAACGCCAACCAACAGAATTGAATACAATCCAATATTCAATAAAACATGCCAAGGAGGATCGAAAAGTTGTACAAATAGTAAGTGGCTTGTTCCAAATATTGCAAACGAAAGTGCATTCCCTGTTCGGTTATTCCATAAATTATTGTCCAAAAGGGGGAAAAATATTACTTCCAGTCGCCTATTCTTGAGACCAAATCGTTTCTGGAAATCCAAAAGTGACACATGGTTTGACAATATACCGGTAGGCAAGAACACAATTAAATATGTGGACCAAATCATCCGCGCAAGCTATTGATTTGTACAGTAAGTGTAAAACGATATCCAATCATTCGAACAAATCAACTGCAGTTAGCCATTTGGCAAATAAAGGAATTCCTGAACAGCAATTAATAAAAATAACAGGACATAGCAGCTCTAATTCAATTAAACCGTACTTGAATATTAACCAAGAACACCATGGTGAAATAATCAACACCATGCGAGGAATTTCTTCAACAGTGGAAATTAACAATCCTTCAAGCGAGTTGCTCAAGGATAATAGCCCTCGGCCTGCGGCCTTGGCTATTATCAAGCAGTGTTGCTTGATAATAGCATTTTGGCATTCTCTATGACAAACTTATCTCGGTATTATCAAGACCCTAGGGGTATTACTACTGAAAATAGTAGAGACAAGTTTTCAGTCTGCCACCTTGTATCTAAAGGAAACATAAGGTTCTAATGAATAGCGGAAAAAACTAATAAAAACTCACAAAAAATGCATGAATTAATTTGCGCACTGTTATGCAATAACATAATGGTTACATAGTTTGGCAATCCGAATTACACAAAGCCTAGTATTATTATTTTTTTTCACCAGATAAATATGAAACGAATAACACTATTGTGTAAAATGAAAATTTAATCATAAAACAACTAGCGAAGCGTAGTCTAATCGTTATTCGCAATGTGCAACTATTCCGAATAGGTAAAGTATGACAATATACTACACCTGTTGCAACCTACAGATTCAACAAACAAATAATGATGATAATTTTGAATTGATGCAGGTTTAGTTACAGGCTGTAGAATATCGTGAGTACAAAAACTTGGGCGTATATTAAAATAAACTGGTCCCCTGAGGCACGAATAGGTCCCCATACAGAAATTTATCTTCTCAAGCACTGCTTTCCCTTAAATTATACAAACTAAGTAGATAGGCTATACGGGTTATGGCTCATTTCTTACGGAAAATAATAATGTCTGAAAACCACGAAAATTGGGAGAAAAGATCCCTGCATTAGCGACCGAGGTCAGACACAGATACATCCAGAGCGACCATCTGAAGAAGTTATTCATCCATACAGAGTGTATCATATAAATTATATTATAAATTGTAAAAAAGATGTGTCTGTACCAGAGTTTGAACTCAGGACTTGTTGTTATGAGCCATTCACCTACACATCCACAGCACTCGTCGTTTATGTAATTATATCGCTCAATTTATAATAAAAATCCTTGGTGATCGTCCGAAACAAACAACGGTAAAACAAGAAGTAGATAGTTTGGTACTTATGGTGGAAATTCTGTAATTAAAGCACTAGGCGTTTAGAATCCTTTACACCAATAATTAAAACTACCTATCGTTCCAAGAATCTCTCGAAAGGGAAGATTATTTCCTTACCATTTTGCGCCTGTCTAAAATTCATTCCACGGATTAGAATTTCATTAAAATTTACTAAATAAAAGGAACAAAGATTTCATGTTCCTGAATCAGAGATGCGGAATTTTCAATTGGCTAAATAATCAGAACTATGCTCGAGAGAGCATAAACTTTCAATCAAAATTTGGTACCTTGATACCTATTTACTCACAAGTTTTTCTGGAAAAAATGTATGTATCTGAAGGTGAGGTTTGAACAGCTTGGAGAAAATGAAGCCTAAAATGTCATACGTACTTTGATGGTATTCCACACTTTTTATTGCATATCTTGAGATGCCAGAGTTTTCCTGGAAGTTGGGAAACTTCAAGAGTAAGAAGCATCAGTGCAAACTACCTCCCGATTGTTTTGTCATCAAATTTTTTAAAATGTTTTGAAATTGATTTATATAATTTCTTATTTACCCTTGTAAAATCTATAACAATAAAGCTTTTCATCAATCTTTGTCACTGATATCTCTCTAATAAATCCCAATTTGTTGATTATAAGTCTTTGAAACCTTTTAATCTGCATGTATGTATCCGGGGTTCCTCAGGGGTCTGTTTTGGGTTGCAGATAATTTTTCTTCGAGTATGCTGATAATTTTAAAATTGTTTGTACGTGTCAAGGACCTTTCTGACTGCGTTAAACTTCAGAGAGATTCTCCGCAATTGGTTTTCTCAAAATAATCTTTCTTTAACATTAACAAGTGTCTGTGTATGTCATTCACTCGGGATCGAATTCGTAAGAGGTACAATTTGATTAAGAATTAAAATCATAAGTTAAATTTTACTGATCACTACAATGAAATTCGGTGTCAATATTTTAAATCTTTGGGGTTTATTATTAGGAATTCCAGAGAATTTAGGTATAAAATTATTATATCGTTATACAATACGAGAGCCAACCTTGTGACATGATGATTCAACTTCTGACAGTAGCATTGGAACCCAGACATTGTGAAATTTTTGTGTTGGGTCTCCTTCCATAAATTCTGGCATCTGTATACCTGAGTTTATCTTTGAGCCATCAGTAAAGCAGCAATAGTCCGCGCTTTGAAAGTCCCCTGGAAAGAGTACAGTGGAGGATGATCAAGCGATTCTGTACCAGGATTTCCTCGTGATATCCTCTTGAATAAATTGGTCAACGTCAACGTCTCAATGCGTATGGCAAAGCTTTTATTAAAAATTGATTGATAATGACGAAGAATCAGCTTCCGTTACATCCTTTTCCCTTTATACTCGAAGTACCTATATGTCCACTAACCAACTCGGTGGTTTTCCCTATCTAATTCCTATCAATCAATAAATTGCTCATGCAAAGCTAATAGTATTAGTTTATGTACCATTCTTCCAAAATTCAATCAATATAATATGTACGAATACTTTTATTCCAGATTAGTTCGCCAATATTATAACAGAGATGAAAGGCAGTCAGCCAGCCAGTAGTAGGATTTTTTCCAATAGTGGATTTTTTGTATTATTTCTTGCTTACGCTGCTCAGCGCAGCGTATCTGATGTCCATTGAACTGGATATCCTTTGTGCGCCGATATATTTTCATAATATGGATAATGTGCGGATAAGAAAAGTTCCCCTTCATTCAACTCGACGGTTTTATAGAAATTTTCTGACGGATTTTTCGAATTTCCTTATAGCTTATATCCACGGGAAAAATTCCGAAATTAAATTTGTACCATTGTGTGTTATACTACTACTGTAATATAAACGCTGAAGGTATTTGCGAAAATACTGAACGCGATTTTTTTACTTCGATTGCTATGATTTCTCATTGAAGGGATAACAGGATTTAATCGATTGTTTACAAGATGGTGGGAGATATGAGGGTATAGCAGCAATAGTTACACAATCCTCGTAAACGAGTGGGCGGCGTCTCTCAGTTAATAGTTACTTGATTAAATTTAGAAAACTATTTTAAAATAAAATTGAAAGTCAAATATATTTTACTAACTATTATTTATTAAATCAACTATTTAAAATATAAGAAAATCAATTCGGTGAAAAAGGACAAGTTTCAAAATAAATTCATCAAAATTACAATATATAAAATCAGTACTTACATTACAATTATCATCATCGCCGACACAGCTGATCTTTCTTTCACGTTATATAAAAAATGTTTAAAATTAGAAAGACTTGATACAGGTACCAATAATATTAATTCGCGTTAAATAAACTATAAAGCTTATGACACTACCCAACGGGGGATTAGTGCTTTTTGTCGCTAGTAAGACTCGACGTTGACTTCGCCAAGGTTCGAGAGAAGACCCCGTTTTTTCCTGTTGCGTAAAAATTTATAACCTTTGGTTTTCTCCACTCTTTCGAATATCGACCAGTGCAATTGTCTATTCTTAGCGTCGGTCGTACCGTTTTTTGTTGAATTTGCAATTTGTCTATTAGGTACAATACCAATGCTAGAGTCATGAACTTGTATAAACTTTGATGAACTTTTATAAATTATTAAATCAGCGTAAAATAGCTAGTTCGACCGGATGCAATATTTTTATTACAATATACCGGGTGTGACAATATAACTTCGTGTAAACGTGCCTATTTGAGTTTATGCAATAGCAATGTCAAAGTGCCTCTTAAAGATACAGCGTTTTTACTAGACCAGAGAACCGAACGTAAAATGGCAATTAGTTCAGTTGATGTAATTGAAACTAAGAAAATTGAAAAAAAAAACTAGCAAGACAATCAAAAGATGCGTCTAAAATATTAAAAGAAAAAATTCAACCCAAAAGTATCATACAAAAGGTTGCATTGTCAGGATCTGACCTTTCTGATAAAGACTCAGATGCAAAAGACCGTACGGATATAAGTTATTCCCAGAATCCAACTCCGTCAACATCACAATCAATAGAAACGGTGGGACAAAAGAGAATTTCATTACCAAAATCAGAAAAAGCCTGAGGCAGAACAGGTGTTTCTGATAGAACCGCGGCAATAATAGCCTCAGCTGTTTTAGAAGATCTTAAAATAATTACTCCAAGCGATTCGACAAAGAGATCAGAATATCAAAGCAAAGATAAAGAAGTTGTAACCGGTTTGCTTTTTGACGGCCGCAAAGATTAAACTATTATGCAAGACAAGATAGATAGGAAACAACTTTTATAGAAAATTTGTTACCGAAGAACATATTGTGTTAATTTCAGACCCGGGACGAAATATATTGGTCATGTAACGCCGTTATCCGGATCAGCATCAAATATTAAAAAAGAGATAGTAAAATCTTTAAAGGAAAAGACAAACTTTTCAGATTTAGTTGCTATAGGTTGCGATGGGACCGTTGTAAATACGGGAAATAAAAATGGCGTTATAAGAATGCTGGAATTGGATCTTGAGCGCCCGCTTCAGTGGTTAATTTGTCTTTTCCATGGAACAGACTTTGCCGAACTCATTGACTGGCAGTCTTGCGAACTTACGGAACCCCCTTTGTTAAGTAATATACTCAACGCTGAAATTTTAAATTTTTTAGAAGACCCTAGTAAAATGGAAATAGTGCGATACCCATGTACTACTCAAGCAGTTGAACGGTGCGTTAAGCTCGTAACTGAAGTTTGCATGGCAGTCTGTTGAGAACCCAACCGGGATGGAGAGTTGGACTCGCGACAACAAATACCCCATTTCAATACAAAACGTGAATACTTGCTAGATAATAATTTGTTTTGAAATAAAACCACAAATAGGGAACTTGGGGGGTGGAGGAAGGTGGTGGAACTCGAAACGCAACCACCTCCACGTGGTGAGTTCTGGGTTGTCTTTTATAGACATAGAACTTTTCCACACTAGCCAATTTAAAAAATAGATGACAAAATTTTTATGGAGATTCACTCCACCCTAGCCCACAGGGTGGAGTCTTTCCTCCACTTCTGGTAAACTATATACCTGCTGATCTTAGAGTTGTTTTTGTCAGTGAGATTTTTACCGTGTTGTGTTGGTTTTAGAATTATCATTGACACAATGTACAGGTTGTCCCAAATTCAATGGCTCGGTTGTTAGTCGAGATAGTGGGAAACGGTTCTCGGGGCACTGTGCTACTTTTTTTTATCAAACTTAAGATGCCACAATCAGAATTAAGATAACACTTTTCCTTTTTGAAAACTTTGCATTCTGGGACCCCCGTCGTATCTCGGTTAACCCGTAACTTATCAAGAAGCTGTACATTGGATTTATTAGATTGTTTTAAGTAGAATATTTTGAGAAATGCAGGTTTTTCCTACATTCAACTGTTTTTGTGAAATAACCCAAACTTGCATTTAATGGATATTTTTGGTTAAAACAATTTGGTTTGTCATAAGCATTCCAAAAATATGTAACACGCTATATAATTTTCAAATATTTAGGCTCAAAAGTGATATTTTTCGAAATTTCAATTTTTTTTAGTAGGCCATGACTTCTATATAATAATTACATGGACCTTAACCAAAAATCATCCGACTCATTAAAAGACTTCTGATTTCTTGGCTTTGTAACCAACATTCTTCTTTTTAAGAAATGCGATAACCTTTGGGAAAGTGGCTATGTTTACATTTTTCTTCACTAAAATGGTACTTTTCAACATAGAGTACATGCTCCACAGAGTAGAGGATTTGACAGTTTCAGATTTTTGCGACAAATAAGCCAAAATTACATCCTCTGTAATAGTTTTGCATTGCTTCATATCCATCCATTTCGTGAACAAATCATAAACGTATTCGTACCTGGATTTTGATTTTTCCGGCGATAATTGTGCTGTAGCAGCAGCTGCAATATTGGAAATTTCCCAAGGCACATTTTCAAAGTCACTATCGCTGCTGCTTTCCATATTTTATTGCGAATTGCGATCAAAAAACATGCAAACTTGCAAACTTTTGACAACTAATTTCATATGAACTGTCAGCTGTTATTTCGTTGCTATGGTAATGATCAACTGCATTTATCAAAACCATGTCTACCAAGATTTTCATATTTACAATGACAACAACGACGTGATTCTTCCCGTCCTAGTCCGGGAAGTACAGGTCCGTCCACTCGAGATGTATTTTAATAACGTTAATATATTACAGTGCTAGTGATGTCAGTATCCCTCCTGTATTATCACACTACTTTTTAATATGCTAAGCTTTACACAATGTTTTGTTACCATTTTCGATATATTGTAGAAGTTAAGACCAACTATGGAATACTTGGCATAGTGAGTTAAAAGGACTGTTCTCTAATAACAACGACTGAATATCCAACATTTAACATTGTTTTACCTATAAAAGCAGCCATAAATGCAGTCTAGATTTACCTGTATGGAACTAAACTAAACCCCTTTGCCGAACACAAATATATACATAGAACATGGATGTATGTTTAAATAATGTGTGCAATGTCGACCGTTATGCCCTCTATGTTGTCATTCCGAACGAAACATCCGGTGGACACATGTTGCGGCCGCCGAGGGCAATCCGGTCAAAATTGTAATTTTCAAAGTCACAACACACACGTATTGCGACATGCCCATTACAAACACAGGTGATGCTGTTTGTCCTGACTCTGGTAGACATTTTAACATAATTCTCTCTATTCCAGAAATAATGGGAGTATTTTGACTAAATTCAAATGACACTTGCATTTTTATTTAATAATAATAATAAATATTGTTTCCCACAGGCATAAATTGGCCTAGCTTAACCTGACTATTCTACAAAATTTGTTCATTCATGATTTGAAAATGTAGTACATTGTAATGCTGTTTTTCATTTACCCGTGCACAATAAATATTTCCCACTAGTTGCTAGACAACAATTAGTGGGGAATCCCCACCGGGGATCACTAGGAGCACACTGTTGTTATAGACGACCAATCACAACGCTTTAAATCACCACAGTGGTAAACATTGAAATAGCTTTAGTCGGGATCTGACTACTTCAGTGCTTTGTTATCCAATTTACCAAAAGATCATACACAGATAAGCCAACTATTTTATCTTTTTGGATAGCTAAAACATGTAGATGTTTTTTAAATAATCTGCACAAAAAATGTTACTGAAATATTTTTGACAAACCGTCGATTTAAATAAAAGTGTTGTTCAGGACCAGGGTACTATATAGTCAAATTGGCTTCTTATGACTGCTGTTATCATGTCCTAAAATATTCAGGTCTACTTACAAGTAACCCTGTATACAGGGTCCAGTTCCAAAAGCGCAAACTTTAGAGGCCGATAGAAAACAACAAAATAGTATCAGTTTGTATTATAAACTATAGTCGAAAAATTATTAGTTACAAAGGTACTGCGTATCAAAATTTTTATGAGAAATTCCAAATTTATTAATATTTTTAAAACAACTTTAAATATTTAAATGCATTTTTGCGGGTGTGGATAGATGTAAAAAGTATTCTCAATTATTTTTAAATTATTTAATAGAAGTCTAAAAACCACACCCAAAATCATTTATTATTTATCATCACATAAAACAACGTATTTCTAACAGCTCTTATTAACATCTGTCTTCTATTATATATTGTTAGCTACTAATACTCTCATTACTCGTTCGGCCGTCCTTATTGTATCAAAAACCAAATCCTGTTTGTCTGGTGTGACGTAGGCGAATCACGTCGGAATGTACTTTACAGGGGATGATTGCTAACATAGATAACTTAGATACATCTGTTTACGTGAAAATTATTATTTATTTTACTTTCACCAGTGACGTGCGTACGGACACACCTTCGCACAATTTTAATAAAAAATATGGTACGCCACTGAGTTTTTTACAAGCAAAAATTATTTCTAGAGTCCCTGTTCAATTTACAACAAAAAATGCTTTACTTTTTTTCGTTTGACACACCATTTGCAAGTAAAGTCTTAAAATATCTACTGATTTCTGAAAAAAATTTAACAAAAACGAAAATAAGGTTACTGTTAGTGTATTTCTTTCTGTGGAGAGTTCTGGAAACTGAACCCCAAATATAGCATTGATATATATACACGGAGCAGATGGACGACATACACAGTATATCCTACTTCTGTCTGACATTTTGGGAATTAACTATGATGTAATGCAATTGCCAATAAATCAAAGACAAAAAATTATTCCTTCTTTATGTCACACTTCTAATGTCACTGAGTATATTACAGATTTACTTTGCTAAAAAAAAAACGTATCAACTTCAAAAATTTAATACACATATATTATTCCCCCTTTGTTGACGTTCCTGAATCCCTCATTTATACGATAACGAAAAAAAAAAAGAGGAAGGCTATAAAATACTTAAAATGCAAAACATATTCTGACATCTTCAGATAAACTCAATTAGGATCATTCCGTGTTCCACGTATATATAACAGCGGATGGTTGTAACCCAACACCTAAAGGTGACAGTATATCCGGATAAGACTCCTGGGACTGAAGGCATTTGTTTTTACACACATAGGCGCCTCCTCCTTCTGATTTTAATCTTTCGCAGAAAATGCTTACTATAACGCCTTGATGCAGTCGTTGAATTTGCATCTCATTTTAACTTTCCCTTGTTATAAGGGAGATTGGTTGAAATGTGGTTATACACTTGCAATTGTCAGAGTCATACTTAGACAGTTTGTTTTAAAACTACACTGCCCTGCAATATTAACCGGGCAAAGAAAATTTTGTACATTTTAGGTACATTTTACTCTAAACTTTTCAGCACCCTGTAGAAAAAATTCACGACGGAATAATGATCTTTTTTGCAAAATTTTGAAGCCCCATCTGTTCTGAACAACCTGTTTTTTAGTTCATACCGATATCTGTATTCTTAAAGGAAGAAACTGGTTTCAAAGAAATAATGCAACAAAAATACTAAAACATGAATAACGGCGGTATTAAGAATTTTTCTTTCTTTCTAAAACCGAGTATTTCCTCCACGAGCAACCGCGTCTTGCTGTATTTGTTGCCACTCACTTGTCAGTGCCTGTTCTTACGCAACCAAAGTTTGAAACTCGCCGTAGCTTTGCCTAACTCTACTTCCTAGTGTATCCAACATGTGCTCGATAGGGTTGAGGTCCGGACTTCTTGGGGGCCAGTCCAATACATGAATGTCAACGTCGATTAAATATTGCCTCATTATTTGTGCTATGTCCGGTCGAGCCTTGTCGTGCATCAAGATAAAATTTTCTCCTATAAGTGAACTGTAACAAGGTCTGTACGGCCTTCCAATGAAAAACTGCCCCAGACCATTAACCCTCCGCCACCAAATTGCACTCTCGGAGAGATACAACATTGAGAGTATCTTTCTCCGGGCCTTCTCCATACTCTTTGACGTCCATTAGGTGAATATCGCGTATCGAATGAAGATTCAAACAAAATACCCACTAAAAGTGGTATATTCCACAGAATCATGCGATGTTGGTAAGAAACGAGATGTAACTGAGGAAGGCGAATAAGCCGAAACGTAGTACGTAATTTGACATTGAAATAAACATATTTCAAGAGAAAAAAAAATTTGCTTAGAAGAACCTTAAAACCCAAGAAAGAAAAAGAATAGAAAATATTAATTTGTAAAGAAGCTGTAAGTGTTCCAGAACTAGTCAAAAAAAACCGCATACTACGAGAGTTGCCACCATAGAATAATGTTTTTCTACGACTGTCTTTAAGTACCTTTATTATATGTTCAATCATGATTTGAAAATGTAGTACATTGTAATGCTGTTTTTCATAGGAGCACCTATTTCCCACAAGTTGCCTAGCAACTAGTGGGAAATATTATTACGCATGGATAAAATTTCCTGGTAATGACAAAAGTAGCGGGGGGCATGAAAAATCACCAGGAAATATATGTCATTTCATGTTCGTTCCACAATATACTATTATGTTGCCACCCCCTGTAAATAAAAGATGAGAAGAGATGTAACTGTCATATTTTAGAAATGTCAAATTTGAAATCAAAGTGACGGACGGTTAGTTTGGCGGCCATTATCCATAACAATGGCCGCGAAATGCTCACTTCGCCTGCGATTGACAAGTAATATAATAAAAAGTTAGACATACCTGTTAGTAATTAATATACATCTGAATTACCAGAGTTAAATTTATGGGATAGAATAGTAGAAATTCCTTTTTTCGGGACAATGCGCGCTCTGCTTTTTATTAAACAATAACAAATTATACTCGTAAAATATCACAACTGAAAATTAATATTCACTCGTCTATAGTTTTAAAATGAATGGCAGAGCATTTGTTACATACATTTTTTCTGATTTTACATAAATGCCACTATACTGTCTGTTGAAATTCCTGACATTCGTGAATTTATTTTATATATATATAGATGCGAACGCGATGGCATTTTAAATGAGGTATTGCAGTTTTTAGTTATTTGACAAATGCAACTGACGATATACCATGGCAAATCGAGAGTTTGGCTATCACACACTGACGGATCAGCATGTAAACACCAACAAAAATACGATGTAGTGTTATCAGATGACTTCAAAGCTCCCCAAGCATCATACCATTCTCGTAGTTATCAAAGAACTAAGATTTTATATATGAACAAAAAATGCATGATAGAATTCCACCAAAATGTATGTAATATGCATAATGTGGCACGTTTAAAATACTCATTGTGATTAAGCAACTACTTAATCACCTATACATCTGACTGGTTGGATTTTTCTTATTCTCTTTCATCCATGGTTCGTCTCTCGGTATTTTACAAATATGCAGGTACGATCATCAAGTGAACGCTCAATAACAACACGCTATTAACATATGAAATGCCTTGGTTTTGATCAGTACCAGTTAGAAGCCTCATTCTCAAGTAACATTAAAAAAGTTTAAATACTATTCTGCATATTTAATGGTGGTTCTCTTAAAAAAATAATTAAATCATCTCCATCCCTTTACAATAAAATCCCCTTCACTAACAACACTTGGGCATTTGTTTGGCAATAGCGACCGCCTGTCGTGAAGAATCCAATTTTATTCCAGTAGAAAACGGAAATAGAGAGAAAGTAACTCCCCCATTTCTCATGTACAGTTTTCGATTTCTGATTAAAGGTGCCAATTGTTGGAATAAATCCGTTGGAATTGGACCGAATAGCCATTAGTCTCCGTTATTTACTGCTTATCGGGACGACGACATGGGGCCTGATAGTGGCTGTAAGCAGTAGAACAGCAGCACTGTGATTCCCGGCTTTTTTTATAACATCGATTTTATTGTGGCCGGTGAGGTCAAGCCATATTGTAAAAGATACGGATTTTGGTCCACTTGTGGAGAGGTCAAGTAAGAGGAAAGACGTTTTATTTAGTTCTACGAGGGTTGCCTTTTATATTTCGGGATTAGGGCACAAAAACAAAAATTAATCATCGAAAATCACTTTATTGTTTTTCAAAATATTCCCCATGAAGATCTATAAACTTTTGAATGCGTTTGAACCAATTGTCGAAGCACTTTTGCCACTCTGGTTGTGGTATCTCCAAAACATGCATTCTGAATGCAGCAAACTGCTTCTTCAAATGTCGAAAAACGTTGACCTCTCAGTTTGTTTTTTACGCACGGGAACAAAAAGAAGTCATTCGGTGCGAAGTCAGGACTATATTTCGGATGACTCATCAAATCGATGTTTTGGGTGCTCAAAAATGCAGTTGTTTGATCCGATGTGTGAGAGCTCGCATTGTCGTGGTGAATAGTGATCCCTCTTCGGCTGTTGGCTTTCCTGATTTGTTGGAAGACAACTGGCAAAAAAATGGTTGTGTAAAACTTAGAGTTGACTGTTCTACGTTGTTCTAGTGGTACGGTTGCGACATGTCCAGTCTTTCCGAACAAATTTTTTTGACAGTCAAATGTTTCTCTCGGCAGCAATTTGCCCGATTGAAATGTTCACAGAATATTCATTTTGTCAAGATCCTCCAAATGTTGAGGTATACTTGTTCTCTTTTTGCCATTTATTTATTTTTTTTATTTATTTTATTCACACCTCAAGCCAATCGTGTAATTGGATAGGGTCGTCATTACAAAGATACTATATTCTAGTTACAACAAATAGATAAAATCTTTCTATAAATACACGAATACATTAAATATTAAAACATACCACTATAACACACAAGAGTATAAGGTAACAATCACATATACATTAACAGCTCAAGCGCTGAAAAACTCCGTCAAACTGTAGAAACACTTGTCAACTAAATACTTTTTAAGTTTCGTTTTGAATATATTTTCCGTTTTGGACAGTTTTATATGCTCAGGTATTTTATTAAAAATATAAGAACCTGCACATATTGGAGACTTCTTGTACATCGTTAGGTTATATTTGTCAATATAAATCTTATCTCTATTCCGCGTCGAGTAACTATGAGTAGCCCGCCTCAATCCAGATTGCATTTTAAAAACATGCATTGCTATGTTCAATACATAAACACACGGTAGAGTCAATATCTTTTGATTTTTAAAGGTTTCCCTACACGATTCGAGATATTTCAGATTAAATATTTTTCGGATAATTCTCTTTTGAAGAATAAATATTCGATTAACATCCACACTCTGTCCCCACACAACAATACCGTAACATAATCTAGAATATGCAAGTGCATAATAAACACTCAAGAGAGCCCTTGTGGTTAAGGAATTTTTCAATATAGACACAGCAAAGAACGTGCGAGCAAGCTCCGAACACAGCTGATCAATATGATGAGACCAACTTAGGTGCTCATCCAACACAATACCTAAGAATTTAGTTTTTTCAGAATATTTTATGGGATATGAATTTAAATGTAAATTTAAGTCGAATTTAACATCTCTCATTTTAGTTCTAAACATAACACAAGCTGTTTTTTCTGGGTTAATAATCAATTTATTTTTGTAACACCATTGACTAAAATCATGTAGTATATTATTAGTTTTGCATTCCAGCTCCCGCACATCCAATGCCGATATTACCATTGAGGTATCGTCTGCAAACATGCATATTTTTTCAGTTTTTATTTCAGACGACAAATCATTTACATAGAGCAAGAATATCAATGGCCCCAGAACGCTCCCCTGCGGGGTTCCTATATCGACATTGTACCTTTTAGAGAAAGAGTTTCCAACCTTCACAATCAAATGTCTATTACTCAGGTAAGAAATAAACCAGTCGTTCATTTTTCCCCTTATACCAAGGTTTGATAACTTTCGACCAACAAAGGAAATATCTATGGTATCAAAGGCACTTGTGAGGTCAAAGAAAATTCCCAGCAAGTAAAGACTAGCATCTAAGCAATTATAAACATACTGCACAAAGTCCACAACTGCGGTCTCTGTAGAATGACGTGCTCTAAACCCATGTTGATCATTCGAAAATAGATTATTTTTATTCAGGAACCCTCTGACACGGTCAGACACAGCCTTTTCAATAATTTTGGAAAGTATGCTCAACAATGATATTGGCCTATAGTTGTTTATGTCATGTATATCACTCTTTTTGTATATAGGTATAATCAAAGAAGTCTTAAGTCTAGAGGGAAAGATACCAGTGGCAATAGACTTATTTATTATAAGGACCAAATTCCTTGAAAATTCATCAGAACAAGATTTAACAATTCTAACTGACAACTCGTCTATACCCACTGACCTTTTATTTGGTAAATTTGTAATAATTGTCTTAATTTCATCAAAAGTCACTGGAAAGAAGTACAAGCTTTTATTGGTGCTGGGACAAACAGTGCAATCATCGGAGAGAACTTGAAAGTGTGATTTAACCTTCTCGTGTATGTTTGTCGAGAAATGATGACCAAACACCGAAGTTAACTCGTTAGGATCTGATACTTTTACACCGTCCACATTAAGAGTTATATTCTGTTTTTTCCTTGTTCTATTTAAATTTTCATTCACAAGAGACCATATAGCCTTTGTGTCGGTAGCTCTTACCATGTTATTTTGAATACGTTCACGTTTTATGTCATTATTATACTGTTTTTTCTGAATTTTGTAATGCTCTTTTATTACTGTATCATTAGACAACTTGCTTATATTATGAAGCTCCACCAAATTTTCCCGCTGTCGTATAAGATTCTCAGAAAATCTAATTTTTTTTATTTTGTTTTTATTAGTGCTAAAACTACGCGTAACTCTAGGGAAAGATATCTCAAAAATATTGTATACATTTTGCCAAAAAAATTCAAAATAATTGTCAATATTAGCTTCCTCATAATTCTCCAAGAGCTCATACATATTTTGGAAACGATTCTTAAATTCCCTTATTGTATTATCGTTTATAATTCGTCGCTCGACCGTCTCACGGCAGTCCCGATCATGACTATGGTTGGTTTCATCTGCCCTCTTAAGACATTCGATAGTCTGTGCAGTATGATCAGACAGCGCCGGATCATGTACTACACAGTTGATACTTAGATCATTAGTTATGACATAATCGATTGCGCTTTCAACCATTAGACCATTCAAATTAGCAATTCTAGTCGGCTCTTTTATAAGTGATTTTAACTGAAAGCTGTCTATTAAGTCACGCAGTATGTTACTCTCTAAAGAAACCCTCAATCCATCTACATTTAAGTCACCGCAAACATAAGTAAATTTAAAGCCCTTCGCTGAAAACTCAAAGATGTCCGAAAGAACACCTATGAAATCCACAAAGTCAGCAGTAGGCGGTCTGTATATAGCTACAATACAACAGTCCCCATATGAGACAGCGGAACACTCAATCGTTCTCTCCAACGATAAACCGTTAATATAAACAACCGGTCTACAGTCACTCGCAATGTCATCCCTAACAAAAATTGCACTCCCACCGTGCGTATTTATTTTTTGTCTTGAAAAATATGAAACCAATTTATAATTTCTAAGTTGTAACATTTCAATATTATTACCAGCAATCCAGTGCTCCGTCATGCAAAAGACATCAGGACCATGCTCACTCAAAAACATTTCTACATTTAGCAATTTATTCGTCAAGCACTGTATGTTGATGTGAGTCATCTTAAAGCAAGGACAATTTAACGTGGGGTTACCAGAGTGCGAGCGAATGTCAAGCGGATGGTCATTGTACAATATATCACTAACTAAGGACCGATTGCATTCTATGACGAAAAAAATCAGGTTCAGTGATAATCTTCAAGATATGACTAGAAATCAAACGTTTACCCCAGTATGTTAAGGAAGGCCACCCAGAATGAGTAAAATGTCTCGAGCTCACAATCGAATTTACGTTTATGTATAATACATTTGTGAGATTATTATTTGTGACAAGCGTTTCATAGTTTTTGATGTTAAATTCATCTACCAGTTTATTCAGTATTTAAGATAAATTCTCATAAGAAAAAAAAACGCGGTTCTTATCCATCTCGGTATCAGGAACAGTAACTGAATATCTTCAATGAATGGACAATTTTACAAATTCATCTCGTCAAAGGGCATCGGATGTTCCCATTATTGACATTTATCTTCAACAATAAGTATGTTTCATCATTGGTTTCTTTTAGCAATGAATAAATCAATTTGCTCATACGTAAAAACTGTAGATCTCTTACTTTGATAACCTACTGCCTTTCTTTTCTGACTAAAACTTTCTAGTTGAACTTTTTACAACTTTTGATATCTGCATCAGATAAGCCAATAAAATGTTTCCAGACATTATTTTGTTTCTCACACCAATCTTTAAACTCGCTGTAACATTGTTCATACTGCCATTTAGATCTTACAATTTAGGCACGCCCTGCCCTGTATTATATTCTGTTTAGAAAATGGAACTGGAACTGACGATATACCATGGCAAATCGAGAGTCTGGCTATCACACACTGACGGATCAGCATGTAAACACCAACAAAAATACGATGCAGTGTTATCAGATGACTTCAAAGCTCCCCAAGCATCATACCATTCTCGTAGTTATCAAAGAACTAAGATTTTATATATGAACAAAAAATGCATGATAGAATTCCACCAAAATGTATGTAATATGCATAATGTGGCACGTTTAAAATACTCATTGTGATTAAGCAACTACTTAATCACCTATACATCTGACTGGTTGGATTTTTCTTATTCTCTTTCATCCATGGTTCGTCTCTCGGTATTTTACAAATATGCAGGTACGATCATCAAGTGAACGCTCAATAACAACACGCTATTAACATATGAAATGCCTTGGTTTTGATCAGTACCAGTTAGAAGCCTCATTCTCAAGTAACATTAAAAAAGTTTAAATACTATTCTGCATATTTAATGGTGGTTCTCTTAAAAAAATAATTAAATCATCTCCATCCCTTTACAATAAAATCCCCTTCACTAACAACACTTGGGCATTTGTTTGGCAATAGCGACCGCCTGTCGTGAAGAATCCAATTTTATTCCAGTAGAAAACGGAAATAGAGAGAAAGTAACTCCCCCATTTCTCATGTACAGTTTTCGATTTCTGATTAAAGGTGCCAATTGTTGGAATAAATCCGTTGGAATTGGACCGAATAGCCATTAGTCTCCGTTATTTACTGCTTATCGGGACGACGACATGGGGCCTGATAGTGGCTGTAAGCAGTAGAACAGCAGCACTGTGATTCCCGGCTTTTTTTATAACATCGATTTTATTGTGGCCGGTGAGGTCAAGCCATATTGTAAAAGATACGGATTTTGGTCCACTTGTGGAGAGGTCAAGTAAGAGGAAAGACGTTTTATTTAGTTCTACGAGGGTTGCCTTTTATATTTCGGGATTAGGGAACAAAAACAAAAATTAATCATCGAAAATCACTTTATTGTTTTTCAAAATATTCCCCATGAAGATCTATAAACTTTTGCATGCGTTTGAACCAATTGTCGAAGCACTTTTGCCACTCTGGTTGGGGTATCTCCAAAACATGCATTCTGAATGCAGCAAACTGCTTCTTCAAATGTCGAAAAACGTTGACCTCTCAGTTTGTTTTTTACGTACGGGAACAAAAAGAAGTCATTCGGTGCGAAGTCAGGACTATATTTCGGATGACTCATCAAATCGATGTTTTGGGTGCTCAAAAATGCAGTTGTTTGAGCCGATGTGTGAGAGCTCGCATTGTCGTGGTGAAGAGCGATCCCTCTTCGGCTGTTGGCTTTCCTGATTTCTTGGAAGACAACTGGCAAAAAAATGGTTGTGTATCACTTATAGTTGACTGTTCTACGTTGTTCTAGTGGTACGGTTGCGACATGTCCAGTCTTTCCGAACAAATTTTTTTGACAGTCAAATGTTTCTCTCGGCAGCAATTTGCCCGATTGAAATGTTCACAGAATATTCATTTTGTCAAGATCCTCCAAATGTTGAGGTATACTTGTTCTCTTTTTGCCATTTAAGATAAATTCTCATAAGAAAAAAAAAACGCGGTTCTTATCCATCTCGGTATCAGGAACAGTAACTGAATATCTTCAATGAATGAACAATTTTACAAATTCATCTCGTCAAAGGGCATCGGATGTTCCCATTATTGACATTTATCTTCAACAATAAGTATGTTTCATCATTGGTTTCTTTTAGCAATGAATAAATCAATTTGCTCACACGTAAAAACTGTAGATCTCTTACTTTGATAACCTACTGCCTTTCTTTTCTGACTAAAACTTTCTAGTTGAACTTTTTACAACTTTTGATATCTGCATCAGATAAGCCAATAAAATGTTTCCAGACATTATTTTGTTTCTCACACCAATCTTTAAACTCGCTGTAACATTGTTCATACTGCCATTTAGATCTTACAATTTAGGCACGCCCTGCCCTGTATTATATTCTGTTTAGAAACAGAAATTTATGATAATTATAAAATCAGTGCAAGTTAGTGAATAACACGCATACAGTATTAACAAATTACCTAACAAAAGATAGGCGAAAATCGAAATCGGCATCAGCATGAAAATAATCCGCTGACATCTCTCGGTCCATTATGTGTCAGGTGCATTGACAAATTTCAAATGGAATGTCAGGCGGTCGTTCACCCGAAATGAATAAATCGTGTATATGCATGGATAGGAGAGGCAGAAATATTTGCTGGAAATAATTATAAATTAAACGAAACAAAATAAAACGGTGCCCTTGAGGCACGAATAGCTCTCATGTACCCAAGGGAGGCCCTGCTTCCCATAACCGAAAAATACAAAAACTTTTCATTTATTAATTTTTCACATATTTATTTGAAGTTGACCCTCCACAAAATAAATAAATTTATTACAGCGTGTCCATAAAGTAACGAGCGATTATTTTCAAAATGGTACGTTTTTAAAAGATAATTTTTTACTAAATATAGTAACCAATCAAATTACTTAATTTTAAGTCATGTGTCAAATTTCATCCAATCACCTCTGGATTACAGCGATAATACCCTACATGTGGTGTTTTCAGTTTGGTGTTTTTTTTATTAACAATTAATTAAACGTCAATCTGACAACTGGTTTAAAAATGTCGCGAAGATTTGGTATTGCATCTAACGATGCAATTAATGATATTATATCTTAGAATATACCAAAAAATACAATCAAATCAAAAAAATATGTATGGGAAATATTTCTCGAGTTTTATGCGACCAGAGAATACGAACTGAATGTTGAAACGAGTTTGCATAATTTGGCTAATATATTGAAAGATTATGCGGTAAATATGAGAAAAGCTGACGGAACTGAATATAAAGAAGCAACTAAAAATAATTTGGAATACTACGAATAGGCTACTCCAGGAAAAATAGTTCAATGACTTCAAAATTGTATTCCACCCGTTTACCAGTGTGATATTCAAAAATGCGCGAGATGCAAGAAATGCAAAACGTAAAAGATTACAGCAGGATCCAAACAAACGAAAATGCAGTTCATCAAATTTGAGTTCAAGTGATTTGGCTAGAATCATTGGATTATGGGATGAATGTACACCAGAAGGTTTACAAAATTTTTTGTACCATATTGTAGCTGTTGAGTTAGCTTGGCGAGGTGGTGAACCAGCTAATTGCCTTGTAGATTATTTCACGATTGAGAAAATAATGATGGAACGCCAACCAACAGAATTGAATACAATCCAATATTCAGTAAAACATGTCAAGGAGGATCGAAAAGTTGTACAAATAGTAAGTGGCTTGTTCCAAATATTGCAAACGAAAGTGCATGCCCTGTTCGGTTTTTCCATAAATTATTGTCTAAAAGGGGGAAAAATATTACTTCCAGTCGCCTATTCTTGAGACCAAATCGTTTCTGGAAATCCGAAAGTGACACATGGTTTGACAATATACCGGTAGGCAAGAACACAATTAATATGTGGACCAAATCATCAGCGCAAGCTATTGGTTTGGACACTAAGTGTAAAAAGATATCCAATCATGAACAGAGCAAATGTAATTAGCCATTTGGCAAATAAAGGAATTCCTGAACAGCAATTAATAAAAATAACAGGACATAGCAGCTCTAATTCAATTAAACCGTACTTGAATATTAACCAAGAACGCCATGGTGAAATAATCAACACCATGCGAGGAATTTCTTCAACAGTGGAAATTAACAATCCGTCAACTTCAGCAAATTCTTCTTCTAATTTCACATTTACCAATTGTACTTTTCACAACTGTAGTTTTAAATAAAAATGAATAATATTTGTTTGATTAAAACTAATACATTTTGTATTGAAAAATATTAAACGTCAGATTGACAACCAAATTTTTGATATCTACAAAGTAAAAAATTATCTTATCGAAGATTCTCTATGACAAAATTATCTCGGTATTATCAAGACCCTAGGGGTATTACTACTGAAAAGCCAAGATATATACCGTCAGTTTTGGCGCCACCATCTAAGTCATTTTTGTAGTCCTATTACGATCTCCCGATCAGGATTTTCAAAAAACATTTTTGTTTCAAATTGCAACCCTGCTGTGGTCGTCCTGAGTACAATGAAGTGCCACATGTGGGGGGTAATATAAGAAAATGTTGGAGAAAATGCAGGTTTTTACCTCCTTATCCACTTTATGATGTGTCACTTTGTGATTAATGAAATAACGAAAATACCTAATGTTTTTGGAACTACTATTTAGAGCAGTTCACATTCACACATTCAGTGCTTTGCATCGTCTACAAAATTTATCTATACAATTTAAAAATATCCTATATCTATCATTTTAACCACCAAAAACCAAATAAATCAAAAAAATAATAAGAAAATAAAATTGATCAAAAGTGTTTATGGGTTTATGGATCTTGTGTAAATGAAACTACTTTGTTTTAAATTGCCAACTTTTATTTGCTCCTCAAGGCTTTGCAAAAAAGGTTTAACTATAACGTTAATTAAATAAAATACTCAACATATTTTTATTATTTTAGTGTGTTCAGCTTGTTGAGGGTGGAAATTTGATGATTTCTGTACAAAGATGTTTTGTCAACTGGTGAGTTTTTCTGCCTTATACTCTTATATACGAATTTGTTGCCCATTTTACGTTTGTTTTCTCTTATGCGTTCATTTTTATCTTTATTGTAAAACTGATGATGACTTGTTAACCGAAACTAGTTTCCGGTTTCATAATTGGATTAAATATTGTGTGTAGTTGACAATGAAAGTTTTTGTTTGTTTTCTTTTATTTGAAACTTCGTTTACAAAAATAAGAAACCAAACTATATTTATTTTATTTTAAAAACTCTTGTATACACAGGTCTCCATTAGCAGTGCTTTATTAGCAAGTTATTTAAAGTTAATCTTTGCAATTCCCCAGGCAAGCAGTTTTACAACATTATGGAATTGTTAATAAAACTGTTATGAGTAAGCGGTAGTCTATGCTGAGGTATTAATAAGTTATCGCCATGTCTTTTAGGATAATTATGTCTATCGTTCAGTGTCTGCATTAAATGCTGGATATTTTTGATGAATATCAAACACTGATATATGTAGAGCCATAGATTGTAAGAATACGGTACTCTCTAAAAATATGTCGACAACTATATGTCTTTTTCTTTCTAACACTGCGCGTTTTTGCGTCAAAAAAACCCTACTGACATCTGCTGAGTTCCTGCAAAGCAACAGACTTATCAAGATAATAGTAGACGAAAGCTTCCCATTCAGCTGTTGAGCATGCTCTCTCCAAGAGAGCTTTGAATCCAAGCATACACCAAGAAATTGAATGTTATGTATCTCAGTTGCGCAAAGTGGGCACTGTTAACCGTTTGGAAATGGGCTACCCTTTCCACAAACGAGCGTTGCATGTTTTCTATGATCTCGAGAGTGATCAATTGCGTCTCAGCTCAGTAGCGCCGGCCGCGCAGATTTCGAATCTAATACCTAGGCTACAAAATTAATACACATAAATCCAAACTGCGACGTGTCTCGGATTTTGAAAATCCCTGTATATACCAGTTTTTTGTAGGTAATATATAATGGGCAATTATTAGGGCCTAAATATGTATACCTATCTAAGTTAGGGGGTAGTATTTTGGATATTACACGAATTTAATTTGATTGATTTATGCGTATAGTTTATGAATCACCCTGTACTTACCGTGAATAATAAATGTTTTAAACATTTTATGGGAATTTTTTATTTGCATCGAGTTTTTTGTTATTCATTTTAATTTTGACGAACATATAACGGCCTCAGTGCTTCCGCATGTATCCAACAAATATGTTCGGAAATGTAAATATTGCAATGAACCATTTCCATTATTAATGAGCAGTCCCAGTCATTAGAATAATATTTAAAAATTAATGCACAGGGTGTGCTTCTGTTGTGTTTTGTATGTCATATTCGTATCAGAATAATTTTGACCTGGCCTCCCTAAGGTCATTTGAATACATTTGCATTGGATGGTCCGGCAGTATGTTGTCCGTGTTATATACATTTCTGATGATTTCGAAGGACACTCAACCGTAGGTAAATATTGTAATACAGGAGGGGAATTAGTAGTTTTAATTTTAACGTCATTTAACTTGATGTCATAGAATAAATAGCAAAATGAGAATGCTAACTTTCTCCGTATCAAAAAATAATATAAAAAAGTATACCCAATGTAATCAGATACGGATTCTTGAGTTTCTTCGCTATGACATATCATAATTTTTGAAAAAATGATTTTTTGCAATTTAAATTTTTATTTATTTCTGACATTATTTATACAAATATAAAAAAATTAAAACCACGTTCTTATAGTTACTTTTTGAGGAGAATACGATAGCGTTTACCAATTTTCACTACGACGTTTCGTTTCTGAAAAACCATCATCATCTTGTTTTTCTTTAAATAAGTGCTAAAACTATGGCGACTTTTCTTGAAAAATTTTAAATATCAGCTAAAAACACTAAAAACTTCTTTAAACCATTACTTGTGATATACCACTAATTTTCGAATTGAAAATGGCTTTAAATTTAACAATAAAAAATCCAGGGCAGTATAAAAAAAACAGGCAGTCATAAAGTGCGTATTTTAAAATTATACCCTGTATAAAAAAAACAAGTTGATGATGGTTTTTCAGAAACGAAACGTCGTCGTGAAAATTTGTAAACGCTATCTTATTCTCCTCAAAAAGTAACAATGAAAAAGTGGTTTTAATTTTTTTATATCTGTAAAAATAATGGCAGAAATCAATAAAAACTAAAATCGTTTTCTCAAAAATTTTCGAAATCGGCTAAAGTTAGTTTACTTTTGAAAACACTATTTAAAAGGTGTTTAAATTTTTTTGTAGGACTATTGAAAGGATATGCTGTATCGCGCAAGTCATGATATAGCACAGAAAAACTGAAACAGCGTACGTAACTTTGAAGATCATGGATAAGGACATAATCAAATCAAGGCCACGAAGTAATGGTACGAAAGTAGTATAGCTAGGCTATAAAGACTGATCGTTCAAGTGTTGATCGTGGGCCGTACAAATAAAAATATAGGAAAAATATTATATTCATACTCTCTCAATTCTTTCATAATTCATAAAAATAAAACCAAATTATAAAAACAATCAATTTATCGAATGTAGCGCCCTATTCTCACATATGATGTAATATGTATACCCATCCATTCCCCCAGGAATCCCCTTACTCTATACGGTTGCTGCATATAATATTACCAGGCATGTTCAGTGGCGTGGAAGGAAATTCTCTCAAATTCCATAAAATATATACTGACTCGACTATATACGAAAAAAGCATTAAACCCTTTGATGCAATAACAGCTAATGCGATTAAAAAATGTTCCGACATCGTTTAGCCATTGCGCTGTTTTCTGTAATCTTTATTGACAGCCCAATAGATTCAAACTGGGAGAGCGAAGGAAAAAAATCAGAAATGGGGGGTGGATTTAAAAAGGTTAAATGAAATGTTTTATTGTGTTTCGATGTAGTGACATGGGACTTGTTTCCGGTTAATTTAAATCCTTTGCATAAATAGAAATTTGCGATTATGCAGATCTTAAATTAGTGATCTCGACGATTGTATTGGTTTCTTTGCACTGACTACTAGCATAGGGGAGTGTTCTCAGAGAAGAAGCTGTTAAGGGATGAAACGCCTACTAAATTTAAAACATGTTTATTTTTTTCTATACGTACCGGGTGTCAAAATTTCGAAAAATGTCTCTTTATGAAATTATGACCATTTTGAATATTAAAACGAAGCAATTTTATCTTCACCGGGAGCGACACGATTTAGTATTGTTTGAACAATTCTGGAATCGTCAGCTTGATCTTACTCAATCGCACCAACTATTATAATGTTTTTTTTTTGCGTCGGAGACGGTCCTTTAATTTGGAATATACCGGGAAGGGATTCGATCGATTATGGAGAAACTACACTGTGGAGCAATCTGAAAATCAGGTGTAGTCCGTAGGCCGACGGGACCAATTGGGCTAAAATGTTTTCAAGAATCTAGTACTTCCGAGTATCAACTTCCTTATTTCAAATACGACCCTATATTAATTTTATTTTTTTTGGATTCTCCTTGTAATTTTAAACATATTTCATGCATAATGTGTTATACCTATCGCCAGCCGTTTTCGAAATATTTGATATTTATGGGATAATCGTATTGTGCTCGAAAAAACTTGTAAACATGTTTCAAATTCCCATCAATGATATCAAAACCAGAGTGTTTGACGAAACTTTATTATTAGGTGTATAAATTATATTTAATATTACCTACCATTGAATATTGCCAAAAGATGATGTAAATTCCATGATTGCAGGAGGTTTCCAACGAAATCCTTCATTGCCCAAAATATGTTTAAACAAACTCACACACCATCCCACTGTATTAACGAAAACAATCTAACCGCCACCTTTCACTGTCTACCAATAAATTTTCTAAAGACGCGCTAGAGGCTGTTTTGATTGGTTCACGAATCTTGTAAAATGCGTTCTAGCTGTATTAGTTTGGTTACCATAACAATATTCATATAGTTAGGGACAGCTTTTGGCGCAAATATTTATGTATTACAATAGTTTTTCAGTTACCACGGCAAAGCCTTCAGATTTCACATCGTTATGAAAACAAGTCAACTGTATTATAGTTTATTTAACCATAATTTATTGTTATTCTATTCTAATTTATGTCTATTCTAGTTATACAAGCAATATAAATGACAATATTATTCTAGTTAGGATAGTATTTGGCGCTAATACGTATTTCTGGTGAGGATAACAATAAATTATGGTTATACTAACTATAATACAGTTGACTTGTTTTCATAACGATGTGAAATCTGAAGGCTTTGCCGTGGTAACTGAAAAACTGATTGCGATGACTATAAAAATCATAACAATATCTTTCAGTTAGAACTGGCTACGATAATTCATTCCGTGATATATTGGTTTGGTTACAATGACAATATTCATCTAGCTAGGGACAGCTTTTGGCGCAAATATTTATGTATTGTGAGAATAACTAGAAATTATGGTTATACTAACAATATAAATGACAATATTATTCTAGTTAGGATAGCATTTGGCGCAGATGCGTATTTCTAGTGAGGATAACAATAAATTGTGTTTATACCAGCTATAATCAAGTTGACTATAATACATAATGTTATCCTAACGATGTAAAATCTGAAGGCGTTGTCGGATAACTGAAAAGCTGATTACGTTGACTATAAAAAGACTAATAATATATTTCAGTTAGGACGCGCTACGATAATTCTTTCCGTGTACGAAACATGTCTTTGAACGCGCAAATCAATGAACAGCCGCAGATTCTTGGCCGTACCAACGAAGGGAATACGCACTTGATTTAAAGATATAGATAAGTTTTCTTTCAAATAATTCCTCTTCGTTTTAGGGCCAAACATCATAGATTTTGATTTAGTTGGATTTAACCTTAAGCTGTGAGAAGCAGCATACTTGGAGATGGATTCCATGTCACCATTAATCCTGCCAGCAGCAATTTCATACTAGGAAGGGGCGAAGTGGTAATAGAGTTGGGTGTCATCCGCAAAAAACTGTGCTTCACAGTTGTTCACGACATCAGGCAGGTCAAATGTATTGAATAAGAACAATAGCGGGTCAGGGAGCGAGCCCTGAGACACTCCCGACTGTATAAATAAATAAATAAATGCTTTATTGCTCAACAGAAAATTTCCAGTTACAAAGCAACCACACAAAAGTATCAATACAAAGAATATAACTATATATAAGACAATCAATAACTTGATAACTTTACATAACAGAAGTAAATTAAATTAATAGAGATATAAATAAAGAAATAAACATAAAAAATATATAAACAATCAAATTCAATCATCACAACCAAGTACAAGTTCTGCGGCCGCCAAAATATGTTTCAATGTATCATGAAACAAATCACAATTCCGGCACACCACATTAAACGTGCGAGACATAGTGGACAATGGGGACCTCAACATAATATTTGTTCGAGCTCTATCACAATGAAATAATTGGTAATTTTTGAGTTTATTCGCGGAACAGTCAGACGGAATCCTTCAAGCAGCTCAGGACAATCAATAACGCCATTAAACACTGTACAAACATTGCTTATGCATGCAAAATCCCGCCTCAATTGCAATGATTGCACACCAAATCTGCCCGTTAGATAGCCATATGGCACACCACGCTCAGGATAACTACCATCGGATTTAAAGCAAAGATACTTTAAAAATTTGCGCTGTACTCCTTCGATGTTTTGCTTGTAACAACTATAGCAGGGATACTAGATCAGAGAGCAATATTCAAGTTTGGACATGATGTACGCGAAGTACAGTTTTTTAGCGTATTAATATTGCGAAAAGATCTGCCATTTCTGACGATGTAACCATATGCCTTGGATGCATTAGCTATCATCGCCATTATGTGTTTGCTGAAGGTAAAGCGCGAATCGAACACAACACCAAGATCCCTGCTTGTTTCCACACGTGACAATGCAGCGTCATGAATCGCGTATTCAAAATCAATAGGGAACGTTCTCCTAGTAAATGACACAACTTTACACTTTACCGGGTTCAGCATAAGATTATTGGCATCACACCAATCCCCGACCAAGTTCAGACTGTTTTGCAAAACATGACAGTCGTCAACAGAGTCCACAGTGGAGTAGATCTTCAGATCATCAGCAAAAATCAATCTTTCAGATTTTAAATTCTTTCCCAGATCGTTAATAAAAAGATTGAACAGTAGTGGTCCCAGATTCGAACCTTGAGGTACGCCTGATGTTGCATGGTAGCTTTTTGATTTTATAAGCGTTATATGAAACAAACTGATCTCTGCCGCTAATGTAAGACTTTATCAATAGAATAGCACAGTAGCTTAATCCGAATGCAGGAAGCAACAATGACGATACCTGCGAACCAAGCACGACCCGCTGATGGTGATCACTCAAATAGGATGCCAACCCAACATAACGACACTTTGCTACCAACAGTTTGTGATTAATGGTGTCAAACGCCATGGTAACTTCCAGTAGATTGAAGAACAAACAATAAATTTATAGTAGGAATCAACAAATTGATTACAAAAACATTGTGGTAGAAATCTTGTACCATCTATTAAATTTATTTTAGACAATTGGAAACGATTTGTGCTTGTATGAAAATGATGAAGGAAGTTTTTGCCGGTTAAATACAAACTTGAAAGCATAATCGGAGTTCGAAATCAATAATTATCCCACGCGATTCTTCTCTTCTTATAGAATACAAAAGGATCAAATCGGAATACTATCAATTTCTATTTATTAGATAATTTGTTAAAATGACCAATTCCCTCCTGAACTATCTAGCAAGTCCTCCACTTATTCATTTCAACATTAATTCTGCTATACTTACACGCATTTCGGGTTTTCAATGACCTGTGTCTGTAGTACAACCTGACCCTTATCTTTATATTCCTTGATTAGACTTAATTTTACGATTATGTATGTGGCACATAGTCAGCTCTTTGCAAAATGAACTCAATTACTCTAATGAAGTACCCTGGCTAGGGGTGTAGTAGAATCTTAATTGCATTTCATATAGAGGAGGGACAACCGTGTATGTTCATAATACGTATACTAGGGGATAACAACTGTTGTATAATTAGTATATAAGTTCGTTGTCGGATAGTATTTTAGGTAATAATTGTCAGAAAACTGTATTTGTAAAATGTAGCATTCAAGAGGGTTCTTTTGATTGTTTAACAGAGTTGTTTGATTGTAGATTGTTTTATCGGAGTCGTTTAGGCAGAAGATCTTTTGTGAATGACTCTAATCTATGAATTGCCCAGCTGTCCCACACTTTTCATAAAGTTGATGATTTCTCTGGGGGCTAAATTCTTTGCCTCGTCGGGTGTTAGGTGTTCTGTTGTCTCAGTTGCGTCTTCGCAAAAACGATAAGTGTCGTCCTCGGTTAGGCCCATCTTTTTGAGATGGTACTTCACTGGGTGGTGTCCCGTAAAAAGGCCTGTAATTCGCCTTAGGTCGCTTCTCTCCAGTTGGATAAGCTTCCCTGCGTTGGCCTCTGAAGGTTTGATAAACCTTTTTCATTGTCTTAGGCCTGGAGTGTTTCTCCAGTAGGACTTAAGTTGTTCCTTTTCCCATCTCCGAAGTTCTTCCTTCATATGGCTTTTTGGAAGGCCAAAGATGGGTTCCGGGCCGCAGAACGGAGCGTTTGCAAGTTGGTCCGCCGCTTCGTTCCCCTTGATGCCTTCATGTACTGGCAACCATGTCAGAGTAATCTTTTTCCCCTGAGCTGCCAGTTGCTTTAGGGTCTGTTTGCATTCCCATGCTAGCTTTGACGTGAAGGTATAAGACCTCAGTGCTTTTAACGCAGCTTGACTGTCTGACATATTATTGATCTGCCGTTCCGGGATGCCTCTCTGCAGGCATTCTTGAGCACAACGATTAATAGCGTTGATCTCTGCTTGGAATATAGTGGGACTTTTCCCGAGAGATTCAGAGAGCCTGCAATTAGGCCCGTATACTCTCATGCCTGTGTTCCCTTCTATTCCTTTTGAGCAGTCCGTATACCAGACGGATGTGTTTTCTGGGAATCGTGGTTCCCCATTTAGCCAATTTTGACGGTCTGCAATGACCACTTCAAATGGGATTTCATCCAAAGGTATTCAGGATTCCCATGTGTCCCTCTAAATCGCCAGATTTGTATTCCATTACCTGTGCCAGTTTCAGAGCGCTAATTGCTGCCTCTTTTTTGACTAGGACAGGCAAAGGTATTAGATGCAGCAACGTTTCCATCGCTGCTGTGGGGTAAGTTCGCATTTTTCCTAAACATGCAAGCCGTTGCAACTTTTGAAGACGGCATTGTGTATGCTTAAAATTAACTTTTGGCCACCATACTAATGAGGCGTATGTAACCATGGGTTTAATGACTGTTTGGTACACCCAGTATGTGAGCTTTGGCTTTAGCCTCCAAGTCCTACCGAGTAGCCTGTGACACGTCCATATGGCCGCTGTGGCTTTCGATATGGTTTTCTCTATATGCTGATTCCAGATTAGTCGTTTATCCATAGTGAGCTGTTGGATGCTGCGTGATGAGGCGAAAGTGATCTGATTGATTATTATAAAACTGTTAATAATAATATATTTATTAGTATTTTTTTTTATTAATGGGACATTGAAGAGTCTGTTAATAATAATAATAATAAAATTGAAATAGCTAATAATTATTTTAGAAAAAGATTCTTTACTGAGACGCCAATGTCTTGCATCCTATCATTTCTGTATTCATTAATAAAAGTTCGAAAATGTTCTTGTTATATTACGACAAAAACAAAGTATCATAGATATGACATTGTTTGTCGAAGACACATCAATTTAGAACAAAACAAACACATTGTTATGCGATTTTTCTATACGCTGGTTTTGTTTCATTTGTCATAAGAATGGCAAAAAACTGCTATACCGAAAGAGACAAGAAAAAAAAATGAACGCCACATACACTCATAAAAGCTGTATGTAGAGCGACGGTGAATATATGAGCTGATTTGACTTTCAGATCACAACTATATCGCCGCAGGATTGTTTGCGTTTGCTTGATATTAGACTAAGTAACGGGACGATATTAATCTTTTCCCAAAGAAATATTGGAGTATATTTGATATTTGTCAGGCTGCATATTTCACACCGCAATGAAATCGAATTCATAGCACTGTTTTTGAAAAATAAGGTATGGCTTTAAGCTTTCAGTAAGTTTGTTTCCCTATCGTAGTCATCAGACTCAATTTTTATGTGAAACTTTTCCCTTTGATTAGGAAGCAAGATTTTATGAGATTTATTTTAACGTCTTTATTTGAATACAAGCGGCCAATCAACTCAGTTGCAGTCCTCGAGGCAATAGTTCAACCTTAAAAAGAAATTGAGACCGCGGAATCGAATATATCGATACATTTCTCGCATCTCTATTAGTGACAGAAAGTTGACATTTTGCATTCGCGATAGGTCTTAGATAAGCATAAATTAGGAGTTGTTTTTGAAATAATAATGTTTTAATATTTGTTATATTATTGTGGAAGATCAATAAATTAAATTTGTTGGAAAATCACGTATCTAATCATATTCCATGTGTAAATATGAATTGGAATCACCCTGTATATACCTAAACCACTTAAAACCCTGTACATATTTTCAAATTCAATTTTCATCGTAAATATCGAATTTTCTGTGTGGCATGGTAAATAACGCATTCAAAAGTACGAGGCATGTTTTTTAAGTAAGTACCGTTTTGGAATTAAAAAAAAGACGTGCAAAGATATCGCAATAATTTTATTTTTACATGAAAGCCTGTACCTTAATCTACTTTTCTACATAATTTCCGTGAATATTGAGGCACTTGTCATAACATGCCACCAGTTTTTGAATACCCTCCTCATAAAATTCTGCCGCCTGACTTGTTTGTTCCAAAAATGTTGACGGATTTGCACAAAACACAACGTTTAGGCAGTGCATTGACTTTCCTTGAGCTGTACCACAATGAAGGTGAAGATTTTTTAGACCAAATTGTTACTGGTGACGAAACATGGGTGGCCTACGTCACACCAGAATCGAAACAACAATCCATGGAATGGCGACATTCATCATCACCCAAAAGAGTGAAGTTTAAGCAAACAATTTCTGCCCGGAAAATCATGTGCACAGTTTTTTGGGACAGAAAAGGAGTATTGCTAGTGGAGTTTCTGCCTCGTAATGAGACAATCAATGCAGCGTCAGGCGGCAGAATTTTATGAGGAGGGTATTCAAAAACAAGTGCCTCAATATTCACGGAAATTATGTAGAAAAGTAGATTAAGGTACAGGCTTTCATGTAAAAATAAAATTATTGCGATATCTTTGCACGTCTTTTTTTAATTCCAAAACGGTACTTACTTAAAAAACAAGCCTCGTATAAGATAAATAAAATAAAAATAAAGTTTGCTAACGAGAAGTTTTGCAAAATTTTATTAATGCTGTGTACTAAGGACCAGTTTTGTCCTAAAATTTTCAAATTCGAATTATGCCTTTTTTATGTAGAAAACTTTTTTATCACATTTTTGACACAAATGGAATAAAAGTCACAAGAAAAATAAGTTAGGTTATAATTAAAACAAGGATCTCCCCCGTTTACTCGCCCATGATCATTCTTTTTTATTCAATTTCATGTCAGTTTACGACATTTACCTAGGTGAATAAATATGCTACTTACATTTGATTAATTCATTTTTACTCGTTTCGAAAATATTTCAAAAAAATCGTCCTCAGGCAGTCATCTTTAACACCCTGTATCTTTGTAAATAAGGATTTTTCGAAAAATTACAATTTAAGTTTTTTTCATGATTAGTCGTCCCCAATTATAATAATAATAATCTGTTTATTCGTTATTATCGTTACAACATTTGTTCATAGAATATAATATGTATGTGTATATGCTCAATTCGCTCACAAATTTTGACCACATATTTTAGAAACACCTTGTATAATACAATTTCAGTGCATTCTGAGTAAATATCTCACTGTGTATCAGATATTGATTTAGTTCGTGGTGAATGCGAAGCTCTCCGCTTGGAGGTTGCTAAAATCGAAGAACAGGTCTCTTCTTCTGTGTTTAAATAACTTTCTTTCCTGATTTTTTGACAAGTTTACTGTATCAATGAAAAAAGTTGCATGTAGAGACAAATTTGGTAATTTTCATCATCTTTGTATGTCTTTTCTAGTATCCGAAACGGAGCATCTAGAACAATAAGAGTTGATCCAACGGTTGCAATATTGTATATGTTTCTGACATTTATTTTTCCACAATAAAGTATTTCGTTTTATATCTTAAAATATGTTTATAGTGTTTAATATGGAAAATGTAATATTAATTTGTTTTTTACAATAAATTTCCTCAAAAACTAATAGAGTATAAAAAAGTTGAGTTTATTTACAAATTTCTATAAAATTCCATCAATTAGAGAAAAAAAGCTAGGTTAACAATGATAAATTGTTAAGGTAACGATATGGTAAACGATGAGGAACGTTATATTATAGTTGGAGTAACAATATAATGAAGTGTAGGTGACAATATCATATCCTAATGGTGACAAATCAATATGGTAAGGCAATATTAGATTGTAGAGATAACGTAACTATCTGGTAAAGATAATAATATTATTTAAAGGGTGTAGAAAAAATAGCCTATCCAACTCTCATGTAATTGGTATTAATACACTCGCATAAACCAAACGAAACTCACCTTCGGCTCGTTTCGTATCCCGGTTCATTCTCGTGTATTAATAACCATCATTACATGATCGTTGCATAATATACTATTAAGGTATTAGACAATATTATGGTTTGTACTAGGGTTGCCAGATATAAGAATGTCAAAAATAGGTTAGCCCATATACAATTATATAAGATTGAATAAAAATATATGAGAATTTGATGTATTGCAAAATACCTACATTAGCTGATGTAGTCCTTGATTATTTATTAAAAATTCCTTCTTGCATAGCTGGCAACTTGCTTTGGTTTTGTCATTTTAAACTGGCTTTAAACTGCCACTTGCCAAAATCAGATAAATAAATAAAATACAATAAAAATTAAATGTACGGTTAGCGGCTTTGGTTGTGTTGTGACTAATGTCACGGCCGTCCGTATTCGTAGTACGTGCAAGTAGGGTTGCCACGTGCTTAGGATGGTGCAAGTAGGTTTGCCACTTGGTACTGGCCTCCTGGCCTGGCACGGGCGTATCTATTAATGAAAATATATGAGAAATAGTCTCATATTAAGCATGTTAATAGGAGATATGAGAAAGAGTGGAAATATATGAGTCTCATATTAAAAATAGGAGGTCTGGTAACCCTAGTTTGTACTATGCTGCGGTTCTCTATGTTCTTCAAATATATTTTGATAAAATATTATCATTGTTCGTACATATTCACATAAAATGTTTAGCGCAAAAGTCCAATATTTGTTCTCTCTAGCAATTCTTTAATGTTGCACACCATGAATGCAAATCGGCCGCTATACGCCAGTAATCCCTTCTATCGTTGGCGCGAGTTGCATAATATAATATCTCTTCACTATAACATGCAGCCACATTTACTCTTTCTCTTCTTTTCCATACAAAAGTGTAATCTAGTGACAGTAGTAGTGTATATTATATAATATTATGTCGTCTGTGTATACCCATCGTTTATAGACGAGTGCAATGTATGTCTAGACACTTTGCATGTTGAAATAATAGCGGTATGTGATGGGATTATTTGCTTCAAGTTCATGAAAGACTAAGCAATCCTTGGAAATAGTTATTTATCATGATAACGTAAAATGAAAGAAAATATAGGTGACATTCACGGTTGCTTCGATCTATTTAAGACATATGAGAGTATGGTTATTACACGTATACATGGGCAATAATTTATATTTTTTGAGCCTTGGCAACACTTATTCTTGTTAGGCGTCAGCTGAAATAGCCACCACTGTTCTGATCATGACCACTAGCCAAAATCTCAGATTGTTCTCAATTCCTCTTGCTGAGCAAAACTTTAACTGTAAATAATCCATAAATAACAAGTTAGTAAAATTTACCAATGGCCAATCGTGTGTTCAAAATGACACTAAATCAAGCAGGTACTTGTCCTTCAACCCCTCTATAATTAATAATATAATAATAGCCATGAGCAATAAAAATTTAATTCAGAATAAATGCAAAAGACCTCAATACAACCTCCCCCAAAAATTCTACACCCACTGTAGCAGGAAAACGATGTCTGTTCCAGATTTTTTCCACCGATAACGTCACCGCAACATCTCCAACTGCCAAAAGGAATTTTTGCTCGTTTCTCATTTCGGCGGTTAAGTATGGCTCTCATTCCAGTAAAGAATTTATCTTTTAACGTTGTGTCCTCCCCCTTTTTCCTTCCCGGGTTCGGTTCTTTCGTTTATATGGGGCTATTGCAAGTAGAGAGTCACGTACATGCCATTTCTTCTTCTTCTTTTTTTTTTTATAGTTAATAACTGAGATAAGGGATTGTTGATTGCTTGCATTTAGTATACGAGATTGTGAGATGTATTGTGCTAGTAAATAAAATATAATTCCAGTGCCCTTAGTCGTTTGGGTGTTTATAATGCCAATTCTATATACAGGGTTTAGGAACTGAAGAGATGTACAACCGAAAAATGTATTTAATTATACAGGGTAGTTCACAAACGCTCAGCAGACCAAATTTGCTTTTTCTTAATGCGACACTCTGTATATTTTAACATAAATAAATTTCGTTCTAAAAAAACAAGAAAATTAACATAAGAGTTGATATGCCAAGGTCCAGTAGTTTTTGAACTATTTGTAAATAAGGGTTAATTTAAGTTCCTTCTTATACTTTGTATTGATATCATTTTTTGTTTTTCATAAAAAATTATTAAACAATAAACAAAAGTCGCAAATGTTTTGTATGTCAATTATTGTTTTTTCTATTTAAATACAAAAAGTTAATTTAGAGCTTTATTTTAATAATTTACAAATAGACGCTCTTAAAAAATCAACCTAAATCGCCCAAAAGTGTGTATTTAATCTTTTTTACTTTCCCGCATCGGGAAACTATTGAGATAAAGATGGGGACACAACCGCTAAATTTTCATATATCCGTAGGGGTCGAGTGGTACATCATTTTAAAGCATTTTTTATCTACTTTACAGCGATCGGTCACTTTTGATATTTGTCCCCATAATTCTCAAGAACATAGCGTTTAAAGTGTAAGCAGTTACTTAGGTGGAACGTATATATATATATATTTGAATTGCGCGCGTCTGGAGAGTCCGGTGGTCAAAATTTTTTTTTTATTGTGTTGGTACACATGTTCAGCTGTATTCATTGTTTACATTCTGTCTTGTAGCGGCTGGTGTAGACGTGTTTTTTTGAGCTCGGCGATTTTTGTTAGTTTAAACAATGGAAGAATTGAAGAGTCAAAGAATTTGTATTAAATTTTGCGTGAAAAATGAAATAAAGTGTAACCAAGTGTGCGAAATGTTACAGAGAGCCTACGGTGAGTCTGCTATGAAAAAAAAAAGTGTTTACGAGTGGTATAAGCGTTTCCAAGATGGCCGCGAAGACGTTGAAGACGACGAACGCTCCGGTCGACCCAGCACGTCAATAATCGATGAAAATGTGGGAAAAGTGGAAAAAATGATTATGGATGATCGCCGAATCACAATTAGAGAAGTTGCTGATGAAGTTGGCATATCAGTTGGCTCATGCCATCATATTTTTTCAAAGGTTTTGGGCATGAAACGAGTGGCAGCAAAATTCGTTCCAAAACTGCTGAATTTTGATCAAAAAAACAAACGCATTACCATCGCTCAGGAGCTGTTAAACGACGTCAACGACGATCCAAATTTACTTGAAAGGGTCATAACTGGTGATGAAACATGGGTGTACGGTTATGATGTCGAAACAAAAGCACAATCGTCCACGTGGAAGCACTCAACGTCACCAAGAGTGAAAAAAGCACGTCAAG
Organism: Apoderus coryli; assembly: GCA_911728435.2. Classification (NCBI taxonomy): domain Eukaryota; kingdom Metazoa; phylum Arthropoda; class Insecta; order Coleoptera; family Attelabidae; genus Apoderus; species Apoderus coryli. The sequence goes on along the minus strand of OU452199.1, from coordinate 5,282,795 downwards.
TTCGATCAAATGTCAAGGTTTTGCTTCGATTATAATGGCATAGTGCATAAAGAATTCTTGCCAAAAGGTCAAACCGTCAATAAGGAGTATTACCTTGAAGTAATGCGACGTTTGCGTGAAGCAATTCGAAAAAAACGCCCCGATTTATGGAAAAACAATTCATGGGTTTTGCACCACGATAACGCACCTGCTCATTCATCGTTGCTTATTCGTGATTTTTTGGCTAAAAACAAGACTTTAATCATGCCCCAACCTCCTTATTCACCAGATATCGCTCCGTGTGATTTTTTCCTGTTCCCAAAGTTGAAGAGACCCATGAAAGGACAGCGTTTTTCATCGATTGAAGAGATAAAGGCAGAATCGCTGAGAGTGCTACAGAGCATTACAAAAAGTGACTATCAAGGGTGTTTCGAAGACTGGAAAAAACGCTGGCATAAGTGTATTATATCTAGGGGGGATTACTTTGAAGGGGACCATATAGATGTAGACGAATAAATAAATATTTTTTTAGCAAAATGAGAATTCCGGGTACTTTTTGAACAGACCTCGTATAAGAAATAAAATACAATATTTATACCCACGTCCCCATTGGGTAAGTAGGGCCATCGCTTCGCGTGTGGAAAGTTAGGGGTTCAAGTCCTAGCTGTGGCAATACTTTTTGTTTCAATTTTTGAATAAAGTTTGTTACGTTAGTTTATTGGAAATAATGAAAATAATACAATTATAATAATAATAATTATTAAAACTCTGTTTCGATACGCAGGTCATATATTTTTGATTATATTTTAACTTGTCGGGAAGTTTTGGGGTGACACCACCGATTTTTGTTTATTTCGTGGAGGATTGACTTTTATTTATAATAAATAAAATTTAATCCACTCCAGAATGGACTACTTTTTTAAGACATTTTATTTTTTTTATTTTTTAAGAGCGTCTATTTGTAAATTATTTAAATTAAGCTGGAATTTAACATTTTCTCAATTTTTTTAATAAATTTTTATAAAAAGCGGTTAGCCTTAAGCTCATAAAATATCACATTAATAACGGCATTCCCAAATTTCATCAAATTTACAGGGTGTCCCATTTAACATTTTCCCAAAAAAAAATACAATTTCGAAAATTACAATGTAATGTAATCTTTATTGGCCATCATTAAGTATAACAATATATACATTGGCAAGTCAAACATTATTTTGGATAGTTAACATAAAATACAATAATATGTCATATAGTTACTCAACATTAAACACTAAACTTTGATGCACATAAAAAATGTCTCAGTAAAACAGAGATACAACAATAAACAAATAAACAAATGAATAAATAAAATTGCAACACATTGATAAAATCTCAGTGAACCATTGCAGTAAATTCCTGCAAACTATAGAATGCGTTATTGGACAAGAATTTCTTTAACTTTCTTTTAAATTTACCCTCTGACTGACAGCCCTTAATGTCTTCGGGAAGGAGATTGTAATAATAACAACCCGAATAAGTCGGCGACTTCTTAAAAAACTCATGTCTCGGACGAGGCAAATGGAATTGGTCTCTCCCCCTAGTAAAGTAATTGTGATTGTCGCCACACGTAGGGGTATGATTTCTATTTCTGAAGGCATAACAGAGCAACTTGTACAGGTAGATCGATGGGACTGTAAGCACACCGTTATTTTTGAAGGCATCTCTGCAGGTGGCCCTATAAGGTATTTTAAAAATACACCTCATCGCTCGTTTTTGAAGTATGAAAACTCTGTCAAACTCGGCGCTCCTACCCCAGACCACTATACCATATGAAACTGCAGAATAAATCAAGGCGTAGTATACTGACATTAGTGCACCTAAATTCATGAAAGTTTTTATTGAGTTTAAAATATACAAATTTTTATTTAGTTTTTTACAAAGATCATCCACGTGCGCTACCCAGCTCAGCTCAGAATCTACAATCACTCCCAACAGTTTGGCGGACTCTAATGGAGATAATTGGATTTGATCAAAATTGATGTTAAGATCTATAGTTTTATATCTATTAAATTGTAAGGCGACTGTTTTGTCGTAGTTGATGATTAACCTGTTTCTTTGGCACCATGCACTGAACTCACTGAGTGTGACATCGATCTTGTACTTGAGAACTTCAGGATCCCTATCCGCCAACAATATTGTGGTGTCATCAGCATACATGTAAAGGGAACCCTGTGTAATGTTCATTGGGAGATCATTGACATAAAGTAGGAAAAGCAGTGGACCCAGTATGCTTCCTTGAGGTGTTCCTAAATCGATGTCTTGGAAATCTGACACAACAGACTCAATTTTTACAGCTATCTTTCTGTTGGTCAGATAAGAATGAATCCACTCGTTTATAGGACCACGTATACCAATCCTTTCCAATTTCTGACACAAAAAGATTTTATCAACCACATCAAATGCGCTTGAGAGATCAAACAAAAATGCAACCACATACGAGCCGCAATCAGTTAAATCGTGCACGTGCTGGACAAACTCACAGGTGCACGTTTCAGTTGAGAAGCCCCGTCTGAAGCCATGCTGGCAACTACTTAACACATCACAGACATTCAAAAATTCAAAGATTCTCTCGGCCAGAATTTTCTCAATAATTTTGGATATACTACTTAACAAAGCAATTGGCCTGTAATTTTCAGTAGCCCTGTTATTCCCTTTCTTGTATATCGGGACAATAAGTGCACTCTTCAGTTGTTGAGGAAAACGACCACACCGCACTGATAGATTTGTTAATTCCGCTATTAATGGACAAAATATATCAGAAGATTTTTTTATTAATTTTATTGGAATACTATCCATACCCGTTGATTTTTTGTTTGGGAATTTCTCGATCACTTTTGCCACCTCATGTGGTAGGACCGGATAAAAATACATACTTCTAGAATTGGTCAATCCCACAGTACAATGCGTAGATAAGTTACCACCAAAATGAGAACTCAATTTATCTGCAACCACAGTTGCAAAGTATGTGCAAAAGACAGTTGCCACCTCAGACGGATTGGAAATTATGTTACTACCCTTAACAAGCGTTGGTGGATTGCAAGGCTTCCGTTTACCAGTATGCCGTCTGAAGATGCACCAAACAGTTTTAGATATGTTATTAGAGTTTGCCAGATAATTATTAAATGCTTCACGTTTTTCATGTGAGATTTTTCTATTAACGCTTCTTCTCAATTCCCTGTAAGTATGCTGCAACTCGTCACTCTGAATACGTTGCCTTAGCCAGTTTATACTTTGAAGTTCCAAATATTCATGCTGAAGTGTCTCTGAAAAAGTTATTTTAAATTTAGATTTAGGGGGAGAAGACCTCATAGATTTTAGTGGAAATGCCACGTTAAAACTCCACTCGAGCATTTGCCAGAACTTTTCGAACGCATCGTCAAAACTCATGCCTGTCAAAACACCAGCATCCATCCGCCCGAAGTGAAACCGAAATTCCGCAATGGCAGAATCACTAAACTGTCTACAGGTTGAGTTAACTCTATTTTCAACTAGAGGCTTCAAGCAGTTATATGAAAGCTTTGTGCTTTGAGCATAATGATCTGAAAACCCAATATCAAAATTACACACATTTGCATTCTCAGGTAGGTTTGTGATTATATAATCAATCCTAGACATAACCGTTCTCGCAGCTATGCGAGCGATACGAGTCGGTGAATCAACAAGCGACGTCAAACCGAACGAGTCAATAACATCTCTCAACAGTTTATAATTGTAGCGGCTTCGTTCACTCAATTCGTCAATGTTAAAATCGCCACATATGAGTAAAATATCGAACTTATGTAAAACCTCAGACAAGAGCGCCACCAGCCGAGAGCAAAAAATATTTATATCCCCAGAGGGTGATCGATATATTGTAATAACGCAAACTACTTTATCGTAAATAACTGCTGAACATTCAAAGTCCATTTCAGTCGCAATGAGATCCAGTAAACCGGGATAGAAAAAATAAACTTGTGCCCGTGAAGCGAATCACTCTCCACACTATTTATTGTTCATAATGGCCAGGGTTGTGCAGTTCATGTATGTAAGGGAACGACTGCTATTATTGTGCTTCGGTAGCTTAATAGTAACACAATATGCCCGGATAGCGTGTAGATATGGGTTCGCTATCCACCTGAAGCGAATATTTAATATTTTTCCAACTTACAGACGTTCATTTTCTTTTCTTTTCTATAAATATTTATTTTGCCTCTCCTGATTCTCTTTTTAATTGCAGCAAATAGTCTCATACATTAAGCCCATCAACAAAACTACAAATATAAGCAACTTTTTATTAAAATTTCACATAACCATTGCACCAAGACCAAAACTTTAACTTCAACTCCAGATTTAATTACCTCCACTTTCCGCAACTCTGCGACACAATCCCCATCTTTCTATTTCGGTTTCGGCCAACTAGAATTCTAATATACCTCCGGCGCGTACTCAAGACTAAAGTTGTTGGCGGGATGATTAGAATCTAGATTTTGGATGCCACACCAGCAACTCCATACAACTTTCATTAAATAATTCCACCACCATCGGATTGTAACAAAGTTTTCTAATGAATTAATCTAATTTATGTGGCAGCTAACTTATTTTGAGACCTACATTATTTTATATACATATGAAAATAAACAGCTTGAACAAATTTGGGTGGCACTGAATATTGTGAGATATTGAGATACATTATTGGCGGCTCTTCACTAAATAAAAATTTCTTAACTTTTTGTCGGCTTCTTACGTATTGATCACATCAGACATAAATCACGACTCATCTGAATTTTTTAGAAGGAGGACCAACATGCTCACCAAGTCAATACAATGAATTTGATTTGTACATAATTTTTGTAAGAACGTAAGTTTTATCCTCGATAACAATGAACTTATGTTGAATCTGAGGTCTTTAAAAATTTTCTCTGGATTCTCTCCAGTCGGAAATGTATATTATGTCGTTTTTCGGATCCCAGAAAACACAAAAATACTCTAGTTTTGATCTTTTCATTTTCCAATTATCTTTTTGGTGATATACGGAATCTAAATACTGATGATATTTTATTTAACCGTAATAACTCAAGGCCAACCAAAACAACATTTAATTTCCAATTATAATAAAATTTATATAAACAACTCGCCTCAAACAGCTGTATAAATAGCTATTTTCCTTTTAATTAACTGTTGGCAACCAAAAATTGACGACTAACTTCAAATATACGAAAGTAAGAACGCATTATATACCGAAGCAGCTCCCTTAACGGCCGTCATTCTTTTTGAAGGGAAAAGGCGTGTGTTGTATTTTCGCTTTTACTATGCGATGTAATCAACGACACAATTTTACTCTTAAAAGCCAAGCTTAATGTCCATACATACAAAGGCCATTGTTTTTAACGAGTAACAGTCACAGGAAACAAATAACGAGTCTGGCCACACCTAACTTTTTCCGTGTGGATATTATGTCTGATGGTTTGTTTTATAATATACTTTTAGCGTTATTACCCTGCAAGGCAAGTATGTGTACTGTTATAGCTGAAGCATTAACGAAATGATTAGTATTATACTGGAATTAATACCTTTTTGTTTGACAACGTGTCTCTGCACATGCGCAACAAATGGTGGGAACAATTATTTACAGTGATTCGTGTCATTTTTATACCTCAATGATAACGTCAATTGGCAGAATCGTCGTTACTGGAGGGCAACAGAGAATATTGCTAAGTGTAACAAAACGCACTTGTAACTCTCTTAAGTACATTTTCTAAGAATTGATATACTTTTGCTGTATATTATTTTAAAGATTGTAAATGTTTGAGCACATGTTTTAAATAGCAACCGGGGTTCACTTGGATTGAGGCTTTTAATCAGATCTCTTTTAATTTAAATGATCACATAAATTTTGGCGCAGTCGGTAGGATTCCTTCCATATCAGGTAGGATTCCTTCAGTTCATGTAGGATGATTTCAGTTCATGTCAGATCGTTTAGAATTTAGATCATGGGGTTTTTAGATTATAAGGGTTTTTTTTTCAGTTTATATAACGTTGTTTTTTATATTTCTTTAAAAGCTAAAGATAATGCCGTATAATTTTGATTGGTGAGATGTTTAATTACGACAGAAGTTTTTCATTAAAAGATGCAGTTTAGTTAGAAAGGATATCAGCCAATATCTCTTGGGTTTTTGTTTCATGTTAGGTTTTGATTAATTAATTGCAAAGTGCTAATTAATTAACTAAAGTAGTTTTTGTTATTTTTTTGTTTTGCTTATTCAGTATATTCTGTTATTTCTCGTTTAAAGAAGTTACAGTTTTTTTCTCACAAAGGAAAATCTAGTTTTTTTTGTTAAGTCAGGCTAAAAGTTAATGTTTTGTAAAGTTTTCCTATCAAAGTTTGCTTTTCTTAGTAAAAGTAAGTAAAGGATTGTTTTGTGGTTGTACTTATCTGTAGTAAGATTTTTCATATGTGTTTGCTTTAGTTTTTTTTTATTCCAAGGTGTTGTCGAGAATTGTTTTGTATTGTTGTTGTTTTTAAGATCATTTGTTTTAAGAACCGTAAATTTCTTATATGGTTTTTTTAAGGGATTTTAAGTAAAGAGTTATTTTTTTAATATTAGTATTTTATTAGGCTATAGTTCTTTTTAATAACGAGTCTATTAAAGGACAATTTTCTTGAAGGATAAGTTAAGATTGTTAAAGTTCCTTTTCCTTTTCCTTTTCGTTTTTTTTTTTTGTTTTTTTAATAAAGTGTTTTCTTTCTTGTCAGATTTTAAAAGTGTTTGTTTTCTGTTTCAGTTTTGTTTTTTTTTAAAGCAGACCTCTTTCTACTTAGGTTTCGAAATCTAATTGGGCTTTAGATTTTCATTTTTAAGTAGTATTAAAAAGTCTTATCATAAAAGATATGTTTTTTTTGTCCGTTACACAGGTAGAGTGAATTTAGAACATTATATATACGAGGCATGTTTTTTAAGTAAGTACCGTTTTGGAATTTTAAAAAGACGTGCAAAGATATCGCAATAATTTTATTTTTACATGAAAGCCTGTACCTTAATCTACTTTTCTACATAATTTCCGTGAATATTGAGGCACTTGTCATAACGTGGCACCAGTTTTTGAATACCCTCCTCATAAAATTCTGCGCCTGACTTGTTAACCACTGTATCACAAATGTTTTGACTTCGTTATCGTCTTGAAGACGCTGACCACCCAGGTGTTTCTTCAAGTGCAGGAACAAATGGTAGTCGCTGGGCGCCAGATCAGGGCTGTATGGAGGATGATCTAGAGTTTCCCATTTAAAAGATTTGATGAGATCTTTGGTCCGATTAGCCACATGTGGACGGGCATTGTCATGCAGCAAAACGATACCCTTACTCAACTTGCCACGTCTTTTGTTCTGGATTGCACGACGCAGATTGTTCAATGTCTCACAATAAGACGCTGCATTGATTGTCTCATTACGAGGCAGAAACTCCACTAGCAATACTCCTTTTCTGTCCCAAAAAACTGTGCACATGATTTTCCGGGCAGAAATTGTTTGCTTAAACTTCACTCTTTTGGGTGATGATGAATGTCGCCATTCCATGGATTGTTGTTTCGATTCTGGTGTGACGTAGGCCACCCATGTTTCGTCACCAGTAACAATTTGTGGTACCGCTCAAGGAAAGTCAATGCACTGCCTAAACGTTGGGTTTTGTGCAAATCCGTCAACATTTTTGGAACCCAACGTGAACACAATTTCCGGTAATTCAAGTTCTCGGTCACAATGCGATACAAAACACTACGAGAATATTGAGGAAAGCAGTCGCACATTGATGAAATTGTAAAGCGTCTGTTTTCTCTCACCTTTTTCTCCACTTTCTGCACCAAATCTTCATTAACGACCGAAGGACGCCCACTCCATTCTTCATCATGCACATTTGTGTGGCCATCTTTAAATGCTCTCACCCATTTCCTTACCATTCCATCACTCATAATGTTTTGTCCGTAAACTTCACAGATCTCACGATGAATATCGATCGGTTTTACGTCTTTAGCACTAAGAAATCGTATAACAGCCCGTACTTCACAATCGGCGGAACTCACGATTGTCGGAGGCATCTTAAACACTCAGTCAACAACGTATACAATGAGGAATCAGACTGTAATGACGTCAGTGCGTAGACAAGAGACGTAGGTAACCAGCGCGCATGCGCGGAACGCCGACCGTAACGCTGCGGCGGCGGAATCGCAAAACGGTACTTACTAAAAAAACGTGCCTCGTATATATATATTACACTTTCCTTTCGAAGAACATGGTTTCAGCAAGACGGAGCACACGCCCAAATGTGTCTATACTCAATGTTCGTGAAATTTTCCCTGACAAATTACTCTCCAGGAGAGGTGCCATAAATTGGCCTCCACGCAGTCCAGATTTGAGTCCTGTGGATTTCTTGTTATGGGGATATGTCAGATCTAACGTGTATATATCAATGATCCGATCTCTCAAGTGCAATTGAAAGAAAACATCTGGAACGAAATGGGCATCATCTCAGAGTCGACATGCCGAATTGTCATAGGAAATTTTACAAAAACAGTGATTTGGCTCGTTTTCACCTTTATCATCACGTCAATAAGCTGAATCGTCGTTACTGAAAGGCAACAAATCCAAAAGGCAATTGGCTCGAACTTTTTCGAAGACGAGACTAGGATGCAGTTACAGTGAATTTATAACATTATTTTGCATCAAACTTTCCTTGCAAAGAAGATGGTTTCAGCAAGACGGAGCTACGGCACAGATGCCCAATGTGTGTCTACTCCAAGTTCGTGAAATTTTCCCGGACAAATTAGCTGCGAGATTATGGTGATATGTCAGATCTAACCTATGTATCAATAATCCTAATTCTCTGGTACAATTGGACAAAAAACGTCTTAAGAAACTTTGCTGATAGAAAGAAGAAGAAAATAAGAAGACAAAAGAAGAAATACCATTCTTCACAGCTGTTGGACAGATTTGACACTATTTTGAAGTAGAAACGACCGCGCATTTAGCGCGAAAAAAACTGGATCTTATTATTTAGAAGGAATAAAAAAACTAAAAACCCGTTGGACTAAATGTATCGAGCTAAAAGCAGATTATCTGAAGAAATAAAATATTTTTTGCAACAAAGAAAAAGGGTTCATTTAAAATTCACGGATTTATCAATACACCCTCGTAATAGCTAAAATTTATACAATATCTATGTTTTGGTATTCAAATGTGTCTACAATCCTTTTCATAAAGTTTCACAATAGCCAGACACAAACGTAACAAATTCATGCACTACAACACAACAAACAAAACTTCCACGTTCTCCCAACTTCTAAATAATGTCATTTTCATGAAAATTCTCAACAAAAGGGAAATGATTATCATAATGATGCGATTCAGTTGTGCAATTCTCGAATTAACGCGCCAGTTAAAATGCCTCAACTGGTCACCCCCTGAACCAACTCTTCGTATCCATAATATGTGTATACATGTGTATATTGTAAAGTATGGAAATGCAATTAAATCTCCTAACCCCAGAAGTTTGCAAACAACTAACAACTATCTGCGGTATACTGCACGTATAGCAAAGCCGATACCGCAGGAGTTCCTTCTCCACTTGCTGTTACTTTGAAGATGGTGGTTCTGGCGCTGTATTAGGGTTACAGTGAGGAATATACAATTCTGGAATATTTCGTTATGCTAGGAGAGAAATATACCTGGTTATGAGTTTAGATTGGTGATAGATGTGATAAAATTCTTTACTTTGGAGGGTTTATCAGCAACAGAAATTCATATAAAAAATGGTAAAAATGTTCTTTCCTTTCCAACTGTGCATTGATGAAGTTTAGAGTTTAAACGTGGTCGTTCAAGCCTGGAAAATGAACCGGTACTAGACGTCCAAAAGGTGCAACAACACCAGAAATCATTGAGCAAGTATAGGCTACTGTTTGTGAAGATGCAAGTGTGACTAAGAGAGAAATTGCTAATACCATAGGCATCTCAGACGAATGAGTACTCCACGAAGTATTGCGTGTGTGATTTGGCGCGTTTTAAGCAGAATACAACCGACTTTGTTTCTAGATTTACAACTATAGATGAGACTTGGATATTCCACCATAATCCTCAGCTGAAATAGGAACGTTTACAGTAGACTGAATCTGGTTGTTCAGCTCCAAAATCCGTGAAGTCAGAACGATGGGCAATAAAAGGTTTTTTTAGGATGCAAAAGGATTTTCTGAATATTATCGCAACCTTTTGGGTTGATGGATAAAGAAATTCGTGCAAAAAGACCCGCTTACGGAAGAATTTTCATCAAGGCAATGCACCTCAATTTTTGCGAAAATGATATCGACTGGCGATCGTCTTTCAAAAGAAGCGGGATCGTCGATTTTCATAATTTGCCCCCTTTCACAATGAATTTTCAATAAATGTTTGGTTTGGTGATCAACCACCGCGACTAAACTTTAATTTTCTCCAAAATACCTCCCTGTTTACCTTGGTGATGCTCTTCTGCATTTGATACTAGACAGTTGGATACAAATAGATGATGCTCCAGCCCACAGCAGTCGACTGATCAGGGATTGCCTTAATAATAATTATCTCGATTCACGCAGTGAATAATGAAGATCTGCGACCCGAAGTCGGTCCCATAACTTGGCCGCCTAGATCACCGGACCTTAATCCGAGCGATTATTGTATCTAGGGTTATTTCAAAGAAAAAGTTTACTTTTTCAAAAGTCAAAACTCGAGAGGACCATATTTTTCGATTATAAAATTCTGCAGCTAAGCTTAAGAGATCGATTTTTTATTTCCTATGAAACATTCGTTTGAAAAAAATGTAATAAATGCATTGAAGCTGGTCCCAGTGAACACACATACGTTTATTTAACGTTTATCATTACAAAACACCTTTAAATACGTACATTTGACCTTTTCACGTTACAGAACACGAATAACGAAACGTTAGTTAAATGCTTTAAAAAAACGTGTATTGAACGTATTTATGTATATATATTCAACTGTGAAATCAAACGTTATTTATACGTTTCTAAAATACGTTAATAATACGATTACACAAACGTTAATTATTAGCTTTAACAAAACGTTTGTGTAATCATATTAATTACGCATTTTAGAAACATTTAAATAACGTTTGATTTCACGTTATTTAAAGTTACATATATATATATTTGTAACGTGAAATATACGTTGATAAAATGTATGGAATAAATCAATAAAACTACCAGATTTCCATTGTTGAGTTGATACAAAAGTTTGATGAAAAAATAATGCCCTTTTTGTTAAATAGTTAAACCAAAAAATTTAAACATTTGGGTGTTTTTTAATATTAAATATTGTGGTCAAATATAACTTACAAAATTATACGATATAATAATGCACGTTTCGGCGAACTATGCTGCTTTCTGTCGCCGAAACTTAAGTACGTTGTATCGAATAATTTTTTTAATTTCTTTTTGACAATATTATCAAAATATTGAATAACAAAAAAAAAGCAAACGGTTTTTTGCATATTTACAACCAACAATCCAACTTTTTGGTTTATTTTACACGTTACCTTAACTGTAATTTTCGGATTATTATAAAATACTTAAAAAACGTCATTTTAACGTTTTTATTGTCGCCTCTAAAAATTATGCGCTTTTAATGAACATTTTCTAACGTTATTTTAGCTATAAATACCGGTTTATTATAAATTACATAAAGAACGTTTTATAAACGTTTTTAATTTTGACAATGTTTGACATGCGTTTAAAAACACCTAAAACAAACGTTTTTATTTTATGATTTATTTATAATACATATACAACGTTAATTAAACATAATTAATGCACGTAGTTGTATTTAGATAATAAAAACACATGTCTATAACGTTTAAACTGAACGGTGTAAAATTAAACTTAAAATAAACCGTCACTTTTCTAACGTAAGACCAATTATCAACGACTGACACGTTGAATCAACGTTTAATTTACGTATATCTGTTTACTGGGGTGGTCTTCACTTGAACAATAATTAAAATATAATTAGTGTTCAATAAAGCTTTATTCACAATTGACAGGAGAGGATGATAAGTTTTATATCAATCAAAAATGTCGATACTAGAGAGCCTAGAGTTGAATTAAATTTACATGGCACCCATTGGCGTGTCCAAAACTTTTTTCTCATTCACTCGTTAAATTTAACACCCTGTATGATTATTATATCATCAAAATATTGCCAGTTGGTGAAAATGTTGTTAGGTTAAAACTGACTATAATTTCATCGTTAGGACGAAACATCTTACGGTTCTAAAATCTTTAAATCTATGACGTCTTAAATTATCAAATCTTACCCTAGTGAACAAGCAATTGCCTGATATTTTCGACGACTTTAAACATACCTGTAACAAAAAAAAATATATATAAATACACTGCAAACAAATAAGTAATTGTTCAGGCAAATCACAACTTGCTCTAGTATTATACGAGGGCCATTTTTTATATTTTTACAAACGAATATAAATAACTTAAACAATACTAGGTGTTTCATTTAAAAACAAAAGTATTTGGCAACCATTTGTTCAATAATAACTAATTAACTCTAATTAAATATAAACCAATCTTATAGCTCTTTGTAGATGTTGGAAATTTGGGTCACACTGGTTAAAGTCTTGTTACTTTATGTAACAAGCAATTCGTAAATAAAACCTCCCGCCAGGGAATTCGGGCGTATCTAGTGTTGGCAATAGGATATTGCCTGCTCACACTAGATGTCGCCAAAAACATTACTCACTAATATTATTATTTTAAATCATTATTTTCTCAGTTAAAAAGGACAAGAAAAACAAGATATGTTTTGTATTGACGTTAAAACCGCACACTATGTGTGTGTATTTTTATGTCACGTATTTCTTTAAGTACAGATTAAGGGTGGTATTGGATCTTAACAACGTTAAATCATTACAGAGCTTTTTTTTACCTGGATTTTCATTTCCCGGGCTTTATTTTCAAAGACTTTTACCTGCCTCACACTCCTGATGAGATCTCTGGTTTATGATGTGAAGACTTATTGAAAAGCCTTGAACGTGTAAAGATTTATTACGAGGGTATTCAGAACTGACAGCACTGGTATTGCCAGGTGAAATCTGTCACCGCCGTGCCATCTTGAAGTTATTGTGTTTGTGTTATTTACAGTTCATCTCGGGCAAAAAATGGAATTAAATCGCGAAAATTTTCGAGGTATGATGTATTATGACTTTCGCCGTGGTGTAACGCAAGGACTGCCGATAAATCACCATCCAAGGTCACTTTAAATCGCTGGTACACTGAATTCAAACGTGGCAGTAGTTCGCTCACGGACGAAGCTAAAGATGGTCGTCCAAAATCGGTCGTTGTGCCGGAAACCATTGGTGCTGTGCGAAACCTAATTGAAGAAGACCGTCATGTGACATACCGTGAAATCGGTACAAGTTTAAGCATTAGTATGACCCGCATATGTAAGGCTTTGCACGAACATTTGGATGTTCGCAAGCTATGTTCGCGTTGGGTTCCACATTTCCTGGCAGGTGCTTAAAAAAAGACTGTGGTGCATCCAAAGCCGTACACAACATCGTCACAGTTGACAGTATGGTATGATTTTAGGCTTAGGAGCCAGAAAGAAAAGGCCAATCAGCAGTTTGGGTGTTTCAATGTGAAGAATAGCCATCAAAAGTTGTTTGTTCCCGAAACGCTAAACAAAAAATGGTGGCGTGTTTCTTTACGAAAACCGGTCATGTCGCAACTGTGGCTTTAGGAAATCAGAAGATGGTTAATTCAGCGTGGTATACGACCATTTGTTTGCCCGAAGTTTTCGGTAAATTGAGAGAAACCGATCCAAAACGACGAATCGTGTTGCATCACGACAATGCGAGCACACACACATCACTTGCAACAAACGAGTATTTGGTCACGATGGGTCATCTTACAGCCCCGACCTGGCACCTAATTATTTGTTCTTATTGCCACTAATTAAAAATAAACTGCATGTACAACGATTTTCATTGCCCGAGGAAGCGGTGGAGGGCTTCAAAAACCATGTTTTAGAGCTATCGTCTTCTGATTGGGCAAAGTGCTTTTAAGGGTGGTTTCATCACATGCAAAGTGTATAGACCTTAAAGGAGTATATTTTGAAAAGCAATAAAAATACTGTTGATAAAATTAATTCGTTTGTTCTTTCTATTCTCAATACGTATCTCTACGAATTTGTTGCTGGAAAATTCGTCACAACGCGAGTTGAAGCCGCTGGGTTAGACGACGTGGATAGCTACTGGACCGTCGTAATGGGATCGAGATGAGTACTTTTGACTACTACTAGTTAACGTACTTATGACTCTTTAAAGTTTACTTTAGTGCTCCATAAACGTCTAATACTACCGTGAGACCTCCTACATGGTGATGGGAATCAAAGAGTATTCAGATGCAGTAGTTGAATTCAAATATTTCATATGCCGTCAACAACACAAAACATTTTCCAACAATAACACATGAGTATAACATTTTTTTTTAAATGGCAGCACCTTGACACTACCATATTCCAATAACATATTTGTGGATCTAAAAACGGTTAGAATTTCTATAAGAAAAGGCAGTTGATGGATTTCCATATTATTACGCTTTTCGTATAAGAAAAGACGGCAATAACGACGTGTCTCGCTCACCCAATATTATATGTTACTCTTTCAAGTAAAGTGGAAATTTCGCGAACGGCAATATCAATTGCTACACCTTAATATAATGCAGGCGCACTAAAGTGACAAGATGATTTATGTTCCTTTATTTTGAAACCCACCCCCGATAATCCATAGCATTAAACTGGAGGAGAAAAGTGGTGCCAGAATAATGTCCTTGCATTCTATTTGTCACGCTTTTGCTCGGTTCTTGTATGAAGGTCAGATTAGTAGATACTTGTACATTGCTGACAGCTGACAGTTTATTTTTTATATTCTAAAACACGGCTATATTTATATAGCAGGATTCGTCATTTGACATGAAAGGATCCTATCTCTAATGAGACATACAGTGAGTACCAAAAGTCGCACATAAATTCGATAATCTATCTAAAAAACGGACAACTTAAAATCAATAGTGAGAGCGATTCTTAAAAAAAAAATCTCATATTTTATCCAATAACTACTTATTCGTTACAGAAACCTACCCTTCCTATCCTATTTGAAATTTAACCCAACCTAAAAATAAACAAACTAAAAAGGCACGGACAAGTGAAACGGACTGGCAGAAAAAAATAACACAAGCGTACCAATTGGGACAATTGAACAAAGATTGGAGCAAAGAACCGATGCCGAATATATTTTCGGAGAGCAAGCAACAACAGCAGAACGGTATTAAATTTACAGGTAAAGTTCAAGAGCCAGACTTGTTTTGCATGAAAGCAATTACTTTTTCCATTCTAGGTCAAGTTAAAACAGTTCCAGGTCAACTATTCCAGTTCCAGAACGTGAATAATTGTAAGAAAGGGCTTTCGGCTGCTATGGGAGCGCGTTTAGGTGCCGTACGCCGCGTAGGAAGTCACGAACAAAGTCAAAGAGTCCCAAAAAACGAAAGAATTCTAGGTCAGTAGGGTTGATATTTTTACTGAAACTGTGAAATCAATTATTATACTTTGGTTCAAGTGATTCTAGTGAAGAGCCGTCTAGTGATAAGTGATGGCTGTATGCTGATCTGAGTCAGCAAGAGGTCAAATAAGAAGAAAGAAAGAAAGAACTACTTGGTTTTGGGTTCTCTCTCTAGTTTTGGGAAAACTAATAACAGGAATGTTTGGAAAATTTGGGATACAGGGTTGTCCCAAAGTACTGTAATATGATCTACTAATAAAATAGCGATAATAAGTCATGTTTCTCAAATGAAACACCGTGTATGTTAAAGAAAAATCTTATTATTATTATTATTGGTCTCTATTGGTTAAAAAATGTCTTCTTCCCATTTTTGAGCACTTTTCTTTAGACAGCTTTTTGGAATGACCCCTAAGTTCTCGCCTATTCTTCATATAAAATATATCCAGATTAATGCTGTAATAGCCACCACCGATTCTAAAAGTCTGTATTAGATCACCACGAAAGCGGCGATCCACCAAAGTTGACAAATTCATTCTAGCCAAACGTTGCTCATAAGGCAATTCTCGTAATTCTCAAGGGATTCTGTTACTTTTCTTTGTACACGCTCGATGATCTCCACATCCCTCACATAGTAAGGACTCCAAACCAACTGTGCGTACTCGAGCATTGGTCGTATATGAGACTTTACTATCGTGTCAATTGAGTGGTCCGTAAAAGCTTGCTGAATTAAATAGATCATCGAGTTTGGTTTCTAACAACTTTAGAGACATGTTTTTCCCACTTCAGGTCATCCGATATAATGATTCCAAGGTCCTTGTGTTCGCTCAACAGCAATTATAAATGAGGTTAGTTGATCCCAATATGTAAGACCGTGCACTTCTCAATATTCAAACACACAAGTAGTCCACGAGTCAAGTGCCAGCAGATCACTCGTAATCTGTTCGAAATCCGTTAGAGGATTGCAATAAATCTTTGCATCGTCCGCATAAAAGTGAACCCTGGATTGAATCAGTTGAGCCATGTCACTGAGATAAATCAAGAAAAGGAGCGGCCCCAGTACAGATCCCTGTGGGATACCACTGCGAACGTCCATAATGACTGAGCTTGTGGAGAAATATTTTGAAAGGAACTTTATCGAATGCCTTTTCGAATGCAGTCATAAGAAGAGGTCCAATCATTTACACAAGATAATAGATTTGTCTCTATATAGACCTCTTTGGAAGAAAACCATGCTGCGATGAAGAAACAATGCCGTAATATTAGATTTGCATTATTGTTTAAAAACAATGTTTAAGAGTTTATTTACCCTACACTGCTCAGGCTTAAATGCGGGATCGGTTGTAGCGGGTATAACGAAGTTCGTGAAGTTCAACCAAAATCAGTTGCTGTGGGTTGTACCTAACAGGTACAGCAGCAGAACAAAACTATTGGACCTCCACAATTGCAAATGTGGTGCGGATCGAGACAGTGATCGTAATCACTTTAATGTGTCCAAACATTCACCACAATTGCCCAGGGCCGTGTTTTATTGTCTCCGCCCTTAGGTGATTTTTATAATTCCCCAGAAAAACAATAATTGTGATTTCATTTAATTTTCGAACAAAAGTAGATATATTATAAAGATAATACGATGCTTAACACTAATGAGCATTTGTATTCATCCCTTGTTTTCCATGAGTAACTCCGCATGGTCAGTTTGAATAAAATCACCATATATATGTGTGCAGCGACTCCAAAAATTGAGGAGTGGTCGATTTAGATAAAGCCAAAACCAATAACAACACACAATACAATGATGTTTTACTGATAAAACGATAATAACACAAAAATATTCCAAATCGGATTATGCAGATTGAATTTTATTATTATCAATAGATATAGTTAGCCCCAAAAATATAAAGCTTAATATGGTATAGCCTATATTTTTGACAATAAGGGTGGAATGAAGCAGGGAATTAATGAATAAATATGAGTGATAACAGTGTTGCCAAATGCTTTACATATTTTTGCCGACATGCATCGTCTCAATTATGATCTATGCAGCTGTTAATCACATAGTAAATGCTTCAAAGGTATAGTTTTGAATTGAAGGTGTGAACAATTCTGCCGTTTCATTCTCATCTACACCCAAGTGGCCAGAAATCCATATCAGAGTCAGATTATTGCTTTTACTAATATTTGAGGCCCTGTTTTGACAGCTCTAACCGTTCTTTGTTGGCTTGTTAGGTATCCGAGTGGAAGCCTCTGTGACCACAAATCAATCGCTAAAACTTCTGGTCTGAAATACCGTGGCATAATAATATGTTCGTAAGGATATTTTTGGCTTCAGGTCTTTACAATTGGGCGTTAGTAACTCTCTTTCCCTTTTTCCATTTTTGAGTGAAAGGTACAATCAATTCCTCCTCGCTCAACTGCAGGTGCTTTACCAGGAGTGACCACAAAAGAGGGATAAAAACCTCGCCCTGAAGATAGACCCATCCTTTGGAGAGGTGATTTAGCTCTGGAAACAATCAAGCCATTTATAGTTGGTTTAATATCATTTCAGTCATTGATGATCCTGTACATTCAAGTAATGCAGCCCCAATGTCAAGAAACACAGCTACCGCAGTCTTTTTACTCGTATTAAGAGTATATTTTTCGTTTCTTATAGGATTGTCTGGGACTTTCCTCAGAACTTTCTACAGAAAAGATTGAGAGAAGACTTATTAGTCTGTTAGGCTGGCTCTGTATAATTTAACGAGGACTAAGGAATAAGACATCCAATACATCTGGAATGAGGGCATTTAAGACCTTCAATGGAATTAATTTTTGATTAACATCGAAAACATATGCAAGAACAAAGGCAACTATCTTGAATAATAAAATCGAGTTGTGTCAAAATTTTGTTTTTTTCTTACGTATCCTACGGACTTATTGAATGTTAGATGCATGTGTTCGTAAATTTGGCAGCATTGTAGGGTGTGTCTCCATCACTTACAAAACACACCCTAATAACACATATCATAAAATATTCCCCAAGCATAGCCTACTTGATTGCATTATGCGAACTGCAATTAATAGTGAAGTCGTATGCGCCAGCCGTCCCTCTCGTATTTAGTTGAATAGAAACAATGTAATTCCAATACAGGATATCTAATTGGCGCCTGTTTGTTACAGAAATAGTGCAGCCGTTTGAATAACGAATGAACGCCAAAAACTTTGTGAATCAGCGTTAAATTGTATTCAATATGGTAATTCTGTTCTTTATTCTGGATCTCTAATTTGTAGACAGTGTCCTAGAAGGTCTTTCTGCCAGCCAACCACAACCCTGGGTTTAATCGTTTCGAAATAATTGGCTTACAGGTTGGCCATCCTCATATTCATACGTTTTGCTCAGATGTGAGCCACACAATCTCATTCCCACGGCGAGTGGAAGGGCACTTCTCGTCATTGCCGAATATCTTTTGTGCAGCATATTCTTAGTCCTTACCACATAACAATAGATCCTTCTTTACATCAGGAAAGTGTCACAACTGTTTCTAGAAAACAAAAAGATTACGATAGTTGTCATTTCGGCTTGTCCATATATGTGATCCAGCGATTACTGAGATAATCATAAACCGCAATCTTCGAGTTAGATAATTTTCTGTGATTTCGATCTATCAAAAAATGAATTACAAAGATTAGCTTAATTCTTTTGCTCCACTGCTTGAAAGAAGACTTGAAGTTTGGTAAAGAGGCAGAATATCAGATTTTTCGGAACAAATTATTTCTTTGGATAGAACAAATCATATATTCAATATAAAAAAATGTTTATTCAGAATAAACAAATATTTATTTATTCCAAGTAGCAGCACCTTTGGGCCAAGTACATAGAATCTTTCTTCTAAATAACTCTAGTTAGTTTAAGCAAACAAATATATCCTTACATTTTCGGGATTTTTTAACACGTAAGTATAAGTACTAAGTCAAATAAATATTTATTTAAATCAAATAAATACTACTTGGGTATTTCCAATAAACCATATATTTGTCTCAAATACATTATTACCAGCTAGCTCAGAACTTGAGATTAATCAGAGGGGGACGAGATTTCGGTTGATTTGGTAGGTACTGCAAATAAAATTCAGAGGTTCGAGGCAGAAGTGGTTTTAATGAAAATCAATACACTTAAAAACTACTTAAACTACTTACAGCACATCAAATCTTAAAGTTCTAGCTGATACTTACTACCTACCACTAGTCAGCAAACAATTCATATTAATCACCGTCAATACCAAACAAATAAATTGAAAAATTAAAAAAACAATGTTCAAAATACTTATCTCACCAAGAGATGTTACAGTACTTATCAGCACTCAGTATCTAAATTTATGTAGAACGTAATATTATTGTTATTGATAATAAAATGAAAATGATTAAAAAAACTTATTGCTTCAAGCAATGTGACAGTACTTGTTAGCGCTGATACAGTCGGAGGAAATTAATGTATTGAATTTATGTAGAACGAAATATGATTATTATTGATAATAAAGTGAAAATGATTAAATTACAGTCGGAGAAAATTAATGTATTGAATTTATGTAGAACGAAATATGATTATTATTGATAATAAAGTGAAAAGCTATCTTATCTTGTACATTGTACGGATCCTTCGCTATCGGCCGCAGAAAATGTTACGTGTTTACGCGAGCGGTCAAAACAAACTTCATCCAGCCACACAAAGCAACAATACAACCACTCTAACGGTCGCACTACAGCAGCAAAACTACTTGGCGTCAATGCCAAACACGCAGGGAAAATACCATAACCAGATAAAAACTCCAAATTAATAAAGCCGGACAACCCTAAAGCAGAAAACGTGCGTATAAGCATTAAGGAATATATAAATGAACAAGAAATTCAACCAAATAAGCCTACTGACAAGACATAACCAAAAGTAATTACTACATACCTTTACAGGGCTCCGCCACCTCCAAGTTCCTATTAAATTCAGAAAACTACTCCTTACATTCCACTCCTAGCTACCAACGTGCTGTTTTAAGGTTTCTTATATCGCCCCTGAAGGCCTAGGACTCCTGTCCAACAAAATTTTCCGTGCACCACAACGTCTTCTCGCACCAATTATACGGACAGGTCCGATAGTTTTCCAAAATATGTAAATCCCTTTCGGATGGTTCAAGATACCATAGAAAATATATTTGGAAAATTCAAACAATAATTTGATGTCATTCAAAGCACACCAAAAACAGAAAGGAAACAATGTCAGATCATTACCGATCAAAATTAAAAATGACACACGTCAAACGAATGACTTTTCTCTAACTTCCTGGGAAAGTACCACCAGCGTCTCCAAGAACAGGCAAGTCCATGACGTCATCAGAGATTCCACAAAAGAACAACCATCCAGTCACACAACTGGTTAATTACGAATGATTATATAAAATAACTAACATCAAATAAATGAATGGGAATCGATAAGGTAAGTAAAATAGAATATATCTGTAATGAAATAATATAAATATCAAACAAGCATAACCCTTTTATATCTCACATCAGGCACGCACATGGAGTCATCAATAATACGCAGTCGCACGAGTTGTCAACGCAGACAGCAGGAACGATTCAATACTCGAAGCTACACGAGGCTAAAATAAATGGCATTCGGTTTGTTTATATTTCACAAGTTAAGATTACGTGAATGTAAACTACCTGTTACGAAATAATAAGAATTACACAACAGAGAAAATAGAAGAGGCAACATCGTAATCTAGAATATCTATTTTGGGTAAGTATGGTATGATACTAAGTGCAAAATTGTTCGGTTAGAATACACTAGTAAACAAACTGAATAGTGGTCTAGAATAACAACAACAATCAAATGCCCACCAAGAATTCAGCTAATTAATAAACTTTAATCCACTTCTTACCTTTATTTTTATTTTTAGATATAATGAAACAAAGTATTTACAAGGATAAAACATATAACAGAAGACAAGTTAACGAAGAAATAGCGTAACAAAATACACAGAGTATCCAAGATAATATGTCAACTGTTTATAAACACAGACTGGGAAAATCATTATAGTTTTCTCTTTGAAAGAGAGCAGGTGAGAGTACATTTCATCTACTATAAATTTATAATTATTTGGTGTTTAATTTCAGATATATTGAAGTATGGACATTTCCGTGTTAGAGTGAAGATAGATTTTAATAATAGTTAGGTAAATATTGTTAGTTATCCAACCATTCGATAACCAAATGATTATATGAACATTCTGTAAGTACTGACTTTTATTTTAAATAAACGTAGAGATAATCTTGTGTAGTAGAAAAGTCTTGGGTCAAAATTCAGATCGTAACAACATGGGTTGTTTGTCGTATACCGAAGAAACATTTGTTTGGTTCAACTCCATTTTTTTTTGATCCAAACAAATCTTTTTTTCAGTGTACACGAAAATATTGGTTTTTCAAACCCCATCCTACTTTTAAATACATGGAGGAGAATTAGATTTGTTGGATATTTATAAATTGGCATAGTGAAGCAGAAGCAATATTTTATGTCTTTTCTTTAATCCAGCATTGTTAGGAAATGACTCTCACTGTACATATCTATCTACAAAAAAGCAGTACAGGAAAAAGGGAACGAATTAATTACCCCATCGTAGTATAGGCGAAACGAAGTGTGTAAAAATAGGGCGGTAATCGATATACGGCATGCCGCAAAACGAAGAATGGCATCAGATAAAAGCACTAGTAATTAATGACACGCAGAGAGATATAGCGAAAAGTAATTGGAGTAATGCTAGAGCAGCGAGTGTACGGCGTTTTACGTCGCTGTCAAAAGGCTTATGAACATATTGAATTACCGGCATTTATTATTGATGTGTTGGTACAGTATATTGAGTGTTTCTTTCGATATCGAATTTTAAATGCCGGAGGACTTAAGTAGTCTAAGGCGTTGTCGCAAAGAAAGGCGTTCTTCGCTGATTGGCTCTTGTGCGTTATCTCGTTTATGTTATAGTAACCTACTTAGTTTGAAATAATATTGCGACCTTATTATTAAAAAGAAATACAAAATCTGTACATTTTAACGAACTGTTGAGACCAAATGCCTGATAAACTGACACAAGTACAATAGTCCCATAAAATTTGTTAAGGCCATTTATTGTTTTGATTCTTTATCTTTGTCAGACTCTTATACAATTGTAACAAAATAGAACCCGCCACTGACAAACTTACAGATTATATAATCCTAGAATACACATGGGTGGCAGGTCACTTCTTTCTGAGAATTTCCAATTTCTAAGTTCTTGTTCGAGATTCAAGTAAGTCTGTTCTAAATATATTTTCTTGCAAGCTGTTTTATGATTTATAATTTTCTAAGTTCATTTTCTTGATTATTACTAAAAGTTAAAAATTATTTTTATTTTACTCTTTGCGTTTTTATTCAAAGCTGAATTATTGGTATAATTGCTTTCATTTTTATTTTAGTTTTCTGTTTTCTTTTATTATTATTATTATTATAATAAAGTATTGAATATAAGTTTAGAGTAAGAGCTTTTGTTTGATAATCAATTGTCGATTATTCTGTGTTTTAGTTTGTTTATTTTTCGATGTTTAGTTTTAATTTATAGTTAGATTTTCTTTTTAATAATCATGTTTTTCTTTTTATTATTAATTTAATTAAATATAAAGTTGATTACCCCAACAAAATTTGAGTTTTTTACGACGGGGAAACAAAATGAATAAATCTTGAAACAGCAGTTTTAACCAAGGTTGAA
This sequence comes from Apoderus coryli, assembly GCA_911728435.2. Classification (NCBI taxonomy): domain Eukaryota; kingdom Metazoa; phylum Arthropoda; class Insecta; order Coleoptera; family Attelabidae; genus Apoderus; species Apoderus coryli. The sequence goes on along the minus strand of OU452199.1, from coordinate 5,259,430 downwards.
GTGCTGTGAACGAGGCCAAAGATTGCTGTGTCATCTAAAAAAGGTTTGATTAGCTATTAGTTGTTTGTTTCTTTCACTTAATAATTTGATTCTTTTATTATTCTTTTGATTATCTTTAATTTTCTTCTTTGCTCATTATTGTTCATAATTCACAGACTTGAAGGAGATTACTTTCTTTACTTAGTTTTGTTCTGAGTCTTTAAGAATTATGCAACATCTAGATTACCGCTCGTTAAATAGTAATAATTGAATTCGACCCTAGCATTTGCGGACATGTGTTTATATAGCACACTGTCATTATTTTTTCATGCAGAATTACCTCCTGAAGTTTGTCGCACTTATTTACTAACACCCTGTATATAACTCCGGTTTAGAAGATAGCAAAGTCAATTATTGTCAATATGTATGAATTGAAGTACACACAACATAAAAAGTCTTGGACCCTCTGAATATAATCTATTTGCTTTATGTTTATTGCGTTTTTGAAAGTTGATGTATTTGGTGAAAAAACAAGATCATAAATAATATTGAGAGATAAAATATTGTTCATTTGTTATAAATTTTTAAAAATATTGGTCAGTTTTATTGGATATTTAGCAAAGTAAATTTCATAATTTTCTTTCGAAATAATGCCATGTTCTGATTTGGATAGGGCAAGAATTATTGCTCTGCATAATGCAAGGCATTGCAATCATCATACACACAGGATGTTAAACATTCCAAGATCGTCAATTGGGCGAATAGTTCTAAGATACCAAGAATTTGGAATAGTGGGCGGCCTCGAATAACACATGAGGATCGGTATTTGGTTCAATATGCACGTAGACATCGAAATGCTTCAACTCCAGCCCTTAGGACTCACTTTCAAGGTCCAAGACATTTGACGTTGTGTGTATTTACATGTAATTTCGGTCATTATTGGAAAATGATCATGATATTACACTCTAATCACATACCCAACAGTGGTGATTGTGTTTAGTTTTATACAAATTTGCTGCCAATCTGCCACAAATAATATAATTCAATCGTTTTTATATTACATTATAATAGTTGGCAATATTTTTCCAACCAACTTCACTCACAATGAATTTCCAAATACCTATAACATGACAAAAACCCCTTTGAATCATGGCTTTACACATCACCCTTTATATACGAAAAATCCTTTAAAGCTTGCATCTCGTAGAAGAACGTTCCACAGAAAATAATCGCACAAGTAAATCCCACTAAATCCTTATCCAGTTTGACCCTGTAGTTTTCTTGATAAGCCCCCATTTCCAAAGGCAATTTTGTCGTTCATCATTGTCGGGTTAAGGGAGGTTTAGAGGAACTGCATTTATTTTTTTTTTGTTAACTTTTTTTCTAAGCATTTTAGGGCGACTATGATTTGAAAGAAGCAGGTCGTTTGTAGTTTTTCATTATTAGAAATTCAAATGACTACAAATTTCAGTTACTAAGTATTGAATTAATGTGAATGAGGATGTTGTTACTGAAAACAATAACGTTTTCGCAGCGCTAAGTCATATGTTTTTTTAAGGCAATAGTTTATGAAAGAATTGTAGGTCAATTCGTCTTTTTCTCGAGATTTCCTCGGCAACAGATCTCACGTAACCATATTTGCGGCTTCTACAACTTCGAGTGGCGTCACAATTTACGAGAAATAACTTTGACGTTACCTAATTAAAATTGATAACTGCTGTTTGGTACTTGTTATCAACATGTCTCACTACTTCACCTTGTATGGTTTCTCCATAATACGAACCCTTTTAAAATTTCCTCTAAATCGTAAGACATTGAAAAAATTATACGAAAGGCGGAATTTCAAATGACTAAGATTAAATTTAAATCACAAAAGAAATGTCACCCCCCAATCAAAATACAAATGCCGAAAGATTATAATATGACTATAACACCCCTTCTATAAAAAAATCCCCTTTTCGGCCCTATTCCTTTCAATCTTAAATCTTTTTTTGTTTCCCAAATTATATACTCTGACAATAGTGAAATTATTTCCAATTCTTTTCGATTATCAAGCATCGTTTGAGGATTTTCGGCGCTCTTATCTCCTTTCATCCATTACACTTTTCCTGGTTGAATGGTCAACATAAAAAAAAACGTATTAAGATCGGTTCACAATTTTTGTCAATACCAGGTCATACAATAAGTTGGTATGATAAGTAAAAAAAACAAAATTTTGACAAAACTCGATTTTATTATTCAACTTAGAGGGCAATACAAAGAGTATAGCGATTTTAGAACTTTTCGATACCACTTTTATAGTACGATTTCTCTTTCTTGTCAAAATAGGCCTCAGTTTCAGCGATAATTTCATCATTGGACTTAAATTTCTTTCCAGCAAGCATTCTATTGAGATCGGAAAACAAGAAAAAGTCACTGGGGGTAAATTTTGAGAATACCGTGGGTGGGTAAGCAATTCGAAGCTCAATTCATTAAATTTTGCCAAAGGTTTCATCGATTTGTGAGACGTCTTGGTGAAACAACACTATATTATATCGAATATGATTTACGTTGCACATAGGGGGCGCTACTTACAACCTATTGCTATGATAAATTATGTCATAACTTTTTACAATGTATATCTAATGCTAAATAGGTTTTAAAATCTGAAAGAGCAACCTTTTTTTAGTGAAAAGTTAATTCATTTCAAGAAAAAAAAACAGTTAATGCAGATTATTTGCTTCACATCTTCCCTAAACAGTCCACTTTATTTGAATTTTCATCAACAAATTTTATTGCTTGAAGAAGTACCATTTAATTTACGGGAAAATGTGTGGTTTATGCACGACGGGTTTTTTGCTTTGCCACCTAGAAGCGCCGACTTAAATCCTCTGGATTTTTCGATTTAGTCACAGAAGAAAGACCTAGTCTACAAAGAATCTCATGATTCGTCCAAGAAGTTCCCAGTAAACACATATACGTAAATTAAACGTTCATTCAACGTGTCAGTTGTTGATAATTGGTCTTACGTTAGAAAATTTACGGTTTATTTTAAGGTTAATTTTACACCGTTCAGTTTAAACGTTATAGACACGTGTTTTTCTTATTTAAATACCACTACGTGCATTTATTATGTTTATGTAACGTTGTATATGGATTATAAATAAACTATAAAATAAAAACGTTTGTTTTAGGTATTTTTTAAACGCGTGTCAAACATTGTCAAAACTAAAAACGTTCTTTATGTAATTTATATTAAACCGATATTTATAACTAAAATAACGTTAGAATATGTTCATTAGAAGCAAATAATTTTTAGAGGCGACAATGAAATCGTTAAAATGATGTTTTTTAAGTATTTTATAATAATCCGAAAATTACAGTTAAGAAAACGTGTAAAATATCCCATAAAAATGCTTGTTGCTTAATATTAAATTCAAAATGTTTATAAAGTATGTTACAAAAATTTATAAAAGCAACTTTAAATAACAGTGTACATGCATTTGTCGTTTCTAAAAAGCTAATAATTAACGCTTGTGTAAGCGTATCATTAACGTATTTTAGAAATGTTTGATTTCACCGTTGAATATATATACTTAAATACGTTCAATACACGTTTTTTTAAAGCGTTTAACTAACGTTTCGTGATTCGTGTTCTGCAACGTGAATAAGCGCGACATATCAAAGTCATATGTACGTATTTACTGTACCTTTTTCTGGAAAGGTGTTTTGTAATGACAAACGTTAAATAAACGTATGTGTGTTTACTGGGTTGTAGTATAAAATAAGTGCGAAACTATAGCAATTTTTCTTGAATAATTTTAAATAACAGCTAAAAACACTGAAAACTTTTTCTAAATAAAAATGGGTTTTATTTTAACAATAAAAAATCCAAGGCCGTATTTAAAAAAACAAAGTTGATGATGGTTTTTCAAAAACGAAACGTCGTAGTGACAATTTGTAAACGTTATCTTTTCTCCTCAAAAAGTAACAATAAGGAAGTGCTTGTAATTTTTTTATATCTGTAAAAATAATGTCAGAAATAAATAAAAACTAAAATCGCAAAAAATCTCGAAAACGGCTAAAGTTACTTTACTTTTGAAAACACCATTTAAAAGGTGTTTAAATTGTACAACTTTTCTCTAATTTAACCGACATTGTAACTTCAAGTTTCCAATGCTATCCCATTTTATATTGGACACAGTGTATATTAATTAATGAAGATGGGATAGAATCCCGAAACATGTATGGTGTAATAAACCTATTAATTTGTTTGATGACAACAATAAACCTTCTTCAGTAAAAAATAAAACATTTGTAGCAAGTCAAATAGTCAAATAGATCCCAAAAGATAAAAACTTGTTTGGGCCATCTGTTAGAATTGAAGTAGTATTGCTGTATTCTTGTTCATCCCTGTATAATTTGAATTGTTATTATTTACCTGTATATAATTGTTAAGTAGAAGTAGAAAATCAAAAAATAATACCATCCTGTAAAAAGTGATAATAAAATGTATTCATGATTTTCAAAAAGTTTTATTAAAATAATTTTCAATTTCTTCTATTAAACTATTTCCACTTATGGGACATAAAAAACCATTGTGTAAACAAAAGTCGATTCCGTACGATACTGAAATAGAGTAGTTATCGGAAGAAGAGAAAGATAGAGCCTCCATAGTATTTACCATCTAAATAGAACCATAAATACAGATGAACGTTCATTAAAACGACTTTCGGAATGTTTCATTAAATGACTATTAAAACTCAATTTCTAAGGCATCACTGATTTTAAATCAGGTGTCTATATCCCTCCATTCTCTATTTATTAATTCGTTCGCGTTGAAAAAGGCTTTTTGCACCGAAGCTGATGTAGTGTGATGTATAGTAGAATACCTAACATCTACTACCTATTACTAAATGGAGAATGTAAAGTACATAAAACAGTTGGAGATAATAAAACAAAAACAAATCGATTTCTCAACAAATAGATGACTTTAGCCAGGAGTTGAAGTTATACATTAAAGTTTTCTCTATTTCTTTAATGAAAATATAATTTTTTAATGTAAACTTAACTAAAATTGATTCAGGCTCGATACATACGAAATGTATCATCTTATTAAGCAAAAGATCTGTCTCGTGGTGTCCCACAGAGCTCAGTATTGGGTTTGTTTATATATTAATGACCTTTCAGAGACAGTTTGTGGTTCCAACCGGATTTTATTTGTGGACGACACCACTGTATTGAGGAGTAGTTCTGATGTTCAACATCTCAACACAAGCCGAGATAAGTGTAAGCCTGGAGAAGATCCAGGTTATATGCTGTTTTGTGCATCCATGAAATATAACTAACTGTAACTAAATAAATTTAGTGTCTGACAACTAACTGACATATTCATTCATTCATTAACAAAACAAGACTTATATTTCGAGAGTTTGTCTGTCAACCACTATACTTTCACCAGACGGCCGTTTCGTCGATCCACGACTCATCATTGGTGATCGGTCAGTAGTTGACAGCCGTAAATAATGTGGTATATACCCCACACGGTACAGAGATGTAAAAGGATGTGTTTGGCGACATCTAGTTTTCGTTGGTAGTACGCCGAGTGAACAACAGTTCTTATATCGGCTGCCTGGGACACATTATTGTACATTAAGATACTTCATTATTGCCAAATTTTCAATTTGGCTCTAAAATGAATTTTTAATTTGAAATGTGAGGTGAGTGTAACAAAAAATTCAAATACCCAGGTCTAACTGTCTATTTATGCCCTCTGAAAAAATTATAGCAGATTTTTGAAAAATCATATACCTACAGGGTGAAGTGTTGAATATGAAGCAGTCCCACAAATTTTCTCGAAGACGGACGTGGATTTTTTCAATTCTGCATATGTCAGTTAGTTACCAGACACCTATACACACTTTTATAAAAAAATGAGATAAATCGACTTAATCATTGAAGATATGACGAAACATTGTTTTGGTGAAGATCCATAATTTACCCTGTATATTAATAATCCAAACAAGGAGACATTTTGTAATGGTCATTTGATAATCCCCTAACGTGTTTCTACTTATGGTAGAAGTATGTACAGTTCCTCGTGACTCACCCTGTATATAAATTTCTCTCGCCGATACAAAATCTACGGCAACCTAATGTAGCCAGAACCGTAGGATCAAATACCAACGAACTTGTATATAAAACTAGGCTGACACACCGGCACCGTCATGATGCAAATATATTTGCAGTTGAATGCGTAGTGGGACATTTTCAAGAATTTTCTGCAGGACTTTTTGCTAAAAGATGTCTGTAGATTGGTGTCACTGGTAGTGTATGGCTTTTGAATTAAAAAAGTGGCATGAGTAGTGAACTTCAATTAAGGGTTAATTTTAGCTTCTTAGTCTACGGAGCTAAAAGTAACTCTTAATTGAAGTTCACTTCCTTTTTCATATTAACTATTTCGCGTAATCCGCTCTAAAAACATCAAAAATAATTGAATGTCTTTGTATTTCTTTATATTGTATTACTTTTAATAAATTAGCTGATTGCCTAGTGGTTTCACAAAAATTAAACCCTTTTTAAAAAAAAAAAATCAAAAACGAAAATTTGAAAAAATCATTAAAATATCTTCAGGCGTTAGTATTAAGTAACTAGAATAAATATGCTTCAATATTTTTGTTCAAAAATTATTCCGGCCTCAAAGGGTTAAAAATCAAACTTAAATTAAACAAAAATGAGGGAATATAACAAACTATTTATACTGATTAGACTTTATCAAGTTACAAAGTAAAAAAATGAAAAGGGGGCTGTCAAAACTTTGTACGCGAACGGAGGGGTTAATAAAACGTTAACAAGCCATCTGTCTTTATTTGAAGTTTACATTATAATTTTTAATTAAATTAGATGTTAGTACATCCAGTGATTTTGCATCATAAATTGGATAGGAGAAAAAATATTGAAAAATTAAGACACAAAATAAATAAATAAAACATAATTTACTGAGTGTTTGATGTTATTGAATATTCATTCAATGTATGTGTGACTTGTGGGCCTCACTGTATAGGAATATTGTAGCCATATTTCATAATACACTCCTTTGATGTTATCCATTGTAATACATGGAGAACATGATAGCTATTATAATATTATAACCACTAAAATCCTGTTCTAACTAAGCTGTCATCAACTGACCACGGCGATATTATTACATTTTCACACAACAGAAAGGTAGCCCTGTATATTATGTATCCCTGTCGATGTATATTATCCAAAATATCATATACTTATTATATTCTATGGTAATGCCTATAATATGAGAACATGTACGTAATTAATATTAATTCGGCATTGTGTTGCGTTCGGAGGTTCTGCCCGATAACAATACAGATCTTGTATTATACATGCGTATGTTAATAATTTTACTGACTTTACGGTGATATGTATACGAGGGTGGTTTCATAATAGAAAAAAGATTTCTCCTCATTTTATTTTTAACCTTCCATGCAATACACATACTGCGAACCTCGAAAGCGTTCTAAAGGGCTTTTTGCGTTCAATATAATTTGCTAATAGACACTTGAAGTTGAAACCAAACGTAAACGCTAACGTATACGTTAACGTACAAACTAGACATTTACGGAATGCTTCAAAAAGCTAGAATAAGTGTAACAATTCGTGGAGCGTTAACGAGTTGATTTACGGCGCTACGTGATCTCGCGTGCCTCCACGTAGGGCCCGTTCCCCGTTATCGCTTAACGCTACCCGAAACGCCCCGATTTGGAATTCAGTCCATACCGATCGTGTTCTGTCATGTCATTTGTATGGTTTTGAGTTAAATCAAAATAATTTTAGATTTAGGTAGGTGCATATATTTGTAAACTATTAGCTCAATTATATCTTTGCACTCACAAAATATTTTTGAAGCATTCCGTAAACGTCTAGTTTGTACGTTAACGTATACGTTAGCGTTTACGTGTGTTTTCAACTTCAAGTGTCTAATAGTTTAAAATTCATATTTGCTTTATTTATTGAATCGAAGACGGCCCTGTCTATGCTATAATCACTTTGGCAGCGCGTCTATTCACGGTAATGAAACAGAACGGTCTTAGTACATATTACGATGCTCTTGGACACAACATTTTTGTGTCTTTATTGTTTTCTTTGCTATCGCGTGCGAAAAACAGAGACAGCAATGCATCGCTACGCTATACGCTTGCCTCTATTGTTTTCTTTGCTATCGCGTGCGAAAAACAGAGACACCAATGCATCGCTACGCTATACGCTAGTAACAGTAGAAATTAAACGCATTTGTGACGACGTTATATCTGGGGTGCTGCCCTATCCATCAGTCGTGTGGTGTTGTTTTTGTTTTGTTGTTTTTTTTCCGCGAGCGCTTTGTGAGTATTATAAAGTGAATGTTGATTTTGAACAATTACAATAGTAAAGATGAATTCAATGCAATATATGAATGTAAATAATGTTAAATTAAAATTTGAGGAACGAATTACTATAAAAAAAGTTTTGATAGACACCTACCTGTTGCAAATTTATTTGAAACTGAAAAATTTGGTGAATATCGAACCGTCTTTCCAAATGAAGATATTAAAACTGTGTGTAACTTATTTCCTAACGTAAATTACTTAAAATTAAAAAATGAACTCTCGATAATATACGCACGGGACGATTTTCTGAAACACAGTGGGTCTGTGCCTCTGTCACAAATGTTCATCCAAAACAATTTAACATCAACATTTAGTGAATCTGTGGAATTGCTGACTGTTTTGTGTACTGTCCCTATGACGACTGCAGAAAGCGAAATATGTTTCTCTACCCTCAAACGGATCAAAACATTTTTAAGAAACACTATGGGCCAGGAAAGGTTGTGCGCGTTAGCAATGCTATCTATTGAAAAAAAAAACTTGTGAAGTCCATTTCAAATTTGAATGATCAAGTCATCATCCACTTTGCTGTTCAGAAATCTAGGAGGATGGACTTCACTTACAAACAGTTTTAATGGTCATGGTGAGTTTAGCAAAAAGGTATTATCTAGCTACTCTAACTACTTAAAAAATCCTATCATTTTAATTCTTTATTTTGAAAAATTTGTGGGTGTTATTGCCTTATTTCCACCTTGTTGTGCCCCACCTCTTTCAGACCTCACGAGCCGCCCCTGCTTAATGAATGAATGAATCATTTGTAGCTCTTTTGAAAAGCATTTTTGTATTATAAGATGATATTATTAGTGTGGCAATCGACATGACATCGTTTTAGTTTCTGGACACCCTGTCTAATAATAACAATAATAATAATAAATGACTTTATTGGCATACATTCAAAAATGGAAGAACAAATAAACTAAGAAAAATCAGATGCGCAAGCTCAGCAAAGCTGATTTTCAGCAAGGGCCCTATAATACATTATAATTTTGCTAACAAATATCTAAAACGAAAAAACTAAACATAATAATATAATAATAATGTAATAATAATAATATAAAGGTTACAATTTCCTACATAAGTAAACACACCTCAAACATCAGACTCAATGAGTGTCATCTGCTCTTGAAATAAGAGACACGGACCGTAGACGTGATCACAGAAGTTCATATGCGACAGCACCAGTGATTCACACAACAACTTTGTCAGGCTAAATGAAAGTGATTTCCTAGTGGCATATAGATACTCTTAAGATTGGCATTGTACTATTTCTAAATTATTCCCTGACAACACAGAAATTCACCACAATTTAAGACAAGTTATGGCGTCTCGTTCACCAGATCCTAGGACTATCCATGTGTTCCCAAAGGAGAAAGAGCACTATAGGGTTGAGTGTAGATGTGGAATTAATACAAACTCTTTGTATTGAGTTTATAATAAAAATACCCGTAATATATTGCTTTAATATACGTTGTAATGTGAACATTTATTAATTTCATAAAACCGATGCCCATACTGTTACAATCCGATGGTGCATAATATATAGTGTTGTTTGCCAGCAATATTTGCCCAGTGTTAATCCAGAACATTAAGGTTGCATTACTAAAATTAAATTTTCTCTCTCCCTTTGCCATTTACCAATTTATAGATTATGTTTTATTTGAACACATGGTAGTAGTGGCATGATGGTGGTTTTGACCCTTTTTCATTTGGGCTTAAATTATTAATATGGAATATATTTTTTTATTTATTGGTCATCATCATCAAGTTGCGTAATTTGATTATTTTTCAGATTTATTTCTTTTGAAATTAAACATATTTTCAAGATACCGGATGAAAACTAAAATTTTGCATAACTTTGTTATTTATTATAGAAACCTGACAAAATTTGGTTTACTTACTTAGATTCGATTTTTAGAGGCACCTTTTAGTTCTCTTATAGCCGTCATATCCCAAACTTATCATACAGTAACTCAAAGAATTTAGATTCAACGATATCTTACTCAATCAGTATTTATTCTGGCAACAAATAAACTTTTCTCGGTAAAAAAATCTGACTTTATTATAAAGATCCTAAGAATTAGTCTTTTGGATCAAGTCACTGATTCGAATATTGAGAAGGTTTTAGCTAGATTGTAAATTGTTTTATCGGAGTCGTTTAGGCGGTATGGCCTCCCCTCACTTCGACCTGCAGAAGATCTTTTGTCAATGACTCTAATCTATGAATTGCCCAGCTGTCCCACACATTTCATAAAGTTGATGATTTCTCTGGGGGCTAAATTCCTTGTCTCGTCGGGTGTTAGGGTCACCCCTCCAAGGTGTTTTAGCCTATTGCAGAAAAGTGCCATGCATTCACAGTTGTCTTTGTTGCATCTTCGCAAAACAGACAAGTGTCGTCCTCGGTTAGGCCCATCTTTTTGATATGGTACTTCACTGGGTGGTGTCCCGTAAAAAGGCCTGTAATTCGCTTTAGGTCTTCAGTTGGATAAGCTTCCCTGCGTTGCCTCTGAAGGTTTGATAAACCTTTTTGATTGTCTTAGGCGTGGAGTGTTTCTCCAGTAGGACTTAAGTTGTTCCTTTTCCCATCTTCCTTCATATGGCTTTTTGGAAGGCCAAAGATAGGTTCCGGGCCGCAGAACGGAGCGTTTGCGCCCTCTTTTGCAAGTTGGTCCGCCGCTTCGTTCCCCTCTATGCCTTCATGTCCTGGCACCCATGTCAGAGTAATCTTTTTCCCCTGAGCCGCCAGTTGCTTTAGGGTCTGTTTGCATTCCCATGCTAGCTTTGACGTGAAGGTGTAAGACCTCAGTGCTTTTAACGCAGCTTGACTGTCTGACATAATATTGATCTGCCGTTCCGGGATGCCTCTCTGCAGGCATTCTTGAGCACAAAGATTAATAGCGTTGATCTCTGCTTGAAATATAGTGGGACTTTTCCCGAGAGATTCAGAGAGCCTGCAATTAGGCCCGTATACTCCCATGCCTGTGTTCCCTTCTATTCCTTTTGAACCGTATACCAGACGGATGTGTTTTCTGGGAATCGTGGTTCCCCATTTAGCCATTTTTGACGGTCTGCAATGACCACTTCAAATGGTATTTAAAAATCATGTTTGCGTGGCAAAGCGTCCGACGGATTTCTTCCTGAATCCAAAGGTATTTGATTCAGGATTCCCATGTGTCCCTCTAGATCGACAGATTTGTATTCCATTACCTGTGCCAGTTTCAGAGCGCTAATTGCTGCCTCTTTTCTGACTAGGACAGGCCAAGATGCAGCAACGTTCCATCGCTGCTGTGGAGCAAGTTCGCATTGCCCCTGCTATTCCTATGCAAGCCGTTGCAACTTTTGAAGACGGCATTGTGTATGCTTAATATTAACTTTTGGCCACCATACTAATGAGGCGTATGTAACCATGGGTTTGATGACTGTTTAGTACACCCAGTATGTGAGCTTTGGCTTTAGCCCCCAAGTCCTACCGAGTAGCCTGTGACACGTCCATATGGCCGCTGTGGCTTTCGATATGGTTTTCTCTATATGCTTATTCCAGATTAGTCGTTTATCCAGGATTACTCCCAGGTATTTGACTTTATCCGAAAGGCAAATTTGCTCACGGCTGAGAGTGGGGTTAATAATGTCCACCTTTCTCTTTTTCGTGCATGGTACCAACACTGTTTTAGGTTTTAGCTAGCAAAGGAAGTGTGTGAATTCCATTTGCAAACATGGACGGGAGGAAGTTTTGTGTAAACGACAAGATAATTGCAGAAGTGAATAAAAAAATACTCCACTGGCCAATACACATAGAGGCAAACAACTAGTAATGATCGCATCACGGGTAATTTAAAAATAAACTTTAATTTTGCCCAAAAGGTCATTAAATTAATGATTTGAAAACATTGCTTCAAACAGAACAAAATTGTCCTCTATTCTATCTAACAAACTTACATTTATTTTTACTATCTTGGTGCATCAATCTTGCTAATTCTTTCTTTTTTTGCACATAAATTTCAAATATATAATAAGATAGGGAGTAACGAGAATTGCGGTTACATGTATATACACACAGATAGAGGAAGACTTTAATTTCTTTTGTGTCCTTGCTCTATCTTGTGTGTTAATTTCATTTGGTGGGGTTTTTATTGCAGCTTGGGTAATCATTTGAATTGTTAGGTATACCCATTAAAATAAATTGGGAGCGTTTCGAATCTTGCAATTGCATATAATTGTAGCAAAATGAACTAATTTCTTTTCATGACTGAATTTCGGTATTGGAATTAGTTTACTGGAGTCCTGGATGGAAGTAGAGGTCATCGAGTATATTCGTGGTTAATGGGACGTTAAATTTTAAACTAAATTCAACCGGAATTGAGCTAGTATTTATTTTTGATAGATTCTTTAAAAATACATACAACATACAAAGTGTAGTCGGGTTACTAACGTGAGTTTTTAACAGAAACATATGGAAATCGTTGGATTGGCCGAGGTAGACCTCACTTATGGCCTGCAAAATCCCTGGATTTAAACATACTCGATCCCTGCGACAATTTTCGTTGACTCTGGCAAAGATTTGACAAGCTTCGAAGTGGTCAACTGTTGCTGAAGGATACATTGAAGATTCTCTTAATAATAAAATTGAAGTAGCTAATATGATTTTAAAACGAAAAGTGTAAAACTAATAATTTTTTTAGGTATCGGGTTTTGTTCCTTTTTCTTCTGTTTGGAGGCACTATTTATACGTACATATTATATATTTCAAATCTTCTACGCCAAGTTCTTGTACGCAAAATAGTTGATTTTTTTTATTATAAAATTTATTTTGCCTCCTTTTCTACTATTTACGAACGCCTATGTAAACAAAATTATTATGCTGCATGTTGTAGGTTATCTTATATCAAAGCTATATATAATTACACAATTTTTCTGTTATATTTTGAATTTTTTTTTTTTCGTTTTTGACCCTTTTTTACACTATTTTCGAACGCCTGTGTGAACCAGTTCATTTATGTAACATTTTTTAGGTTATATTCTATTACAACTATGAAAAATCATTCCGTATTTCAAATAAGCTTAGGAAGTATTTTTTTTTTATTTTGACCTCTTTCACACTATTTACGAACGCCTATGAAAACAAGTTATTTATAACACATTTTATAGGTTATATTCTTTCAAAGCTAGAAATAACTAGTCAATATTTCTGCTATATTTAAGAAGTACGTTTTTTTCTAACTTTTTACCCCATTTTACACTTTATTTGTATGTCAATGTGGTCTAATTGTTTAGGTTAAATAGTTTCGGTTATATTTAATTAAACGCATAAAAAATAAATCAACATTTCGGATAAGTTAAAAAACTATGATTTTTTTAATTTTTGAACCCTCTTTTAAACCCTTTGCCTACGCTCAATGTTAATCACCACCTATAAATATCCTGTAGTATTTTCGTACCAAATATGGTTAAAATCCGGGTGGTTTTTGAGTTTATCACGGATACACATTTTTTCTGGCCTATGGTACATTAATTTTTGTCGTGTATTTTTAACACCAATTCAAGTAGTTAAATATAAAAAAATTTACATTTTAAATATTTTTTTATTTTACCCCCTTTCCTACTATTTACTAACGCCTATGTAAATAAAAATTTTATGCTGCATTTTGTAGGTTATCTTATATCAAAGCTATATATAATTAGCCAATTTTTCTGGTATATTTGGGAAACGTCGTTTTTGACCCTTTTTTAGCTTATATTCTACCACAACTATGAAAAATTATTCCATTTTTCGAATAAGTTTAGGAAATATATCTTTTTTATTTTTTGACCCCTTTTCCACTACTTACGAACGCCAATGAAAGTAAGTTATGTATGACACATTTTATAGGATATATTCTATCAAAACTATATATAACTAGTTAATATTTTTTTTATGTTTAAGAAATACGTTTTTTTAAAAAATTTTTTACCCCATTTTACACTATTTTCGAACGCCAATGTAGTCTAATATTTTATGTTAAATATTTTAGGTTATATTCAATTAAATGCGTAAAAAAATATGCAGTATTTCGGATAAGTTCAAGAACTATGAATTTTTTTAATTTTTGAACCCTCTTTTAAACCCCTTGCCTACGCTCAATGTTTCCGAAAATCTAATCAGCTCCTTGTCATGTCCAATAGTATTTTTGTACCAAATTTGGTTAAAATCTGTTATGCGGTTTTTGCGTTTTCGTGGATACAGCCAGATAGACAGACATCTTTTTCAAACTACTTATTTATGTATAAAATAACCAAAAACAAGTATTTCCGGTGAAATTATTTTTTTTTTCATAAAACTAATAGTCTCCATATATATATATAATACATATATGATATGGAGAGCTAAAAATTCTGTTTTTTTTTTCGATTTTTTATATTTTATTTATCATGTGAAGTCTTACATAACACATAACCTCAATATCAGACAAAGACAAAACAACGTAAAAAAAAATACTAAAACTAAAAAATTAACAATCATTTTCATTCCAAACACCAACTTTCACAAACTGCCAGTGTTTCGCCCAACTATCTAGGCATCTTCAAACTAAAACATAAAGAAATGGAGAAAGAACAAAAAAATGAAACAAAACTAAATAAGATACGAATAGAAGGTGTAGGTATTGTCATTTATTTCTAATTTACAGTATATTTTGACCTTTGGCACGAATACCTGCCATCTTATATGGTTTATAATTTACGTGTTGTGTTTCAGTGTCAATGAATTTTTTACCTTAGGAATTAGAAAAAGGGAACAAACAAAAAATCAAGATTCTCTGTGTCATGATCTGTTACTTTATTTACGGTGTATTGTTTTATCAGGACATAAATACCGATAACCAGAATGCAAGTAATATTTTTTGTATATATAAAAATCATATGTTTGAATATTTTTAATTTAATATCCAATGGATAAGTCTTGAAGTGCATTTGACTTATTTTTTTTGTTGTGTCAACGTTTAATGTTATTTAGTGTCTTTTTGTGATATACATTGGTTTGGTTGGGTTGGAATTAATTGCATTGATTTCAATAAACATTGTGTCGCGTTTTATAATTTTAGAGCCCTGAAGATGCCTAGATAGTTGGGAAAAACCTTGGCAGTTTCCAAAAGTTGGTGTTTTATTTATTTAAAAGACGTCGTAATCAAACTAATTTGTAGTACCTAATCTTGCCCATTTGGCAGGGAAAGAAGTTCAGCCGGTGATTAATAATTGCCATAATTGAGTGCTTGAAAAACGGTACGGTTCCTAGAGTCTCATAATTCTGTACTGATTTCAGAAAAAATAGATTTTTTGTACTACTTCAGATACAAAGAGCCCTGTAACGATAGTCACACTGGGCACAGAATTCATAGTCATTTTGTGGTAGTCTTATCTATGATAAAAGTCATTGAGGGTTATAAAAAAAAAATTTTTTTATTAATTTTTTCTTGATTTTTTTTGTAATTTTTTTTATTATTTTTTTTTTATTTTTTTTTTTAATTTTTTTATTAATTTTTTTAACATTTTTTTTTTATTTTATTTTTTGATTTTTTTTTTCGTTAATTTTTTTGAATAATATCGAAAGCTGAGCAGTTTTGGATGAATACAATCTAAAACTAATAGTAACTTTTGTAATTACTATTTTTAAAATCCAATTTTTCCCCAACTCATAATTGGAAACAAAAAACCAATCCTCCTCCGCCTTCTACTGTGAAAAAATAAACCATTAGCATACGAAAAATACTGGGGATTAATTCACCCCTACATTACGAAAAATTAGTACCTACAGCGTCGGAAATTATTAAAATGCCAATAAGTTTTCATTATATCGCTTCAGCCATATTTGCCGGTTTATTGTATTAAGAATACATTAATTCTTTTTTGTGTCCACGCTTTCTTTTATTCGTTCGCATCCAACTTGGGTTTTAAAGGGTATCATTAGTTCCCTTTCTGCATCTGTTTTTATAAATTTATAATAATTGCAGCAAATCAACAGGGTGGCTTAAAATTCCTGGGCCAAACTAAACATTTGCCGAGAAAAGCCATCAACTTACTTCTAGGGTCTTCCTACCGAAAGGGTTGGAGATAATATTTTGTTGCGGATTATCGCGTCAATGCCAGATTCAAGGGAAGAAGTTTCAACTTGGAAAGGTCGTCTATAGTTCGCTTACTTTTAATTGCACATACTTTTCAGTGTAGACCCACGACAAATTGAAAAACACAGCATCAGAAAGCTCAACAGTTAACAACATCGTGGTTAATAAAGTCAGGAAAAAGGAAGTGATGAAGTCATGAACGTCTACCAAATTCAGCTCGCCAAAATCATACTGCCATCTTGCATTCCATACAAGTTTATATTGATGATCCATGATTCATTTTCAATAACAATTCAAGCCAAAAACACACGACAACATTCGACGCGGTGTTGTTTTTGCGGTGCCGTGAGCTTTCTCGTGATCCATATTGCACTAACCTTCGTCATGCCAAGATGGTCATGCAAAATTTTTAAAATGGTTGTATTGGATGGTCAAATTATTTCGGTAACCCTTTCTTCTTCAGCGGACTTTCTTTCACATTTTGTTTCCTATTTTTTCATCAACTTCCGGAGTGGTCACTTCATTAGGCCATCGCGGTCGGTCGTCCTGGCCGAGTCGCGTCTTCGGGTGCTCTGTAGGTCCATACTTACGCTTGGTGTATGCCATATATGACAAAGAGCCAATTAAAAAAAGTAGATTCAAAGCTATCTCAAGATCAAGTATTACTATGTCTTTGCTGAGTGCTACAAAACTATATTCTCGGAAAACTCATTTAATAAAGTGTTTTATCCACAAAAGTACACTCAATCCTACAGCAATGTTCGTCCTAATAAAGAAAATGTAATCTATAAAAGATTATTCACTTGCCAATATAAATAAATAAGCTATATTCCCTCTTATATTATCAATATTGGTTTATTTTTCGCAAAAGTTGTTGCCAATATTATGGGGAGAAAGAAGAAATGGTGAGTGAGATTGGAAACATCTGTCCCCCTTCAAAAAACTTCTCTCGTCTACTCTCGTTCCATATTATTTGATTGACATGCCTTCAGGCGAGTAAGGACAAAATATGGCGAATTCTCAAATAATACCTTTCGGCCAGTATTAGGATACTTTTTGGGTTCGGATCAAGTGAAGGAAAAAGATGTATTAGTGAAATAAATAACTTGATAAAGTTGATCAATTTTTGTCATTGTAAAAATGATAGTTAATTTAATGAATATGAAATCGTACGATTAATTTGAGTATTTGCAGAATGATGAAGGTTCAGGAATCAGTAAATGACTATAATAGATTCATAGTTGTTCACGCCGTCGACTGCGCCCTTGTTGGTTTTCGTTCGCTCAGAACGTCTGCTCTATAAAATTTGAAAATTAATTAGTTTCTCTAAGATTTCCATTATGTATTGAGGATGTCCAAAGTGCGTTGGGATTTAAAAAAGTGTTGCGTGAAAGGGTAAAACTTGTTTCCTAATTTTTGTAGGACAATAAGGGTTCTATTCATCGAGTATATGGAATATTTGGAAGGAACTGTGTATTCAACCAAGTCTGCTGTGTTAAATTTCATGAGTTTTTGTTCCTGTTCTTGCAATTCAATTTGGAAGAAGGATGCCTGCAAGTTTCTTGAGCCGAGATATTAATTAAGAAATTATACATCAAATTGGGCCTCATCAGTAGTCGTAGTAATAATAATAATAATAATTTAAACATGGCTTTAAGAATTCAATCTAAAACTTAGACAATTGCTTCAGCAAAACCAGGTTAAAGGGTTAAGACAAGAAGAAAGTTCATTCTCAACTATCGATTATTATTTTCGGTTGTGTGCTGGCATTAATTTTTCAGATCAGTTTTCAATTTAGTCTGCATCATGTTGTATTGCGGCGCAGCATGGGATAAAAATATTTCAATTAAATTTAGTACGTGTTCTATTAGTGGTAGGTATATCGTTTGTTATCACACTGTATGCAGTGATGATCGATGATGTACTAATCTGTCATGAAGCCGTTGGTATGGTGCACGCGTTACCCTCTCAATTTATGGCCCGATATACTATACAAGGCAGACTACTGGTGCAACGATACCTTAGGGACTGTCGCGTCCACCATAACCAACCAACTAGCCAGAGGACTACATTATCGACACTGTGGCTATCTTCGATAATTGATGATAGTTTTCGAATGTCGGGTGAGGCCGTAGGGTGTTTTGGGGCATTGGGTGTTTGATTAGGGACTATGACAAAATACAAATTAACCAGTTGTGTGGTATTATGCATAATGAAGCTTCAAATTCAATTTTGAAATATGGTTTAGTTGAGACCAATTTATCAGGAATGGGAAGAATGCAAAATATACAAGTATAGAATTTTTAATCTCTGTTGGAATCGCAAAAAAAAAACTTTCGGCGGCATACATCTATCAGTTTTTTAGATTTTTAACTTTTTTGCGGAATTCCACAACAGTGTCAGATATTTTAAGCGCATTGCCAATCGTATTTAAGAATATCTTTCTCTTCTTTCCGGTTTTCGACCGAAAACAATTGCAACAGTTTTCTTCGCATTTAATCTCAGACAATGACACTCCGCAAAAACTTTAAATGACTCTAAATCGTTGTTGATTTGAGTTATAGCATTAGGTGCATTTTTTATGGGAAACGACAAATAGAGTTCAGCATCGTCGGCAAAGTAATGCTGTTGGCAATGAGAAATTACACTGGGTGCGTTGGGTGTATATATGCTGAACAGTAACGGTCCAAGTATTGGACCCCCTGAGGAACCCCCCTCCTTAGAACAAGCTGCAAAACGAGAAAGTGCTCCCTTGTAAGAAACAGCTTGTTCTCGGTCCGCAAGATAATTCACAAACAATTTAGTTGCACCTGTGGTTAGCCCAATATAATGAAGTATAGATGTAAAAAGCTCATGACTCAGGGTATCAAACGCTTTGGAGAAATTCAAAAGCGTTAGTACAGTGAGCTTTTTGTTATCTATTACCTTGAAGATATCACCAGTTATATTTGTAAGAGCAGAGACACAATCAGATCCCGGCCTAAATCCAGACTGTGTTGGAGATAGTATGGAGTTATTATCAATATATTTTCTAAGTTGTGTCTCAATTAAGTACTTTGATTTGAAGTTTTCGGAAACGGAAGGACTTTAGCCAGTTTCCAACACTTTGGAAACTGTGATTTTATTAGACTATAATTAATATCCATGTTTCATCGCCTGTACTGATGCAGATTTGGCAATTTCTTGTACCAACTGATAAAATCTAATGGATTCCTGCCTACGATGTGCCAAGATATGTCTTTATCTCACTGTGGGTCACAAGTCGATCTTGTTTTATCAATTTGTGCACAGCATCGATGATTTTTTGATATCAAAATATGCTCGATTTTTACGTGATTCATTACTCACTGATGGATGATCATAATGAAATTCTGCACTACTGTCTTCTCTAATTGTGCTTTGAATGTGGAGATTGGCAGCCTTGAGCACATTATATTTCAATGTACATACAAGTAACCTCATATTGCAGCACTATATAAATCGGTTGTAGATCCGAGAGTTTCTCTACTCTACAAGTCTATTAGAAATATTAAGGTGTAATTAGTTGTATTTACAGATGATATATAATTTTTAGGTAAATAGTAAAACCAAAGTTAAAAAAAAAAACATACAACAAAAATATCATCGATAGTCAGAAAAATAAATAATAATAATAAAATATACAGGGTGACATAGAGAAAAGTACATTGCATAGCGCCACACAATAGAGGACACTAAAATAAGAAAAAAAGTTCCCATGAACACGGGTCCGCAAGGCCTTCAGTTAAAACAAAAAGGGGTGTTGAATTTTTATTTTTATTTGAGTTTTTTTGAAAATCTTTAGCCAGGGTGGTATACAGGGGTTTTTATCATGCTAACTTCAAATATGATCTTAGTTTTCTGATTACTGATAGAGGGCACTACATATAGGGTTCCATCCCTATTGAATCGGTCGTAACTTTTTTGCTATACACTGGATGTCATTTTTGACTGAAAAAAATTGTTATCCCTTCTTTTATACTTAAGAAAGGTATACCTTGTCCAAGTCGCTAGAAGCAATGGTTCCAGTACAAATGCATCGAAAAGCCGACAATGCATGCAAGTTATTCAAAAAGCGCCAAAGTAACGTTTGCAAAAACAATGATAAATAAAAATTACATAATGTGTCATAATGACACTTGTCAAACTAATGTAATAATTAATTGTTAGAGGTATTTTGTCTTCTTGAATAAGTTTTTAATTGGTTTTCTCACTAATTATTCAAAATTGCTTTCAAAAATGGTTCACTACACTTTTGAAGAATACAGGGACATGATTATGTGTTACGAAGTTAGATCAAATTCTTACGAAGCTCAACGTATCTATCGAGAAAGATATCCTTTAAGACAAGTTCCTAACCTAATGTTCGAACATGTATTGATGTGCATAGGCGTTTGGGAGAAGATGCCTGTTTTAGAAAACCAAAATTGAATAGTGGGGTTTCCAGAACTCGTCGCACTGTGCGAAACGAAGAAACTGTTTTACGAATGGTAAAAAATAATCCGAGAACAAGCACCAGGAAAACAAGTTCAGCGGTGCGAAACCTTAACCGTGAATCAGTTAGATACATTTTCAAAGACTAACTCCTTCGCGCATATCATTTCCAAAAAATTAATTCACTATTGCAACATGACTTTTTTCCTCGTGTACAATTTTGCGAATGGTTGCAAAACCAAAGACAAAACATTATGTCATCAATTTTGTTTACTGACGAAGCTGGTTTTAGTCGTGATGGTATTCTGAACCTTCATAACATGCACCATTGGAGTGATGAAAATCCTCATCAAACTGTAATTCGACGTCACCAATATGGGTTTTCTAATAATGTGTGGGCAGGTATAATCGATAATTACTTAATTGGCCCATTTCGATTGCCCAATTTCTTGGAGAATGATTTAAACACATTAGTAGAGGATGTCCCATTGGCCATTATTGGAAGAATGTATTACATGCATGATGGGGCGCCAGCCTCGAGTGGCAAGGGAATATTTGGACAGGAGATTTGGAAATACGTGGATTGGTCGGGGGGCGCCTGTACCCTGGCCAGCTCGTAGTCCCTACCTTAATCCCCTCGATTTTTCATTTTGGAGATTTATGAAAAATTAAGTTTATGCAGTAGAAATACATAATGAAGAACAATTATGGATAAGAATTATGGAATCGGCAGATAGATTTCGTAATAACCCAGGAATATTTCAAAGATACCGTCAATCATTAAGAAGGAGACTGGAAAAATGTATTGAAGTACAAGGGCAACAATTTGAACATCTTCTAAAAACTTAATGTTTTGTTTTAATTAATCATAATTTTCATCATACCATTAAAATGTAATTGTTGAAGTATTTATCATTGTTTTTGCAAAGGTTGCTTTGGCGCTTTTTGAATAATTTTAATTTTAGATGCATTTGTACTGGAACCATTGCTTCTAGCTATACATTGCTCTCTTAAGTATAAAAAAAGGGATAACAATTTTTTTTCAGTCTCAAATGACATACAGTGTATAACAAAAAAGTTACGACCGATTAAATAGGGATGGAACCCTGTATGTAGCGCCCATCAGTAATCACAAAACTAAGATCATATTTGCATTTATCATGATAAAAAACCCCTGTATACCACATTTTATCCATTTCTTACGTATCTGGCTAAAGATATTCAAAAAAACTCAAAAAATAAAATAAAATTCAACGTATCTTTTAACCGAAGGCCTTGCGGACCCGTGTTCTTGGGAACTTTTTTTCTTATTTTAGTGTCCTCTATTCTGTGGTTCTATGCAATGTACTTTTTTCTATGTCACCCTGTATATTTATATCGATATAGTTTTAAGATATCCCTAGTTACAGATGTAAAATTAATAATTAAAATTGTGATAGTGCTGTCTTTGTCGTCGAAAAGCTGCAAAATTGGCAAAAGTTCGGGTAAGCGATCTGCGAATCCGCTGCCAGGATGGATCGCACCACAATACAAATGGAAAATTTATTTTTTTCTCACGGGAACTAGGCACTTTTCAACTGTGATTTAATGCGGTTTCACTATTTTATCAATTAATTTAATTACATCTACACAGTTAATGTAAGTGGGTGACGCAGAGGGAGATATCAACTATTTTTCTTGAGCTATTCACAAACATTTGATCACATCCATCCATCTGACGGCTTTCATGACACTGTCACTTTAGGTTATTAAGGTTATTATCACTTTTTCAGTAAAATTACTTTAAATACACAATGACAACTTCTAAATTTACTACAACTATATCGAATAACCTTTTTATAACACTACAATATACAACATGTTGATAGAAATTGATCTTAAACATGAAAATAATGCCGAAAACTTTTAGACTATGAATGTAAACAAAGAAAATAATAAACTATTTGACACAAGCAATTTGTCTGACGCGTTAGAAAAAAACATCTTACCAAAACCAAATTATGACGTGAAGCTAGAGGTGTCAACTATATTGGAATTTGTCGATTTTTTTTTAAAACCATTTTCATGACTATATTCTTAGAAAAACATACGGGACAAGCAATTCGTATATTTTTAGTCACAATCGTATAAAAAGAATAACGTAAATTACATTGAACAAGATTAATCTTTAAATCTCATTTCACAACAACGAGGAGTAGCAATTTTCACTCACCTATTTTAAATGCACGTTCCTTTTACAGAACAAAAAAAGCGTGTGAGGTTAGAGTCGAACAATGTGTGCCCCAAAATATTTTACAGCTAATATGAGTTGTAATACCTATATGTCACAAATGAATCTAAAATACTTACATTTAGTTTTAATCTTTTGCTACCGAATCAGTTTTTTCATTACTGTTTTTGTAACAAAAATTCTAAGTAGTAGGTATATTAAAAACTTTCAATGAAACTAAATACAGATATGTGATTTTGTACCTATATTACACAAGTAGCCTATAGGTATCCATATAAATAGAAGTAAGGAATAAGGAACTATCTATAGTAAATTTAGAAGTTGTCTAACTCAATAATGTTTCTATTTTTTGATCAACTTTTTAATATTTTTCCATTTTCAATTAAGAATACTTTAGAATTATTAAACTATATAGTTTCTAGAAATTATCTATGGGATAACTCAAAATATTTCACACTCGTTTATTAATGCCCTTAATAAATTTTTCGATATAGGAAGTAAAAAATTAATTTTTTAGAGCTTCACTCTGTGCACAGGATTTTTTTTAAGTTGTGTAGTTAAACAATTTACATACAAAGGAACTCAAAAATGTTTTCATTTATTTTTTAAAATTTTTGGGCACGACAAAACCTAATTAATAGGAAAACTTTTAAGTTTTCTTAGTTTGTTAGAATGGGCTCATAAAACTTATTTACATATACAGGGTGTCTCAAATGTAATTCTACTTATTTGATTAGGTTTTCAACCCATATTTTCAGTTTTTTTTTTTTAACCCCCAATGACTTTTTTCATAGATAAAACTACCACAAAACGACTGGGAAATCCCTAAGGGATTTCTTGTAACACTTATAAAATGAAACATTGACACAGGTCATCGATGTGTTTCAAACAAAACAACAACTACTCCAGTAAAAAAAAATGTGCTATAAGCTTCATCATGAATGGTTAACCATGAACCTTTATAAAAATGCTAATTGCATTGATTTGTTAAATTTAGCTTACAAGGATTTTCCTTGTATTTCTTCGCGCGATTATCAACCAGTATAAGCTCTCTCTAAACCATAAACTTGCTTTTCCTATTCCTTGTCTGATCCCACAATTTAATTAACTTTGAAATTGAATCTATGATATGACTAAACACATATTATAATAGTTCAGATAATATTAAAAATTCTCCGACGTTCTAGTTGTTTTCTAGCTGTACACTATAATATTTTCTTATAGTCGTATATAGCTAGGTGTATATTAGACGCTATATATATTGCATATCGTTATATACGAAGTTAAAAAATGTGTGTCTGGAATTATTAAAACGAATTTACACCGGCGCATGGTAATTTCGTAAAAGCCCTCATAAAATGTCCGCCTTATCTCACACATTTTACTTTATTAACATTGGCAAGTCGTAACAACAAAACTCGTTTTATACCACGAGAAAGAGATTCAAGATAGAGCAGTTAATGCAGAATGGGATATTTTCATTTTTGTTTTATTATTTGCAGAATCTGTCGCATTAATTTATGTTATCAGAAACTTATTTTGTAATTTTATTTTTAGCTCTCCATACACCCTATTGCATACACTGTGTCCCAAAAGTTCCGCAATGACCCATTATCTCACGCCGTATTTAGACAAACTTCGAAATGTGTCACAGCCAGGCACAATATACCGGGTATTACATTAAGGGTGGACAGGTAGCATATCTCAGGAAATAATAGTTGCAGGACAATGGGAAAAAAATTATAAATCGACAATAGGCAATCACTGGAAATAGTTTTTTTAGTTCCTAACTATACCGCTAGGGGGCGTAATAGATACAGTAATGCGAAAAATGCATTTTTATTGAAAATTTCGCAATATAAGTTAGAAAAACAATACTACCGTAGTAATGCTGCTGAGATTCGGCATCTTTTTGGTGTACCACTTTTTATTGTCCGGCGTGAAGCAGGGAAGGACGAAATTTTACCTATGATAATGTCTATAACTTTGGTTTGGCTTAATCGAATTTATCAATCTAATTTTTGTTTAAGAACTCAAGCCCTGCTGATGAAGAAAAAAAATTGTTTTTTGGGGCTCCGCTAGATGGCGATATTTGCATCACCTAAGGCGTTTTGATTTTTCTTTAAAAACTTAAATGGAATGATACAAATATTTTATCAAAAATAAAAAGTAAATTGAATTTGCAACAAAAAAGTCCCAAACCGCACATCAAAATCTTTATTTGTTTCAGAGTTATGGCAACAAACGACAGCTCGCAATCGATAAGTCTCTAGAATTCCGCATCACAAATCCCAATACTTTATGACCATTCTGAGACATTCGGCATATGTGTTCATTAAAGTCAACAGACTCTGAAAAGTGAACACCCAAGTCTTTTATTTTGCCAACATATTTCAACTGATCACCATCCATCGTGTACCGACTAGGAAATCTATTCCTCTTGCGAAAGAAGCTAATAAATGAACACTTATTGATATTGAATTTCAAATTATTATACACTGCCACAGCGCATCAATATCGCGCTGCAAATATTCAACATCGGGCTCGCACGAAATTCTTCTATAAATCTTTAAATCATCCGCAAATAGATTCGCCATTGAAAACTTTAATACATCACTGATATCGTTGACAAAAATATTAAACAATAATGGGGCACAATGGGACCCCTGCGCGACTCCTGATGTTACTCGAAACTCATGACTTTTGTGATTCATGATCTTTACTACCTGTGTACGCCCCTTCAAAAAACTTTCCAACCAAGATAAGGCATGGTCAGAAAATCTGAACACTCCCAGCTTTGCCAACAAAACATCAAAGTTCACCCTATCAAATGCTTTGGCGAAGTCGGTATACACCGAATCCACCTGATAACCTCCACTCACAGCATCCAATATATCAAGTTCATAAGAAATCAAATTCGTAACTGTAAATTTTTTTCTACAGAAACCGTGTTGACCCTCTGCATTTCCATTCAAGTTGATCGAACAGAAGGCCATCGAATAACTTCGCTACTGCAGATTGATTGCAAACTCCTCTGTAATTCGAGATGTCTTCAGAGGCACCAGATTTGTATATAGGTATCACATAGCTAGTTTTCCACGCGTCTGGAAATTTCTGTTGATCCAATGACATGCTGTACAGTCTCTGAAGAGGCACCGTCACAGTATGTATGCAACTCTTAAGAAAGTAATTAGGTATGTTGTCTGGACCAACGGAAGTTTTATTAAGGATTCTAAGGATTTTGTCATACACCTCACCTACAGAAATACCATTCAATGTGATGTTTCTCGAATTGATACCAGAAAATTCCCCAACATTACACGCAGATCCATCATAAACACTGGAGAAAAACTGAGCGAAAAGATTTGAGATGTCGGGACCCGTACCAGCCACCTGATCGTTAAAAAACATTGATCTTGGAAGACCATTGTTATTTCTCTTATTATTAATAAAATGCAAAAAGTGACGAGGATTGTTGTCAATATTTGTCTCCAAATGTGCGACAAATGATTTATAACATTCTTTAGACTTGGCCTTACATAGAAACACCGGTTGAGACTAAAATATTAAAGAGTTCGCTCAGGATTGACGTAAGCTCATCAATATAACACTTTAATAGAAAAACGAGTAGTTGATCTTCACCCGTAGACTTTTGTTGGTTAAGTAATTTATAACATGAGAGGAGCAAAAACATGGAACGTGAGTTAGTCTCACAGGTCGTGCACCGGCCCGATAACCTGTTATTAAAGTGCTGATTAAGGCTTATCGCAATATTAGAGTCATAGTAGTTTGAGAAAAGTCTCGCTATTTCTAGAGGGTGAGACACAGAATTACCAGTGATACACCTAAAAGTATCCCACACGGTTTTTGATTTATTAGAGGAGACAAAGTCTGATTAAATTTGGATACCTTTTCATCGCGAATGTTGAGACGCCCATACGTGTCTTCCAAGTCCAGGTTATATAGGTACATGTCTTCTAAACCAATTTAGTTTGTAGTCTATCATATTTAAGTCTCAGTTCTTCTGGGAATT
Organism: Apoderus coryli; assembly: GCA_911728435.2. NCBI lineage: Eukaryota > Metazoa > Arthropoda > Insecta > Coleoptera > Attelabidae > Apoderus > Apoderus coryli. The sequence continues at coordinate 5,232,229 of OU452199.1, read as the reverse complement.
CAATATGGGTACATCGTTACCGGCCATTACAAGAATGAGCACGTCGTACAGGAAACACATCACTCAAGCATCACTTTAAGGATCGCCAAAAATCAGAAAACATTGAGTCAAATTCATTATCCGAATCTGACAGAAAACGGTAAGATTTCAATTTATTTTTAAATTCTAGGATTGCTGATAACAAAAATATCGCTTCCAAATAATTTGGGATGGTATATCATGCTCCCTGACCGCTCAATCCATTTCCAGCTGCACAGAAGCCAATTGAGCTCTGTAATCAGAAAATCCCATATAAAAATTCCTCAACTCACATAGATGTGGGCGATTGGAAGAAGACTTGAAACAACGCGCATATCAAATGAAGCTGATGTAGCCAAGAATAGAAAGGACTGCAGCATTTTTAACATTTGATAAAATAGTTTTAGTTTATTTAGTTATTTCTTACAGGAATTTTGTTATGGGTTAAAAATTGATATAAATCATGGATTTGTTTAATCTGATATTTAAATCAAATAATAAAAAGTTGAGTGTCAGTCAAAAATTCTATTATGCATTTTGGGAAGGACGTAGGTATGGGCATAAAAAATATAAGTAAAAGGAAACTAGTTTCGACCTAAGCCATCATGAGATCAATCCTGATAAATAAATTGATTTTTATACTCCACAAATGAATCACATAATATAATTCTCTGGTTACCAAAAAAACTATACTATAAACGTCGTTTTTGCCACTGATGATGAGAATACTATTTCTCGAAACATATATTGTAAGAAAACGGATTATTTCTATAATATAAAATAATTTACTTTGATAAAATATAAATAAAACCGACATTCTGGGTGGTAGTATTTAATGCCACAATCGATCATAAAATAATTATATTTATCAGAGTTGGAAAATCAGAAAATATAATTTAACTTTTGTAATCGAGTTTTGGTAAATTTTTCGAGCGAGTGGAAATTATATGCGGTAATTTATGTTATCGCGATGTATTTGGTTTTGAATATAAAAGAGAACCAAGCATAACAAAGCAGTATTATTACATTGTTAATTTAAAAATGACAACCACATCTACAAAAAATTGGAAATTATTCAAGTGGCATTTCAAAACGGCTTATATTTCCCTGGAAACAGCTGATTCTTTAAGTTTTTTACGTAGATTCTGGAATACGAGAGTGGTTTGATAAGTATGTCATCTTTAATTTCCACAAAATTCGGAACACATGAATTTAGTCTACAAAACACCGAGGAACATGCGTTATCAGAGCGTGATTTTTACTATACTTTGTGAAAACCAAACCCGTTGCAAAAGCATAAAACTACTTCTTCTACTTCATTAATTTAGAAGCCAAAAAGATGTTTTAGGATATGTCCATGGCTTCAAAGTAGAACATGGTATCAATCAAATGACATGATGTCGACCTGGGTGTGGTTCTAAAAACGACCAAAAATTAAAGACTTGCTGGATTTGATTGCACCAACTATCAGGATGAAAATGGTGACAAAAGTTACATTTCAGCTGATAAGACGTTAAGGTTATTCTCTGAACAAGAGCTCGAGACAATTAAGATTTAAAACGCGCGATATTTCACGAGAAACTTCTGTTTGTTCCAAACTTCCCAAGTTTCGTTGTCGTTTACCTGAAAAACGTATCTGCAAGTGTGATGTGGCCAATAGCCATGCAAGATGGAATATTTCCAAATTCACAAATTGTTGAATCTTGGCCAGATAAAGAGAGAAATCTGACTGTCTCTGACAAAATGAAACCACCAGATCTTTGAATAGTATAGTGGATTCTAAGTTAAATCCCCTTTATTATAATCGCTCGCTTGAATTGCTAGAAGGCAACCATCGACTCCGAATATGCTAGCTTGCAATAGGGTATTATCCTTGAGTTAATCTGGTAATTTGACTCACATTCCGAGCTCAGAAAACCAAGGATTAATGTGAATATCAAGACGATTACAAAAGCCATACACCACGGTTTGGCAAATCTCCCCCACAAATTGCAGCTATACTGTTTAAATTAATGAACTAATTAATTAATTAAAGGATGCAGATTTTGCTCTCAGACACAATTTGTCATTACAAATATTGCTTCCGATGGAAATTAATCCCGAATGGTTATCCGGCATTTTAAAGAAAAGGCCCTTAATGGTGGAGTTATTACTGAAAACTGTCGAATAAAAGTCCACATTAAGACGATCAGCAAGATCTTCATGACATAAAAGTCGCCGTTTGGTGTAGTTCCACATCTCATTTCATCATTGTTAAGTTTTTTTTTAGCTTCTAACAGGTACTGATCAAAACCAGGGCATTTCATATGTTAATAGCATTTTGTTATTGAGCGTTCACTTGATGAGCCTACCTGAATTGATTTGTAAAAGACCCAGAGACGAACGATCCAACCAGTCAGATATATAGGTGATCAAGTCATAGTCTAATAAATAATATACTAGTCCCCGCACTGTAAGTAAATCCTTTGTTATATTGAGATCTAAAGCGTACCGCCGATTTTACGACTTGTAGGGCCAGCACAAATAAACTATACGAATACGGGTGAGAGAAAAGAGAAAAGAAAAGTAGCGAACGAGTGAAAACTTGCTTGGCTGTTGTTTAAATCCCTACGCTTACTTGGTCGACTGTGTATTGTAGAGAACGAAGAGAAATTCTGAGCGACCGGTGCACCAAAATTCTAGACGAGAGAGGGTCGGGGCAAGGGCTAAATACCAACGGCAAAACGGCTGCATATGTTCAAGTGCGGGGACTAGTATATTATTTATTAGACTCTGATCAAGTAGTTGCTTAATCATAATAAGTATTTTCAACGTCCCACATTATCAACTCTGGGAGTATAACCATTTTTAATATCCCGGGAATAATTTTAAATATGTATGAGTGCCTTAAAAACGAAAATGAAGAATAATGTGATTTAAATATCTGTTCGTTTTTTCAAGATCAAATTTGGCCTGAGAAATTCCATTATAGAAGCAACTTAAGAATTTGATGGACAGTTATAACTTGAGACACAGATCAAGTAACTCAAGACAGAAAGACACCCCTAATTTTAATCTTGATCTTACAGAATTCTAATGATAACAACCATTACCATAATCATTATACAATTTTCCAGCTCCAGATTACTATGCGCGTCGCAATTCTAGCTTTTGCTCGAAAGAGATAGTCGGAAACCTACATTGATATAATTAATAATATCCTCCGGTTGAATTGTCCAAGGAACAATGGCCGCGCGCCACGATAACAATCGATGTTAAAAGGTATTGTTTGGCTGGTGTAGGACAGATTTGATACAAATTGAATTTGCTTGGTAATATAATATATAGGTATAACAAGAGACATCCACGATATATTGCGGAATGTTGATGTAAGACGTCTCCACTGCCGCACTGCTTTTATCCAATTGCAATGTCCATTAAACTAAATGAAATGAATTAAATAATTAAAGATGACAATGTATCTCGTCGTACTAGATGTTGCTCTCGTTGATGCGTATTGTTTTGATAATATACATACAAAATCTTATGGTACCAGCGGCGTAGGTTAAATTTATTTCTATTTTTATATATATATATATATATATATATATATATATATATATATATATCTTTATATAAAAACTAAGATAACTAATGCTATGCGGCACCTGTACCTTTGGTCTTTCTTACCTCGGTAGTATTCTCGCGACGAACGCAACTATCGGTGATGAGATTCAGCATCATCTTATGATGAGCAAGCGCATCTTTTGGCCTTAGGAGGCCGAGAGTCTTCGATAATCATAACATCGACGTTCGAACCAAGTTGCGAGTGTATAATGCTATTGTAGTTTCTATTATCGAAAGCATCCAAAAACCCTAGATAACTACCATCAACAATGTCTTCGAAGAGTTTTTGGAATTAAATGGCAAGACCTACTGTTACGTTCAGGAGGAAGCTGAAACAACAATTGAGGCGACTGGCCAGGTAATCTACATGCCAACGGAACGCTTTCCAAAGACAATCCTTTATTCACAGCTTAAGGTCGGCTCCGAAATCAGGAAGGCCAGCAAAAGAGGTACAAGGATGTTCTTAAAACCAACATGAAGGAGTCGGGCTTAGATGTGAAGAACAACTGGGAGCAAATCGCGAATGACCGGCCGATATGGAGGCGTATCATTATGAGGGTCATCAAGCTTTTGAAGAGCAGCGTCGACAACATGAGGATGCGAAGAGACAGCCTCGAAAGGAGAAAGAACGCATCGAAGGCGCAGCGCATCTACAAGTAGTAGTACAGCGAAGAAGCCACAGCCTTTGCGACTGTGAAATGCTGGTATCTTAACCATTTTTAATAATGTCCGTCATACTCTCATTGACCTTCGTGCAGGTCGACCAAAATCAGTTGTCGTGTCTGAAAACGATGCTGTGTAGAAACTATTCGAATGATTACACAAGATCACCAAGTACTGTGAGATTGAGACATTAATTCGACCAGTATACATAAAATATTTAGTTGCGACAAAGGTCAAAAAGATGCGCCTGCTGATTGTTATAAACAAATGCTCAAAAAATGCAATGGGAGTGCATTAAAATACATTTATAACCCCAATCTAACACAAGTGCTTTGCGGTCGAAGCATCTTAAAACAAAATCCTCGCCTGTGTGCGCAGAAAAACTGTTCATGTCGCAATTGGACCTTTAGAGCAACGTAGAATCGTCAATTCTAAATGGTATACATCCATTTTTTTGCAGGCAGTCTTTGGTGAAATAAGGTATCGCCAGAATGGTTTTCATCAGCAAGAGGCTCACATTCTCCTCAAACAGGACTATTTGAACGCTTAAAAAGTCGAAGATTTTCGTGAGGAGAAAAAGCCGTTGATGTATTCAAAACCCATGGTTTGGAACTATCAAAAGCATGCAAAAGTGTAAAAATGAAGGTGAATATTTTGAAATTATTAGGCTCAAAGTACAAAAAATGGCCCTCGTACTCATATCATAATGTCGAAAGCATCGTATAAAATTTATCTAAACTCACACCGATAAAACACTTTTCATTTTCCTTTATTTTCTACAAATACACATTCTGTAACAAACGCAGAGAAAGTTTGAGAAAACGCCAGTGGGCTAAAAACATATTGGCGCGCCCGTATATTATAGTTTCTTTGAAACCGAAACTAATATCATGGAATAATTCTCTGAAAGTTTCTAATTAAGTTTTCTGATGCTACCAGTTGAATTCTGGAAAAACGTTTATGTTTAACTATTTGGGATTTAGCGCTGCGGCGCATACAGGAATATCTTCCAAGAACCGGTCTCCTCCGATCCGTTATTATCTCCGCCGTCGTATAATTATCATTTATAATTCCGAGAATTTATTGGAATTAGAATCTAGCCGGAGTTTTATGTAATATAGAGGCTTAGCGTTCAGAACGATTTAATTAAAACTGATTCAAATAACTATACAGTAAAGTTCTATAGAAGAAGATGACCAGAATGAAGACGATATTCTAAGTAACACTGTGGGCAAAAGGACAACAGAGTTCGCAGTACAACTAAAAGATTTTTCTTCCGAGTGGGTTTTCAGGGACTCTTCAATGCGACAACACAAGCAGCTTAATCATCTTCATGATGTGCTTTATTTCAGATTCGTTTGCAACTCTAATTCTAGAGGCCAGGTACACAATACATGCAGTGCCATCACATCATCCACCAGCCACAAGCGGCATAATGAATTTTCCGATAGTCCAACGTCGAGTGATGATGAGTCAAACGACAGTGACCAATGTATAGCTCAGAGATCTAATCGTATCCCACAGCCTGGCTTGATTTCGATGAATTTATGAACTAACTTTATTGTATCTAGATTGTCCTGTATTTCAGTTCAGTACCACGCACGTTATGCCATTCCAGATTGTAGTTCCCCTTCAGCCCCCTCTCTAGCCAGAACATGTCAGATATTTAAGGCCTTGATGACCCCTTGGCTATCAAAGATGATTTTTGATTCACACATGGATGTGATGCGGTTTGTCATCCTCCATTCAACCTCTACTATATAGTAATTATTATCACTAAACGTAAACAAAATATCTGCCAATTTGTTTCATGACGCTTCTGTGTTTTGTTAAACAGAAATGAATTAATTAGTTTTCGGACTTTCATATTACAAAGCACCTACATACTCGTATTAGAAACAACTCAGTTATGCTATGCGGTTGCTATTTATAGTAAGAATGCGACAGAGATTTCTTTAGCATCAAAAAGGCACAGAAACCATTGCTAACTCTTCCAAAACGCATAAGTTTGAGGTGAATGAGGTTAACGCGGCTGGGATAATCAATTTCAATCGAAATATCATATTGCAATTATCAAGACCTAAGAAACTATCCTTAATCCGCATGTCGTTTGGCATGTAGATAGCCCTTCATAATATCATTGTCCTGCGTAAATATCACGACCCCATTATTAGGGAACCATATTTCAATTTTTTGGAGCCTTGGTTTGGTATAGAAGGCTATCATACAGGACCTAATCAAGACCTCAGAAACTATCCTTAATGAGGAATCCTCCGCATGTCGTTTGGCATGTGCAGTTGCATTATTTTGTGTTAAAGTTTCAGAGTTTATCAGAGGCATGGTGCAACAGCAACTGTGTGATCTGCAACAGTCGATTTTATAGTTCTCGGTGGTTTTGTGGTTTTATTTTAACAATATGGTTCAACTCGTTAAACTGATCGGGAAATAATTACAGAGCCACCACCCAAACTAAGGTTCTACTCTCCGGTTCACACAGACCAACAGTTAGAACTTTTGCATGAAATAAAGATATGTATCTTCAGTTAGTGAAGACAGTTCAATCTAAGCAGCATTCAAAATTCTAGTAAAGTAATTGCGGACCAAACCAGCAAAGGTAATCTCAACTCAACTTTTGTCGTCATCCAGGAAGCGTACATTTATCAGCAATGAAGGTTAGACTGACTTAATTTGATGATTTTCCCTAGAAATGTACACCAAAAACAACAATGGTTCCAGCACAGACCCCAGCGAACGTTAGTCGAAACAGGAAGTTTCCTAGACGACCTTAATTGGAAACTGCTCTAAGAAATTCCTTAATTATTTTTAGTACACTGTTTTGGATGCAGTAATGCTCTAATTTCAGTAGCAATGGAGAAAACCACAGCTGGCCAAGATGATAACTTTCTCCATGCATTCGCAGAGAGTGCAAGTCAAAATGATGATTCCCAGGATCTAACCTCGCTTAAAATGAATGAATGATATCAGTCCTTGAATCTGTGAAAGAACAAACAGCACTTGTCCATTAGTAACAGACCTGACTCCTGTGGCATGAGAGACGTCCACACGAGATACAGAATCCTAAATACATTTTGTTGCATTTACATTAATTTCAATAGAATATGCTCGAATACATAGTCGCATACATCCAGAAGTTCCCATAGTAACGCAAAGAACAAAGGAACCATTTAAAGAGCTTGGACGGATCCGGCAGAGAATTTGCCTGGAATATTCATGACGAATCATGTTTTAAGTTGATTATAATTGTATATGAGGCATACTACTGATTACTTGAAACACTATTAAACATTTCCTTTCATGCCATGATCGCGTCGAGCGAGCAACGTCTAATCCGAAGCACTACAAGCAAACGGTTGCCTGTTTCTTCTGAAGAGTGCAAGTTTACTAATAGAATTGGCTATGGCCTATATTGATGTTGAACGATGTCCAAACAACTCTTTAGTTGTAGATGTTTGTTTTGGTACTTTTAACAAAAATAAATCAACGAAACGTTGCCTTAGTTAGGAGTTTTCTGGTATGACCAGCCTGAGATTGTGAAATAAGGCAAATAAAGTTAAACTAAGTCTACTGATTTGTGGTGTCAAAAGCATCAAATACACTACGACATTAAATTCGGGACAACCAAAATTTCTTCTGGAACAGCATCTAATATCGGTATGAATGTGATTTCGTTTAAGAATCATATTTTATCCCAAAATTATGTCTTTATAACATACAATTCTGAAGTTTTCTATAGTATGCTTTTAGTGAAACGAGTGATGATAAAACATGCAGCTCTGGTATTTTGTTTTCCACCCCTTCCAGTTCATTATTTGTAGGAAAAGAACAAGCTCCGCACATAAACTGACACGTTACTTGAATATTTTCCACTTTTTCGCACATTAACCTCGCTACTATGTTGGTTTATCTTCTTTCGTTGGTGCCTGCAGGCGAATAATTCTCCAAGAGATAATTAAATTAAGAAAGACTCACAAAGTAATTATGCACTCAGACGGTAGATGTATAATGTAAGAGCACATATAGATATATTATTCAACTTGTGTACTGGATGCGGGTAATATTCAAGCGTTCCTGCTATAATAATCACATAAAAGTAAATGTATAACAAGTTTTTCAACATCGATTTTGCTTCTTCTAACTTTGATATAATACCTATAATAATAATAGGCATATTCAAGAGTATGTCCTAAGAAATTAAATATGCTACATTTCATTAATTCATCTTTACTCGTTTCGAAACTATTTCAAAAAAAAACCGTCCTCAGGCAGTCATCTTTAACACCCTGTATCTTTGTAAATAAGGACTTTTCGAAAAATTACAATTTAGGTTGTTTTCATGATTAGATGTCCCCAATTCACTCGCAGCTTTTTTGAAACACCTTGTATATGGTGTTGAAAATAGGCAAAAAGAAGTTAAAAATGGACTGTCTTCTACTTTGTGAATTCTCAAAAACAAATTAATTTAAGTCTGTCCTATTTGTTCCGCCCTATACATTACCGTTGACTCTAACATACTATCCATTTGACGAAATGTCCATTAATAACTTTTATTATTGTGAAAAACCAGTTTTTGTTTTTCGAATTTTTAACTTGTTAAGCGCCATTTGTATGTGTGAGGATGCAAATGGCGCTAAATATTTGAGCCACCTGGTATCCTAACAAATACTAACTTTGCCGGCTATGCCTGAAATACTTGTACCCAACCAGATGAATGGGACGTATTCAGGAACAAAATCCAACTTTGGCCAACGATTTTTTTGATCAGTTTAAGTAAACGCACTTTTTGATTTATTACGTGAACATAAAAAAAAAATTAAAAATCCATATACAGGTAAAAAATAAATAAACTAAGAACGCATTTCTTATCAATTCGTAATATACAGTGTATACAGTGGCGTTTGGGGGGCAACTTAATAAACATTATTGACAACAATAATGTACGCCGCTGACTATTCTCTATCATTATTATCTCTCGATATTAATCTGTAGGATTAATATAGATGGAAAATTATCCATTTTATGCACTGATGATAATGTTGACATAGTTGCCTATTTGCATTTATCAATATTTATTGTGACAATACAACGTATATAATTTTAATAATGCCTTCAAATTGCATTTTATTATACACACACGAGCATAATATCTAAAGGGTAAATTGCTCATTGAAAGTTATTTCGACTATTTATACACAGGGCGTTCAAATAGAAAATGTAATACACTAGCCGGAGTACAATTAAATCACATTTCTAAAGCAAAATGGATAAGGTTAAAAGCCTAAATATCTAAGGTCTTCACAAAGATACAAATTGAAAGTTTCTTATGTAATAATCCAGATGATAAAAAAAATCACTATAATAGTGGAGTTCAGGATAAATGGTATAGTTGTATTCCGATATTGCCCATCATAAAACCAGGCAATGTCTACCATATAAATGTAAAAGGACCGCCGATTGTATTTATTATAATTTCTGGCGAGGTATTAGTTATTTTAGTCTTTGTATGTCATTGGAAGTGTTCACTTGTGTTACGGCTTGCAATAAGTTTAAAACATTTATCTATTATTACAGACATTTATTGCAAATATTTTATATCCCAACGTATGAAATAGGCAGTATGAGGCGTCCGTGGATAAACAGTAATAGTGCTTCTTCCAGTGCAGTGGTTCGTTACAAAAAAATCACTAAACTTGTGACGCGAAAATGATTGTAAAAAATGTATATAGTTCCTTACTTCAGCAAGGACATAACGCGAGTGCTGCAGCAAGTGTAACCAGTAATTTGACAAAGGTGCCTCTGAGTTCAGTTAGACGAATTGTTGGAAATACCATTGAGTCAAGAAAAAAGCGGAAAGATTCCGGTGACACAAAAAGTGTAGACGCCGGGGAAAAAAAATTGATAAGGCGAAAAATCTACACTATGTACGATGAGCAGCGTTACCCTACAATCAAAAGTCTAAAACACTGGCTCAGATCAACTGTAGCATCACTACTCTTTGGCGAACTCTGTCTGCAATGGGCTTTAAATATCGCAATATTGACAAGAGACAGGTACTAGTGGAATCCACACGTTTAAAAACCTAACATTATAACGCCAATAAGAAAGTACTGGTCTGAAAATCGACCAATAATCTACCTCGACGAGACGTGGTTTGACACGCATAACACTCCATCCAAAGGATTATCTGATTCCTTTGATAAATGTAAAACAAAAGCACCATCAAATAAAGAAAAGAGAATCACAATATTAAACGCAGGATCAGAAAATGGTTGGATCCCAAACGCTTTGTGGCTTTCTGCCAAAAACATTAAGGACTCTTGTGTTGATTATCACGAAGAGAAGATTTAAAACTTCATGGCTGCAAATGACATATATTTTGAGGAAAGTTATGTAAAAAATGAACTTTTACAAGTGCTGAAGTCATTTTCTTTAAAGATAACGTATGTTTGTGATACAACTGCAGAAGAATTGGGATATACATTTGTGAAAAGTGACCTGTCAATGTAGACAAAAATTGTCACTTTATGGGTTAAGGTTTATTTAAATGACCCACCACCCTAAAACACTGTTCTATATAGTCACAATAGTACCTATATATCGGTTATTCACGTTGGTTTTTTATGTTACTTCTCTAAAATTAGACCCTTAGCTATTACCGTTTCGTTCTTTTCAACATGGTAACAATTCACAGTAAATGTACGAAACGATTTTACATAATTTGGCTTTTAAACTTATTTTTTCCCTCTTTTCTATAAATTTCCAAATGAAAACGAATAAATCTGCAAATAAGATGGGAAACATTTTCACTCAGGCAATACAAGGGTATAGCGGTAGTGAATGGAATTGAATTTATTATGCGCTTTTACAATTTAGACGCGCGACTGACCTATAGGCGTATTTTATACTGAAAAAAAATACGGAACAACTCCTCTGATATTTAGGTCATGACTATTGGATACAGAGGATGATTTAAAAAAAAATTGCATTTTTGTACGACCGACCTTTTTTGATTGTTTATCGTGTCTGTCTTTATGACAGTAAGTGACATTTACTGGCTGACAACCCAAACACGACGGTAGTAACCCACTTACCGTTCAGAGAACGGTAAGTAAATTCACGACGGTATATTATTGCCCATTTATGCTGACGTTATTATTTTGATTTTTCAAATTGTATATTAAACGGCATTAGGTATGAACTTTTATAAGTATTTTCACACCGTTCTCTGGAATTATAGCGGCTATTCCAACATTCCATGCTTCATCAAGAGATTCTTCACATTCAACGTCACTCATTTTCAATAATAATACTTATTTAAATAAGTTCTGACAAATAGATGACATAAAAAATACGATAACAATAATAACAATAACATGTTCAACTGCACCTTTGTAGAGGGTATTCAGCTAACCTGAATTTGTATTTAAAAAAAATAATAAAATTGCAATTTCAGCTATTTCGATCGTACAAAAAATAGTATAAGCATCTCAAACAGTAAGTAGTTTACCGATCTCCTCCAATTTTGGTGACTGAGCGAAGCGATCGGTAAACTACACTTACTGATCTCAATACTTAATATACTATAACAATAATGACAGACCAATGTGACAGTGGTTGTCAAAAATCGAGCGCGTCGTAAAATATTCAATTTGAATTTGATTCATCATCGTATGACGAAAATTCGCAGCGTTGTTAAATCTGATATAAGAATGTTTTCTAATAATACCATGCGCTCTGTGAATTCAATTGAAAATATGATTTAATAGGAGGTCATCTGCATAATATTATCCACCATAACAAAAACACCCATTAGGCGGGCCAAAAGCCTCTCGCTGAATATAAAGAATGAAAACAGCCGCATGTGTTAATTGCTATAACTGAAATTAAGCGAATAATTTTACACCATAACATAGAGTTAGAATTTGCAGCAAAATGGCTTTTTCATTTATACACCTACAATATTATGCACTGTATGTTGCTTATGACAGAAATGATCTGTGTAATTGATATTACATTTGGTACAGTACATTATGCCGCTGTTAAATGTGTATATACACGGAATTTCTAATTAGATGAAAATGAAATAACTATACCTAGATGTGAATGAAGTAAATTATTTTCATGAGAATTCAAACCTGCAACTTCATGTCAATGAATTCCCATTTAAATTCCAGTACCATATGGCTATACGGTCCTTTTCTCAGTTCATACTAGCTTCACAATAAATAAATAGCATTTCTGAAGCAATGAATTTTGTCCTCTCACTAAGAGTTGTGTGTGAATTTATTTATACAAGGTGGCAGTGGCGTGCAATGATAAATATACCTTGGTACAAACATATACACTGTGTCCAAGATAAGAATGAGATAGCATTGTCATGGAATATTGGAAATGGTAGCTGTTTTTGTTGTGATTCGACTAAATATTTTTGTGAACTTAGGTACTGGAAAAAGCTGAAATAATGCCTACCTTGATAGGCGTTGAGACTGCTTTCCACCGGTACCGGTTCACTGGTATGAAATGGTTGCACAATGCAGCAAAAGAAAAATGTGAAATTTGGGAAATCGATTAATATTATGCACTTTCACTTTCCAAGAACTGTACTGGACGACGTTCCGTGACCGACTTGTCCTTTTTTCGTACGCCGTTCCAATGCGCATGCCCTCTTCCCGATAGGATACAAAATACAGCAGTTTCCAGTATATATTTTAATTTGAAGAAACGATGTATTTTATTGCTGTAATTTTACGTACGAGGGCATGTTGAAATGTATAACCAACAAGTAGAAAATAGCAAGATCTACGGAAATGAAATGAATCACTTTAAAGATATTGATATACTGAGCGAAAGTGTGCAGTAACAGTAGTAGTTACTGTTTTCTGAACAATTCGGTTCTTTAAGTGGCCTGTATTTCGTTAGCATTTCTGAGAATTATTCACAGTGTTTGTGTTTTAATAAATTTATTGTCAAATATATCAACAGCAAGATTTTGGTGTACAAAACTAAAAATTAACGATGCTACTTAGCCAACGCAACGGCTCAAAATGCAGTCTTTTGTTATTTCTCTCAATCATACATTCGTAGTCGTTGCCAGATTTGGCACAAAGTTAGATTTTCTATACTTAAATTAAATAATCACTAAGAATAAAATAATACGAAACAGTTACAATGTTGGTTAAATTAGAGAAAAGTTGTAAAATTTAAACACCTTTTAAATGGCGTTTTCAAAAGTAAACTAACTTCCCCGTCCTTGACAATTTTTTTGCGATTTTAGTTTTCATTTATTTCTGACATTATTTTTACAGATATAAAACAAATAAGAGCACTTTCTCATTGTTGCTTTTTGAGGAGAATAAAATACGTTTCGTTTTTGAAAAACCATCAACTTGGATTTTTTAAATACTGTTAAATTTAAAGCCATTTTCAATTAAAAATTAGGCGGTATATCACACGTATAATAGTTTAGTTCATTGTTTTTAGCTGTTGTTTAATATTATTCAAGAAAAATTGGCATAGTTTGGCACTTATTTTACGTACAACATTCATCTGCGAAAGGCGTTTTTTTAATAACTTCAAAAAGCACCAAAATTTACTAAATTTAAAAAACCGCGTACAGAATAAAATGTTGTACTGAGACAGAAATATATTGTCAAAAACGACGAAAGAATGTTTTTGCAAAACCTACTACTCTGCATTCAGTCAGTTAAGGGCCAAACTATGGCGATTTTTCTTGAATAACAATAAATAACAGCTAAAAACATTCAAAATCTGAGGCCTAGCGGACAAAACGACTGGTTTTACTTACACAAGGGACTTTGTTTAATTTAGCAGGGCCTCAGTCTAATTCAGTAGAACTAGACCCAGGCATGGGTCGACAGATACTGACAAATTCGTTTCTCTCTTATTATGAGCTCGTCAGAGTATCATAGCCGTTGCCCATCTACAATATCAGCCTGCATTTAAGCATATTGTAGATGGCAACGACTATGGTACTCATAATAAGAGCGAAACGAATTCGTCAGTATCTGTAGACTCATGCTTCGGTCTGGTTGTACTGTGACGTTATTTTTTACTTGTAATAAAAAAAGCTGTTAAACCAAGATTTTTTGGTGACACAAAAGCACGGCAGCTCTTCGCCTGGTGGCACTAGGTCGAAGGTCGAAGAATCTTTCTTGGTTACTCTTCCTTGTTGAGCGTCACTTGTTTTTTTATAGGGTTAAAACAAGAAACCCTTTCAACTAATAAAAACTTAAGAAAACACACTAGTTATAACCAATAAATTTATTCAAACCTTCATCTAGTTTATTGATAAAACGAAAAGTAATAACAGGAGAAAATATATCAGTAAAAAGGATTTTAAAATTTTATCATTCAAAGTACCATCATGTGCACAATTATTAATAACTCATTCTTTAAATTCATGAATTTCACTTACACAGTGAGCCAATAAATTAAATAATATGTGCATCATTAATCAATCAATTCGCATTTTGTTTTCACAAAATTTTGCTAATAGTTTTAATAATACTACTAAATGGGTAAGGTTAGTACTAAAAAAATCTGGCCTTTATTTTTTTTTTTTTTTTTCGTCCTGAATGCTCCATATGTTGACGGAGTGAGGTGAAGCTTACGTGGTGAAAGGTAGTGATCGCAATGTTCTACGTATTTTTCTAACCATATATATCAGACACTATATACTTACCTACAATGGTTATCACTAAAGTCGTCTTTAAAACTTAATTCATAGTCTGAAATGCCAATAGCTTTAAGGTCGAACATCTAAAACAAGCATATAGCAAGTTTATCGTAGAAAGAAAAATATGCATTTACAACTGCATTTTGTATTAAATTGTGTTTCAATTGAATTTAACATAAAAGATAGAAAATTATAAAATAATACAAGTAATAATTTGTTAAAGAATTGTTTATTCTAGGTTAAATTAATTATTATTTTTTTGTTGTTTCTTATTGCCTAAGTTAACTGTTAAATTTTTGATAATAATTACTTAATAAACGTTTTACTAAAATTGACTGAGAATGTGGCACTTCTCAATGCATTATAATATGATGTAAATTTCAATCAAAATAAAAAATTGAAAAAAAAAACTTTATAGCTCATCCCTAGTTTCATCCAAAAATAGGCCATGACATCTTCTTTTCCCGCTTTTCCTTGCAAAATAATCGAGTTTCGGACATCCTGTACCAGCTGGGTTTCATTGAAAACTAGCGCTGGTGCAGGAGTATCAACGGCGGTTTGGAGCATAACTCAATCCAGATCCCCATTGTAATTTCTTTGCATTAAATTCTACAAGGAATTTAGATCCCTAGTCCAGACAAAAGTCTGTGACAGACACATAATTTGTTTAGAAATTATATATATGAAAAACCATATCATATAAAATTCCATTGTTTCTTTGTTAATTTGCAGACAATGACAAATGAGGTTTTCAACGAGTTTTTTAGGGTGCAAATCTGAGTGACAATTTTCCACGTAATAAACACCTTATTTCATAGTCCCGACCGAATACCAACCAAATTAAAATGTCGCTTTTCTGATGAAAAACTTTACATGGTCATTCAGAAAACTTATCTAAAGGACAACATATAAGAATGAACAACTGAAGATTATGTTCAGGGGTTATCATTGAAGCTCCATGTATACAAAAGATAGACCCGTAGCAGTAATTGTGTTTGGCTGGGTACGTGAGGAACGGAACGTATTAATAAAATATGTGAAAATATTTCATTCCCGGACGTAATACAACGGAGCGAAACGGAATGCAAATTTTCATAAATGTAGAAAAACAATTTTCAGCAGTAAGAGTGAGAGAAGGAGATGGGACAAAAAACAAGTAGGTACAGGGTGCTGCAAAAATGTAATGTGGTGAGGTACACTGACAACTGGATACGGATTCCAATGTCAACTATATCAAATCAATACTTTTGCCGTGTAACCAGGTGGTACCTATCAGATAATATAACAATGTCCGGGGTTCCCTCAGCTGTTTTCCTCCTGGATATGATAAAATAGTTCATCGTATGTTTCTTCGGTTTTACTGTTCCTATAGACTTCTCCACAGCCTGTATATTACGATCATAGCAAATACAGTCGCTGTCGTCTTTCAAAGTATACTTATTATTATTCCAGCTTTGCTTTCCCAGTGAAATTTATCATAGGATCAGCCTCAGTGGTAATTAATGGTTTTGCAAGCAGAAATTTTAATGTTTTTTTTTCGCCATTCGCTGTTAAGAACTCTCAGAGCATAAAGACTCTTAATGTTGTGTGATGAGAAATGCGAGAGTGATGTTAATATTTTCTTTCTCCAATCCCATTCTACTTGTATAGAAACCGAAATAAAATAAATAATTATTTTTGTAAGTGAAGTAAATCTATCAGATCTGTCTTTATTAATATAAATAGTATACAAGTCTTGTTATTGCAATTAGTCTTACTTATCAGGTGTGGGATAATTTCCTAAATAAAATAAGAGACATCATAGGTGTTTCTTTTACTTTCTTCATGAAGATGAATACAATTTTCTTAGCACTTGACCTATGAAACAAAAGTTCAGTGATCCAGGCCAGACTGCGATTATTATGTTCGATGTTCGCGTGAGATTTGAAAGATGGGTTTGCTGAACGCCGCTTTCGATTACTCTAATGTTCTACTCATCGATTACAATAAGATCAAAATTAGAATAATTAATTGTGGTTGAATTATAATTAATATAATACCTAACAAATATGTTCGTTTCTTCCTTGGATATAAACCCTATAGTATACAATCTGCGGCTCGCAATATGTTGCTTACGGTCTCAACTAGCAAACCCAAAACTTCTAAGGCGTATAACTAAATACTAGCCCAACTGTCTTAATATTTAATATCTGACTCCAAACTCCAACTTACAGGAAAGTAAGACGGAAAGAAACGGCAACAACAACATCCATACTATTGCCAAAATTAAATAAAAACAGTAAGTACATCTCAAGGGGAATGCGCGTTGCTTAAGTATTCTCTTAATCAACTTTCGAACGTTAAAATTCAGAATAATTGTGAAAGTTCAAGTTTTGCTGCGACTACCTTGATGAATATTCAGACAGAATAATTAACGTTGACGAAAACATCAAGAATGAAAATGCCATCACAATAAATTGTATTATTTTGCATTAGGAGAGCAGATAGAAAGGGATACATCATTGCTGTATCATCCTGGAATATCAAGTTTTATTTGGCTTCCAGCATCTTTGCTTTCTTAACTACAATCAAAGTTTACTACTTTCCACAAAAAATCTGAAAAGAAAAATTAAACAAAAAATCTATTTGAAATCCAAAAGTCGATTCCTGTATTTAAACTTAAGAGCTGTAACCCCTAACTTTTTGAAGTCCTCTGGTATGTTAATGTATAGCATATAAATTTGGTTAGTAAATGATCTCTTGAATAATGAAGTTTTGTGAGGCGGGGGCGAAATAAGTCCGCGATAACGTAAGTTCAACGTATGAACATCAGTCCTATATTTACTTTTATTATTATTATTGAAATAAAACTAGCGAATGTAGCTTTCTTCGATCCTGCATGCTCAGCCACGTAGCCTCCCTCAATTTGTGCGAAACGGGCTCAAATTTTCTAATTCCATACACGAATCTAAGGCATGATTTCTGAACTTTGTGAAGTCTGTCTTTATCAGAACAATCTAGGCATGGTCCATACACAATATCACAGAAGTTAAAGTAGCTTAAGACTAAACTGTCGGTAAGTTTTTTTTTCAAAGGTTGTGATAGTAGATGCCTATGGGGATATAACATCTTTAATGACGAATATGCTCTCTGGATATTGATGCTCACATGCTATGAACATGCATTATAAACCTACATAAGGCCAAGTTGTAAAATAAATGTCAAAATCGCAATAGTTTGGTCGCGATATATACCGACTCCGTATATAACGAAGCTAAATAATGGTTTATTTTGTATGTCTAAAACAAAGCATTATTACTGCTGTGTGTGGATGTGCTTTATATATTATACCAGTTGAAGACACTACTCAACTAAAACGGAAAACATTTGCATATACTTCCATGTCAAAGAGAAGTCTCCATTAAAAACACATTTTCCAAAAAGGAATATTATTTATATTGTATGCATATTTATATATCGCCGAGTGAGATCTATGAAAATGAATATGTACGACTGTTTAAACTTCAAAGGGGCTAAGATGCATTCTCGAGCACAATTATTTGCAACGATATTAGAAAACAATAGGGAAGCATAAGCGTACTCTGTATTTAATACGACGTGCAGGAGATGCAGAAGAAACACTGCGACGTGCGGTCTGTGCCTTTGATGCCTTCGAACTGAAGGTCGAGACAGCAGCCGAACCCAGAACCACAGCATTAATAAGTACAGCATTCCGACTCCACGTTGGCACTTTGAAATAAACTGTGACGTATGACGCCGCCATTTTGGGTTACAAGTCAGGTCCTGACTAAGAATAATTATAGTTTTCGGTTTTTTACCACAGTACTGTATTTTCATTTTTGTAAAAATATTTAAGTACATAATAATATCGCTGTCATTTTCAGAAATATTTGTGGTGTGTCATATTGATTGAAAACAGCCTTGAGTGGTGGTATCAGTTAAATGTTGACATGATTGGGTGATTTTTAATAATAATAATAATAAACACAACAATAATACAGACTTTATTAGTAAAAAAGACATTTTTATAAAAGTTGAAGCAGTGCTTCCTAACTTAACCTAAACGTAACTTATATTTTAGCTTAAACCTATCTGAAAATAGTTTTACATCGTTGGCCAAATTAAGTAGGTAGCTTATGTTTACAAATTAATTTGTTTTATTACGTGTCAGACAGCGCTCTTAAACGAAAACCCCTGTAAACTTTTTATATTCTCCGGTAGAGCGTTGTAATATTTTGAAACCGTATACGAAAATGACCGCTCAAAGATTGATCGTGAGTCTAGCGGTGGCGTAATGACAGTTTTATGAGGAATATTCACATCATACACCGATCCCCGGAACTTAAATCTTTCATATAAGTATTCGGCCTATTTCCATCTGATGATGTTTATTAATCAAAATTAATGAATGAAAATCCGACGTTGTTTCATTCTTAACCAGCCGATTTCCTTAATCTTATTGCTAGCCTCTTTCACCTCTACGAATTCCACATACAATCCGTGTGCCTGAATTCTGCATCAACTGAATCCTGTTCTCAGCAATTTTAGTCAAACAAGGGCCATATATATATTGTCAATAAATAACCCCTAGCTGATTGCGTTATGATGCTATCTCGCCACGAGACAACTTGTGTTTATGTTTTACTTTCATTTAATTTAAAAACATATTAGATACTGCCATTTCGTAATATAAATTTTACGGTTATACAAATAGTTGTTATAAACGTAAAATTATCTAGTATTCATCTTTATTTTTACTTATTACTCACCTAACAGGATCTGTGGGGAAGCGAAAAAAATGTTTAGAGCAAGTGTACCGCTTATTGGGACAACATTTTGAAGCACACACATGTCCTCCCTGATTGTTCATTGTATTAATCATAAGATACGTTAATAAAAATAAAATCCTTTTAATTCTCACGAACACTATACCAAAAACACAGAATTGATTACAAACACAATATTTATTTATCTCGTACACGCCGACAATATATTGAACACAGGAGTGAACGGTATCTATCTACGTCAATGCGATTATTGTGACGTTTTAACCCATAATGGCGGCATACGCGACGATATGCGCAGGACGGCTCGCAAGCGGAAAGTCAGAATACTGTATTATTTATTATACTGTGCCAGAACCACAAAATAGCATAGCGTTTGTGAGTTGGAGGGGACATTGGTATAATAGCATCGCGTTTATGCACTACTACCACCAGTGCTTCGGTAGCTCAATGGTAGAGCAAATGCCCGGAAAGCATGAGAAGTGGGTTCGATTCCCACCTAAAGCGAATGTTTTTTCCAACTTACTGACGTTCGTTTTCTTCATTGGCTTTTTCTATATAATATATACATAGAAATTATCAAACTATAAGTTGACTCACTTAAAGTGAATATTTTCTCTCTCTGTACTTATAAAGGGTTAACACCAGTGGAGATTTAAAATTACGTTTAATAATTCTTCTAATTCGTTGGTATGAAGACTTCAAACGTGAACGGTTCTGTCTTAGCCGACGATCCAAGAACAATTGGAACAAAAACGGCAGTCATTCAGAAAAAGATCTATGCTGTTCGCAAGCTTATGAAGGATGATCGCCATGTGGCACATCGATTGATCGAAGCTTTCAAAGATGTCAGGGCAAAAATTCTGCATGAGGAATGTTCCGTAAATAAATAGTTTCTGCAACAACAAATCATTGGTGCTGAGAATCATCGCTGAACTTTGCAAAACCAACCCCCAACATTGCTACATCTTAGAGATAAAGCAAGTTCGTACTCAGCTCGCATGTAAATGGAATTTTTAAAGCAAAAAAAAATGTTGAATTGAATAACCACCTAAGTACAGTCCGAAGGATATTTTTTTACTTTGGTATGACATTTTTTTGCAATCAACGTAGCTCAATCAGAAAACATAGATGGGAAAGTGGCAACTAACTCCTTTGAAGATTTTGTCACGTCTTTGAAAAGTTCTGCAAAGAAGGTTATGTTAATGCTGAAGATCACAGAATAAACCAAAGTTTGCGCAAAGATGAAAATGGTTGTTTTTGACACTCCAACCATTTTTGCTACTTGTTTCTTCTTCAGCATCTTCCAGTAAAGTATACATTTCTTATAATGCTTAAAAAGCTCATGCCACTTGTAAATCATAGAGTCCCCTGGGCAAGCATTCCCGCAAACCGATGAAATCTCTTTTATAATAGTTTGAACACACTTTCATTGCTTAGTAACTTTATAATAACGGCATGGTGTTGATCGACGATAAGTCAAAGGTTATGAACCGAATACAAAAAACTTAGCAACACGTAATAATATACATGATTGGTTTAATTTGGTTTTAATTATCCTGAGGATGCTAATACTGTTGACGAAACGTTTTAATTTAATTGAATTTAAAAGCATCTCTCATATTTAATTCAAAGTAGGTATAAATCATATATATTATGTAGGTATGTCTTCAAGTTTAATGCCACATGATATTAGCTTATTAGCTAGTGTCAAGCTTGACATTTACCAAATATTCTGCGACTGATCTGTCCTATATAATATATTATGTCGTCGTTATCTACCGCATATATATGGCAGTGTATTGAGCTCTATAGGAATGCACATATCTAATTGTTCCATTTAATCGGTCACTAAATAATCCAATGGGCCCCACATAACCATCGCTATTTACATATTACACCTCGGCCGTACATAATCCTGAATATATCTAGGACTTGGATGTGCCAACCCAATTAATTTCGGCTGCGTGGAAATTAGTTTATCCGAAAACGTTACGATATATAGTTTGTACATCGACTATGTTAGGTTGGGTTGTAGATAGTTGGATATATGTTGCATGCAGTGCTCTGAAGTTAGAGCACCATCAAGAAATTATTTGGCTTTTCTGTACACTAATCACAAAAGGTAAATTGTGTGAAAACCTTGAAACAAATTATCATCACCGCAACGTATACACTGAAAAAAATTCTAAAAATGAACACTAATAAATAATTATTTGGCTTTTATTTGTTTAACTCAAACAAAATTTATTTGACTCAAATAAACAGTGTTTGTCCGGAATAAATAGAGTTATTTGATTTTTTTTAAATATTTATTTGGCCTGGGCTGCTTTGGCAGAAATAAATATTTATTTAATTTAAATA
Source organism: Apoderus coryli (assembly GCA_911728435.2). Classification (NCBI taxonomy): domain Eukaryota; kingdom Metazoa; phylum Arthropoda; class Insecta; order Coleoptera; family Attelabidae; genus Apoderus; species Apoderus coryli. The sequence continues at coordinate 5,210,080 of OU452199.1, read as the reverse complement.
ACAGATTAAAGTTAATTCTTGGTTACTTGAAAAAAGTCCACCCAAAATTGATTGGGTAATAGGTTCATTCTTTATAAAAGTCGCTACAAAAATCTTAAATCAGATCTACAGGGTGTTCAAAATGAAAAAATCTCCAAATTATTACGTGCGTAGGTGTTTTTTGAACAATTCAACAGTTTTATTAACAAAAATATTTGTAAATTAATTTCTAGAAAAAAATATGTTTGAAGAAATGAATATTTATTTGTAACAAACAAAGTAATTATTGGAAGCAAACTATCAGATTTTCCGGAGCAAATTATTTGTTTGGATAGAACAAATCATATATTTAATATAAAAAATGTTTTTCAGAATAAACAAATATTTATTTATTCCAAGTAGCAGCACCTTTGGGCCAAGTACATGGAATCTTTCTTCTAAATAACTCTAGTTAGTTCAAGTAAACAAATATATCCTTACATTTTCGGGCCTTGTTAACAAGTAAGTATAAGTACTAAGTCAAATAAATATTTATTTAAATCAAATAAATATTAGTTGGGTATTTCAAATAAACCATATATTTGTCTCAAGTACATGGGTTGTTTGTCGTACACCGAAGAAATATTTATTTGGTTCAACTCCATTTTTTTGTTTATCCAAACAAACCTTTTTTTCAGTGTATGTATACAGAGTGATTCAAAACGACGCGACCAAAATGATACTCTTGATAAATAATTTTTGTTGTTTATTTCGACGAAATTTAAAAATGTCCATCGCCCCTAAAAAAAAAATGTCGCCCCTAAACTTTCCCGACAAGATATACTACAGGGTTAACTATCACTCAGTACAAAAAATGTATCCACGTGCTCAGGGAAGCATGAAAAACCATAAAAAATTTGTTTCGGAATTTTTATTCGATGTTTAAAAAATGGGGCAAACTCACGTTGTTCCCCGGTAAATCGGCGCCTATGACAACCACTTTTCAAGATGCCTTCGTACATGAGCTGTAGGAATGATTTCCACGGCGTTGCCAATTGTAGAGACGATGAAAATGAACATTTCTGATAATAATAATAATTAAAATATCTGATAAATAAGTCCATCTGGATTACTGCAGAATTGTTCATTACCTCTTCATTTTTGCATACTCTTAAAACGAAATTTTCGCATATAGAATACAGTAACACTACTATCAAAAGATTGCCAAAAGCACACTAAATTGTCCCGTTTATTTTACTTAAATCGAAATTTAACGGGGCCCGTTTATGACCCCCCGTAAAACGTCTGATAGGCAGCTGTAGCGGAGTTGACTTTGCCTTCAGTCTTATAATATACCTGATCAATAACAGTCGATCTGGATCATTGCTGAATTGTGAATTTTCCCATATTGAACACACTACCACTAATAATAAAAGTTTTCTGCAGGCACACTAAAACGCCCTTTTATTTTACCTAAATCGGTCATATGTTACAATAATTAGTTCCGTCTCTTTCATCACAAAATGTAAACAGAAACAAATACAAAAATACGGATAATAACCTTGCGGGAAAAATCTGCATTATAATAATTGTACAGGTGACAGGTGGCGTTATACGACACATATTACGCTAAAAGTTTGGTTCCACAACAGTCTGAAAGAGTCAGGATTCTGCGGAGATAGACATGATCATCTACCCCTCACCTCACTTGAAATTTTTTATAAAAGGAAGGTGAAACTGTCAAAATTATCATAGCTACGAAACAATTTGCGCTTAAGTTCTCACGTATCTACGTTTGTTTTCACAAGCTTTTGAAGCCGTCAGAAACAGTCTGAATTCTGCCCATAACGTTGACACGCCGTGGAATAAATTTGTGCAGACGATACATCATTTTAAAGTATTTTTTATCTGCTTCACAGCGATAGGTTACTTCTGATATTTGCCCCCATAATTCTCAAGAAAATTGCATTTAAAATTTCAACAGTTAGGTGGTTGGAACCTACGAATATTGTGCGACAAATCAAAACCAAGGCTTGTGGACTTGATGACATTAATATAGCTCTTATATCTCTGTGTTGTCCTGTGATTATTAAACCTATAGTAAATATCATTAACACATGTACTGAGCAGTGTATTTTTCCAGATGAATGGAAATATGCTAAGGTTGTACCTTTGCCTAAGATTCGCTGTCCTTCTGAACTGAGCCATTTGCGTTGTATATCTGTCCTGCCGACACTTTCAAAAATTTTAGAAAAAATTATGGAACAGCAAATGTCATCATTTTTAATTACAAATGAAATTTTGCCTGCTTTCCAATCGGGATTTCATAAAGGCTTTAGCTGCTCTACAGCATTGTCTCAAGTGACAGATGATATATTTCACGCTTTGGATAGTGGCAGGGCTGTCATTTTGGTTCTGCTTGATTTTAGTAAAGCATTCGATCTACTTAATCATGATATCCTTGCTGCTATGTTGAATTATTTTGGTTTCAGCGTAGAGTCAAGAGGTTTGTTGAGATCATTCCTCACGGGTCGTTCTCAGTGTGTTGTGAGCGATGAGCATATGTCTAGGAAGAGATCTGTTCTATCTGGTGTGCCGCAGGGTAGTGTTCTGGGTCCGATACTTTATAGTCTGTGTTCGTCTGTTTTTGTCAGAGATTTAGAATTTTGTAAATATCATTTGTATGCAGATGATACACAGATTTATAGTGCCTTTAACCCGGTAGACGCTGCGGTGGCCGTGGATCGTATAAATCGGGACCTGAGGAGAATACATCAAATATGGCGTGATCATTTGTTAAAATTAAACACGAATAAAACCATTTGTATGCTGTTTTGTGGCGATAATGTAAGAAATCAAATTCAACAAAATGCCCTTGAATTGGATGGAGACATTTTGGTTTTCCAGGAAGGAGCAAAGAACTTGGGACTTGTTCTGGATCACAAGCTGCGATTCAAGGACCATATAACATCAAAACTTAAAATCGGATATGGAATGTTAAAACAATTATACCCTCACCGACATTCGTAATATGTAACCTTGAAGATTCGTATGTGTGATGCTCTTGTCTTATCGCACTTAAACTACTGTGACAGCATCTACGGTCTTGTCTTGATAGTGTGGATAGAGGGAGAGTTCAGAAGTTGCAGAACTCTTGCTTGCGGTTCATATTTGGCATTCGAGGAAGACATCGCATATCTCACAAACTTAAGGAGGCAGGTTGGCTGAATACGTATAACAGACGCATTCACCATTCAACATGCTTCTTTTACAAAATAATAAAATATAAAACTGATGTGCATAATCTAAACATAAAAAGGAAATATTTAAAAGATCGTTCTCTTATAATGTCGCCACGCTAGTTAACCGGTTTGTGATTAAGTATTTCTCTCAGAGTTTGCATGTGTTCAGATCTACGATTAAAAAGATATTGCTTGACAGCGTTTAGGCATTTCATTCGGGCATTTTGTTTGCACTGTTTTTAACCCAACACTTTATTTTTGTATACTTATGTGTTTTAATATTGTATTTATTGTGTAGAACTGATTTTTTTTTGTTATTTTTTATTGCGTATTGTTTCTTGGGCTTCAACAGCACTCAACCTAGTTGAGAGGCTGAGATTTCACGCCCTTTAGTTCTAATGGTTGTAATAATACATTTTTTGTACAAATTTATGTAATCCCTTTTAGAACTAATAAACATATATTATTATTATTACTTATTAGAATATAATACAGTCATTTGATAAAGGGTTTGTGGCGTCGTAGGTAGAGCGTGTACTTCGTAGGCGGAAGGTTCTGGGTTCGAACCCAGCTCTGGCCATACTTTTTTTTTCTAATTTTGGATTAAACCAGTTAGTTTGTTACGTTAGTTTATTGGAAATAATGAAAATAATACAAGAATAATAATAATTAAAATTCTGTTTCGTATTATATTATATCTTGTCGGGAAAGTTTTTTTTTTAATGTGGAGAAAAAGAATTATTGGCTGAAGATGATTATGGACCGAAACTAGTCTCAGAATATCTGCAATATGAACATTTGTGATAGCGAGACCTAGAATAGAATGCCCTATATCATAAGTAAGAGAGAACACATATAATTTCGCTAAGAAATAAAAAATATCCCAATAATACTTACCCTATTCCAATTTAGACACCAGAGTTTAGAAAGTAATTAATGCAGGTATTTAGGTACAACTCAATTATATACATATATATGGTATATGTGAGCAACCCCTTTTGAACTTCTTAGAAAGTCAATCTGTCGATTACCAGATTAAAACGGTTGGAAAGGAACGGTAATGAGCAAAAACGGTATAAACTGCCAATTAATTACTCGGCAACGGCAAAAAGTGAGCAATCCAACATGTACAGGGGATGAAGCACGATAAAATAGAGTTACTTTGCGCTATTACGTACCAGGGTTGTTGATACAATTTAAGGTTAACAAGTGTATAATCGAAAATGGCCTTACTGTTCTCTGTATATCGAAATGTGGTCTATCCAGATGCAAATTAATTTGATTCATTTTGTGCAGCAAAGGTTTTTATTATTTTTGTAAAAAATCCAAATAATCTCACACTTTTCTTCTTTAGTCAGAACCAGAAAAAGGTTTCATACATTTGTTTAAACCTGCAGAAATTTGGATTATTGGGTTGTAGCCTTTATTAGCCCCTTTTTATTCAAGCACTGAAATAATGCATAATTCAATTTAATAATAAAAATAACAATCTTCATAATCAACATTATACCTTTTCCCACAATAATTGTTGTGTTGTGAAATATCTCGCAAAAAGAAATTAAGAAACATGTCAGGTAACAATTTCCATGCCCAGTTTTATCATTACGAAGACTTAACGTTAGCACATAGACCAACAGGTATACTATGGTTGTTTTTTTTAATTGTCGTTAAATGCAGACGCACAGAACCTAGATAGTGACGGTAAAATAGATATATTCGAATGCCAAATGTGTCAACTTGTGTCATTTACAAACAGTTCTGCCAGATTTAGTTCAAATATTTGTTATATTATTGTAGACGTTGAATAAATTAAATTTGTAAAATTAATTTATCAAACATAACATTGTCATGATGTCACCCTGTATCCCTCCAGGATAAACTGCCAATTAATTACTTGAAAACGGTCTGAACCAGTGACGCAAGAACAGAGCAATCTAAAGCCTAATATAACTCAAGTTAGTAACGCCAAAAGCGGTTGTTACACTTTCTGAAGGGGATCGGTCAGTTTTCTTACACATAATATTATACCCTAGCTATACTAACAAAATGGCATTCATAGGGTCCCTTCGAGCTCTATATTTTATACATTATGTAATACCTAAAAGGATGAATGAGATAGACGTATTAGGTGTAGACTTTGTAGTAGAGTCAAGCAGAGATGAAGTTGTTCCCCGACACGTCAGTCGAGGATTAATTTGGAAACAATTTAATCACACGCGTCAGTTCAACGGCAATGCTGCCGTGTATCTACTGCTATGCTTTGTGAGTAGCGGTAGCAAGCGGAAGTAAGGCAAAACAGTAAGATGATACGTAAAAGAGGGTGCCGCAGGTGTGGGGTATTAGCAGAATATGAAATATGTTGTGTTTACTTACAGGAGAGTAGTTTTTACCTAAAAGTGTTGTTTTAGATGGAAAGAAAATGTACACATACATTTTATACTTGTCTGAAAGATTTTAAGATTGTGAAGTGGTGGAACAGGAAGGCCAAAGACAGCAAGAATGGTAGAGCTGGAAGAGGATGTGTGCTGAATATGGTTGAAGAAAATCCAGGAAAAGTTGCTGAGGTTTGGAATCTAAGTAATAGGACAATTTGTTATATCCATATAACACATCCAACGCGTTCCTGCTGATTTTTCTCCACGTATGATATTCTGCTTTTGCACAAAATTGTTGAAATTACTCAACCACTGATGAAACGAGTTCTTCAAAAAATGCAATAAGGAACACCAGTTCGTGTTGACTTACCGGAGAAGTGTATCGGGACTTTCTGCAACACGTACCATTGGCAATAAGAAATGCATGATGCATCAACGCATTTTAGTCGGGAGATTTTACCAGAAGGCCACTTAAATTCCTGAGTTTACGCTACTTCTGTGGAAGCCAACCCAACCCAATCCTAAGGAATTCCCATGCCCCATCACTGAAGGCAAAATAAGACTAACTGAATCAAGCGTGATAAAACTTTACGACCCACTCTTTGGACTATGCCTAACACCGCCCTCTTCCTAGCAACCGTCCGCCAAATTGAAATAAGCAAGTTGCTCTCCTCATACTAGAATCGTATGCAAAATGCAAAAAACATATACAGTGTGTCTACGTAAGATGGCGGCATATGAGAAACTTTTTATTATTACTTTTACAAAAAAAAGTTATTCTTTATAAAAAGTTTTGCTTGGTCCAAAACCTAAAACGCAACCATCAGATATCAAATTTTATCAGTCGTATACGAGGTTTGTCAAAAAATATCATTTTTGCTCTATAGAGTAAAGTACCTTTATTTTTGACAATATCGAAAATTGTTATAAATAAAAGATGTTTAGAATTAAAAATAACTTTTAAATATTCAACATTCAAAACTATTTTTTACGACATTTTCTCTACCATAACGTTGAAAATTTAAGTTTGTCCATTAATGTATAATGTTTTCTACTTATCATTCACTATTAGCACAATCTCAATTTTCTCTTCCAGACTTGGTGGCATGTCTAAATTTTCATAAACAAATAAGCCTATCAAACATAAAACTGTACAGGGTGAGCAAAACTTGATGTCCCACCTCTGTTATGAGAAAATGAAAAACGATAGACCGGTTGCGAATTTTTCATATTAGTTTGTCCTACACATTTGCTTATAATTTTTTAACGAATGAAGATAGCACATTTTTTTCTTTACAAAAGTTCTTTAGAAAAATAAGCTCTTTTGAACTATGCAAAAATATAGGTATGTTTCTGGAAAAAAAAATTGATGACGTCATTTACTTCAGTTTCCAAACTTGGAAATAAAATGAAATATGGGTTAAATGGAGCTTATTTAATCCTCTTTAAGAACCTCTTTTCCGAATTTTTCTCTCGTTTTTCATTTTCTCATAACAGAGCTGGGACATCGAGTTTTGCTCACCCTGTACAATACGGATCTCTAAAAACTATGAAAAACTGTTGAACTGCGCCTATAAAAAGTGTTTATATACCGTGACACTTTTTAAAATACGATTGTTGACTATTTTCGAATTTTCAATATTTTGATAGTTCGCAAAGCCTACTATAAAAATCAATTTAAAAAATGCCAATGCATCCTAGATTAATTATGCAATTATGTGCAAACTTAAATTTTCAACGTTATCGCACCTACGTTCTGTTCATTACCGTGAATAAGAGTGATTTAGCATAGACGGGGCCGTCTTCGATTCAAATTTTCAAATGCAAAATTTTATAGGGAACTCTAACGAAATCACACTGGTCTGGTGCGAAGTATAAAATCTAAAATAATTTTTTCTACTTAATTTTTTAGGTAGGGCACGTGGAGTAACCGCCACTGCTAGGTAGAGACTTGGGAATTCAAAAATACAAATGTATAGTACCTACAATATATACCAGTACAGTGTGGTCCAAGAATAATGGTCGCCACAAGCCCATAAATCAATACCAAATTGGTGTTGAATCCGATCGTTTCTGACTCTGTGTGGAGCTTACGTAACAATATTATACCGGGTGTTCTATTATTGGACAGAGCATTACAATTTGAAAATTGTGTGTGTTGAGTAAAAATGGAATGAACTCGTGAACATTTTCGTCATTATTTATTACGACTTTAAACGTGGATTATCAGTCCACACAATAATGGCAAATAACTTGAAAGATTAAATTATATTTCAATACAAAAATAAAGTTTTTTGTGTAGTTGACTTTGAAAGTTTTTGTTTGTTTTCTTTTATATAAAAATAAATAACTAATTTCGCTGTCTCAAATTAATATTCAAATAGCATGTTAATAATTATGTGGATTTGAAAAGGCAGAGACAGAAGACCCAGTCCCTCGGAGCGTAGTTGTCGGTCTCCTGCACGGCAGGACGCATTGAGAATGTCACCTATGCAATGTATGCCTGTCAGATATGTCTCGCATGCATATTATGTATACTGTCCATGCAATAAGAGTCACGTCACGATTTTGCACGCAAAACGAAATTTCGATAGGTCAATTTGTGAAACCAAATTATTGCCGGACTGGCGACGATGGAACATAGCATGGACACAACATTGTATTGTAGTCTAGGTAAAATGTATTTCGGGTGGAATTTAATTACGGACTGTGGTGCTTGAACGACTAAGGACACCGATTTGTAATTGCATAAGTATATAATTTTAAAAATTGTAAAATTTGTAGGGTATAAATTTAATGTTGATTGCTGTAATACGGCATTGCGCCAATGCGATATAAACAGGGAGGGCCTTAAGTTACGCATACATTCCATAACATTTTTTGAAGAAAAAATGTTGCAGTGTAACTACGTAAGTTGGCGGATATGGGCACCTTCTTTATTATTACTTTTACGGAAAAAAGTTATTCTTTATAAAAAGTTCTGCTTGGTCCAAAACCTAAAACGCAACCATCAGATATTAAATTTTATCAGTCGTATACGAGGTTTGTCAACAAAAATGTGAGTTTTGATCTACAAAGTACCATTATTTTTGACAATATCGAAAATTGTTATAAAGAAAAGATGTTTAGAATTAAAAATTACTTTCAATTATTCAACATTGTTTATTTTCGTTAAAAAACTATTTTTTCGACATTTTCTCTGCGATAACGTTGAAAATTTAAGTTTGCACATAACATATTACGATGCTCTTGGACGCAACATTTTTGTGCCTCTATTGTTTTCTTTGCTATCACGTGCGAAAAACAGAGACAGCAATGCATCGCTACGCTATACGCTAGTAACTGTAGAAATTAAACGCATTTGTGACGTCATATCTGGGGTGTCTTTCTCACAACAAGCCTTGCGCGGAGCTCGGATCATTGCTTGGGGGTGCCAAGGATGGTGTGGAACGTGACCACATTAAAACAACTTGCGATAAACATAAGCAGGATTTCCACACGACAATGGGACGATCCTTAGCAAAGATCCGTCCGAAAATAGACACAGGTAGAGGAGCCCGGCCAGATCAATAACAGAATCGTACCAAAGTGCCTACGATTTGGATGACGATCTGGAGCCTTCTGCGGAACTCTTACTGTGCAAACACATAGAGAGCCTCACACAAGCTGCTGCCATGGACATAACCACAGCAGGAACTAGGACAACAGCAAGATCAACCACCACCGCAAATCTTTGTAACACCACCGGCTGCTAAGAAGGAAATCGCCTCAACAGCTAACTATTACCAGAAACCGTTTTGAAGCGGTGCAGAACGAAGAACCACAAAGTTCCATGGCGATTGAAAGCGCGGCAAGGAACAGTTTGGCATCGTCGTCACCGGCCCAACAGCAGCGGAAGAGGCCTAGGAAGGATTCCTGGGAGGAGTCTGGAAGAAACAGCGACACATCAGTCTACACGAATAAAATTTGTGCGTGTGGTGTTGTTTTTGTTTTCGCGATCGCGCTTTTTGAGTATTATAAAGTGAATGTTCTGATTTTGAACAATTAAAATAGTAAAGATGAATTCAGTGCAATATATGAATGTAAATAATGTTAAATTAACATTTGAGGTAAGGTATTACTATAAAAAAAGTTTTGATGGACACCTAACTGTGGCAAATTTATTTGAAACTGAAAAATTTGGTGGATATCGAACCATCTTTCCAAATGAAGATATTAAAACTGTGTGTAATTTATTTCCTAACGTAAATTACTTAAAATTAAAAAATGAACTCTCGATAATATACGCACGGAACGATTTTCTGAAACACATAGTGGGGCTGTGCCTCTGTTATAAATGTTTATCCAAAACAATTTAAGATCAACATTTAGTGAATCTGTGGAATTCCTGACTGTTTTGTGTACTGTCCCTATGACGACTGTAGAAAGCGAAATATGTTTCTCTACGCTCAAAAGGATCAAAACATTTTTAAGAAACACTATGGGCCAGGAAAGGTTGTGTGCGTTAGCAATGCTATCTATTGAAAAAAAACTTGTGAGGTCCATTTCAAATTTTAATGATCAAGTCATTAACCACAGAAATCTAGGAGGATGGACTTCACTTACAAACAGTTTTACTGGTCATGGTGAGTTTAGCAACTCTAACTACTTGAAAAAACCTATCATTTTAATTATTTTGGGTGTTATTGCCTTATTTCCACCTTGTTGTGCCCCACCTCTTTAATTTTTGTGGGCCGCCTCTGCTTTTTATCAAATAATTTAGAATCTCAGTTTAATTTAGAAACTTTTTGTTTTCGTGTATGTTTTTCGGGCATTATGTACAGGGTGATCACATACATTTTACTCAGTTATTTTTGATCAAACAGTATAGTTTAAATTAACAAAGTTGTAGGATTTTTTGTCAAAATTTTGACATATGATTAGTTATTTTAAATGGAACATCCTGCATTTTGTTTTCTTAATCGGTAGAGCTTTTTATTCTGAATTATATATATCTATGCTTTATTGAGGTTATGTTTAGTAGTTTTCGGAAAATATGCATTTTTCTACCCCAGAATATATAATTTAACTAAATAAAATCTCAAATTATATGAAACAATTTAAATGTCACTGTCAAACAAGATTTTTTAATTTGAAAATCTTATACAAACATTATATTTTATAAGTGGTTAACGTCCTGCTATTAAAACCTGATTTACCCTGTATATTTATACTTTCCCGACCCAGGGAAAGTATTGTGAACGCGCTATTTTTGTAATGAGGACACACCAACACAATCAAAGTTCGTGTGACAAAAACAATGTTTACCAGTGCAATTAGGCGATTATTTCAGAACTCGATATAATTAAAGGATAATCATAAAATGTCGAATTACAATAATAATAAAACACCAAAATTGAATATTTGCTAGTTTGTTTGTAATAACCCACATATATTCATTTGAAACATAATATTATTAACTGATGATGTCAGCTCATATTACAATGTAACTCTATAGGTATGCAGTAAGCAATATTGCTGCCGTGTTCGGTGGTATGTTGTTTGTGATTTAGTTAATTAATTATAGAACTAATTATCTTTTTGACATTTAACCGTAATTAATGGATTTTCGCTAATTCTCTTTTTACTTTTAATGCAGCGAAAATAAACGTCAGCAAATAATGAATATTTGTGTATTAATAATAATAGCTATAGGCAAAGTGATTGATTTGTGTTGTTTTAATAATCAAATTGACTACTACAAGGGTTGTCCTTTTAGATTTACTTACTGTAAATACAAATTAACCAAATCCAAGAAATCTTCATCATAATATGTCAAATCCCGAATCATATGATAATAATTACCAAAACTTCCAAACACTAAGGTAAACAAGTTCGATCTACAATATCGTGACGAATATTATGATGTTCTCTACGCTTAGAGATAAATAAATACATCCGGCAACACCGCGTTGGCTATACAATAGTAATTAGGTGATATGTTCTGGAAAACTCGCGACTCAAACTAACGGGAGGCGACTCTGTACAGATTTAGTATGCTGTACCTCGCGCGCCAGAATGTTGTAGAACAAACGTCTATTTTCGAGAAAGAAACAAACCATATATAAAGCCAGCGTGAGAAGGACAGACAGTCAAAAATGGTCAATAGTTAAGAACAGTGTTGTGAAATATAAATAGTAGAAATAAATATAGTTCTTTTAAGTTATTAATTTAAGTGTTTGGTTATTTAGGGTAAATAAATTAGTTTAATTCAAATCTCGTTATTATTTCACACATCGAACTCAGAAAATCTGTACAATATTATGGAAAATTCAAAGAGCTTTTTGGGCGAGCAAAAATATTTTTTTGGTCTAATTATTTATTATTTTTGATGGTTAGCGTTAGGTTAGAACAAAACAAACTCATGCTTAAACCAGTTTAAACGGTGGTTTTTGGGCGTTTAGTAAAGGAAGGATTTTAAACCCAGCTTTAGATTAAACTTGTTTTATAAAATCTGTATTTAGAGTAAAACTGAGATTTATCAGTAAATAAGCTTTATACAACCCGCCCTTAGAGTAACCTATTCTAAATTTACTGTCCACAGAGAATGTGTCAAAATAGGTAGGTAATTAGGGCCTTGGGATTCGCCAGCGATATCTCCAGATCTCATCGCTAGATTTTTATGTTACATTTGAAAAAACTGACTTTCAACGGTATTTCTAAGATCGTGTTCAGTATTTTTTGAAATATTGTAAAGGGTACTCACCATAGGACACCCTGTAGATGAAACATCCCTTCAATGTAATTTAGAAACTTTTTTCGGATGTTCCACTAAATTTTATGATCTTTTGAGAGGTTGACTAATTTGTAATAAATTATGATGTTCTTTGTGGCTATTATGCGCACTGAAAAAAGCGAACCCCTGAAAGAAAATTCTTGCAGTCGTCCGATCATACCGCCAACCCTATATGCTCTCTAATAAATTTATTTATTGTGCATTATAGTAGGCTGGGGCTTATATCAGCCGAAACCCACATATACAACAATACACATAGTAAGTAATAATTATAATGTATTGCACGTCCATATATACCGAACGTCCATCAAATGTCTGGCCTTAATGTATTTATGGCATAGGAGAATACAATTAGCGAAATAAATTTGCCGTCTGATTATATATGGTAACATGAATGTATGTTTTATTCATTAGCGGCCGGTATATATGATCAATGGTGATTACCAATTAATATATTGGGTACATTACCTATATCTCCTCCACAGAGTGACGACAGATACAGCCTCCGGCAGATATATAGTATCCTTAGCCATCAACGTGGGCATATGTAGCACCATCATGCTTGAAGCGATTGGAATTTACGGATGAGGAAGCGATATCCGGCTCGAAGGACCACTAAATGTTGCAGAAATGCAAAAAGTGGACTGTATTTGCCCCTGGTATGATTACATTTAAAGTTCTAACGGAAGAGAATAAAATGGCGCATCTAATAATAAATGGACGGATAACAAGGATGAGACCCACCCTTTGTCGCGCTGTGAGGGCCCTCTCTTCTGTCCACACCAACACAGCTTCAAATGCCAAGTTACGTAAAACACACAGCACACTGATAACAAATCTATAATACTATACCTATATGTTAACTTCCAGAGTTCTTAATAATGTGCAGATTTATGTTATCTTTCTAATTGAAATCTTGTGATTTGGTTTGATTTACTAAAGGCCATTTATTATTATTATTATTATACGAATGGCAGGAGCTGCACCCTGGATTGTACCAAGTCAAGATTATAAGGGAACTCAACTTCAACTGTTCTTGGGATTCAGGACCTAGAAGTCCAATCGGCCAACATTAGTGACGCCATGAATTAAAGATAATACTAACTGTATGGCACAAACACAGAATTACACGAATACGGGACACACACTGATGAATGATAAAATGATCTATATATAGGCCAGTTTATGGAAATCACTGAACTCTAAGAATTCTGGCGAAAAGATGGTTTATTCGTGTAGCCCATTGAGGTTCCTGTGGAGGCACCGTACTAGCTGAATTCACGGCTGAATTCGTGCGGAATACACCGATTTCTGCAAGGCCTTCGATAGTGTCAACCGTCGGATTCTCATTGGTAAGCTCAGGGTCGCTGGTTGAAGAGCTATCTGTCTGGTAGAATGCAGGTTGTCCGTGTGAACGAGTTTCACTCCAGACCCATATTGGTTTCTGCTGGAGTTCCTCAAGAGTCCCACTAGTACCCTTGTTGTTCAATTTATTCATTAATGATATCCAACAATGCTACATTCTTATCGATGATCTGAGGTGCTATAGGCGTGTTCGGGGCTTATCTTACTCAGGATGATGTTCTTCATTTTGTACATTGGTGCGAGACGCAAGTGTTTCTACATTAATTTTAACCCTAGCCGGGTGCCTCTTTTACACGAGTATTTCATCGGTTGGGCGGCTCTGGAGTATAGGTATTTGGTCAAGCATCTCGGAGTTTACCTGGATTCCTTATTAAATTATGTTGAACATATCAAGCGTTCAGTGTTAAGAGTCGCCATGATGCTGGGATTCATCTGTCGTAGTTCGGTGGACTTTCGCTGGATGCATGTTATACCTAGACGTAGCAGAAGTTTAGACCTCTTTCATGTGCACTCCCACCGCACAAACTATGCCTTGAATGTCTTCGTTCCTATCAAGACTAGCGAATGGTTGTGTCAGTCGTGATGTCGACTTCTTTGCTCCGTTGGGGAGTTTGCGGGTGGCTTGAGACGCGGGTATCGCGATGGTTGAATCTTCAAGCCGTGCACATACTTATAAATAATAACCTTTCACCACTGGTAGGTGTTAGTAGATAATTCTTTGGTTTTATTTAAAATAAACCGATTTTGCAAACGGTCCTATCTTCTGATCATCGTCGAAAAATGAGTAATGGGTGAAATCACGTCATTTTGCGAAAATCCCAGAACTTGTTCGTTTCTAAAGGGATATCAGAAAAATGCAAGGTGCACACCCTATTAAAACAGTCACTAAAACACATTCTAAAGAAGAAACACACCCTCGCGCATTTTACTTCTACTAACAATAACGGAAAAAGTAAAATTATCAAGTAACAAAACAAAAAAGTTGGCAGAATACTAATGGAAAGCTTTATAAAACTTACATTTTATCATTTTCTGAACGGGAAATTAAATTTTACATTTATAAATCCTCTCGGGGCATTTTCTAAAAATGATTTTATCATCTGTGGAATTTTAAAATATTCCTTTTTAAAGAAACGAACTTCTCTTGATTTAATTATCTTGATTAGCTCCCATCGATTCTCATTTTCATTCATAATTCACTAAGGAATTCTATTCATCAACCAATAGAAATATTAAGACTGAGACGTAGAGATAGTGGGTATATCCAAGGGAAATTGAGAGAAGAGCAAAAAGGAACCAGTTTTCGATTTTATTTTTTTATCATTCTCATCTCTGAGAAATACACTGTGGAATCTTGGAAACAGTACGAGTTACAATGTCGGTGACTTAGAGAAAAGTTGTATATTTTAAACACCTTTTAAACGGTGTTTTCAAAATTAAACTAACTTTAACCGTCTTCGAGAATTTTTGAAAAAACGATCTTGTGCGGTTTTTATTTATTTATAAAAAAATTAAAAGTACTTTCCTATTGTTAATTTTTGAGGAGAAAAAGACAGCGTTTACAAATTTTCACTACGGCGTTTCGTTTTTGAAAACCATCATCAACTTCGTGCTTTTAAATACTTATTTAAAATTATTCAAGAAAAATCACCATAGTTTGGCACTTAACTGACTGAATGCAGAGTAGTAGGTTTGCCAAAAACATTTTTTCGTCGTTACTCACAATTATTTATTATAATTTGACAATTTCGTTCTGTCTCAGTACAACATTTTATTCTGTAAGCAGTTTTTTAAATTTAATTGCAATTTTTGTGCTTTCTGAAGTTATTAAAACACGCCTTTCTCAGATAAATATTTTACGCAAAATAAGTGTCAAACTATGGCGATTTTTCTTGAATAAGTTTAAATAACATCTAAAAATAGTGAAAACTTGTTTAAACCATTACCTACACATTGTGATATACCACCTATTTTTGAATTGAAAATGGCTTTAATTTTAACGATAAAAAATCCACGGCAGTATTTAAAAAACGAAGTGGATGATGGATTTTCAAAAAACGAAACGTCGACTTTGTAAACGCTATCTCGTCCTCCTCAAAAAGTGGTTTTATTTAGTTCACTTTTGAAAACACCATTTAAAAGGTGTTTAAATTGCACAAATTTACTTTAATGTAACCGTTTCCAAGATTCCAATGTTATCCCATTCGTATCTTGGACACAGTATATATTAACTTTTTAAATGGAACACTGTGTATTTTGTTTAAAGAATCCTTTCCTTGGATCCAAACCAGATTTTATAGATTTGCGATACTACACAGAGATTTGGCATAAGAGGCATTCTTTCAGCTCAATGTGGAGTTGTTGATTCGACAGTATTAACTAAACTTACAACTTCAACTCTAAAAGTAGCTTTGCAGCTATTTCCATATAGACAATCTAACTTAAAATTTCAATAAATCTGGGTCAACCGGAATGCTCATACGATTCTAAACACGATCTCCATCTCTCCTTTAACTATTGCCACACTACGTATTTACTAACTTTATACAGCTACAAATTAACCCACAGATCTATACCAACCCCCTAATTTATACCCTCTATCTATATAAAAGGTACAGGATGATATTGCGTGGTAGAATAAGACGTGAGTGAACGTATATATTTGTGTGGAATAAAGGAGAGGAGCGTAAAGTTTCGCTTTTAAAATTCTCTTTTGATGTCTAACTTTCACAAAAGAGGAGAGCAGTTGGATAAAGTCAAAAGCACCTTGCCAAGGAACAGATTTCACTACAACTACAGGGCTATTGGTTGTGAAACTAGTTTATATTATAAAAGCGCAATTGGTCCAGTTTTAAGTGATTACAAAGATTAAAGTTTCTTTTGAAAGTTACAAAAGATAACCTGCCAAGTTATATCAATTAATTCTACCCGCATATATGTCATAACCTGGCGGTTGGTCCATAAGGGCACGTGGGCACGTGCCCTACCTAAAAAATGAAGTAGAAAAAATCATTTTAGATTTTATACTTCGCACCAGACCA
The DNA here is from genome assembly GCA_911728435.2 of Apoderus coryli. Lineage (NCBI taxonomy): Eukaryota > Metazoa > Arthropoda > Insecta > Coleoptera > Attelabidae > Apoderus > Apoderus coryli. The sequence goes on along the minus strand of OU452199.1, from coordinate 5,193,324 downwards.
GTGTATGCTATAATCACTCTTGCAGCGCGTCTATTCACGGCAATGAAACAGAACGTAGGTCTTAGTACATATTACGATGCTCTTGGGCACAACATTGTTGTGCCTCTATTGTTTTCTTTGCTATCGCTTGCGAAAAAAAGAGACAGCAATGCATCGCTACACTATACGCTAGTAACAGTAGAAATTAAACGCATGTGTGACGTCATATCTGGGGTGCTGCCCTACCCATTAAGTAGCTAAAAATACAATGCAATGCAAAGTTTGACACCCTGTACCTTGAAATTAAAGCATTCCTAGACCTATGTTTATATGAAATTTTTATCTTACAATTACTCAAAGAATCACCTCCTGAAGTTTGGCCACGTACTTAAATAAGAACTTGTATATTTGCTCTAGAATGTATTATTTATCAGACCTATTACTCAACGCAACGTGGCATCACTGTAATTTGAAGTTGCTCAAATCCATCTATTCCACCATAGGTTGTTTTTTTCATTCTTGTTTCCTACGACTTCGGATTTCATGCGGCGATACTGTCTATATTTTTAATAGCCTTCATAAAATGTCATCTTGAAGTCCCATCAAGTTTAGGGAGAAATAAACAATCAATTTCAGTACGGAAAAAAAAACTTCAACATTTTATGCCATAAACTGGCGTAACAAAGAAAACCTATTAGTTGGACTCATAAGTTTTAGAGCCGTCTACACGTCTGTGAAAAGTGTTAGCTAATGGAACCTAATAAAACTCGCGTGAGAATTTTGTTAGTTATTCCTGAAACAACATTAGTGTTGTGTACTTTGGCCCCAATGTGTTTCCATACTTTTTTCTAATCTATTTTTTTTTTGTTGTGGCCCATTTCATTACTTTATATCTACTTACTTCAAATTTTATTCGTACAAACGAGATTCAGTGATTTTTGCCAATTAAACTGGCGTTTATACACGGTTGCCAACTCATATAAATAGTAATTGTAATTTTTAGGGATTTTTTTTCTTGATTTTAGGTCAATAACTACTTATATTTTAATTTGTATAATCATTTAATATATTCTCAATAACATTGACGTTTCGAGAATTGTTTTTGTCGTTCTCAAAATGTCTACAATTAAAAATTAAACAAGTAAACAGTAGTCAATCACACGTATACATTTTCATTTTGAACATACCTGTATAGTCTGGATATTGCATAAACCACATTTTTCTACAACTGTCAAAAAAGAGTGACATTTTTTCACCACTTTTAATGTGGCAAATGATATTTCGCAAACGCCGATGTGCGAAATATTTTCTTCTTCTTGAGAAATACTGCGTGCACTAACTTTAACACGATCGAAGTACGTAGAATTTAACTTTATTATAGGTACTAATAATATATGAAAAACATAAATTGATTCAAACATTCTTAATTAAGTAGGTATTACATATTCTTCACACTATTCACATTAATGGTACAAATATCCTAACAAAACATTTTGACTCACTTTTTCAAATTTTTTAGTTTTACAGCACTCTTTGAATTTACTGTATGTCCTTTCATACAGCCTCTTGGTGACAGCTTATAGCTCCATTATCTTTTTTTTTTTGGAATGTATATGTTCGCAATCCTTCCACTTAATAGAATGTAGATTTAAGTAAGTACTTATGTCACTGATGATGAGAGCTATGTCTTGAAACATGTATGACGCGATTTTATAAATCAATTCCCTGAGTGGAACTTATGTATTATACTGTTATTGTGTGGAGTAGACGTTGTTTTCTTTCATTATATTAATAATAATTGTAACTATTCTATATAAATAAGTATACTTTGGTTATGATAGAAAAAAAATAGCAGGAAAACGTGATGCCGTTAATTTGAAGCCCATAGGCCGCTTCAATGCTATGTTGTTAAAATATTATATTTCTGACTCTTGTAATATTTTAATTTGATCAGTTAATAAAGTTATTTTAGTACCAAATAAATGCAATAAATTGTTACCTTTAATAAGCATCAGACTTCAGGAATCAGATCAATGACATGTGCAAACTCACCTGAAAATAAAAAATATCGTTAATCGGGCATGCAAAACACTACTCATCAGTATATATCGGTCAGGTCAGACTCTTGATTTGCTGTGGTATATTCCTACTCAAATACGCATTGTACAGAAAACGTATGGTGGGGCATCCAGTTCTTAAAAATGGCGAATTACCAACACAAATCAACACTCCTGATTCATCATATATGATTTTATTATTCAAATCCCAATATATATAGATTATGGGGTTGACTTATTCTAACAAAAAGTGCACTGAAAAAAATTCTAAAAATGAACCCTAATAAATAATTATTTGGCTTTTATTTGTTTAACTCAAACGACATTTATTTGATTCAAATAAACAGTGTTTGTCCGGAATAAATAGAGTTATTTGATTTGTTAAAAATATTTATTTGGTCTGATGTGCTTTGGCAGAAATAAATATTTATTTAATTTAAATAACAGATTAAAGTTATTATTATATAATAAATAAACAAATAATGTCCGTTGACTCGTTATTATAGTGGTGTGGAACTTAGGGCACTTATATGACCGCTTTTCGTATGTAAGTGCCTAAATGTTATAAGTTAATTATAATTAAAACGGTGACAAAAAAAAACTTAAAATGCTTGAATACTAATGCATGATTGATTATTTCATGTAAGTATATGTATACATACCTAAACCTCATATTATAATGAGATCCTTTTCTTATATTATCGTAGTGAATTGATAAAATAAGGGTAGTAGATACACGTGGATAATGTGTAAATGATCTTAAAATTGAGATTTTATTTAACAGTATTTAATACAAAAAAGTCACCCAATGAAATATTTATTCAGTTCAAACAAATATTTGTTTGAAACATATTCACGGGCATTTATGTCAAACGGGAAATCAACTAGGCGTATTAAGTATACCTAAATAAATAAACATGTTTTCGTTTTAAGTATATGATTTGTTCTATCCAAATAAATAATATGATCCGACAAAATCTGGTTGTTTGCTTCTAATAAATACTTTGTTACAAAGAAATATTTATTTCATTTTGAACACCCTGTAGTTCTGATTTAAGATAGATATATATATTATTATTTTTAAAGAGCACATTATTTAGTTGTAGCCAAAATTGTTTGGTAATAGGTTCATTCTTTATAAAAGTCCATACAAAAATCTTAAATCAGATCTGCAGTGTGCTCAAAATGAAACAATCCCCAAATTATTACGTGTGTAGGTGTTTTTTGAACAATTCAACCAAACCGTTCGTAGCTTAATTAACAAAAATATATATAAATTAATTTCTAGAAAAAAACATGATTAAAGAAATAAATATTTATTTGTAACAAACGAAGTATTTATTAAAAGCAAAATATCAGATTTTCCGGAACAAATTATTTGTTTGGATAGAACAAAATATATATATAATATTAAAAAATGTTTATTCAGAATAAACAAATAATTATTTATTCCAAGTAGCAGCACCTTTGGCCCAAGTACATGAAATCTTTCTTCTAAATAACTCTAGTTAGTTCAAGCAACCAAATATATCCTTACATTTTCGGGCCTTGTTAACAAGTAAGTAATATTTATTGAAATCAAATAAATACTACTTGGGTATTTAAAATGAACCATACATTTGTCTCAAGTACATGGGTTGTTTGTCGTATACCGAAGAAATATTTGTTTGGTTCAACTCCATTTTTTTTTGATCCAAACAAATCTTTTTTTCAGTGAGTTAGTAGTGCGGTGGTAGAACTTTTCTCGAACACACAGTTTTAACTAAACAGTTTGTTCTATCTTTAGAGATTATTGAAGTTGCTAGATCTTAGCAAAACTTGAGGAACCATCGCCCGCTTCCTGTAGCTACATTAATTATGTTTTTCAAATACACTCCACCATTACCATGCTATTAAGAACTATATAATCCTTTGTGCAAAACATCTACTTACACTAAAATTTCTATAATTCTCATTCAGCACAGAAGAAATAGGAAATTAACTTTTACAGGGAAAATTAAGTTTGTAAGTTTCAGAGATGCAAAAAGTTGTGTACTTGTTATAGTAAAGTAGGGTACAAAATAATTGATAAGACGTAAAAAGTTTTATATATGTATGCTCAATTTTCTCTTAAAGGTGTATTTTCTTTAGCTTTTTCGGGGTAGTAAAAGAAGACTCGCTTCAAGTTTTATTATTTCATTATTTTATGGGTAATAAGGATAGATACTAAGTACAGAATATATGATGACGAGGGGTGTGGTATTTTTTTTAGCTGGAGAATTAAAGGCAAAACAGAAACGGAGCATATCAGTTAAAATGAGGATTTCCCGAAAACTGTCGGGTGTTTAGTTTTACATAATGAATTGGTTCTTTGAATCATGATGTACGACATTTGTGTCTCTCAAATCTGTTTTTGAACTTATTGTTCCCATCAATTTGACAAAATAGCCTTATAGGATTGGAGTGTTTGTTTGTTTCTTGCACAAACAATGAAATTTGGCTAGTTTCGCGACAACATCACAACAAGATATTGCAATGTTGCCAGATGGCTCATCAAATATCATACAATCCTCGTATAAAGGTTTGAAAGTGTTTATTTAATAATTTAATATTCTAATATAAAGTTATGCCAACCAAAATGAAATGTCCTACTTCAAAATTTCATTTTAATTAAATTTTATTGTTGACAACCCCAAAAGCTTTTTATATTCAAATTATAAAATTCCGCAGTACATTCTGGCCTTTTTGGTTAATTTATTGCGTGGACTGATTATTATTTTGTCGACCGACCTCTATATGTTCATCTGCTGTGTCTGTCCAGCCTGAAAATTCCTCGTCCGGAAACTGTCCGGTATGTTTTAATGACATGGCGGCCTGTAACTCCATTATAGCAAAATGTATTTTACAATGTTTTGCTTCGAAGGCCAATTAAAATACAGACCACGTAACTCATGTACCTTTTTAGCTATCTACTCGATTTTTTTATTTTTTTTTTTGCTGGAAATATGAACACTGCTTTTTGCAAATCGCTGGCATGATATGGTAAACAGAAATCGGCGCTTGGCATTTATAAAAACTGAAGTTAATGAATCGAAAATACACAGTGCTTTCACTTTAAAACCCTCACACGAACAGCCTAAGGAGGAGAAGCTCCATCTTGTTGTAAAGGCAAATTGTCTTCTTCCAGCGTACCTATAACGTTTCCGTCTTCATCTGTCTGCTTTTCTAGCGACTGAGTGATTCTAAGAGTTCTGAATAATGATCCCCAGTTAAGTTTTCTTTTATGATTATCTCGTCTCCCAGAAGTTCTGCCCAAACATTGATCTTCTCGAGATACTGTCTATGGTCCTCTCGAAACAAATTTGGATTTCCATTATCCCAAACAAATAATTCAATTTGTATCAATAGTAAAACAAATGAATCTGTTCCTTCACAGCAAGTAAAAAATAAGCTTTCCCGGAGTTGATATGGCATTCCGACATGCCTGGCGAGAGGCTGTACTGGCAGCCATAGAAGGAATCGAGACGTCTGAACAACTTGCAAAAGAAAGAGCCAACGCGTCGTTCAGCTGCCTGTAATCCATAACTGGTATTGCAAAAGACCATATCATGGAAGAATTCGCTGCTGGATAGAATCGAGTTACAGGATGTTATCCGGTGAGAGACCATCGCAAAAAGATGGGCTTCGCGATAAATATTGTGGAATGCAGCAATGTTTTACGAATGTTCAATGTTTAAAAGGTTTACGATAGGTATCAGCAGTTCTAAGAAACGACATGCAGACATTGAAGATGGTAAACGTGGAAAAAGCCCTTTCCAATAACAACTGGCGTAAAGCAGGGTTGTGCCATTGCACCGATCTTGTTTTCGATGTTTGTGGGAACGGTCATTCAACTTGTTAAGGATGAACTGCCGGGGAGAATAGAGATCGTCTACAGATTTGATGGCGGCGGACTCTTCAACCTTTGTAGACTCAGTCATTGAGCTTTGATACGCGGATGACAATGTTGTCCTAGCTGATACAGAAGAAGATCTTCAATATATACCTACTAAATGCATATTGGAGGAAAGTCTACAAAATTTAATGGAGATTAATTTTATTTGAAGGCGATAACATTAGTGTAGATGCATTAATGAAATTCTTTTCAAACAAAAAACACACACCTCGTATAAACTGTTTAATTTCAGTCATGTCATGTGCAGGATCTAGAAAAAGCGTCAAGCAAGGCCGGATTGAAAATAATTCTTCAAAGACACAATATGATGACAGTTGACAGAACTCGGTCGGTAAGTCGCCATTCACGCAACACACTATACAGACGATACGGGGGAGGGTAAAAAAGTTTTCCGACGTTTTCGACCCTTAGAAATTTCCCATGTTATTTTCCATAAGGAATGGTCTAGAACTCCCATAGCTATACTACTTATAACGAACCTGGTGACGAGCGGAAATATCCCCTTGGGGGCATGACGTTCAACAAGTATCGTCCTACAAATATCTTAGACATGCGGAAGTCCTGTGGGTCGAGACAACCAAACTGTCGAGTTTCCCCCTAAATAAATATGGGTGTTGCTAATGATAATGGTCAGACATAAACTCCACTTCAACTCCCAAAAAAAAGACAGCGAAATCTCTTTCTGTAAATCATTACTTTTATGTGTGATGAAACGCATTCACCGTAATAACGTTTTGTTGTGATTTACAACAAACAGTTTATTCTTATTAGGTAGTGTGTGTATCTACCTACAACAATATCCACTTTATTCCCTTCCGACATCTGTAACTTTTATACTACAAGAAGATAATGTCAAAACATTGCGTATTATGATGATAAAACATTTGTTAAGACAGGGAAATCATCACACTACGAGCTATTTTAACGCATGACCAAATATTAATGTACAGGGTGAGCAAAACTCGATGTCCCAGCTCTGTTATGAGAAAATGAAAAACGATAGAAAAAGGATTAAGTAAGCTTTGAACTATTGGCGATCAAGCAACTCAATCAAAAAGAAAACTAAAGACGAGAAAATCGAACACCGCGCCGTTATGAAAATCATTGTCCACGCAGTTTATTTTTAATTAGTGGGAATAAGAAGAAATAATTGGGTGCCAAGTCGAGGATGTAAGGTGGATTATCCATCAATTCGATCTTTTGCGTGTCCAAATACTCGTTTCTTGCAAGTGATGTGTGTGAGTTCGCATTGTCGTGATTCGTCTTTTGGATTGGCTTCTCTCAATTTAACTTCGGGCAAACAAATGGACGGATACCACGCGGAATTAACGGTGTTCTGATTTCCTAGAGCCACAGTTGCAACATGACCGGTTTTCGTGAAGAAACACTCCACCATTTGCCGATTGGCCTTTTGTCCTCGTCACCTGTGAGGATGCTGTATACGGCTTTGGATGCACCAAAGTCGTATTTTTTAGGCATGTTACGGCACCAATCGACTCAAACCTTTTTGTGAGCACATATCAGCAAATGTGGATTCCAACGCGCACATAGCTTACGCACATTCAAATGTTCGTGGAAAATCGGTCCTACTAATGCTTAAACTTGCATCGATTTCACGATATGTCACATGACGATCTTCTTCAATTAGTTTTTGCACGGGATCGATAGTTTCCAGCACAACGACCGATTTTGGACGATCATCTTTAACTTCGTCTGTGAGCGAACTACGGCCACGTTTGAATTCAGTGTACCAGCGATATACAGTGCTTTATCGCCAAATATTCCATTAAGTTGATTGATGCACTGTTCTTGCGTTAGACCACGTTGAAAGTAATAATAAATCATAGCTTGAAAATTTGGCTGAGATGAACTTTTCAACTTCTGTAAATAACACAAATATTGCTCGGACGTCAAAACGTTGTTAGTGCTTATACTGTCAAAAACGTCAAACTTCAAGATGGCGGTGACAGATTTGACCTGGCAGTACCAGTGTTGCCAGTTATCAATACATAATCTCTTCAAATTTTTATGGTTGAAAGTTCATTCGAGTTGAGAAAAATTAATGGTAATAAATGGAGTTGGGCAGAGTAAAAAATAATTAACATAGCCTTGATATCCAAGTAATCACAAGAAATTATAATTTAAGGTTCAGTTTTATACACCAGCGTTTCGTCGATGACGCCTATCATTCCCCAATAATGAAGCCTTGTAAATGGTAATTATGCAGTGACTCCAATAAATAATACGGTGAAATTTTATTTTTCAGTTACGAACTAGTCGAAGAATGTATACATTCTGTGCTGCTGATGCAGCCACAAGAGTGGATAGAAAAGGTACAAGCCTGTCTTCAATAAAAAACGCATCAAAACAGTTTGCACATTTATATAATTATTTAAAATAAATACAAAAGAATACTCATCATCCTTTCTCATATATCCAAAGTTTAGTTTTTAGTTAGTGAAATATAAATAATAATATTTTTTACAACATTAATTTATGACAAACTATTCCATTATGTAACACAAACAATATGATTGTTTTTATTATTTGTAATTTAGTGTTTTTTTTTTATAATAACGCAAAAGTGTATTGTATAGCACAAAATATAATTATATTATTTGTTAATTTTTATTATTTTAAATTTTGTATGAATGTTATTTGTATTACACTATATGTTCCATGTTTTATGTTGTATCTTTTAAAAAGTTGTTGGGTTTGTTCTAACCATAGACATTTAAGAATTAAAAGACTAGGTCTGTACGTACCGTGAAAATGGGTGTCCAAAATTAAGGCACCATTTTAATCTTAATAAAAAAAATACTTTTTTTCCAGATATTAAAAATATTTTTATTTCAATTTATTACAACTAAGTTTCGGTTAAAAAGATGGGCTTCGCGATAAATATTGTGGAATGCAGCAATGTTTTACGAATGTTCAATGTTTAAAAGGTTTACGATAGGTATCAGCAGTTCTAAGAAACGACATGCAGACATTGAAGATGGTAAACGTGGAAAAAGCCCTTTCCAATAACAACTGGCGTAAAGCAGGGTTGTGCCATTGCACCGATCTTGTTTTCGATGTTTGTGGGAACGGTCATTCAACTTGTTAAGGATGAACTGCCGGGGAGAATAGAGATCGTCTACAGATTTGATGGCGGCGGACTCTTCAACCTTTGTAGACTCAGTCATTGAGCTTTGATACGCGGATGACAATGTTGTCCTAGCTGATACAGAAGAAGATCTTCAATATATACCTACTAAATGCATATTGGAGGAAAGTCTACAAAATTTAATGGAGATTAATTTTATTTGAAGGCGATAACATTAGTGTAGATGCATTAATGAAATTCTTTTCAAACAAAAAACACACACCTCGTATAAACTGTTTAATTTCAGTCATGTCATGTGCAGGATCTAGAAAAAGCGTCAAGCAAGGCCGGATTGAAAATAATTCTTCAAAGACACAATATGATGACAGTTGACAGAACTCGGTCGGTAAGTCGCCATTCACGCAACACACTATACAGACGATACGGGGGAGGGTAAAAAAGTTTTCCGACGTTTTCGACCCTTAGAAATTTCCCATGTTATTTTCCATAAGGAATGGTCTAGAACTCCCATAGCTATACTACTTATAACGAACCTGGTGACGAGCGGAAATATCCCCTTGGGGGCATGACGTTCAACAAGTATCGTCCTACAAATATCTTAGACATGCGGAAGTCCTGTGGGTCGAGACAACCAAACTGTCGAGTTTCAGACGCGAATAGGACTCGCCTGGGCACCATTTGGGAGTATTGGGTATGGGTATTTCTTTAAGAGATAGAATCCAGAACAACGAAATAAGAAGAAGAACAGGTGTAGCGAATGTCGTCAGGAGTATAACAACATTAAAATGGAATTGGGCAGGACACATTGCAAGAACAACTGACGACAAATGGACCAAGAGGATCCTTGAATGGAGGCCGAGACACGAGGCTTACCGAAATAGAGGTCGACCACCAACGAGATGGCATGACGATATAAGACGCATCAAGCACGACTGGATGCAGGCGGCGCAGTGCAGGGAGGAATGGCATGGATTACGGGAGGCCTATGTTCAGGAGTGGACGAATCAAGGCTGATTGATGATGATGGGCAAGAACTAAAGAATCAACCCTCGTAGAACGAGCCGTGAACTTTTTTCCATGTAACTCTAAAAATCTCACACATACCAAGCTATTTCAGTAATCTTTTTCATTATGTTTATTACAGATTCTAACCAACCCTAAATAAATATGGGTGTTGCTAATGATAATGGTCAGACATAAACTCCACTTCAACTCCCAAAAAAAAGACAGCGAAATCTCTTTCTGTAAATCATTACTTTTATGTGTGATGAAACGCATTCACCGTAATAACGTTTTGTTGTGATTTACAACAAACAGTTTATTCTTATTAGGTAGTGTGTGTATCTACCTACAACAATATCCACTTTATTCCCTTCCGACATCTGTAACTTTTATACTACAAGAAGATAATGTCAAAACATTGCGTATTATGATGATAAAACATTTGTTAAGACAGGGAAATCATCACACTACGAGCTATTTTAACGCATGACCAAATATTAATGTACAGGGTGAGCAAAACTCGATGTCCCAGCTCTGTTATGAGAAAATGAAAAACGATAGAAAAAGGATTAAGTAAGCTTTGAACTATTGGCGATCAAGCAACTCAATCAAAAAGAAAACTAAAGACGAGAAAATCGAACACCGCGCCGTTATGAAAATCATTGTCCACGCAGTTTATTTTTAATTAGTGGGAATAAGAAGAAATAATTGGGTGCCAAGTCGAGGATGTAAGGTGGATTATCCATCAATTCGATCTTTTGCGTGTCCAAATACTCGTTTCTTGCAAGTGATGTGTGTGAGTTCGCATTGTCGTGATTCGTCTTTTGGATTGGCTTCTCTCAATTTAACTTCGGGCAAACAAATGGACGGATACCACGCGGAATTAACGGTGTTCTGATTTCCTAGAGCCACAGTTGCAACATGACCGGTTTTCGTGAAGAAACACTCCACCATTTGCCGATTGGCCTTTTGTCCTCGTCACCTGTGAGGATGCTGTATACGGCTTTGGATGCACCAAAGTCGTATTTTTTAGGCATGTTACGGCACCAATCGACTCAAACCTTTTTGTGAGCACATATCAGCAAATGTGGATTCCAACGCGCACATAGCTTACGCACATTCAAATGTTCGTGGAAAATCGGTCCTACTAATGCTTAAACTTGCATCGATTTCACGATATGTCACATGACGATCTTCTTCAATTAGTTTTTGCACGGGATCGATAGTTTCCAGCACAACGACCGATTTTGGACGATCATCTTTAACTTCGTCTGTGAGCGAACTACGGCCACGTTTGAATTCAGTGTACCAGCGATATACAGTGCTTTATCGCCAAATATTCCATTAAGTTGATTGATGCACTGTTCTTGCGTTAGACCACGTTGAAAGTAATAATAAATCATAGCTTGAAAATTTGGCTGAGATGAACTTTTCAACTTCTGTAAATAACACAAATATTGCTCGGACGTCAAAACGTTGTTAGTGCTTATACTGTCAAAAACGTCAAACTTCAAGATGGCGGTGACAGATTTGACCTGGCAGTACCAGTGTTGCCAGTTATCAATACATAATCTCTTCAAATTTTTATGGTTGAAAGTTCATTCGAGTTGAGAAAAATTAATGGTAATAAATGGAGTTGGGCAGAGTAAAAAATAATTAACATAGCCTTGATATCCAAGTAATCACAAGAAATTATAATTTAAGGTTCAGTTTTATACACCAGCGTTTCGTCGATGACGCCTATCATTCCCCAATAATGAAGCCTTGTAAATGGTAATTATGCAGTGACTCCAATAAATAATACGGTGAAATTTTATTTTTCAGTTACGAACTAGTCGAAGAATGTATACATTCTGTGCTGCTGATGCAGCCACAAGAGTGGATAGAAAAGGTACAAGCCTGTCTTCAATAAAAAACGCATCAAAACAGTTTGCACATTTATATAATTATTTAAAATAAATACAAAAGAATACTCATCATCCTTTCTCATATATCCAAAGTTTAGTTTTTAGTTAGTGAAATATAAATAATAATATTTTTTACAACATTAATTTATGACAAACTATTCCATTATGTAACACAAACAATATGATTGTTTTTATTATTTGTAATTTAGTGTTTTTTTTTTATAATAACGCAAAAGTGTATTGTATAGCACAAAATATAATTATATTATTTGTTAATTTTTATTATTTTAAATTTTGTATGAATGTTATTTGTATTACACTATATGTTCCATGTTTTATGTTGTATCTTTTAAAAAGTTGTTGGGTTTGTTCTAACCATAGACATTTAAGAATTAAAAGACTAGGTCTGTACGTACCGTGAAAATGGGTGTCCAAAATTAAGGCACCATTTTAATCTTAATAAAAAAAATACTTTTTTTCCAGATATTAAAAATATTTTTATTTCAATTTATTACAACTAAGTTTCGGTTAAAAAAGAAAAATTATGTCGGTTAAGTGACCCCTCCTACTGGCTCCACAGGCTCGCAATCTTTTACCACAATTATCAATCACGTTTTACAATAAATTGTTGTCAATGGTTGGTGTTGTGTTAGTTTAAAGCTCGTGAACTGTTGTGGGATTATTGCTGTACACTTTCGATTTCAAAAAACCCCACAAAAAAATCTAAAGGTGTCAAATCGCACGATCTTGGTGGCCAATTTACTCCTCCTCTACGAGAAATAATGCGATTTTTGAACTTTTCTTTCAAAAGATCCATTGTTTCTCTTGCTCTGTGTCAAGTGGCAGCATCCTGTTGAAACCACATATTCCCTACGTCTAAATCATCTATTTTCCGCCACAAAAAGCTTCGGATCATCTCCCTGTAGCGATTGCCGTTGACAGTCATCGCATTTCCATTTTCAAAAATTTTTTTCTTTACAAAAGTTGCTTAGAAAAATTAGCTCTTTTGAACTATATAAAAATATAGGTATGTTTCTGGAAAAAAAAATTGTTGACGTCATTTACTTTAGTTTCCAAATTTGTGCGTTAAAATGGAGCTTACTTAATCCCATTTAAGAATCTCTTTTCAGAATTTTTCTATCGTTTTTAATTTTCTCATAACAGAGCTAGGACATCGAGTTTCACTCACCCTGTACAGTCAGGACGAAAAGTCTCGCATAACTTCGATAAAGTTTGAAGTAAACATTTTTGGGACAAGCTCTTCCAAATGTCAACTGTTTTTTTTTTCCAAAAACGTTTCCTTTAAATGTTATCGAGCTTATGGGTGACTTTTCGTCCTCACTGTATATTTCTTAATCCTAACTATCACACAAAGGATTTATTAACGTAAAATACCCACGCTATTAATGATTATGTAATAACGAACCATTTCCATTCCACTTAAGACCAATTTGTGTAGCAAATCAAAACACAAAAGAACACCTTTTTTATTCTTAGAATTCCAACATATCAAAAAATGTTTGTTCTTTGTCTTAGTCCCGCTATTGTAACAACTTGACAGCTATCTATCTTATGTACACCAAAGGCAATCAACAAAAGTATAGAAAGGAAAAATTAATAGTTGTATCAACCATTCATGGCATATACAGGGTGTAAAATAAACAAATAATTATGATTAACAGCGAAAATTTCAAAACGATTTTCCAAAATTGTCTGACCGCATCCATCCGCGCTTTGGAGCGGCACTCTGTAATATAAATTTTAAGGAAAGAGATTAAGCAAGCGATATATAAACACTACAAATCGTCTCGAAAACAGACAAATTTGCTGAAGGCCATGAAGAAATGGGATAAGAAGATATTTAATTGACATGATCCTCACAATTTCTTTGTTTATTTTATTTTGTGTTTAGTGGTTCTTTATTTGGTTTTGCAAAAAGCCTTATAGTATATGTAACTGTTAAAAATTTTGCCACTGCAAAGGTTTCTTGTTAACGAAATCGAAAATATTGCAAGAATTCATGAAAATAGAGTTAGAAGAGGGTAATACGGGATACTGATCCATTCCATTCCAAAAATGATATTTTTTAAAATGTGTTAAATTAAATGCTTACAGTTTTCACCATAAATAAATGTTGATAATTATTGAAAGAAGCTTACCCAAAAAATATCACCTGCAAATCAAAATACAAACAACCATAACCTAACATCTTTTCATTTTATTGTCATCGAGTGTAGAAAGATAACAATCTCACGCACGCATTGAATAGAATGTGACAGAAGGATCCTACACTAATGTAATAATTAGTAATTACCTCCAAAATGATAATCTACAATTAGAATTATTGAAAAAGTGTGTAAACCGTCTGGTACGCCAATGAATCGTATGAACAAAAATTTTAATAAAACCAACATGACGACATCGGTGTGGTCTACGCCCGTTCTTTCCTTTCATTTCTTATGACCAATGTATACTGATGAAACGGTCCACACAGCTATATATTATCTTTACATGTATCTCGTAACATTTTTCTTATAAAATGTTTTTTTTTGTGGTTTTATGATTGTTGTTGTTGTTGTGTTGCTTTTATTCCTTCATTTTTATAACATTTTCTTCAGCGCGGACTTGCATTTGTTGTGACTAAATGAAAAAGTCTTAGAAGCATTTCTAAGATTTAAAGAAAGCATAGACGTACTGCAAAAGTTTAGTCGTTTTCTGATAGCAGCAAATCTACGTAATTCCGCCTGAAAATTTCTTGTACAAAACCCATGTATATAGAAAAATACGTTTAGAGATAGGGAAGACAATCATTTGGTGAACAAAATATTTTTTAAACCTAAACTGTGATAAAAACTACCTAGGTAGAATCGTTAAATTTATATATTTTAAATTAACGTTGGATAAACTATACCTGCTCCTTTCAAAATTTATACAGGAGTTTTCAAGAAAAACGGCATTACTAAAAAAATTTGCAGTGCAGTCTCCTCGGACGCCTCAACTCAAGAGGACTGGAAAGAAAACAAAGGATACGAGCCTGTCTACCTTTAGTAAGAGTATCTGCTTGCAGGCAATACACCGACCCCCAATCTCCCAAGTGTTTCACTCTAAAAACGTCATTTGGCGCGTTCCAACACAGAATTGCCGAAGGATTACTACTCTCCATAGGCCCCTTTTAGAAAGAATACTATAAATATTGATAAAGTTTTTGTCCGACACTTGAACGAAAATATATATGGAGAGAGGTTTAGGTTTTTTTTCTTCTACTGTTATTCGCCTTTTTTGCCTTCCGCTTTATGCCAAAAAACAAAAAAGGGATAGTACACCCATCCAGAGCCAGTCGTATAAGCGGGGAAGATGAAATCCCAAATTGGTATTAGGTGAAGTTCTATACGCTGCTTTGCCTTTTTCTCCCTCTCCCTCTCTCTGTCTCTCTTCCCTTTGGATTGAGTGGATTTTTGGCTTATTGCAACTTTTGTGATGAAAAAATAAACAGAAACAAAACAAGGGAATACCTTTTTGCGAGATAGGATTAACGTGGTTAATTTTAATCAGAAAGCTTATCAGATGCCACTTCTCTTGATTTTACAGGGTTGGTCTAGATACAATTACCTTACTGTGATGTGGGTATATTAGGTTCAATATGACGGGACTCGAACACAATACATGTTCCGTCGTCTCATCATTTTCCAGGCACAAACGGTATTCGAAAGTTTCCGATAGACTCAACCTTGATAGATGATAAGTTAAACGACAGTGATCAGTGTATAGTTCCACAAAGCATTGCCGATGAAACAGCTTACGATGGATCATCATTCAGTTATTAAGTATGTCGAGATTCTGGACGGCATTGCAATTGCAGGTTCTAGTACCTATAAACTCCTCTTCTGCCGTTCCAAATCGCTCTAAACTAGAGTGGCCCGGAATCCAGATTAGAGTCAAATTGAAAACTGGCAATAATGAAGTATCTTACTGTATAATAATGTTTAGTTATTAAAAAGAAATCTTCAAAATAGACAGAACAACATACCAACTTACAATGCTTTGCTGCCAGAATGTCTTTCAAATTATCTCTATCCTACACCTCGTACTTATTATTTCTGTAATAGCATAATTAATCCGAAATCTGTTTACAACCGAAACACGTGAATATGCTAATTTAAACATAAACTCAATTTCCCCAAGTTTATTTTATTTTTGCTAAAATAAATTCTTTGTCGATAAAAATCCATATTAATTATATTTCATTCAATTCAATTTATTCAAAATCTGACAACATCTAAGAAAAGTTACGAAAAGCGCCGTTGCCACACTTTATTTCATCTATCGTTATTGCCGTAATAGCAAAATCAATTAATCAATTCGGAATATATTTACACACTCAAAACAAGTTCAAATACCTATTTAACCACAAACTTAAATTATACAAGCTTTATTTTCAAATTTCTTTCACAAAAACTTTACTTTCAATTCACTTTCACGAAAATATTCTTCCCGATAAATATATTACATATTTTATATGCTAGCCAAAACTAAATCTGACAACGATGTCAAAAATCTGAGATAGATTTATGACAATCCATAATCCATATGACAGCTATCAATTACGATTATAAAACACAACAGCTCATTAACGCAGAATTTATTCACTGTTGCAATATTATCAGAAATGACCCACTGACAATCAGAAAGTCCATTACACATTTAAACATTCGTCAAGAAAAGTGTATTAAGGCAGATGGATTTCATTTTGAACATCTTTTATAATCGTAATGTTTATTAAATTGTTTTTTACTTTGTTCCACATTGTTAAAACTGTTTTATTGTTTGTTTATGGTTTGGTTATTGTTTTAATTTTATTTCGTCGAATTTATGAATACTCATTTTCCTGGCTTGTTCATTTCATTAACACCTCCCGCCAGGGGTTATTAAATGATTATTTCCGTCTAATCTCACCCAAAACGCGTATTTCCGATGAAAACATTTTTTTTGTAGTAAGTAGAATTTTATTATGCTTCTGTTGAATTTAAAATTGATTAATATTCATTTTTAATAAAGGAAATTCGAGGGTTTGTATATTTTCTGTAACTGCGTATAGCAGAAGAATTTATTATAGTTCGAACTACGTTTCCTTTAATGTTTCTCATCCAATTCAAATTCTATATAGCTGTTATACTTTCATAGATGGAAGCCAACACGAGTTCCTTACAGCCTTCTGTTCGAAATATACAGCATAGAGGAGTGCGGGAAACTTGCCAGTAGATATTGACTTACCCCCGATTCATAAAATATGCATCAATTTCAAATTGCCTTCAAATTAATTCTTAAAATTTTAATCTCGGTTTACCAAACGGAATGTCGAATAGGATATCAGACAAGTTTGCAGTGGCGGCTCGTGCTGCCAAAAACTAAAGGTGCTGTCGCTGCATCAATTTCAAGTTGCCTTCAAATTAATTCTTAAAATTTTAATCGCGGTATACCAAACTGAATGTCGAATAGGATACCAGATAAGTCATATTATACCATTTAACTTAAATGATCTTTTTGTGGGCTGGGCCTGACCGCTGAATAGTTTATAGAAACTTTCTTGTTTCTTGCATTTTTTCGAGAAAAGCACCGTTTCTCAGTTAAATGAGAAACATCAAATTAGGAGCCATTAAAGCATAAGGCAATGACGATATTATTAATTAATTAATATCATTATATCGGGTCCGCCATCTAACGTTTTTTTTTCAACTAGTGCTTATTTCGTGAAGGGTAACACTTAGCTCATGTCTGATTTGACAGATAATTAGTTTTATCCTTCCGCTGAATGAATATGGTTGTGTATACGCTTGAACAACGCTGGGAAATATTGCGACATTACTTTAAAAATCATGGTAATGTTGCAGAATGTGTGCGAAAATTGCGTACGGATTTTGGAAGAAGAGAAGCACCGTCAGCTCCGTATGTTCGTTATCTCGTGAAAAAAGTGAAAGAAACTGGCATCCTCATCGATAAACCAAAGCGTGAAAAGCCAAAAACAGTGCGTACACCCGAGAATATTGCTGCTGTGGCAGAAAGTGTGCGTGAAGCGCCATCAACATCAATTCACCGTCGGTCTCAACAATTGAACATTTCGGAGACATCATTGAGACGAATTTTGCATAAAGACCTTAGTATGACGCCATATAAAGTCCAATTGGTTCAGGAGTTGAGCTGCGATTTGACACCGTTGGACTATTATTTGTGGGGTGCCATCAAAGATAAGTGTTACGTCGACAAGCCAGAGACAATTGACGCTTTAAAGGACAATATGCGTGAAGCCATTGGTGAAATACAGCTGCACACAATCGATAATGTGCTTAAAAATTGGACCGATCGTGTAGGCTACTGCATGGCTAGCCGAGGCAGCCATTTGAATGGAATTATTTGTCATTATTAACCGGAAGGATTGTACTTTCAAATAAAAAAAGAAATTTGAGAAAATATTCAGCAGTTTTTCTTTTATAGCATTTTCAAAAAAAAAAGTTATCTGGCAGACCCAATAGATGTTATAATGCCCAATCACGACAGAAATCTTATATTATATATATATACTCTAGAATGATAATCCCGTACTAGGTAGTACAAAAATGTAACTAAAAGTGTAAAGCTGTCCATAATGCGTATGATCACAAATATCTTATTTTTCAACAGGACCGGCTTTGATTAAATGTAATATTACTGTTATGTTATAGGTATATTTAAAATTAAATTTTACCATTTACCAAATAAAAAAATTGAATAAAGGAATTTATGAAATACAAAATTACATTAAATATCTAAATACTTTATTGTTTAACAGGTACAACCCAATAATATTCTTAGAATAATAGTCCAAAGAATAACCCCTTGAATTTTTGCCACATGCTTTCCAAACACCTTGTATAAATATCAGTAATGCAGAAATAAACTTAAAATCTCCACGAAATAAGTTCACTCCAACAATCGTCAATCTGTAATTCTAGCCAGACATGTTTCGGAACCAGACCAGTCCCATCATAAGTGACAAACAATAATTAGCATCCTAGAGATTCTTACAGACTAAGTGAGTGTTCTATTGCAGCATTCTATGGAAAAATAGGGGTTTTTATGTATATTTACATACTTAAATTAAGTATAACCCAATATGTTAAATTAAGTACATAAA
This sequence comes from Apoderus coryli, assembly GCA_911728435.2. Classification (NCBI taxonomy): domain Eukaryota; kingdom Metazoa; phylum Arthropoda; class Insecta; order Coleoptera; family Attelabidae; genus Apoderus; species Apoderus coryli. The sequence continues at coordinate 5,174,168 of OU452199.1, read as the reverse complement.
CATAAATAAAAAACCCCATTTTTTCCATAAAATGACTTCATTTAGCGTGTAGGAATCTCTAGGAAGCTTCTTAATTATTGTCTACCACTGATGATGGAACTGGTCTGGTCCCGAAACATGTCTGGCTATAATTAAAGATTTACGATTGTTCTATTGAACTTATTTCGTGCAGTTTTGACTATTTCTGAAAATATAACTCCACTTAAGAATGGACTACTTCAACCACCTTAGGCGTCTTACCTCTCTCTACAGCCTTCAAAGTAGGGGTGCAAGAAACAATGACTTCACAAATATTTTATGTACTAGGATCCCTTCCCAATGCCCGCATCCAAACATCATGTCTTTTTTTTGTCAACCTAAAAATGAGTATCATGTCAATGGTATCTTATTGACTCAAACTCAGACTGTTAGAAACCCGAAACAATTACAAACAACTTACTGAAAATAATTAATAATGAGACCTTCATTTTTACACTACAACACTATGCACCTCATTGTTTGTTAAATAAACGAACGAAAACCTAAATAACAAATACTAAAAACAATTTTAATCACAAATAGGTATATCTGAACTCTTACATTCAAAATATACCACGAATAAAACCATAACTCAATTATAAAACCTATCTGAATTGTGGTGAAGCCGACTCTGACAAATATTCCCACTACGAGAAACGTCATTTGCGAGAACAGACGCTGTTGCGAAATCTCCTAAATTTAATAAGATTTGTAAAAAAATGTTTCGTTCATATTGCTTAAAACTAAACAGTATGCAATTTTACCGATAACATTTAATTATTTGATTTTGTCAAGCAGTTTCGTATGGAGCGTATAAAACAGATATGTCGCATAAATTCTGTAAGGCGAACGACAAAATACTTTTAAATATGGCAGCTTTGTACTGAAAATAAGATATTTAGGAGCATGTGTAGATCGTAAAAACTCTGCATACCCGTTACACTTTTTGGTATTAGGCTGGATTTAATTAGCATTCTAGAGTACATATATAATATAAGATTTCTATGCCAATCACACACAAAAATCAAAAGTACAACTGAATTAGGCTTAAGTTTTTATTACGAATGCAGAAAGAGTTGTTATATTCCGATAAAGTTGTATTCTGTTTTTTAGAGTACAAGAAGCTTAAACAATTTTTAGCACATAGTTCCTCCTCCGAATTACTTGTCTTTTTGTAAACCATCTCGAACGGACGACTTCTCGGGTAGCCATCGAAACTCACCTAGTGGTACATCTTGAAGGAGCTCATTAAGGTTTTGTAGCAAAAACAATAAATACAGAGTCTCGTTTAAATTTGGAAGTAGTCTAAACGAACCAATAAAAAAATCCGAAACTACTTCACAACTAACGTTTATCTTGAACTCTTGTTGGAAGCATCACGCTTTCACCACAAAAGAATCTCTCATAAGAAGTTGATTTTATAATCAAACGTTCTTCTCCTCGTAAATGTTGCTTTAAAAATTTACTCTTGGTAATTTTATTGGGATATTAATTCCATCTCTAAAACTAAATACCTACTTACGACTCGATGATTTTCTTTTGAAAAAAAAAATTGTCGATTTTTTTCCGTGTGCCATTTATTTCCGTGACATCGATCACTCAGTGCAGCGTGGGACACCCTGTATAATTATTTCCTATACAAAATGCACGATGTTGAAGAGTATATTCAATAATAATTTTAGATTAAAAAACAATATTTGAATAAGTCACACATTTTAATTCCGACATGCTTCCGATAACATGTTTCAAACATTTTTTTAATCTTTATTTCGTATATGCTGTGCAGCAGGTATTTTTATTACGACTTGTCTATATAAATATTAACTGTGATTATCTGAAGCAGCAGGTGTTTATATAAATAAAGATTAGAAGAAATCACAATATTTACCTTTCAAATAATAAATTAAGTTCTTTGAAAGAAGATATCAATGTAAGTTATTGTAATTATTATCAACCGGTGTTCTAGGTGTGCCATGTTGGAATTGTTAATATTGAGCTTCCTTTGTCTCTGATGATAGAAGATAATAAATTACAATAAATAATTAAATATACAATGACCATGAAAATTTAGTGGTCTTCGGATACGTTTGTTTGAGAGATATTAATAGAATATACAAGGCTTGTCCAAAAAAAAAATTAATTAGTTAATTGAATTCATCATAATCGTCACTTGAAGATGAGGGGGCTTCACCTCATAATAGAAGGTTGTTGTCAAAAACAGAACATTTGAAATCCTGAATTTCGGCGCCATTTAACAGCCCCTTTGAATATTTTTGGTGAAAGTCCTGTGAGCCCCATATCGCTTTTATAAATATCCTTGGATATCCATCTGTAGCTCTTACGGATTTCGAAATCTTATTGTTCTTGTATAGAAGGATTCAACGCGTTGTGACGGACCCAGTCCTCAACACCGATATAAAAGGACTCGTAGACAAAGTTATTGGTGAAATGGTATGATATAATCTTAACTAGGGATCGCACAAGCCATTTTTTTGCTGAGATCATAAATATGTTAAAAAAAAATAGAGAATCTTAATTTCTGTCTAAATTACACAAAATTCGATTAGGGAGTTGTTACAAAACTCTCCTTTAATTATTCCAAGGAATCTAAAAATGTAAAAAAATTCTGGAGTAAATGTCGGAGCAGCACTTTTCGGACGCCCTGTATTATGAACATTCAAATAATTTTAAAATATCTTTAAAACCAATGAACTTTTTCTAAAGTCAGTATACGAGGGTTGCCTTTTATATTTCGAGATTTTGCAACCCTATTGTTGTAATCTGGCAACTGACAGCTCGATCGTAAAGATGAACATTTTTGAGGTTATACGTACTCGGAACGTTTTGACATACGAGCGTTATTTATGTTGTTTACAGTAACTTAATAAATTCAAAATGGTATTAAATCGTGAACATTTTCGTGCGATTATTTTTTACAACTTTCGACGTGGATTAACTCAGCAACAGTGCATGGATGAACTTAATTCAATTTTTGGCGATGAAGCTCCATCAAGGACAAGTGTTTATCGTTTATCGTGAATTCAATCGTGGTCGAATTTCGTGAAGGTCGTCCAAAATCAGTTGTTTTTCCGAAAACGATTGATGCTGTGCGCGAACTGATATTGCAAGATCGTCATGGGATCTACCAAGAGATTGAGACAACCTTAGGCATTAGTGGGCCTAGCATACCTTCAATATTGCATAAACATTTGACTGTCAAAAAAATTTGTTCGCGTTGGATCCCACACAATTTGTCAATCGCTCAAAAAAATACGATCGCGGTGCTTCGAAACACGTCTATGACATCGTGACAGGTGATGAATCGTGGATTTACGCGTATGAGCCCGAAAGTAAACAGCAGTCGACTGTATGGGTTAAATTACCGGAAAAAATAAGGAAATTAGCCAGTTGTGCTTTCTCTCAGCCAAATGCGAGTCGTAACTACACTAGTCACACTCACAGTATATGTGCTATACATACACTAAAGTAATAACTGGTCGTCGAAAGGATCACAAATGAACGATCAAACGTCAGAGGAGATATTCGTTCGTTCATTCGCTCGTCAAACCGTGTAAGATCGCATGTGTTCACTCGTGAAGACAAAGCAACAGCGACAAAAACGTTATGACCTTGAATCAAGGCTTAGCTTTAAAACATACGCGACAAGGTAAGGTAAACTTATTAAATCTGTATATGCTGTGTCATTCACCAATGTTCACGAATCTCCACAAAGATGTTATGTAAAAATCATATGGAATAAATCTCTGAATATATTGTGATAGATATTAATTATCACTGTCAATTTGAATATCGAAGAAATCAAATGATTTCAATTCTTTCGAGATTCAAAGACATCGATTTGAAAAACGAATATATTTTAATAAGGGAGATGTATATAAATTAACATACTACAAGAAAAACATTACCTTAAGAAATGCATCGGCAAAATGGCGATTCACGTACTACGACGTAGTGATGCTAGATAATCTTCTATTTATACCAACATTCAATATTTACCATACATGTTCATATTCATTAATACACCATCTCAACAGTACCCTTATTACGCTATAAGGAACTTACATTTGTCTTTAAATCTTTTTGGATTTTCAGAAATTCATTCTCTGGAAGCTTCTCTTTCGACGGTCAAAATCAGAAGAAGTTCTACCTTTCTCTATTTGTTTCAAGTACCTTAAAAATAGGCGTCACCACGTGACCCATTCCACCAATGAGAGTGGTGTCCCAACATCTAGAGTGCTGCAACCTTGATTACAGTTTATAGATACAGTGTGTGGTTTTTGTAACCCACTATGTAGTGTTAAAAATATTAAAATATTATGCTACTTCGATAAGTTAAACCTTATTTTATTTATAAAATAAGTGTAGCAGAAAATCGTGAGAATTTTCGCTACAGTTTCAAGATGAGCCAAATCCAAAAAAAGTTGTTCGCGCACGAAGCACTTCCAAGCAAATGGTCGCCTGTTTTTTCGGAAAAACTGGACATGTCGCAACCGTACCACTAGAACAACGCAGAACAGTCAATTCTGAGTGGTACACAACCATTTGTTTGCCAGTTGTCTTTCAAGAAATCAGGAAAACCAACCGCCGAAGATGGATCACTCTTCACCACGACAATGCGAGCTCTCACACATCGGCTCAAACAACTGCATTTTTGAGCACCCAAAACATCGATTTGATGACTCATCCGCCGTATAGTCCTGACTTGGCACCGAATGACTTTTTTTTTATTCCAGTACGTAAAAAACAAACTGAGAGGTCAACGTTTTTCGACACCTGAAGAAGCGGTTGCTGCATTCAGAATGCATGATTTGGAGATACCTCAATCAGAGTGGCAAAAGTGCTTCGACAATTGGTTCAAACGCATGCAAAAGTGTATAGATCTTCATGGGGAATATTTTGAAAAACAATAAAGTGATTTTCGATGATTAATATTTGTTTTTGTTCTCTAATCCCGAAATATAAAAGGCAACCCTCGTAGTTTCTAAGAAATGGTCGCGTCGGTGTCGGTCCTAAAAACGGATTTTGCTCGTATGGGTGTTATTCCTCCGCAGCTCTTATTCAATAACGGCTTGTTCGCTACCGTGATATTAAACAGAGCTTTTTAGATTATCCTTACTATTTCTGTTCAATTATGCATTCCCTAATTACTTAGGTACACATACTTTGCGTCCATATGTACGTATTACCAGCTTTGTATATTTATGAAAGCTTTGAATTTGCTCTATATTTTTTGTGTAAAACAACGTTGTTATATTATGTATAAACAGTAAACATGCATGTGCGTTATTGTAAATCCAATTAAAAATATCCGTACAGGGTAGTAGCAGTCGTTTCATGTTTTGTTTTGGCTTTGTGAAATTTAACTATTCAGAGTTTTGTGTTTAAAAAATATTATGCATTTTTATTATTTTTTTTCCGTAGAATAGAAAAAATCCGACACACATAACATGGATTTGGAAAAATGCAGATTACATTGAGAAACAAATAGACTGGCTGTGTGCAAAATAAAACGCTGCGAATTTTTGTTTTAAATCTGGTATTTTGCATGAAAACGGTTTTCCATTCCACCAATTATGAGTAAACATTGAATTGTTTATGAAAAATTGCAGCTTTCACTGTTGTGGCCTGTATATGAATGAAATCAATATCAGGGATACCGGGAAAATAGAGCGTAAATATCTAATACAGTAAGACGGTATGTCTACTGGTATAGTGGTTGTCCACTAAAAGAATGGAAGGCTGTTGTTATACCAGAGAAATAATAATAATATAATAATAAAGGCCTTTATTTTAAGCTCGGCGAAGGTCAGCATAGCTGTTTACTTTACCGAGCATACAAAACGTTACAATAATAATCCCACATCACAAAATACAAGTAAAATAAAATAAATGAAATAAAGAGACAAATTCTCACAATACCCCTAAACTAAACTAAAGTACTAGCCGGGCCGGGTAGCCTAGACGGGATCATATAGTGACGACCGTCGAAGTGCAGCTCTGTGGAGCGCGGCTACAAGTTGGATGGGTGACCGTCTGGGGGGTTTATTAAAAACGGACCTGGCGGTGACTCATCTAGGTTGTAGAATGAATGGCGCGTGGTGGGTGACCGTTTAAGGGGGTTCATTATAGACGGTACCTGACGGTGGCCCATCTAAGCGAAGAATGAATGTTGTGTGATAGTAGAATGATAAGTGAGTGCAGTATGGTCCTGAAAAGGCACAATAAGCCTTCAAGGCTGAAGTACGCCATTCGTACACGCCGGGGGCTTAAGTGCGTACCGAGGTGTGCGAGTGGAGGACCAGAAGGATGTTAAAAAAAAAAGTACTCAGTAAACTTGCATCAAACAATCAAGATACATTTGAAAAATACAATTTGGAATCAAAGATAATGATCCTTCACATGTTTTTTAAATAAAAACGTTGATTTTGCTTTAATGTCCAAAGGCAATTCATTGTATATTTTCGGCATGTTATATGAGAAAGACCTTCTAAAGGTATTGAAAACATATGATTATTTCGCGTAGCTAAGCCGTGCTGTGCATGTCGATATGTCATTTTTTTTAGCAGATATTGAGGTTCATTCAGAGCAACTAATCTCCTTACAAAACAAGCCAAGTGATATTTAACTCTAGTTGCCATATTCATTCATCTCAATTCCCGAAACTTTTCACTTACATGATCACGAATTTTCAAATTGTAAATAAAACGCACACAAGCATTTTGGATTTTTTGAATTGTGTTCTTAGATTTCGAGTCAAAACAGAAACCGTATATCCAATTGCAAAAATTAGAATGGCTCAAAACTAAGGTCTCCGATAACAAAATTTTTGTCCTTTTATCTATAATTTTTCTGTAAAAGGATGTGTTTGGCGACATCTAGTTTTATCGTTGGTAGTACGCCGAGTGAACAACAGTTCCTATATCGGCTGCCTGGGAGGTCTCTGACCCCATAAAGCAACTACCAACACATAGACGCGCCGATACTCCCTTAAGCGGGATCGCATATATTTGAAATGGGCTTGTTTAACAAAACAAGACTTAAAATCCGAGAGTTTGTCTGTCAACCACTATACTTTCACCAGACGGCCGTTTCGTCGATCCACGACTCATCAGTGGTGATCGGTCAGTAGTTGACAGTCAAACTCTCGTAAATAATGTGGTATATACCCCACACGGTACAGAGATGTAAAAGGATGTGTTTGGCGACATCTAGTTTTATCGTTGGTAGTACGCCGAGTGAACAACAGTTCCTATATCGGCTGCCTGGGAGGTCTCTGATCCCATAAAGCAACTACCAACACATAGACGCGCCGATACTCCCTTAAGCGGGATCGCATATATTTGAAACAAGCCCATTTCAAATATATGCGACAAACTCTCGGATTTTAAGTCTTGTTTTGTTAAACAAGCCCATTTCATATAATTTTTCTGTTTTTATAGAGACTCCTAAGTGCGCCAAAACTAGATTTAACAATCTTTCGACCGTGCGACCGAAATCTTAGTTTCGAGTCAAAGATTAATCCGAGATTTCTACATTCATCAGCACAAGAGATGTCAGTGCCATCAATTCCCAACCGAAATTTTCCCTCCGCCCACTTGCAGTTATTTCCAATTAACATTAAAGAACATTTATTCGCGATAACGGCCTATTATCAGCAGAATATTTCGCGACAGCGTTCAGGATTGACGGCATCTTGCATTGCACCAATACTATTTTTATTAAAACTGTCCAGTATCATCAGCATATTGATGAACACAACTATATTTAACGAATTTATGCAAATCCATCGTCAAAACTACAAAAGAGAAGGAGGCCCAAGAGGGATCCTTGTGGCACACCTCTCCTCAATTGCAAAGGTTGCGATTCCCCGCAATCACAGCGCACTATCTGACTACGATTACTCAAATAAGAGTGAAATAAGTTGACACTATCAGCATTGAAACCATAATAAAAAGAAAGATATTTTCTAAAATAATCCATATCCGGAGAGGAGCGGTGAATTTATATTCAAATAAAACGCCGTCTGCTCCACAAAATATTCGTACATGTATTCATACTATTAAAGGACAGTCAGACATGTTTCGAGGCTGTCAGGTCTCATCATCAGTGACATATTAGTTACAAGAAAGTAAATAAACATACAAGCATTCTGCGAAAAAATATTATATTAGTATTCAGATGAAAAGAACATTTAATAATTTATTAGAGTCTAGCTCTAGCCTGTACCTAACATGAGACCAATTTAATTTTCGAGGTAAATTAAATTATGGTCTCATATCTATAGCACAAAGTCGGTATATACCATAAGTAATACACCAAATATAATAATTTCCCTTTTGCCGCAGAAACCTTTTTGTGATATTGCATTTAAAACAAAAACAACATAGAGATAGAGCATTGAAAAAGTGGAAGAGAGCAGGACGAAAAAGAGACAGATATGGTCACAGTCGGCCGTAAATTACTTTGCGAATTTTCTCTGGGACTTTTTATTTAATTTCCCGAATATAATTTTAAATTTCCAGCGTTGTATATTCTTTCTTTGTGGTAAAACCAGCTGTTTAGGCAGGCGCGCGTTGCTACACTTTTTCCTGATGTATACAGGAAATAGAAGCTCCACAGCAGCGGTGGGGTCTAAATGTAAAAAAGGAATAATTGATAAAATTATTAGAAATGATCTACTACTTTACTAAATATAGTAACCAATCAAATTACTTAATTTTAAGTCATGTGTCAAATTTCATCCAATCACCTCTGGATTACAGCGATAATACCCTTCATGTGGTGTTTTCAGTTTGGTGTTTTTTTTTATTAAAAATTAATTAAACATCAAACTGACAACTGGTTTAAAAATGTCGCGAAGATTTGGTATTCCATCTAACGATACAATTAATGACATTATATCTAATAATATAACAAATAATACAATCAAATCAAAAAAATATGTATGGAAAATATTTCTCGAGTTTTGTGCGACCAGAGACTACGAACTGAATGCTGAGACACGTTTGCATAATTTGGCTAATATATAGAAAGATTATGCGGTAAATATGAGAAAAGCTGACGGAACTGAATATAAAGAAGCAACTGTAAAAACAATTTGGAATACTACGAGTACTACTCCAGGAAAAATACTTCAATGAGTTCAAAATTGTATTCGACCCGTTTACCAGTGTGATATTCAAAAATGCGCGAGATGCAAGAAATGCAAATCGTAAAAGATTACAGCAGGATCCAAACAAACGAAAATGCAGTTCATCAAATTTGAGTTCAAGTGATTTGGCTAGAATCATTGGAATATGGGATGAATGTACACCAGAAGGTTTACAAAAAAAAAATACCATATTGTAGCTGTTGAGTTAGCTTGGCGAGGTGGTGAACCAGCTGATTGCCTTATAGATTATTTCACGATTGAGAAAAATAATGATGGAACGCCACCCAACAGAATTGAATACAATCCAATATTCAGTAAAACATGCCAAGGAGGATTGAAAAGTTGTACAAATAGTAAGTGGCTTGTTCCAAATATTGCAAACGAAAGTGCATGCCCTGTTCGGTTATTCCATAAATTATTGTCCAAAAGAGGGAAAAATATTAGTTCCAGTCGCCGATTCTTGAGACCAAATCGTTTCTGGAAATCCGAAAGTGACACATGGTTTGACAATATACCGGTAGGCAAGAACACAATTAATATGTGGACCAAATCATCCGCGCAAGCTATTGGTTTGGACACTAAGTGTAAAAAGATATCCAATCATTCGAACAGATCAACTGCAGTTAGCCATTTGGCAAATAAAGGAATTGTAGTAGGAAATAAAACGTCAGACTCCACGAAATCAGTTTAATACATTACACTTAATGTGTTATGTCGATTAAAGCACCAAACATGTTTCGAAGCTCACTAGCTTCATCATCAGTGGTAACATTTAGTAGAGAAACTGTATTTTGTAAGTATTACATTAGTATGATGGTTGGTTTCTACGCAGCAGTTGCTGCATAGAAACCAACCATATAAATTAAAATAAAATTTTATAAAATTCAATCTCTTTAAAATGATCAAAAAGAAAAAGAAAAACAGCAATATGCAATAACGTAAAATTTAATTTCATTAGTAATAATAAGAATTTTCCTCGAGGTGACTTCGACGCATTACTCTTAATATAATCATACTAATGTAATACTTACAAAATACAGTTTCTCTACTAAATGTTACCATTGATGATGAAGCTAGTGAGCTTCGAAACATGTTTGGTGCTTTAATCGACATAACACATTAAGTGCAATGTATTAAACTGATTTCGTGGAGTCTGACGTTTTATTTCCTACTACAATACATTCACTCCACTTCAGAATGGACTACTTCTTTAAAATAAATAAAGGAATTCCTGAACAGCAATTAATAACAATAACAGGACAAAGCAGCTCTAATTCAATTAAACCGTATTTGAATATTAACCAAGAACGCCATGGTGAAATAATCAACACCATGCGAGGAATTTCTTCAACAGTGGAAATTAACAATCCGTGAACTTCAGCAAACTCTTCTTCCAATTTAACATTTACCAATTGTACTTTTGACAACTGTAGTTTTAAATAAAAATGAATAATATTGGTTTGATTAAAACTAATACATTTTGTATTGAAAATTATTAAACGTCAGATTGACAATCAAATTTTTGATATCTACAAAGTAAAAAATTATCTTATCGAATACTCCTCGGGCCTTGATAAATACTCAAAATTTTGTCATAGAGAATCCTTCAAGCGAGTTGCTCAACGATAATAGCCCTCGGCCTGCGGCCTTAGGCTTTCCATCCGAGCTACAGCCGCAAAAAGCGCTTTAAAGACGCAGTCCATCTTGATTGTTTATGTATATCTGTTGGCACCATGAACTATCATTCAATAAGTCAACAGGTCAATAAAATTTTTTGGTTCAAAAGAAAATTTTTGGACGAGCGGCAACTGGGTTTTCCACCACGATAATGCAGTTTTTGACAAAACACAAAATTATTCAACTTCACGAGCCTCCGTGCAGTCTTGACTTGGCCCCTTGTGACCTTTAGCTGTTCCCAATAATAAAAATTTCTTTAAAATGACACCATTTTGATGATATAGAACGATCGAAGTAAAAGCGGCGAGTGTCATGAAGGCCATTCCAAAAACAACCAAGTTGAATCGCTGAATGTTTAAGAAAGATCAATTGATAACCTTTCCAAATCAAACTTGTTAACATCCACGTAGTTTGTGCCAGATCAACTACTTGAAGTTTCTCAGATCCAGCAAATAATAAAAACTTGCTGGAAGAGAAACATCTTTAGTAAAGATATTGAACAAAAGAGGACCCAAATGTGATCCTTGAGGCACATCTGTATGACGTTGACAAAACTAACCATAACTAAACATGTTTCACCACCTTTTGTTGCTGTCAAGTGGTCAAATATGGTACCTATAGATCTAAAATCATGTAATGTCACCTGCCACACTTATAATTTCCCATTATTGTACCCCAACCGCATAGTATTAATAAGCAAGCAGGTGCAGTAAAAGCATAAATTAAATTCAAACAAACTACTATCCACCCTAAATTGTAAATTCCAACAAAATAAATCCACTTTTATAGTGTACCATTTTAAGCTCTCTTGTTAGTTTTAGAACTGTGCTTTGCTTTAACAAAAAAGGAAAATAAAAGGAACAAACGGTAATGCTAGTAGTAGTGGTCCATGTTATTTTAGTCTTTCTAATCTTGATAACGTAAAGCCACACAAAGACAGATGGCGTGGTGGTAACATTAAATGAAACTTTATAAATGGTATAATAGATATGTTAAGATTAGTTTTATGGATTTAATCTGGTCGTACATTTACTTTTTTCATATGGAGATTTTGTTTCAAGATTTTTTTAGTATAAACGTGAACAGAATGTTATATTAGCAGGGCTAATGAAGAAAAAACCCTCAAAGTGACCCTTCCGTGAATGTCACATTCATAAGAATCGATACCAACTAGAATACAAATATTTCATCAACGGACTCTTTGCTATTGAAAACGTCATTCGGAACCAACTCATTAATGCCGTTATGGCCAGATAAAGAATTGGAGATTTTAAAAATACCATCGCTTCTCCTCAACCTAATATCCGGTACAGCAATACAAATGCAGCAGAGCAACTTACACTCCTCAATCTGAGATTTGCACGAGATGAAAAAATAGAAACCGTAAGAACGTCCTAAGTATATTTTTGTAAGACAATCTCATATTAAGCTTTCTAATTTGGCTCTAAACATATGCAAAAGTGTAACGTGTATGTTCTGCATAGGAGCGGAGTACAAACCCCAACCTCCTCATCCCATCTCTCCATAGTACGAGAATGTGGTCGTTGAAAGAAAAATTTCGAAAGAAAAGTAGCCCACAGATGTTTCGTAATATTTTCGACTCTAAAAGTTTTGCTGACTTAGGAGTCTTTGGAGTTCTCTGCTTGAATTAGTATATAAAATCCAAATTATCTTCAAGTTTCCTACACACTCCAAATATGTGATGTTTTAAAATAGTAGTCCCTATATACTATAATAAAAATTCACCGTAGCCAATTTTCCTGAAAATGTTTCCCAACAAAAATGAAATAAAAACCCAATAACGACACCCAAAATAAAAAAAAATACCTACAGTCTTCAATTTGACTAACACTATCAAAGATCTTTAAGGTATCCACGAAAATCAATATTTCAGACATAATACTGGGTGGTTAAATTGTAAGGGCCGATGTTGATTTTGAATAAAACACAAATTATTTAGGAAATTATTGTCATTTTTTTTTTATTATGATAATATTGGTATAGTTCAATTATGTATGGAACAAAATGTCGGCCAAATGGCCGCCGCGACCTCGGCGGCACACCTCCATTCGATGGTCCAAATTTCCGATGACGCTGAGGCATAATTGAGGTTCTATGCCGTTAATGTGCCGAATTATCTGATACATTAGCTCTTGAATTGTTGCTGGCTTATCGACGTACACCTTTTCTTTCAAATAACCCCAAATAAAGAAGTCCAACGGTGTCAAATCACATGATCATGGCGGTCAATTGACATCGCCACCACGTGAGATAACACGGCCATTGAATTTAATAATAATAATAATATTAAGAGCCATTGTTTCGTTAGCTGTGTGGCAAGTGGCACCGTCCTGTTGAAACCACATATCGTCCACATCCATATCTTCCAGTTCGTTATCATCTCACGATAGCGAACACCATTCACAGTAACTGCCTGACCTGCCTCATTTTGGAAAAAATACGGCCCGATGATGCCGCCAGCCCATATACCGCAGCAAACAGTCACTCTTTGTGGGTGCATTGGTTTTTCGACAATCAGTCTTGGATTATCATTCGCCCAAATACCTTATCACTGAAGATGATTTTCTTCGAAAATTGATCATCCACGTTTGCCATTTCTTGCCACCATTCTGACCATTGACGAGGTTTGGAATGGTCAAGAGGCTTTAGTTCTTCAATCAATTGCACCTTGTAAGCGTGTAAATGCAAGTCTTAATGTTCATCACGACGAGCGTGAGAGGTGCAATTGTTGGACACGACGACGAGTTGAGGTGGACGGCTCTTCAGCCACACTATCGCGAACAGTAGCAATATTTTCTGCAGTACGCTGAGCCGTATGAGTATGCACTGGTGTTTTCGCATCTCCGACAGACCCGGTTTGCTCAAATTTTTGCACGATTTTTCCAATTGTACGCACATTTGGACGATTAAATTGACCAAAAAAATCACGAAGTTTACGATATGCATTTTGATTTGAACGCCCATTTTCATAATAAGCCTGAATAACTTTAACGCGTTGCTCGATTGTGTATCTTTCCATGGTTCAAATTGAGTTACTCTGAAATTGAGAAATGTCAAATTAAATGCAGAAAAAAACTTGACATTTAGGTGTGGTTCACATTCAACATCGGCCCTTACAATTTAACCACCCTTTAGGTCATTATGATGTGATGTGTTGTGGCCAAGGTCATTATTGTGAAATGCAAGACCAATAGAGCAACCAGGTAGGAACCCTGAGGAACTCCCGACGCCGCGGAATAGCCTGATGACGCGAACCCATTGTAATATACTAACTGACATATGATTTAATTAGATTGATCGTTCCTTCACTCAAATCGAAGGTGCGTGATCCTTTGATGGTTTATTCTATCGAAGGCTCTGAAAAAATCCTTATAGATTGCATAAACTTGGCCAAGCTTATCGAGGTTATCAAATACATATTGAGGGAAAAGAGTGAGATTGGACAAAGTGAAACCATAGTGAAATGGTACTAACCGACCATTCCAATTTTTCAAAATGGTCTCAAATAACGTCGAAAAATTAGACAAAATACATATCGAATGAAAAGACTGTTTGAAGGGGAACAGCAAGTAGATAAATCGTGTCCTTTACAAAGAAGGAAGGAATTGCTGGTAACTCTTATTCTATCTATCAATCTCACTTACAATAATAATAATAATCTCACAGGGGAGACAGAGGGATTCATATGCGCGATACAGGATCAGATCGTGCCAACAAGATCCTACCTAAAACATATCATAGGAAAAGATTTGAGCGATGTTTGTCGACTGTGTAACATCAACCAGAAACTATACAGCACTTGACTACGGGATGGAACTCATTGGCCCCAACAATGTATCTGGAGAGACACAACAATGTTGCAAAGATCATGCATCTTAGTATTTGCCAACAAGCCCAACTTATTGACCACAATAAAAAATACTACAACCATACTCCACAACCAGTAATTGAAAACGATAAAGTTAAAATATATTGGGCCACACAGCTTATTACTGACAGAGCAGTTTCTCATAACAAACCAGATATACTATTCATCAACAAAGTGAGCAACGAGTGTTTCATAGTCGACATTGCGGTACCATTCGTGGTATCGTCTAACGGGTTAATACCAAACTCTTTCACAGAAAACCTAAAGGAACTGCAATTAAGTTCGCACTTAGCCGATTTGAGTTGCAAGGCTGCCATACTTGGTACGGTTCGAATTGTCCGTAAAGTTGTTAATAATTAATAAGTCTTGAATACACAAGTATTCCGGCTAAAACATACCGAGATAATCGAGTTAATAAAAAAAATAATAATAATAATAATAACACTTTATTTGCCCAACAGGTGTACACCCAATTACAAGACAAATCTTACATAATCCTTACATAATTACATCACTAATGAGACGATACAACATGCTCTTAAATTTACTCAAATTCACACCAAAATAGTCAATGTTCATGTGAAAGTTATGAAAATTACACAAGCTCGAGGCTCTCCACACAGGTGCCCTGCCTTCATAGTTAGAATGTATTAGGGGATCTCTAAACAAATACGAGCTTCTCGCACTATATTGAGGGACATTAAAGTTGATCTGTTCCAACAAATAAGGGCAATCTATCAGGCCGTTAATAAGTTTAAAAAGAAAAAGTTGATATGCCATGACTCTACGAGATTCTAATGATGCGAAATGAAATCTGCTTAGTAGTAGGGTGTGATCAACGCCTCGCTCAGGGAAGTGACCATCAATTTTAAAAGCTAATATTTTAAAAATTTGCGTTGAACACACCCCAATTTATTGATGTGGACCTGATAGATCGGAGACCATATAATTGACGTGTATTCTAACCTGGATCTTACCAGAGCGTCATATAAGGTAATAAGGCAATCCAAGTTAACAAATCCACTAGTGGATCTAAAAATAAACCCGAGTGTGCGAAGAGAGCTTTGTGTTATGTTGTGTATGTGTTGATTAAATACGATGGTGAGTCCGTTACATCACAAGATACAGAAACACTATCCAGAACCCTCCCCTCCACACCGGTAAGCAACCTTTATAGATCTCAATTCACTGAATTTTTCATAAAAATATTGGTCCAATGCCGATATTCGGATACAAATTGTTTTTTGGTGCGATTTCGACTAAGATAATTGTGTTTTCGCCCGTGAATCCTTTAGGATAAATCCTCCATAAGCAAATTGAAACCAACAACGTGGTAAATTATTTTTCTGCTCGATCATTAACTTTGATGTTATGTCAACGTTATTTGTGAAACAGCGGAAAATAATAACAATAAACGAATTATTGCTGCAATTCATTAAACAAAGAGCTGAGCATAATAATGGACGTATAAGGTTGATAGGGTGTGTTTTATTATCACATGACAACAGTCATGTGCATGTGTGGGGGGTGACGATGAAATTATTATTGCACGAAATTTATATTTTCCAATAATAAACGAATATTTTGGGAAGCGGATGTCATTCTACAAAAATATTATGCAAACACACGCACAATGATTTCTGATGATTTGTTGTTTCGCCATTTATTGTTTTACATAGCAAAACTATATTATTAACGATGAATTATTAATGAAGTCTCATCTGTTAAATATTAATATCGGTGTACCTCATTTTAGTAGCATAAAACAAAATGATAATCAAAAGGTATTCGTTTAGCAACCGAGGAGTGTCTGAAAGATTTTAGCAATGCGATCTTCATTTATTTTTTAAATCTTTGACGGTCGGATCAAAAGAAGCTCAAAAAATCCATTGAGTTTTCTGGTATATTTGTGTAACCATGCTTAGACCTAAATGAAACAGAATCGCGTTGAAAATAGAAGAAATAAATTCAACCGTTACGTATAGTATATCCAAAGTTAATGTATAATATATAAATTTAACGATTCTACCGGGGCTATCCGTTCCCATGCCTCTTTACATCGAATTCAGCGTTTTTTTTTATACATTTCTCCCTTGTATATGAGACGTATAATAAATCATGCTTGTCAAAGGAAGCCGCCTTATAAGAAAAGTAACTACAGGGACTGTCAGTAGAAATATTTGGGCATTTTCGTCGATAATACCCTCAAGTGGGACACCCACATTCACCATTTAGTTAAAAAATTGAGGTCCCTGATTTATCTATTTAAAAGAATTAAGTCTATTCTTGATAGGGTCAAACTGATACAAGTATATTTTGCGCTGGTTCACGCATTGTTGTCTTATGGAATTGTGTCATTGGGAAGTGCATACCCTACAACACTAAGGCCACTTGTGAATATACAGAAAAGGATTCTTAAAATAATTTTTAATCTAAATATAATGTAGCAAATGATGAGGAATAATCTATTATGTAATACACCAGATCATAACTATTCTACCAGACATAGAGTCAATCAAAATTTAAACTTACCACGGACAAATTTGAGATTAGGGCAGAGATGTTTTACGTCCGTTGGACAAAAAATTTATAATAAGCTGCCTCAAGATACCAGAATGAAACAAAGACTAAAAAAATTTCCGAGAATATTAAAGGAGTGGCTTCTGGATTTTGACGAAAATTAAATAGTTACAAGTTGATGCTGGCTGGGTATCTATCTGTATTTGTATTTTGTTTGTTTTATATGGCTTTTGTTGTTTTGATTTTGAATTTTTATTTTAGTTTTTCTTTCAGTTTTTCTTTCTTTAGTGTTTAATAAATCATATATATATATATATATAATTTTTTTTTTTTTTCCGAAGTAATCCATCAATCGAGGAGTGAATTTTATTGTTTGAATAAAAGACGTCTACTCCACAAAAAATCTTTATATATACGTTGAAACTGTTTATAATTCGCCAGACATGTTTCGGACTACAACGTCCATCATCAGTGGCTAAGGAACCTTATATAATTCGGTTAGATGAGGGGGTTAAACTTCATATGAACTTAGAATAGGGTACTTTTACATTGATCTTCAATTTAAACGTTTATATAATGTCACTTTATGGAAATTTGTTTTTTTAAAAATTGAGCATAATAAAAAAAATAATAAAATAAATTGGTTTTTAAACTTTAAATCTGTGTATCATTTTAACATGTGTTTGTTTGTGTTTTTCTTTTCTCTTCATATTTAATTTTACGTTTTTGAAGAGCTGGTAAGATTCCACTAGTGTGGTTTTAATGTCTACAAATTCGACAAGAATTTTTTTTTGTGGAGTAGACGTCTTTTATTCAAACAATATATATATATAAGTATGCTCACTGTGTAATGTACAAATTAATTAGATTATCGTAATTGCTGACAAGTTTCTGTAACTTAGCGAATTAAGATTTTCCTAACTGTATTTTGTTATACACGTGAAATAAATATATTATTATTATTATGAAATAAATATATTATTATTATTCCAAAGACGCCACAGAAATATTTCTGCCGATGGACGATATCGATCGCAGTTCATGAACAGAAAGACCGACAACGATGTAGCAAAAGAAACGGGGTTGCGCCAATCGCAATTATTACGAAAGAAGGAAATTCGCTTGCAGGTCGAATGGGGATCAACGCACTTGGAAAACGTTGCTTTAAAAAGAAGTAGGAATTGAATAAACAAACCTATTTCAATACTTAAAAGCTTTGTATTTGTGTATCTCTATATATATGTGTGTGGTTGTAACATGAGCCATATAACTGAAATTGTAGACATGTTGGTGGAATTCTTTTATTCAATGTATTTCTCGAGACTATTTCACTAGAGCTACACTCTTTTATTAGAAAAATAAGCTAGTAATTTCCAATAACCGAGGAAATTTATAGGTCCTAATGAAGGATACTTTTCTTTTATTTTTCTTGAATATTAATTATATTTACCTATACAGAGTCCTAGTTTTTCCCCACAGCCTCCAGACTTACTACAGCTGAAAAAATCACCAGAAGTCATTATAGGATATTATATCAAAAAATTACTTCTAAGGATGTCAATCTTTTGCAATTTTTCTGTTTTTTTTAGCTGTTTAAAATACCAAATCCTAGCCTTCAGAAGGCTATTTTACTTATCCTTAAACTGCTCTACTTAACCTCAAAATATTCGAGGGTGCCCTGGAGAACTGCCCTGAAGGAATTTCCATTAATAGCGTAAACATAAATAACCTTAGGTACGCTGACGACACTTTAAATAATCGCGGACACGTTGGGGAGCTTCAGATCTTGCTTGACCGTGAGGCAACTAATAATGCAGCGTTTCGATTAGATTTTAACATCAAAAAAACCAAATGGATGGTCATTAGTAAGAATTAGGAAGAGGTCAGTCATATAAATATCTTGGATGCCACGTCAACTAAAGCTGGGATGCTATGCAGTCCGAAATGAACACGCCAGACCATCATTTGTTGCCAAAGTCGGTCGCTCTCCGTTCGCATTCGAGTACTAAGTTGTTACGTCTTCAGTATTCTCCATTATGGAATTTAGACGTCCATGGACTCTAACAGACGCCATGTGTAAAAAGCTGGAAGCTTGCGAAATGTGGACGTATCGACAGATGTTGAAAATATTCTGGATGGACAGAGTGCGCAATATGGATGTGCGACACACTGTATAATTCTTTAGTTTGTTGGAATATAATAAAACAAGTCGTAGGTGTTATAAAACCTAATAATACTACAAACGCAAACCGACAGACATTTCTTTATCTTCTAGTTGTTGTACTCGAGAGTAAATGCCTGTTTGTTGTCCCTCCTGTTCCTCTTGATGTATTTTACAAGATAAGAAGACAGAATCAATATATTGTGACTGTATATTAAGACGTCAACAAGACTGGTTCGTTCGTGGGAGTGAAAATTTATTCAGAAGGATTATATGAGAAACACTAGTAAGCATTGTTGTATTTTAATGATGACAACTTTCGTGCGAAGGAATCACAATACACACCATTTTAACAGTTGGCACGATCTGAATACGAAACTTAAAGAAGTTTCCCTATACCGCATCGTAATCATAGATGAGAATCGTATGCGAGAAATTGATTATGGACCTCAGACTTTAATTCAAGTAACACTTCAAGAGACTTTCTGAGGAAAAATTAAGAATTATTTTGAATAAGAGACCTGCCAGATTCCAAGACTGGAGGGCTTGAGGATTAAATAGTATTGTCCAAAAATCAAGGTAATTATGTTTCTATTATCATAAACTTTTGAAAATAAAAGTTGGGAAAGAAATAAAGAAAGTACAAAATTGAGAGAATAGCGAATCTGAGCAAAAATTTAAGTTAAAAAGCGAATGCAAAGTTTTTGACACTCGACGAAATCGAAAATGAGAAATGAGGGCAATGTGCAATTTTACGAGACATCTTCCTTTTTGAAAACATTGTGAAGAGGCCAATGGCAAATAGAATGGAAACAAAGATTAAAAGCTCAGAAGCGCAGAGCAGGCAGAAGAGAAATTCTGATTGTACAAATGCAACAATTGGGTATTGACAAATGAAAAGGCGAAATGCAGAAATGGAGGCTGAAAAACTTAGTAAAATATCCAAAAAAACATTTATCCGAATTAAAGACGAAGATCCGAAAAAAGCGGTGGGGTATGTTCTGAAAATGTTGAGTATATTGTAGCAAAGTGACCATTTCCAGATGAAAGTCTGTGCCCAAACGCTTTAACCGATTGAGATAAATTTTGGTGTATGAGTTTGCGGGAATCCTAGGATGAACCCATTAGTTTTTGGCTGAAATCGCTTTAGCCCTGTGATAGGGATGAATATTGGATTGTATTCAATTCTGTTGGTAGGCGTTCCATCATTATTTTTCTCAATCGTGAAATAATCTATAAGGCAATCAGCTGGTTCACCACCTCGCCAAGCTACAATATGGTAAAAAAAATTTTTGTAAACCATAATCCAATGATTCTAGCCAAATCACTTGAACTCAAATTTGATGAACTGCATTCTCGTTTGTTTGGAGCCTGCTGTAATCTTTTACGTTTTGCATTTCTTGCATCTCGCGGATTTTTGAATATCACACTGGTAAACGGGTCGAATACAATTTTGAAGTAATTGAAGTATTTTTCCTGGAGTAGCCTACTTGCACTATTCCAAATTGTTTTTACAGTTGCCTCTTTATATTCAGTTCCGTCAGCTTTTCTCATATTTACCGCATAATCTTTCCATATATTAGCCAAATTATGCAAACTCGTTTCAGCATTCAGTTCGTATTCTCTGGTCGCACAAAACTCGAGAAATATTTTCCATACATATTTTTTTAATTTTATTGTACTTTTTGGTATATTATTAGATATAATATCATTAATTGCATCCTTAGATGCAATACCAAATCTTCGCGACATTTTTAAACCAGTTGTCAGTTTGACGTTTAATTAATTTTTAATAAAAAAAACACCAAACTGAAAACACCACATATTATCGCTGTAATCCAGAGGTGATTGGATGAAATTTGACACATGAGTTAAAATTCAGTAATTTGATTGGTTACTATATTTATTAAAAAATTATCGTAATAATAACAAATATAGTATACAGGGTGATTCATTGAATATTTTGGGTAAACTGTGTTGATTGTGAGTTTCCTATCTAAAGCGTACATTTTATTATACATGGTGTACGAAATAGATTAAACGTGTCAATTTAAATGAACAGCCTTGTATATTATTTTATGATTGGATTTTATATTCAATAGAAATCGGTCCGTTATCAAGACATGCCCTATAGGTACTTTTTGTGAAAATGTAGTGAAGATATTAAAGATATGCATTGTATTTTTTTAAATATATTTTGATCAACAAACTCCCGATGATTTACATAATTCTATAACTCAGATGGGCTATCAGCTGGTGCGTTTCCAAACATTTGGGCTGCACTTCAATGTGTGAATGCAACAATTATTATTTATTAAATTAAATGAACAGTTAATTATTTTCTTAAATCCAAACTAATCAACCCACTCTCCGTTTTACGCCGTAACTAATCTCAAGGTCATTTAGGCTACTTATATATTATCAAACGCTAATAAATCACATTCGAAAGCAAAAAAAAAAGCGATTAAGCACCGTTATCATCATCGTATATTCACAAACTAAACATTAAACAACAAGCCGTTATCGTTGAACTTTCAGGTCAAGCAATATTAATCAATATAGTTTTGGCGGGGTATAGAGATGCAGACACCATTTAAGCTGCAAACTTCGGATGACTGAAAACAAACAACTCTATATAGTCGAACACCCACCCGAAAATGTCCTTCATCTCTCTTTCACACTTAACTCTAACATCTCGCTCTTTGATAATATAGCCTCATGCAGTATGGTATGCAGATTAATTTGCTTTCGGGTGGCTACTAGCCCTGCTGGCTTTATATCATAATGTATTAGGGACACGAAGGACGACGATGAACGACATGACTTGGATACGTGGTTTGGCACATGAACAACACATAATTTGTAGAGAGAGCAGGGGCACCAGATGATTATTATGATTATTGGCGCTAACGATATTGGTTGGGCGAGGATATTATAAGCAACAGGACCGTGTCAAGGCTTAATATTAATTTTATGGCTATTTAAATATATTCCAGCCCTCAACTTAGGAATTTGTATGTAATGAACACGCAGCAGAGCAACTACTTTGTTGACTTTATTAAACATATTGTTAGTTGTAGTACTTTCAATCTTGAGTCTGTTTTCCTGAACCCTGTTGATGAGACCGAAATATGTAATATTTTGCGAAGAATCACGCCAAAAGATTTAAGTGGCCCTGAAGCATGTGAACCAATCTATGGTACTTATTTTGACCCACTTCCGCAATTATTGAGACTAGCCAACCACGTGCCCATTTTAAGAAAGATGATCCTAAAAATATAGTGAATTACAGAGGCATTTCCGTATTGTCAGTTTTCTGAAAAATTAGAGAAAATGCATTCTACGACCGACTTATTAGATCCCTAAATTAAGTATAATAAACCGCACAGCTCTTATTCACTCTCATCTTCAACGAAAACAGGGTAAAGCCTAGGCCAGGATTTCTGACAATCAAAACAAGTGTAAAATATGCCATGTGTTTTAACATACGTTTAGTCAGCGCACTGCAACGTTTACTTTTGTTGAGGCTTCTTTGAAGGGAAACATCGTCACTTTTTTCATTAAAGTAAAGTCAGTAGAAAAGAAAACAGATTTGTGTGTTTTTCTTATGGAATCTACTCGGTTAAACAATATACTTACTTACAATGCTTTGCTGCCAGAATGTCTTTGAAATTATGGCTATCCTACGCCTCGTACTTATTATTTCTGCAATAGCGTAATTAATCCGAAATCTATTTGCACCCGAAACACGTGAAGATGCTAATTTAAACATAAACTCAATTACCCCAAGGTTTGCTAAAATAATTTGGTTATTGAAAAATTCCATATTATTTTTATCTCATTGAATAAAATTCATTCAAGATCTGGCAACAACCAAGAAAAATTAAAAGGATCGCCGTTGCCACACTTTATTTGAAAATTTTACCATCGTCAGTCACGTACTCATTATTTGCGTAATACCGAAATCAATCGAGCAATCCGACATCTATTTATTCCCCCAACCCAAGTCCAAATGCGTAATTAACCCGAAAACCTAAATTCGGCAAGCTTTATTTTATTTTTACAAAAATATTAACGTTCTTAAATATAGTTAATTTTTATACCAGCTTAAAGTAAATCTGACAACAATGCCAAAATCATCATCGCTGGAAATTACGACAATTATGACAATTGACATATATCATAAATAAATTTGATTTGGCTAAACAAATTTCCTATAATTTATTATTTATTTAAATAAAATAACATTAATATCTAAATGAATCAGCGCGTACGACAGGCTAATAAGTCATCACCGGTTAAGTGCTAAAAAATGAGGCTAACTGAAATTAACCCACAGGACGCATTTAATGGGTAACCAACATTTAATTATTTACAATATATACAAAAACAATCAAAATTAGGTTCGGCATATTTCAGATTCTCTCTACAATGATTAGCAGAGGTCTAAGATGAATCACCATCACAACTAGTGTAAAAATAAAATGACTTGGCAGTAATAATGAATCAGAAAAAAATATACATTAATTAATAAGCAGCATGTACAGGGTGATACAAAACAACATTAATTAGCCCACATTTAACAAATTTTCCGAACAACTTTTAAATATTTAGAAATTTTTAGCATACACATTCAATTTATACGAGGGGGTTAACATCGTTTTAATTTGTTTGTGATTTTTTTTTTGCTACTCAGTGTTTACATTATTATTTGACATTTACATTACATAAAAATGGCTCGTACTAAGCAAACTGCAAGAAAATCTACTGGTGGCAAGGCCCCCAGAAAACAATTACCTACTAAAGCTGCAAGAAAAAGCGCCCCAGCTACTGGTGGTGTTAAAAAACCTCATCGTTATAGGCCTGGTACTGTGGCACTTCGTGAAATCCGTCGTTATCAGAAAAGCACTGAGTTGCTTATTAGAAAACTACCATTTCAAAGATTGGTAAGAGAAATTGCTCAAGATTTTAAAACTGACTTGCCTTTCCAAAGTTCCGCTGTTATGGCGCTTCAAGAGGCTAGCGAAGCTTACTTAGTTGGTCTTTTCGAAGACACAAACTTGTGTGCCATTCATGCTAAATGTGTAACGATTATGCCGAAAGATATTCAATTGGCAAGACGTATTAGAGGAGAACGTGCCTAAGAAGTAAGAAGAAGACGTTTATTTCAGAATAAAGTAAAGAAAAAAAAAAGGCATGATTTTTAAGTAAGTAGCGTTTTGGAATTAAAAAAAGACGTGCAAAGATATCGCAATAATTTTATTTTTACATGAAAGCCTGTACCTTAATCTACTTTTCTACATAATTTCCGTGAATGTTGAGGCACTTGTCATAACGTGGCACCAGTTTTTGTATACCCTCCTAATAAAATTCTGCCGCCTTACTTGTTTGTTCCAAAAATGTTGACGGATTTGCACAAAACCCAACGTTTAGGCAGTGCATTGACTTTCCTTGAGCGGTACCACAATGAAGGTGAAGATTTTTTAGACCAAATTGTTACTGGTGACGAAACATGGGTGGCCTACGTCACACCAGAATCGAAACAACGATCCATGGAATGGCGACATTCATCATCACCCAAAAGAGTGAAGTTTAAGCAAACAATTTCTGCCCGGAAAATCATGTGCACAGTTTTTTGGGACAGAAAAGGAGTAGGTATTGCTAGTGGAGTTTCTGCCTCGTAATGAGACAATCAATGCAGCGTCTTATTGTGAGACATTGAACAATCTGCGTCGTGCAATCCAGATCAAAAGACGTGGCAAGTTGAGTAAGGGTATCGTTTTGCTGCATGACAATGCCCGTCCACATGTGGCTAATCGGACCAAAGATCTCATCAAATCTTTTAAATGGGAAACTCTAGATCATCCTCCATACAGCCCTGATCTGGCGCCCAGCGACTACCATTTGTTCCTGCACTTGAAGAAACACCTGGGTGGCCAGCGTCTTCAAGACGATAACGAAGTCAAAACATTTGTGATACAGTGGTTAACAAGTCAGGCGGCAGAATTTTATGAGGAGGGTATTCAAAAACTGGTGCCACGTTATGACAAGTGCCTCAATATTCACGGAAATTATGTAGAAAAGTAGATTAAGGTACAGGCTTTCATGTAAAAATAAAATTATTGCGATATCTTTGCACGTCTTTTTTTAATTCCAAAACGGTACTTACTTAAAAAACATGCCTCGTAGTTCCTAGAGGTTATCTACGGGGTAACTCAAAACATTTCCCACTCATTTATTAATGCCCTTAATAAATGTATCGATGTAGGAAGTAAACATTGATTTCTTAGATATTTTTTAGAGTTTCACTATATACAGAGGGGTTTTTTAAGTTTTGTAGTTATACAATTTAGATACAAGGGAACTCAAAAACGTTTCAATTTATTGTGAAGATTTTTGGGCACGGCAAAACCTAATTAATAGTAAAACTTTTGAGTTTTCTTAGTTTGTTAGAATGGTCTCATAAAATTTATTTATATACAGGGTGTCTCAAATGTAATTATATTTATTTGATTAGGTTTTCAACCCATATTTTCATTTTTTTTATGTAACCCTCAATGACTTTTGTCCCTCAAGGAATTTCTTGTAAGCATAATATAATAATACTTGGACAAAATCAGTTTGGCTTTAGGAAAGGTTTGTCCACTCAGGATGCAATTATTCAGTTTGTTAATGGTGTTGATGAGTTTGGAACAGAGAGAGTAATGTTCAGGTATGTTAAATCATCATAAAAACTGAAAAAATGAGTTGTACTGCATATTATCAAGTTCTGTAGAGACAAAGACAACCTGCTGATGCTTTAGAAACACAAATCAACATATTTGACTTTTTTCCTCCGCCCTTCCAGTCATCATCATTACCGGGGAATGTGTCGCCGATACCCACATAAAACACATAAAACTACTTCCATATGTACTGTTAGTATATGGCAAAATCTACCAACATGAGTGAAAATAACGTTCGATGAGCATTAGAGGTCGGTCGCCCTTTTGCTCTTTTCTTGGCACAGTGCCAGTGTCACGATCCTATCAACTGCAGGAATAAGTACCGAGTGCAGCAAGCGAATTTATTACCGTCGGAATATTGGCCCGCATGTTTATCTGTTGGTGGGCACGGGAGAGGAAAAGGGCGCCAGTGGATTAGATTGTCCTTTGGGACGACGTATCGTGCAGCTTTAGTAGTGGAAGAACGATCTATCACTGTTTTTGTTGTTTATTTATTTATTTATCGCGGTATATTATAATTCACATATTACCTACAACGTTTTTAGTTGTTGGACATTTACCAGGGTAATTAGGTAGCCAATTTGCGTTTACAAACATTATCCTCAGCAGTAATCGTTTTAAAGATCTTTTAAATCATCTGCATATACCAGCCTTCTACAAGTGAACAATTGTGGAAGGTTATATATGAAGATGATGAAGAATAGTGGACTTAGGGCACTCCAAAACCCTTGAAACCCTTATATTCCACAAACAGATACGATTTAAAATGGCTAGTCTGAAAATCCAAAATAGTCAAATAAAATGATCAATGCCGTCGAATGCTTTCAGAGCACATCCAGATTAGAGGTATAGTGTATCCAAAGTCAATATAAATTTAACGATTTTACCGGGACTATCCGTTCCCATGCCTCTTTACATTATAAAAGGGCATCGAATGCAGCGTTTTTTGTTACATTTCTCCCTCGTCTATAAGACGTATAATAAATCATGTCTTCCAAAGGATACAGACAGTAATAAAAATAACTACAGTGACTGAAACGACGGCTGCTGTCTGTATTGGCATTACAAAGGGATATCGAGTTGTGGTTTTCTATAGAATTTTAAACTAACTTTAGAAACACTATACATGGGCAACCACTCATAAAGTCCTGGGAAAAATTACAAAGAAATGATATAAGGAAAGGTTCACGATCTTGTTGAAACCCAATTCAATCTTCTACCTATGTGCATTTGGACATATGACATAAATCGGGAACTTTGGGGGTGCTGAATTTTAGAATCAAAAAGTTAATATTATACAGGGGATTCCATAAAGAAAACATATGCAATTACGTTTATCTAATTTCTTAATAAACGATCGACCATGTATACTTGTCTGTTATGTCAAAGAAGAGACAAATTAAAACCTTAAATGGCACATTATGTGCGAACGAATTTTTTTAAAATGTATGCGTGACTTTTGGTCTTTACTGTATATTTAATTACATTAGAATATTAATTTTGTGGAGATGACCAACGAAAAGACGTATATATGCTGTTTATTGATTACGAGAAGGCCTTCGACAATTTTAGACATGACACTTTGTTGAAACTTCTGCACAATGCCAATATTAACGCAAAAGATATCAGAATCATCCAAAATCTATACTGGAATCAAAAAGCTTGTGTAAGATTTGAGAAATCACTAACAACAGACGAATTTAAAGTTCTAAAGGGGGTTCGACAAGGGTGCGTACTGTCACCAATACTATTTAACTTATACGTTGAAAATATATTTTCTGAGGCGCTGGAAGACTTAGAGTGTGGGATTAAAGTAAATGGTATACCAATTAACAACATACGGTATGCAGACGACACCGTAATCATTGCTGACAGTGAAGAGGACTTACAACTAATGCTGGAGCAGATAAATACAGTTGGAAAGGGGAATGGTCTCAAAATAAACATAAAAAAGACAAAGTACATGATAGTAAGCAGAAACCCTCCTCAAAATGCTGTGTTAAACTTGGAAGACCAACCTATTGAACGAGTGCAAAACTTTAAATACCTTGGAACCAACATAAATGAACAATGGAATCCCGAACAGGAAATTTGCTGTCGCATACAACAAGCGAGGCAAGCTTTCACAAGCCTAAGACCCTTTCTTTGCAACCTGACATTGTCCATCCTGTTATATGGAATGGAAACATGGACTCTGAAGATCCGGTCGATAAACAAGCTTGAGGCTTTTGAAATGTGGTGTCTAAGAAGGATGCTACGTATATCGTGGGTAGGCCGAGTTCGAAATGAAGACGTTCTTAGAAGGGCGGGATGCGAAAGAGAACTTTTCAACATAATCAAGAAGCGGAAAATTGGATACCTGGGCCACATACTACGAGGAGAGAAGTACAAAATACCACAGATAATTCTCCAAGGAAAAATTGAAGGGAAGAGAGGAGTAGGACGTAAACAGATGTCCTGGTTGAGAAACATCAAGAACTGGACAGGCATTAGCAATACGGGCGAGCTCTGTCGCGCTGCGGAAGCAAGGACCCTTATTATGATGAGATAGTCGCCAACGCACTAGAAGTGTACGGCATATTAAGAAAAAGGAGATGAGTATTTACTTCGACTCCTAAAGCTTAAAAAACAAAACATGTACAAGACACCTAACCTACTTCTAGACATCCATTGTAGACAATGTTAGCTACAAAATTACGTAATATCTTGCCTTGACTCGTGTGCTGCCGGTATACAATGTATCTTTTCCCAACCATTTTTGTAACTGTAGTCGAGACACTGTTAAAGTAGAATTTACTGTAATTTTATTCATACGATCAAAATCCCTTCCAAATATTATCTCTTGTGTGCTGTAATGCCTTTGGAAAGAGTTACTGTTAGTAATTTTCTAGCAGCAAGATCATGCTGTGTGAACGTTTTAGTTTTACAATAATAGTCGTGGTCGTGTGGTGCTACCAGGGGCGGATTACTGAGGAAATTTAATGATTTATACAGGGATATTCACATAACCTGAACTATTCCGACCATCAGGTTTTCTTAATTGTATAATTAAATTAATTGTAGATTGTAGTCGGTTTGGCCTCCCCTCACTTCGACCTGCAGAAGATCTTTTGTGAATGACTCTAATCTATGAATTGCCCAGCTGTCCCACACTTTTCATAAAGTTGATGATTTCTCTGGGGGCTAAATTCCTTGCCTCGTCGGGTGATAGGGTCACCCCTCCAAGGTGTTTTAGCCTTTTGCAGAAAAGTGCCATGCATTCACAGAGCACGTGTTTTGTTGTCTCTGTTGCGTCTTCGCAAAACCGACAAGTGTCGTCCTCGGTTAGGCCCATCTTTTTGAGATGGTACTTCACTGGGTGGTGTCCCGTAAAAAGGCCTGTAATTCGCCTTAGGTCGCTTCTCTCCAGTTGGATAAGCTTCCCTGCGTTGGCCTCTGAAGTTTTGATAAACCTTTTTGATTGTATTAGGCCTGGAGTGTTTCTCCAGTAGGACTTAGGTTGTTCCTTTTCCCATCTCCGAAGTTCTTTTTTCATATGGCTTTTTGGAAGGCCAAAGATGGGTTCCGCAAAACGGAGCGTGTGCGCCCTCTTTTGCAAGTTGGTAAGCCGCTTCGTTCCCCTCTTCTTCATGTCCTGGCACCCATGTCAGAGTAATCTTTTTCCCCTGAGCTGCCAGTTGCTTTAGGGTCTGTTTCCATTCCCATGCTAGCTTTGACGTGAAGGTGTAAGACCTCAGTGCTTTTAACGCAGCTTGACTGTCTGACATAATATTGATCTGCCCTTCCGTGATGCCTCTCTGCAGGCATTCTTGAGCACAACGGTTAAATTAAATTAATTACTATGTTCTGCTTTTGACACAAGCTGAATCAGGTGGAGTAAGCGAATTTTATTTATAGCGGAGCAGAACCGGTAATTGTTAATGCCAAATCCAAAATAGTAGAAATGAAATGAATGAATCAGCCAAAATAATATAAAAGGTGCTGATATAGACATGAGACACCTTGACTTAGACTCAAAGGGAGACTATTGGTGCTCATAGCTATCTACTTCAGTTTTTTCTAAAATTGACTCTGAATACACTCACTAATTAACAAAAATCGAATCAAACTAAAAAAAAAATACAAAAGATGGAAACTTGCAATTTTACTACGATCTCAAAGGTGGTCACAGCTATTTGCTTAAGATTTTCTGAGTTTAGACTCCGAAATTGTTACTTTAATATACATAAAAATGCAAGCAAGTAATTCTAAAAAGAATCTCTTCCATTTTCAGATCACGCTAGATAAAACTATACTTTTTCGACAATAGCTTTGTTGAAATTACTCCCAAAGGCATACACCTAATCTAATTGTACTGTCCTACAATTCCAATTACATAATGACTCTAAGTTAATTAAACTAAATTCTCTAGCTGTTAGAAACACAATTGTGCACCGAATTTACATAGTAAGCAGGGGTTGAACGGAAGTTTATTACCTTGAGGCCATCTAATGTCGGCAAGCTGGAAATTGCTACAAAACCAAATTGTTTCTTTGTGTGCGGATTTTTTTCCCAATCCCCGGAAGAATTTATTAGGATGACTGTTCTTTGTTTTATACAATTTCTATTTTGTTTTTGATACATTTTGAAGAACAATAATAAAATAATAAATGAAGTTTGTCTGTATTTACTAACCCCAATTCTCATTTTGCTTTTGATACTTTTTTCTTTTGCTTGTCCTTTAGGCAAAGTAAAATCATCTGCACAAAATCAATTAGAAAGTACAATTACGACTTTCCGGATGAATTATTTTAATTAACCAGATGTAAAGTATTTACAGCAGCCGCTTTAATGTAATTGGAGTTTGTTTAGTGCGGCGAAATTAAGATGTTACATAATTTATATACAGTGTGTGGACGGAAGATATCTAAAGATCTATAAGCGATAGACAAAACAATCCTTTACAAAACTTATAGGCACTGACGAGATGTACAACCAAAAATTTTTCAATTACACAAAAGCGCAGCAGACCAAACTTGCCTATTCTTAATGCGACAGCCTGTATATTTTAACATAAATAAATGACGCTCTAAGAGACAAGAAAAATGACATACGGGTTGATATGCCTAGCTCCAGTAGTTTTTGAAATATTTGTAAATAAGGGTTAGTTTTGACATAAATTTAAGGCGTTGTGGATACTAAATAAACTGAAAACAGACCAATTTGTCGTGTCAGGTCCATTTGAATTCCCTAGATTTCCTAGATTTTGACATTTCTTAATAAGTTCCTCAGGGCTCTGTGCTTGGCCCATTCCTTTTCATTATATACATTAATGATATCTGCCATTATAGACCAGGGTCGATAGTTGAATGAAACCCATTGGAAAAGGTAGAGAATATAACAAAAATGAAAGGAAAAATAAATTACGGGCGATTTTTAGTTTTTCTTCTTTCTTGAAAGTTATTTCAGCAGAAGCGTTTCGTGTCTACTGAGACTTACGTTCCTGCTTATTTATTGGCCATATTAGGCGGCAAAGGTGCCCCAAATGCTGGAGACATTGAAAAAATTCTTTCTTCTGTAGGTATTGAGGCTGATGGTGAAAAAGTTAAGTAAATCATTGGAGATCTCAATGGAAATTCAATTGATAAAGTTATCGCACAAGGTCGCGAAAAGTTGAGCTCTATGCCAGTTGGTGGTGGTAGCGCCGCAGCTCCCGCTGCTGCTGGTGCTGCTCCAGTTGCTGATAAAAAAGAGGAAGCCAAGAAGGAAGAAAAGAAAAAGGAAGAATCAGAGTCGAAAGATGACGACATGGGATTCGCACTTTTCATTAAATTAAAAGAAACAAATGTATTGTTTTTATATTTGATTTTATAAAATAACTACAACTGAAAAAAAAAAAACCTGGACCAGGTGCTTCACTTGAACTATCTGGGAGAAAATCAAACATAGCCTCGACTAATTTGGCATCATCCACAGGTTCATCTTGTTTCCTCGCAGCATCATTGATTATGTTTTTCTTTAACTCCATTCGCCTACGCTCTTCTATTTCCAGTTCCATTTCATTCTTCTCCATTTCATACATTCTTTCTCTATAATTTTGCTCAGCAATTTCTTTGGCACGTTTATTTCCTCCGTCTTTCAACTCTCTTTCTTCCTTCTTCTTCAATTTCAGTGCTTCTAGATGTTTCTTATGTTCAAACTTCAATTTTTTATATTTCCTTTGCGCAATCATTCTTCTGACATGTGATTGTATTTTCACAATGGCCCACATTTTGTAACCAAATTCTCTTCGAACTAGATCGTCGGGAAGGGGGAGGGGGGTGAATTTTTAATTTTTTTTAATAATAACTCTCTTAATTACAAATTTCATAATAAGGTACCGAAGCAGATTGGGTCGCTTAACTACAAATTATTTAAAACTAAAATAAAGACATATTTGTTAAAGGACTTTTTTACTCTGCTGTTGATGAATTTCTTGAGAGTGATTCGTTGTAGAGTTTTTGTTTGTTGTTGACAATATTGCGTTGTTTTGTTGTGCAGTATTCCTAATTGTTGTATATTGTCGTATATATTTTTGTATAATTTATAATTGTGTTGTATTGTAAATATTATTTATATTGACAAACTGTATTTTTCGAATATTGTAATAAATCTATCTATCTATCTATCATGACATCTGATTTGTAATTTTTCAGTGTGGTCACAAAAAATTGTAAACAACAGTCGCAATTCTTTATGATTTTAATTAATTTTTTTTTATTTTCTTTAAAAATAAAAAAGTTATATTACAGGTTTATTTTAATAATTTACAAATATATGCTCTACATCAATTCAATCAAGTGTTAGAAAATTGATTTTAAGAAATGCTCAAAATGTAGACCACCTTGTGCGGTAATTTTTTATTTTTTTATGAAAAAACGGTTTGCCTTAACCTCATGAAATTATTTGAATAAAAAGTATAGGAAAGAGACTTCTTGAAACTAAGCCTATATACAGGGTGTCCCATTTAACATTTTCCCATAAAAATACAATTTAGAAAATGTGACCACCCTGAAAAATTACAATGTCAATAAAATCCAGTAAAACGTAGTAAAGAAGGGAATTCAAATGGGCCTGACATGAAAAATTCGTTGGTTTTTTGGTTCTGTAGTAAGCTCAAAGCCTTAAATTTATGTCAAAATTAACCCTGATTTACAAATATTTGAAAAACTACTGGACCTAGGCAGGTCAACCCTTATGCCATTTTTCTTGTCTTTTAGAGCGGCATTTATTTATGTTAAAATATACAGGGTGTCGCATTAAGAAAAAGCAAGTTTGGTCTGCTGCGCTTTTGTATAATTGAAAACATTTTTGGTTGTACATCTCGTCAGTTTTGTAAACGATTTTTTTGACTATCGCTTATAGATCTTGAGATATCTTCCGCCCACACACTAATGGACCAGCCTATATATATTTTGTTTAGGCATGTGTAAAATGTTTTTGATTTTATGAGACGTAGTTACAAAGTCCGGGAATTTGTTGGCAAAATCACCTTTTACTTCGATAAACTTAGAGCAACAAAAATGAGTCTCACACAAAATATAAAATTTTTGCAGCATACTTATTACATTAATGGTGATGAGATAACAAGAGAAATGCAAATTAAAGATTTAAACACCGCCCGAATTCCAGAAAACTGAGGCCATGACTTTGTTGGCCTACAGACCCATCTTAGCCTTCGTCTGTGCACGTTTTACCCGTAGAAACACACTGGCACTGTTTGGATTCTTGCTCTTTGTTAACTAAATTGATTTTTTTCAATTTTGACTATAGGTAAGTGGAAAAGAGGACCCTGGACTATATTATAGAAGTTTCAAGGATCTCTGCAATCTTCTTCAAGAAGCCAAAAATTAATAAAGGACAAAGATCCTCGAAACATTGCGCAATAAGCAGTTATAAGACGTTGTCTCCCACACAAAGATGCTGAAGTAGTTATCCAGGAGAGTTTCCCCTTAGGCGGAGCAACGCTGCCTGAAAACTCTGCTTTTGTTTCACTAGTATATCATTACAAAGTCAATTAATTCAAGTAGGAACAGGAACAGAAAGTGTTAAGTCGGTGGAAAATAGTCTTAAATCTCCACTTGCTCATATACATGCGTTCCAACATTCCTGTTGTGCTTTGGTCAATCAAACCAAGAACGGGAGCATGTTACAGTGGATTTTTACGTATTACATTTTGCTGGACCCGGTATATTATACAGTCTATTGAAAATAATGAGCACAAAACCATTTGAAGTCAATAAAAATTAATAAAAAGGAAGTATTTATAATTAATGAGCACTCATTTCAAAAGGCAGCCACAAAGAGCGTAGTATGCACGCCCTGAGGTTATAAACAAAAACTTTGGCGTAACTCATTTAAGGCAAAAAAAAAGAAGCATGGCCATGCGGAAAATAGAAAAATGAAAAAGATACCATCGCTTTCAATGTCAGACACATAACATACCAAAGCGAGGAAAGAAGAAAAGAAAATTCTAACCAAGAACAAGTTAGACCATTTGCGTGTTGTAAATAATAATTAGAATAATATACAAGTTTTACTAAATTTTCCTTTGTTTTCCTGTCGTCAGGCTGATTACTTCATATTATGAATGATTTTCGCCAATTATACTGTCAGATATGTTGGTTTGAAAAAATGTAATTAAGTTTTTAAACTACTATAGTAAGGTTCTTATTATATGCGATAAGAATAATACGAGGGCACAGTGGCGGCTCGTCAGGGCAGGCAGTGCCTGCTCAGATGTGATTTCAGGGACATTTTTATAATAGTAATTATTCTATGTCTCTACTATTATTTTTTTTAATGTGAACACTGCACTCCTGAGGTAGATTGAGATGTTTCTTACAAAAAGAATTTTTCAAGTTAGAGCGAATGGTGCATTATCCGCTAAATTGCCGGTCTTGAGTGGTGTACCGCAGGGGTCTGTACTGGGGCCATTGCTTTTTCTGGCATATATATCAGACTTAACAAGAACCATCACGTCAAACATGAGCTTCTTTGCTGATGACACCAAATTGTTTTGTAACCCACTGCGAGACGATAATGAATTCCAGATCGACATTGATGGGGTAGTGTCCTGGTCGGCGGTTTGGTTGATGAACTTGAATCTCGATGTATTTCATCCTGCTAGAAATCCTAATCTGCGTGGCAATAGTAAGAAACTTGACAAGGAGAGATGTGCTAGACTTCCTCGGAAGAATTTTATAACAAACAGAGTTGTATATGCATGGAATTCATTACCTGAAGAGGTGATAATGGCGCAAACGGTTGACAGCTTTAAGAACAGGCTGGACAATTTCATGGAGGACCATGGCGATCAGTTGGTCCACTACTCGCTATAAAAGATTAGTGAGGATGACACCAATATTTCAAAAACCTCAAATTAGGAACTGAGCAACAGTTTCATCGGTTTTACCGTTTACTGTTTTACGACTAATAATAATAAAAAATAATAATAATTCTAGTTATTTGTTATATTAATCTCACATCTCACAACTGCTACCGCACCGTCACCCTGTGATTAAAAAGTTTGAGTTCCTATTAGACGCATCAATGAGAGGGCACTGCTCACAACAGCAATATAGCAGTGATAATGTCATACCCATCCCCCATGAAGTTTAGAATGAACTGAATGCCTCTACTGTTAACGTTCAACCGCTCAGTCTAAACTAAATGCAGGCACCTAGCGGCCTGCCTGCTTCCTATTAATATACACGCATATTATTGCATATAAGATTGTATTGAAGAATTTACAAAAATTCCCTTTGAATTTGAATCATCTATCATCACACAACGCGTAGAGAATTAGAAGCTTGACTTGAGTCTGATAAGGCACTCAGCTGTCGCCTATTTGAGTCCCAATGGAGGTTCATCCCTTAGCATTGTCTGCAGGATTTAAATAAACATCTAATGATCATTTTTTTTGTACCCATATTTTGCAGAATTCCACTGTTTTTCCTTCATTCTTCCTCTATATACACGCTTGTTTACGCCTTTTATCCTTTTGTTTGCTTTACGCCTGTAAAGCTCTTTCATAAACCCCCTTACTGACAACTTT
This sequence comes from Apoderus coryli, assembly GCA_911728435.2. Classification (NCBI taxonomy): domain Eukaryota; kingdom Metazoa; phylum Arthropoda; class Insecta; order Coleoptera; family Attelabidae; genus Apoderus; species Apoderus coryli. The sequence goes on along the minus strand of OU452199.1, from coordinate 5,137,931 downwards.
TAAAGCTATACTATGTATGTATGAAAAAGAGAATAGAACCAAGGAGGAACAGGGAAAGGGGAGGCACATTGGAAATTATTGTTGTTCTCTCTATACTTATATTGTATAAGTATATATAAAAAAGGGAGAGAAACCAGATACGATGAGGATAAATAGAAGAGTGCGGTTCTCTTTACGTTATCACGTTAATTTATTTGTATTGCTGTCAAACAGAGCGTATAGAGCTACTCCAAAAAATGTATTTGTTATACCTACAAAATATATTATAAATGGATTATCTCTTAAAATATATGAACTAGAAGGAAAAACGACAGAACGTGGTAAAGGTTAAGATTTCAGCAAAAAGATATATCGACCAAGTACTTTATGGATAAACACCATCATCAATAATAGTGAAAAGTTCTGGTCGTCCAAGCCGTTCCTAACAGAAGACAAAGGTGCAAGACAATGAGTCGGGAGATTATTATAGAGAAGAAAATATGACGAATAAGTTTATGGAAAATTCAGGTGGAACTCTAAGGAAGAGCCAGAGACTTCAAGCGAAGACAAAATCGAAACTGATAGCCCCATAGCTAGGATTTTCCTTTGAACAAACCATTTTGATCAAAATAATAAGTCGAAACAATACATCATTTCTACTTTACTGAATTTTGTGGTGAAGAGTAGTACAAAAATTGTAAAAAGGAAGTTGATCTTGAAGAAAAATTGTGCGAGGAAAAATGTATATTACATAATCCTTTGTTTTGTGTTTATTGGGCTACTCTGTATAATAATTTTTGCTATACACTGTGTGGAAACGGTATGAGTTAATTATGTCCTTTTAAATAGTGTTTTCAAAAGTAAACAACTATAGCCGTTTTCGAGAATTTATGGAAAAACAATTTTATACCATTTTAGTTTTTATTTATTTCTGACATTATTTTTACAGATATAAAAAAATGAAAAGCACTCTCGCATTGTTACTTTTTGAGGAGAAAAATATAGCGTTTACAAATTTTCACTACCACGTTTCGTTTTTGAAAAACCATCATCAAGTTGGTTTTTTAAATTTAGTGGTAAATGATTTAAACCGTATCCAAGATATACAAAATACTGCAGATTCTATCAAGAAAGTTATTAATTTTTTTCGTGACAGTCCATATAGAACAAAATATGTCCCTAAAATCCCATTATTTTGGGACACGATGGTCCTCAAAGTACAAATCCATCAGAATATTTTCCGAAAATTACGAATAAATAAGAGGGGCTTATTCAATAGAATTCAGCACAGAGACACGATCAAAAGCTGATCAATTATTAGCTACAGTTTCGACTTGTAAATTCATACTCTGTCTCCAAATCATTTCACATTATAGTGCTAAATTGGAACTGGTGTGCAACATACTACAAGGAAAAATAATAAATTTTCTTTCAGCAAAAAACCATATTAAAACACTTTTGTCTGCACTAAAAAATCACAGATCTGACGCTGAAAAATATTTTAAGGAAATTTTCCAAAAATCTGTTGGTTGGTGATAAATTTGACATACCACTAGACTGGGATCAAATCAAATTTATAGAGCTAATTACGAAACGAAGTCTTGCGAGGAATATTACCGTGTTTCTTTGTTTATTACATATCTAGATTCAATTATCCGCTCAATTGAGATAAGATTTTCGGAAGAAACAGAAATTGCATTTTCTTTGTGCCTGTTTCATCCAGAGTTAACTGTAACAGAAGAGTATAGGAAATTAATAGAAAAAATTTCTAACATAGCCAAAGTATACGATTTAGAAAATTTTGAGAGAGAGTGAAACATGGGATGAAATGTGGATAGAGAAAAATAAAAATGAAAATATTCAGTTAGAGTTCGCCGATTTATTGGAAAAACATTGTGAGTTTTTCCCTAGTAACAAAAAAAGCAATTGCTATTTTTTTGGCTTTATCTCCAACAACGGCCACAATTATTGAAACATCGTTTAGTACCTTAAGACGGGTGAATAATTGGTTAAGGTCTACCATGAGTGAAGAAAGACTATCTGGATTATGTCTTCTCAGCGTACACAGAGAACATGTATTTTATTAAAAAAGTTATAGATCGATTTTCGCAAAAACGAAGGAATATTCTACTGCTATTTTCTGATTAGACTTATGTTCAATTTATGTTATAACCGATCAGGATCAGTTTATCTTAAGTTTTTTTTAAATTATATAATATTTTAAGTACCTAATATATAAATTAAACTTCAAAAGAAGTTGGATTGACTGTATAAGTATAGGTATTTTGCCACATATTATATACATAATACTTTTGTTTTGCTTACTTAGTATTTTTTGCCTTGCCCTCCCCTAATTTAATTACTTCCGGCGCCTATGGACCCTAGATTTTTTATTGTAAAATTTAAAGCCATTTTCAATTAAAAAATAGGTGGTATATCACACGTAATGGTTTAAACAAGTTTTTTAGTGTTTTAGCTGTTATTTAAAAAAACCAAGTTGATGATTGTTTTTCAAAAACGAAAGGTGTAGTGAAAATTTGTAAGCGCTATCTTTTTCTCCTCAAAAAAAAAAAAAAAAGTAAGAATGCGAGAGTTCTTTCCATTTTTTTATATCTGTAAAAATAATGTCAGAAATAAACAAAAACTAAAATCGCAAAAAATTGATTTTTTCAAAAATTCTCGAAAAATTTCGATATCTACCAAATCGTTTTTCCAAATTGTCAGTTTGCAATTTCCCGGGTAAAAAGTATTTATTTTTAAAACTATAGTCAATTATTTCAATCAGTACCTCTGAACTGCGCTTTATGTGTCTTTGTTAGACCTACAAACTGAGTATTATTATTCCACACATCAAGCCAAGCTAAAAACTTTTTTAAAATCTTTTTCCGATGAAAAAGGCATCCAAAATCAATCCTTTTTATTTTTCCTTTAAATGTGTTTTTGGTATTAACAATGTTCCACCAGTTTTTAATTCATTTAGTTTACTTTTGAACACCATTTAAAAGATGTTTAAATTGTACAATTTTTCTCTCATTTAACCGACATTGTAACTCCTACCGTTTCCTAGATTCCACCGCAACCTCATTCTTATCTTGGACAGAGAAATGAGATTCAAAAAGCAAAATAAAAATTTAAATATTTTCTACAATAAATTTAACACGTTCACTGCTAATGACGTCTTTCGACGACATACCTTCCTTTGGTCTAGGGCGCATGACGTCTTTCGACGCTATCGTTATCCGTTCATGACATGACATGACGTTTTTCGATTTCATCAGCCCCTAGGTACCTACGAATCGTATTGCGAGAGGCTGATGCCGTCGCACATGGAGTTTTGTGTGTTTTTTCAAATAAATGTTATCACTAATGCTCTTTTTAACAAAAAAAACCTGTGTCGTTAACCATATATTGTCAGCAGTGAACGTATTAAAGCTAAAACCTGTGTCTAACCTTTAGGAAGCACTGTATTACAACTTTCCAGCATAATATGGAACAAACAAAACCAGAATTAATGAAATACAAGAATTTTAACACAAATCACATACAAATCGAAATTTAAATATCAAATACAGTCCTGCAAAAGTCAAACAATAAAGCCCCAGTTCATGATCATTAGTTTGTAGAGGGCCGGTTCGTTTATATTCAAATCAGTGTTAAATTATTTGTCCTTTCAGTTTATATCAGTATGCAGATTGCAGTTTGATCATTTTCAGTAACTAATTGTGTTTATTTTACGAAACTGAATACCATTAGGGTTTGTGTGGATGTGATCGGGCCCTATTTCCCAACATAATATTAAACTGAAACTATATTATAGTCTAACTATATCTATATCTGTGTACAGATACAGTGTGCTCCAGTTGTGGTTAATTAAGGGTCAAGGTAAATGGTTGGCTAAGCTTAGCTGTTTGGATGGTATAAGTAGCCCATTTTTACGGGGGGTTTCTTTTTAGTTTCGCAAGGCTGACAAGAAAAACCGGCTGGAGCTGTGAAAGTAACATAAATATATCGAAATCGCGTTTATGCACTACTATCACCATTGCTTCGGGAGGTTAATGGTAAAAGCAGATGCCCGGAAACCGTGAGACGTGGGTTCGATTCACACATGAAGGGAAAAAAGTCAAACGTTTGAGATAAAATGTTCAATATCAGCGCTCAATTGTAAGTAGTTTAGTCGTAATTCCAGGAACATTATTTGCTTTTTAAGGAATAATAAATGTTTTTTAAGGAATAATACTCCTCGTAAGAACATGGACTATTTTAACAACATTATTTGTTATTATTTGAGAAAGTTTCACTTTCATCAAGGAGACAGTTAATTAACTCATTCAGACTTTCCTGAGAGGTTTTCCTTGGCAAAGATCCGGATTCAGACTCTCGTGAGTGGATTTCTTGAGCACTATTTCAGGTGGGTCGTACTCCATACTCCAAGTACCATGTGGTTTTGGGTAGCTAATTCATTTTCTGAATTATATGTAACTACACAATCTTTTTTCTTTTAGAAAATGATATTTACGATTATTATTTGGATGCCAGTCATTTGCCCAAGAAAACCACTCAATAATAATAATAACTTTATTAGCCTTGAGTTAGTACAAAAATCTAATAGTACATAGGCATGTCAAGTAAATAAACAATACAAAATCTAAACACAAATTCAATGGTATCAACATATAGCTAAAACTTATACACAAAAATACTATAATACTATACTATACTAATAATAAAATAAAGTAGTCCAGAGTAATCTGGTCACTTTTTAAAAAACTCATGTCGAGGCCTAGATAAAAGCATCCTCTCTCTGCCCCTAGTCGCATAGTCGTGCAAGGAGCCACTACGCCGAAACCTGCAGATGTTTTTAAAAATATACGTCAGGATTTTAAGCAAGTATATACAAGCCACCGTGAGTAAACGCTATCGTCTAAATGTCCCCCTACACGAGAAATTGTAGGGCAGACGAAACATAGTGCGTAAAATTCTTTTTTGGATGATGAACACCCTGGATATGTCACTCGATCGTCCCCAGACGATAATGTTGTAGGCAATAGTAGCATACACGAAAGAGTAATAAATATTAAGTAGAGTGACTTCTGAGAGTGTAAATCACGTAAGCCTGGCTGTTCAGTTTACGACTGACGGACTCCAAATGATCAGCCCACTGCAGCCGCCGATCGAAGGTCACTCCCAAAATCCTCGAAGACGTAGCCCACTCCAGCCGATGGCCCTCAAACACCAAGTCATAATTCAGCACTGTACGATACCTACTAAACTGCAGAACGACAGTCTTATCATAATAGATCATCAGTTTGTTTTGAGTGCACCAGAAATTCAATATATGCATAACGGACAGAATTTTTATCCGCAGTACTTCTGGATCCTTGTCGTGGACTATCAGAGATGTATCATCGGCATACATAAAAGCCCTTGCAGATGGAATGTGCAGGGGCAGATCGTTTACATAAAGTAAAAATAGAAGCGGACCCAAAACGCTTTCTTGTGATGCCCCCACATTAATACTTTTAGATTCCGAGACCGACGAATCAAACCTGACACTAATCTTCCGATCAGACAAGTATGACGCAACCCAGCCATTGACCGCACCACGAATTCCCATATCGGACAATTTGCTCCTCAGAAAATCTCCATCGACAGTATCAAAGGCCCTAAACAGGTCAAAACACAACGAAACAACGTAATTGCCTCCATCAGCGAGATCATGCACGTGCTGGACATATTCAGTCACACAAGTCTCGGTAGAAAGTCCCGACTTAAAACCATGCTGAGAAGTAGTAATTATGTTACACTGACTCAGGAAATTCATAATTCTGACAGAAACAATCCTCTCAGACACCTTTGAAATAACGCTTAACAACGCTCTTGGTCTATAATTTTCAATGTCACTCTCACTTCCCTTTTTATAAATTGGCACGATAATAGACTCTTTTAATTTTGACGGGAAGGTACCTGAGCATATCGAGGCATTAAAAATATGACATAAGTAAGGAGCAAACTCCGCCGCGCTGCATTTCAACAAGTGCACCGGAAATCCGTCCGGACCCGTCGATTTTTCATTGGGTAATCCGCATATTGTGTTCATGACCTCGTACTCATTGATAGGGGCGAAAAACATAGATCTATCATTCACAAGCCCTCTGGAGCAGGCACCCGACAGACCACAGCCAAAGTGATCACGCAACCTCCTCTCAATAATGTTAGAGTAGTGGTCAACAAACACCGATGCAATCTCCAAAGGTCGAGTCGCATAAACGCCATCCGACGATTGAATGGCTTCTATTTTTTTAGCTTTTCGTGACTTTCTCATCAAACTGTTATAGGTATTCCAGATAGTCTTAGATTTATTGGATGAGACCGATAGTATGTTGTTGAAATTATTTATTTTTATAATAAATGACACTATTCAAAAATGCCTCTCGGTTTTATTTGTTTATAAACAAATACATTTAAAAGTTAAAATTTTAAAACTCTTTTTTAAATTAATCATCATTTAAAAAAAATATATACAAACTAAAAACTGATTTTTAATCATCCCAATCCTGGTCTAGACCCTTCTCCGAGCGATTATTATTTGATCCCAAAAATGAAAAAAGAACTAAATATTGCATTTTTATTTACTACCCTTATCCGCTATTCCACGGAATGAAAAACGCCCCCTTGTACGTCATAACTGGGATAAAAATGGGAATGAGATAAAAAAAATATTTTTAATTAGGAAAAAAAAATGGGGAATCAATATTTTATCGTTTACCATTATTTTTTCGTGTTATATAACAGATAAATTGATCCCAACAATAAACTTCCAACCTGATAGTATGACACGTAAACCTTTTTTGTCCTGTTTTTATTAATAAATTCACGCTATTATCCTTGTTCAAGATCGGTAGGAGCGTTATACTGATGGCATAAAAAGTTCATGTTCATGACAGGTTATTATGACGTTAATCTAACACTGTGCGCGGAACTGTAAGCTAGAAAGAATTAATAATAATAATAAAAACTAAAAGAAAATAGAGAACGAGCAAGAATAAGAGCAGCCCGTAATATTAAATATAACAGCGCGCGTTCACAGGCCATTCACAAAGACTAATAGCGAAAATTACAAGTGTATATTGTGTAATTAACCATAAAAGGCGTTTTTCTTAATTACAGTAGGAGTTTAATAATATACAGAAAATTATGGGTAATTTGGTGGATTTGGATTTTTCTTTCTACATGCTTTTGTGTCGTAACTCACAATACGAGTAAACGTAGTAACTAAAATTGATAGATTTAACATATTTTTGAAGCGGCCCTTAACCCAAGTTGGGTGCCATCGGTGGGCAAAAGAGGCTGCAAAAGCTTGCTTAATACGACGCGATTGATGAAAAACGAGATTGCATATTCTACTCTTTTTATTTTTGAAAAATTCATGGTGGTGCTTTAGGAATCAAATATTTTTCGTACGAATGAAAGTCACTGTGCTTCTCCATCAAAGAGCACCTGGTATATATTAGACTCAGAACCCTTAAAAGATATATGGAGACAACTGTCAAAAGCGGGTCCTGAACGCTTGCCTACATGCTGTCCGATTCCGGTTTCGTAAGGTAAATCTTATTTTTTTTTATTTTTTAAAATTATGACCCCATTCACTACGAAATCCAATACATAATCAAATACAAATAAAATGCAAAATTATTTGTATTGACTAAACATTAATATTACTACCTAATTACTACTTACCGCTACCGCAACAAGTTGTGCAGCACAACCACTAATCTTTACTTGTACTAGTCAAAATATTATAACTATTATTATTAAATAATTAAATACATACACTTTTTAATCAATGCCACTAGTATTTAAACAACAAACGAACAAATAGTTCAAACGTAATGTAAAAAACAGTAAACAAAAATACCTAACGTACAAATCGAAATTTATGCAATTAGTATACCCACCTATCTACAATAGATAGAAGGCGGCCGGCGTAGGTGCCTAAGCTCAACGTAAACACGTTCCTACGCAATAGAACACATATTATTTCAATAGGTATTATATAAAAGTTCTCAATCACCACCAGTTATTTCTGAATATTTATTTAAATATATTCAAGAAAAAGTACAACAATTTTAGTGGGGCAATGCGATCACAAACTCATTATGATCCAGCCTCTCATACACCAAGTCCATGAAATTAACAGTATTCGACTCAGTGTAATGACCACCCCGAATGCCATGCTGGCGCATTCTTCTCTAAGAATGGCACCATCTGTGAATACATAATTTTTTCAAAGATTTTTGGAAAAACACTAAGGCGGTCTTATAATACTCAATATTCTTCCTTTTTAAATACAGGGATGATCGTGACAGTAGAATAATAGTACAATGTGTTCATTTATACATCAGAATGTAAAAAATAAACCATTCTTAAGATACGAAATGGGCTGAAAAATGTCGATCATGTTTTCCAGGCTCTGGCTCAACTACGGAAATTTTAATGCACACCTCTTTAAAATTAATTTGGTTGAGGAAATTTAAAAGTGCAGCCTGCGAGATTCATCAGGAGACTAGCTCTATTTGGGAATGTAATTGCCAGTGAATCTGGTAACTAACGCTTCTGAACATTGCCTTGAAGAGGAAGGATGATGATTATTTGAATATTGTATTGAAACACGCCTGTTTTTTTTGGGAATTGACGGCAATTACATAAAAATGCTGGAGGAGGGAGAAGACTCCCTGATTACCAGCCTGCGTATGATTCCGAGCAGTCTGGCACTGGGTAACCTGCCAAAAAGTAAGCAGAGTAGCATTTATACCCAAACCTGCGAAACCTGGACAGGGCAAAGGCTCTAACGTCTTCTTGCTAAAGACGCTGGAGACGGGGCTCTGGGAATAGTACAACTACACCCGAATCAATATGCGTTCAGATGCGGCATGTCGACTGAGACAGCGCTGCATTAACTAGTAAGTAAGGCGGAATATGCCCTGGCACCAGGGAGGTTTTACTCGCAACCTTCCTGGTGAGGTGGATAAACTGCATGCTCAAAGGAAGAATGGTATGTACCTCAGCAATGGGGGCATGTGGGACACAATAATGGCAAAGCCTGTACGAGGGTGCCCGCCGGGCTCTGATGTGGAACCTTGTTATAGAGGATTTGCTAAAAGTTCTAGACAATGAAGGATTTGGGGTTCTGGGTTTTACAGATGACCTAGTCATACATGTACAGGGAAAGTTTAATAACATAGTAAGGCAACGTATACAGCTGAGGTAAAATATTTAGGGGTAATTCTAGACCTGGATCGCACATCCAAAAAGAACCAAACCAACAGCGGGAGAACGCTTATGTTACGCAGATCCTCTCATGGAATAACATGGGGACTAAATCCAAAGATGATGCAATGATTGTAAGCTGCAGTAATCAGACCTATGATAAAATACTCATGGCTGGTTTGGTGGTCGAGACTGCTTGCTTAGGTACCACGGGAGCTTTTAGAACTTGTCCGACAGGATCAATAGAGTTCTGCTGAACCTCCCTCCTTTGCACATTGCACATCATGCCAAAGAGAACTTAGGGCCCTGGCAGACCACAATAGGCTTAATCTAGTGTGGTTCTAGGGGCTCTGTAACCGCATATCTGGCACGGAACCTGCGCTGGGCTTTTCTACAAGAACGGCGCGGGATGGAGCTGTATAACGGGGACCTGCAATGTAAATTGTGTAATGGGAGAGTTGAAATATAGCATACCATGTAATATGTGAGTGTGTAGCCTTGCAACGAAGGGTAACAAGGGCATAGGGTAGTTGGGATGGGTGGCATAAAATACGAGGCATTTTCACACTAAGCCCATGAGGTTGCAGTCAAACCGGGGATTTTTGTCGGACGGACAATCACTGTAAAAAGATTAATGAAAAAATTTGAGCAAACTGGGTCTGTTACATAATTTATAAAATTAGTTACGTATATTGAATTTTATACCATAGTTAAATTTCTTTGTTCGTTTAGCGTGCCACTCAATATTACCATTTTTCCCAATCCATGCGTCATGGTGGTTATTAAGGACACTTCGAATTCCGTGGCATTAAAAACGCCTCCTCGTTACGAAAACAAACATCGTAATTTTTATGTGTTTTTTTGATGACCATATAAAATTTCTCAAATGCGTGAAAATAAAAACAACCTGTGTATACTGCCGTGATTACCCCCTAGTTAACAGTTCCTTATCCGTGAATAAACATGGATCAGAACGTCATCGTTAAGGCATGTCCCTCTCGTTTTCCAAAGTATAGATAGCGTGTCTATTGTAAATTTTGTGAGTAAGGATACTCCTGCCGGTGTAATCCCTGAAGGGCTTATTTGGAAGCCTTTTGGGCGAGACATCATGATATTTCCCAGGAGAATAGCCAGCCTGGATAACACACATATCTACATACATATATATTTGGTCTGTGTATATAGAGATCCCATTTTATTTCAAACTTTCAGTGGTAAATATTGCGACACAAATGGGGTCAACATGTAAATATATATTTTTTATTAGCCGATATTTATACAGAGTGGTTTGGTCAATGAAACTGATTTTTCAAGATCTAATCGACTATTGAAGTTGTATTCCCAAAAAAAAAAAAGTGAATAAGCTTGTAAAGGTACTTTTGGCATGTTGGCATATCAATCTGAAATACTTTAATTTTTAACTTTTAATACGTTAAGGAGGCATTTCCACCAATGGCCATCACATCAAAGGGACCTTTGTGAAACCTCAATTAGAGAGAGAAAAACAAAACAAAAAAAGGTAAACAAAAATGTACATATCGGATGACCAAACCCGAGACCTCCGAGCTAAACATAACCTAACGTCAATAACAAAAATGCAAAAAATGCTCTCCTTGATCTTGTTTGTCAAAACAATTTTTCCTATATGCTTCACATACACCCAGACTTAGCCTACGTTAAAAGGGCTTCAAATGTCTACGTTCGTTATGGGAGTATCTTTGTTTTTAGGTTCATTTCGATATTTTTGCTCTGCTAATAAGCTAACAGAAGAAATCTAAAAAAAATCTAGTAAAACATTTTCAAAGTGAAATAGGAAAAAAATTATAATACTTTATGACAGCGTTCAAAGCATTCTTGATAGCATAAATGCATACATTGTAAATCTATCGTGCTGATATTCCGAAATAGAGAATTCATGAATTTAAAAAAATAGGGAGGGGGAGGTTGTAAGTATTACGTCAAGGGAGCTGAACTTCTGAGTGCAAATCTTGCACATAAAGTGTAATTGTAAAATAGAAAATTGACCTACCTTGGGATTTTGGAGAAATACAATTAATAACGTAGGATAAATGCATTGCTTCAATACCACTCTGTATGTACAGGGTGTTTCAAAAAGAGTCCCGAAATTCCCGTTAGTTATTGGACACACCTGGTAAACTAACCAACTTTGGAGTTGTGTTCAAGTTCAAATTACCATTTTTAGGCTTTTTTTTACATCAAGATAATAATAGCGATCGTGCAGGAAAAATTGCTAGTCGCATTTTCCAGGCAACACAGTCTACGGTTTTGACACGAATGTACTTTATTTAATGCTCTGTCTGGAAAATCGATTTGATACCGTCACCGTTTTATTTTTCTCTGTGTGTGTTTTTTTCCTCGTTCGTTATATTTTCATAATAACCCGGGCAAAATGACAAAACGCTTATCAAAGGCATTTCCATCCTCTTTGTATATAATATGAGCTTATAAATATTTTCACAGTTCTTAGTTTATGAAAGGCGATGTACAGGGGTTGCAAAATTTTTCCCGAACAAAATCCTAGCAGACAAAACCCCCCAATCAGTACCATGTAACTGATAGGGGGTTTTGTCTGCTAGACCACCCAAGACTGATCTTGATTATTGCTTTTTAGAAATCCAAGGCCAGGTCAAGGCTTGCTTGTTTTCTTTCATTTTATTATAAGATTTGTTGACAAAAACTAAACCTAAAATTTGGCGAACGCTTCGTTTAAACATTTTAATTTTTATACTTTTCTTAAAATGACAAAATGACGCCCTTAGAAATTTAGGATGGTCCAAAAAGTTTTTTTTTAAAATGAAATAGAAACAAAAAAAAAACAAGCTGATTATTTGTAACAAATTTATTACTAGAACTTTATTATTATTGAGAATCGATGCCTTGAAAATTACATTATCTAAATGTGCCCAATTTATGTCTTGGCATTCCTGAAGCCGACATATAAAACTTGTCATGACGCACTGGCAACTGTCTACAGTTATTTATTTGGTTCGGTTGAAGGGCTGATGAAAGAGATATGTAGAGCGAGTGCCTCTACCAGGTACGTCAGGTTGAGAGAGAAAATAAGGACAAAATACCGTTCATTATATCAAGGAGCACCCCCAAGTCATACCGATCCCTACGAGAAGCCGACGAGTCCATTCCCAGATCGGCCTGGAGCTCGCAGTATATCGAGTGCCAATCCTCGAGACAAAAAGTTCTATGCTCTTTGAAAGCAATCAACCTCAAAAATCTATGCTGAACTTGCTCTAATCTTTTGTGGCCTGCGTAACAAGGAGACCAAACTCCAGACGCATTCTCGAGGAAAGTTCTCACTGTTAAAATCCAAATCACATCGCTGTATAAAACCCAAAAGCTTTAATTATTTGGAAACAATCTCTGATATTTATGTGGTACGCTGTGCCGGAAAGTAAAAGGCATTGGGTTCCTACTTTTTCTAAAAGAGATGTGATGACATTTATTAAGATTAAGATCGTTGATTTAAATATTGAACAAAAGCCTGGGGAACATCCGAAGATATGAAGATGGGGTTTGCCGAATATTGTTGTTAAGAGCTTCAAGGTTCGAAATGCGGTTACGGTACACTTGACTTTTAAGATATCCCCGTAACTAAAAATGATCACTGGATGTGTCCTCTGCGAGAAATCAATTTTCTTGGCATAACTCACTGAAACTTCAAAATTCTGTCTATTGAGGGGACAAAATGGCGATTTTTCTAGAGACCTCCCGGCGAATTTTACTTGAAAACAGTATATGATTGTATAGGGAAATGTTAAGAAAAAACAGATACGGAATAATAATCATCATCACTAAATTTTGTAAATGACTGTGTTTTGCGCCATCTAGATAGGTTGGTAATATGCCGAGTGAACAGAAATTCACTCTATCGACTGTACCACTGACCCCATCCGGTACAATTACCAATTACCACACAAGATGATGTAGTAATTAGTAATTAGCATAATAAGGTAATTAATTTATGATTAATAATAATATGTCTGTCTATTTTTGTAAACATCAATCTCTATTATTGTTTGGAAAATTTAAAGTGAGCTTCAAACTCATCTACAACTAAACCACCTTATAATTTACCTAACTAAATGGGTTCATGCACAATCCACATTAAATTTATCCAGTTTCCATTAATATCCAGTTATACACTTTGGCCACTAGACTATTCCAATATCGAGTATACCAACCAAATGACCGAATGAGTTTGTTTTGCTATAGGTACCTAGCAATGTTGTATTAATAAGGCAGAAGCCATTACAATCACATACAAAACTGTACTCCCTATATTACGTCATGTATGAGCCTACTATACGAGGAGGAGATGAAAACTTTCCATTACAGAGATGGTGCACTGGACAAACACTGTTTATTTGAGTCAAATAAAGTTTGTTTGAGTAAAACAAATAAAAGCCAAATAATTATTTATTAGGGTTCATTTTTAGATTTTTTTCAGTGTGGTACACTATAACAATATCGCTTCTATTTCTACTATCTGCGAAGCTTTTTGGCTGAACACTGCTGCGAATTAAGGATGTATCGTTATTTTGTCATGCCAATTGTTATAATTTTATTGCTTCTTTTTTTGAAATGGAACAGACAGTTTTCCATTGCTATTATAACCGAGAATAACTTTTTGTCTAATTTGAAACTTGGCATGTCTTTTTGGACTAACAGAATTTCATTAATCTCAATATTTTTTTGTAAAGAATCTACGAGTAAACTATTTACCACTTATGGGAGACTCTGTATAATTATATAATGGGCAAATATTACAATTAAGTAGATAATTATTATTATCTGACTACTGAGTACGGCACTGTATGCAACGGACTGTTCTCTATATAGGAGATCGTGTAAAAACCACTTTGTGGAGGCGTACTAATCAACTGTAATGGTGAGGCTTCCGTCAAATTGCTGATGAATTAGTTAAGAACAGAAGAAGAGAAAATAAATATATATACGAGCGGTTGTTAGGTTTTAATGTTTGGTTTCGCTTCTTTTATTTTGCTGCATTATTATTGTTATTGCGTTTACAGATTATCTTGTTAACGAACAGGTCCGAACTTGAGGTGATTTATAGTATAAGTGCAAAATACCCAGTGCCGAAATTGTTATAGGCAAGACCGCAAATTATATCCCACTTCTGATTGAAGAATCAGAAGTGTGGCAATGTCGGGCGCCACTGGCTAAATTATGTCTGATTAATACATACATACCTATATTTGCTAATTTAATTAGTCTAATGGCACATAATATTATACAATATAGACTTTGGTATAAAAGGGGTAGGCCCAATTATTATTGATATGCGGGCATTATTATTGTGTACATATGGGTAGCGATGCCTACATAGTGCAAACACTAATATACATACATTAAACCTAATGATTCCATAATGGTCATCCAAACATCAATTTTTAATTAAGTAATAATTTATATCACTGTTAAGTGGATGATGGATCACTTGCTAATTTGCATATATACAAGTAATATTGTTTGGATGCAGCAACATGCTCAAATAATAAGCGTCTGCGGGTCGATCCAGCCTCAAAATTAAATGTAAAGTTGTCTTCCCATATACAGGATGTCCCGTCAAAGCGTATCCGACTATATCTTGATATTTTTAAGCATGACACTGCTACTGAATTAACTAAAAGTAAATTTTAACTTTGGGTTAAGTTCCAAAACATACACCATGTCCCTCTGGGAAAGATTTGATAAATTCATTCAGTTATGCCATAGTTTTCATCGAAGAACAAAGTAGGAAATAGAAAATTAATTAGATAATTGTAAATTAATTAAAAAATATATAAAATTAATTAAAAAAAAATATAAAAAACTTTATTGAAAAACAAGTGAAATATGATATACAAAAAGAAAATTAGGTCAAAAATATGTAATTGTAATTTTAATTAAATTTTAATAATTCAAATATTGTTTCCATAAAATGGTAAGTTAAACGATAATTGCCCATATTGATAAACGAACTTCAATAGAAATTTAATGGAATATTGTATGTCTTAGCGTTGTGTTTGTACGATTGTTGACATGGCACTGATGATGGGACTGGTCTAGTCCCGAAACATGTATGGCCGATAGTTTCTATTAAATTTATCTTGTGGAGATTCGACTTTCATTTAAACACTAAAATTGCAACTCCACCTAAGAATGGACTATTTTTTCAAATTAAAAAAAAAATGTAAATAATTAAACTAACTCTCAGAATATACAGGGTGGTCAAAAAACATTGAAAATGAAGGGTTTTGATATAGTTTTCTCATATTTAACCTTAAAAATGAATGAATTTTGTATGAGGTTGCCTAAAAAGCTAATAAATTTTGAGTAGGAATACGATAAACGCCAACAAAATTTTTTTTTATTCATTCAAAATTGACCTGCGCGAAAAAAGTTGTCTTTCTTATATTATTTTGTGTAGCTGCTGTTTTGATTTAAATTACCCGCTACAGGATGTACCACAACACGAAAATGTTTATTTTTAATGGTTAAATCAAGTTACAGGGTACAGTCAAACAAGAGAGAACAGATGCATAATTACCCGCATTCTTTAAATATAATAATAATAATCTCTTTATTGTCTAACAGGTAGTGCTACCCAATAACAAGACAAAATCTTACATTAACAAAAACAATTGCTTAGCATTAGCATACAAAAATACCCAACTTAGAACTAACTTAAAACTAACTGAAAAATACAAAAAAGGAAATACACGCATCAAAACGAAAGAAAATTGGGAGGATTACAAGAACAATTAATAATAACAATAAATAATTAACACATGAACATAATTCATCAAAACAAATCCAAATCAGTAGCCCGCAAACATGTCTCTAAACTTTTCTTAAAAGAATCAAGCGATACATTAAAAAAATCAACGTTTTCATTACTAGGTTGCTGTATTTACAAGCCCGAAATAGCGGTGCTTTAGATTCATAATTAGAACGAATCTCTGGCACCCAAAATAAACTAGCGCTTCTAGAGTGAACCCTAGGGACACGAAACCATAGCTGCTGAAGCAACCGAGGACAATCCAACATATTGTTGATCAACTTAAAAAGAAAGATCTGAGATGCGAAGATGCGTCTCTCTGCCAGTAACAGGCCGTGATCACACCCACGAGGAGGAAAATATCCATCAATTTTAAATGACAAATATTTTAAAAACTTACGTTGGATACTCTCCAATCTCTGTATATGAACACGGTAGATGGGCGACCAAATGATTGTAGCGAATTCCAAAATAGACACAACAAAGGCGAAATAGAAACTTTTCAGGCAGTCCATGTTGTTGCTGGTCTGTCTAAAAATAAATCCTAACATTCGCAAAGCATTAGCAGAAACTTGCTCAATGTGGTAGTTGAAAGATAAATCACCATCCAAGTATACATCTTTGATTAAAGTACAGCGTTCCAAATTTGAATTATCGATGGTGTAGTTTCGCAAAAACGGATCATGACGTCTTGTAAATGTCACCGACTTACATTTGTTCAGATTTAGAGGAAGTCTATTTAGATCACAGCATTCTGAGAGCCGACACAGATCTGTTTGAAGCTGTGCGCAATCGTTCTCACAAACAACAGTACGATACAATTTTAAATCATCCGCAAACAACAAATAATTGCTATTGAAACCAGAGCCAACGTACTGCCCTGCGGAGTTCCACTTGAGGCTGTGAATGAACTTGAACTGAATCCATTGTATTCAACAAATTGTTGCCTTGCTCCCAGATAGGACTGAAAAAAGATATCAGATTCCTGCCGACGCCAATGTCGCACATCTTCTGTTGAATCAGGGAATGATCAATCTTATCGAACGCCTTGGAAAAGTCAGTATAGATTAGAAATATGCAGCAATAAAAATCCCTTATTTGTTGGTAGAATAATTTATAAGGAGATGAATAAAACTAAGTGAATTTTTGGATTAAATAAATTCAACTTAACGTTATGAATGATTAATTTTCCACATACACACAGACAGCTTTAGATAGTTGGAAATGGAAGAGAGAGACTTAAATAAAATCCTGTATAATATTATATGCTGCGCTTGTTAAAATATAGCAGCCAAGCGAGCATAACACAGAGCAAATATAAGGGATTAAATGATTGTCATTTTGAAAGCGGCTAGCGTTTACCACCGCAACCCGCATAATGCCTTAAATGACGGCATTTACACGTACCGTCCATGTATAAATCAAAATAATACACACATACATACTACCATGAGTAGACTAACTACATATTATAGTGAGAAATCTACTCGGCCACGCCCGCATGCTTTTAATAAATATTGGAATTGCGTTTCTTGTTAAGCTGGGCTCACATTTACATAATAACAGATACTGTAGAGGTTAAAATATTACATCCATGAGGGTGGTCCTACACATAGCGTTGTATAATTTTGCAGATACACGTGATCTTCTTCCTATAGACCCGTAACAAGTGAAGAGCTGCATATTTTTCAAAAAAACTGATGATTCCAAAATGATCGGAACTTGGTGTAGTGATAGAGGGCCCTATTGGGAGCAGAAAAGGCCGGAATTATAAAGAACCAACTCCGTTTTTCGATATCTCGTACCGTTTCGAGATATCTACGTTTAAAGTTTTTTCCAAAAATCTTCAAAACTTAATGAAACAAATATTTACAGATCGTCAAAATTTTCAAAAAAACTGATGATTCCAAAATGGTTGAAACTTGGTGTAGTGATAGAGGGTCCTATTGGGAGCAGAAAAGGCCGGGATTATAAAGAACGAACTCCGTTTTTCGATATCTCTTACCGTTTGCGAGATATTTACGTTTAAAGTCTTTTCCAAAAATCTTCAAAACTTAATGAAACAAATATGTACAGATAGTCAAAATTTTCAAAAAAACTGATGATTCCAAAATGGTTGAAACTTGGTGTAGTGATAGAGGGCCCTATTGGGAGCAGAAAAGGCCGGGATTATAAAGAACGAACTCCGTTTTTCGATATCTCTTACCGTTTTCGAGATATTTACGTTTAAATTTGTTTCCAAAAATCCTCAAAACTTAATGAAACAAATATGTGCAGATCGTCAAAATTTTCAAAAAAACTGATGATTCCAAAATTGTTGAAACTTGGTGTAGTGATAGAGGGCCCTATTGGGAGTAGAAAAGGCCGGGATTATAAAGAACCAACTCCGTTTTTCGATATCTCTTACCGTTTTCGAGATATTTACGTTTAAAGTCTTTTCCAAAAATCTTCAAAACTTAATGAAACAAATATGAACAGATCGTCAAAATTTTCAAAAAAACTGATGATTCCAAGATGGTTGAAACTTGGTGTAGTGATAGAGGGCCCTATTGGGAGCAGAAAAGGCCGGGATTATAAAGAACCAACTCCGTTTTTCGATATCTCTTACCGTTTTCGAGATATTTACGTTTAAAGTCTTTTCTAAAAATCTTCAAAACTTAATGAAACAAGTATTTACAGATCGTCCGAATTTTCAAAAAAAACTGATGATTCCAAAATGGTTGAAACTTGGTGTAGTGATAGAGGGCCCTATTGGGAGTAGAAAAGGCCGGAGAAGGCCGTTTTTCGATATCTCTTACCGTTTTCGAGATATTTACGTTTAAAGTTTTTTCCAAAAATCTTCAAAACTTAATGAAACAAATATGTACAGATCATCAAAATTTTCAAAAAAACTGATGATTCCTAAATGGTTGAAATTTGGTGTAGTGATAGAGGGCCCTATTGGGAGCAGAAAAGGCCGGAATTGTAAAGAACCAACTCCGTTTTTTGATATCTCTTACCGTTTTCGAGATATTTACGTTTAAAGTTTTTTCAAAAAATCTTCAAAACTTAATGAAACGAATATGTACAGATCGTCAAAATTTTCAAAAAAACTGATGATTCCAAAATGGTTGAAACTTGGTGTAGTGATAGAGGGCCCTATTGGGAGCAGAAAAGGCCGGAATTGTATAGAACGAACTCCGTTTTTCGATATCTCTTACCGTTTTCCAGATATTTACGTTTAAAGTTTTTTCCAAAAATCTTCAAAACTTAATGAAACAAATATTTACAGATCGTCAAAATTTTCAAAAAACTGATGATTCCAAAATGGTTGAAACTTGGTGTAGTGACAGAGGGCCCTATTGGGAGCAGAAGAGGCCGGTATTATAAAGAACCAACTCCGTTTTTCGATATCTCTTACCGTTTTCCAGATATTTACGTTTAAAGTTTTAACCAAAACTCTTCAAAACTTAATGAAACAGATATGTACAGATCGTCAAAATTTTCAAAAAAACTGATGATTCCAAAATGGTTGAAACTTGGTGTAGTGATAGAGGGCCCTATTGGGAGCAGAAAAGGTCGGGATTATAAAGAACCAACTCCGTTTTTCGATATCTCTTACCGTTTTCGAGATATTTACGTTTAAAGTTTTTTCAAAAATCTTTAAAACTTAATGAAACAAATATTTACAGATCGTCCGAGTTTTCAAAAAAAAACTGATGATTCCAAAATGATTGAAACTTGGTTTAGTGATAGAGGGCCCTATTGGGAGCAGAAAAGGCCGGGGTTGTAAAGAACCAACTCCGTTTTTCGATATTTCTTACCGTTTTTGAGATATTTATGTTTAAAGTTTTTCCCAAAAATCTTCAAAACTTCATGAAACAAATATTTACAGATCGTCCGAATGTAAAAAAAAACTGATGATTCCAAAATGGTTGAAACTTGGTGTAGTGATAGAGGGGCCTATTAGTAGCAGAAAAGGGCGGGATTATGTATGTTTGTATTGTCGGCGTTGCTATGGTGATTTTTCTTGGCCGTCGCTATTTTTGTCATTACCAGGAAATTTTCCCGTGCGTAATAAATATTTCCCACTAATTGCTAGGCAACTATAGTCGCACGGGTAAATGAAAAACAGCATTACAATGTACCTACTACATTTTCAAATCATGATTGAACAAATAATAAAGGCATTTAAAGACAGTCGTGGAAAAAATAATTTCCAGTGCCCTTTATAAAGTTTCTTGTATTGTCTTCAAAAACATGTTTTAGTTCCTGAAGAAGATAACATAGCCTATCGAAACGTCGAAGAAAAAAAATGTACATGAAATTATATAGTTTCAATTAAATATAGGTACGTGTTTAAATGGTTTAACCTCATTTCCAAGAAAAAGTCAGTCAGTACTCTACCTTATTCCAAAGTTCTTTTTATATATTTACAAATACATTTAAATATTAGAATTATTAATGAATTACATTCAGTTATTCGTAAAATCTAATCAAATTTTACTAGTTAAGTGACAAAATGTTTGCTGATGATGGCCTTAGTTAAGGCCGAAACATGTATAAAGTAAACACATAAAACTGACTATAATTTCATCGTTAAGACGAATCGTCTGACGGCTGTATTCATTTTCTTTGTTTAGTCCTAAAATCTTTAAATCTATGAAGTATTAAATTATCAAATAATCTTACCCTAGGGAACAAGGAATTGCTTGATATTTTCAACCCCATTACATTACATACCTGTAACAAGAAAAAATATAATTATATTAAATACACTGGAAACCAATCAGTAATTATTCAGGCAAATCAAAACTTGCTCTAGCATACGAGGGCCATCTTTTATATTTTTACAGACGAATACTATACCGAGTGTTCCATTTAAAAAAAAAGTATTTTGCCTACCATTTGACTCCCTGAGTAAAATCCATACACCTACAGATATAAACAATGTATAAGACAAAATGTAAGGAAAAAAAACATCAATAAACACACTGGTAATACATAATATAGACACAGCGATCAAAATAATAATGGCTCGGTGAAACCTTTAGTAATGCACAAACTTTTACGATCGAATGAAAATGCCACAAGCAAGCGAGTTCCACGTTTTACAGGCAGCACACCTCTTATAGAAGGTGAATTATTAAAATAGGAAACATCTCGTCAAGATAGACCTGGCTGTGCTGTGTCGTTTTTTCATGTTTTGCTTACTTTTATAGGCTAACATGATGTTTCGTATGGGTTTGGAAATGGATTGCCGTGGATGAAGTGGCATGCAGATGGAACCAATTGAATTTCTTTTAACATACATTTGTAATGATGGATTGATTACTTTTACTAAAAAAATTATTTGATAAATTTAGTAAGCTCTAATTTTAAAGATGACAAAATATCACACTGGTACAATTTCGTTCAGGTTAACATACTGTATAGAAAACCAAACTATTCCGAATACCGGATAGTGTTAATTTTAGCACTGACCCACAAAATTTTAGACATCTTTATAATAACCTAATTAGCTTTTATAAAAAACCAATTGATAAAAATTGAACACTATATTATCAAAGATTAATTGTGTACATTAATCTTTGCTATTATGAACCGGGCTTTTTTTATATTTTTACTACGTCGTTTTTCCTGTGTATATATTCGATATCATTTAATATTTTTAATAATAAAAAACATTAACTATTATTTGTTATATTTAAAAACTAAAGGATTTATTTTCTGGGGTTCAGTGAGAGTGATTTCGATTTGCGTTTTTCGTTTTTATCATATAAATCTTGTAACCAGTGGTATAACTACGAGTGTCCACGGAACACGGGCCCCGCGGCTCCAATGGGGTCCCTTGAAGAGCAAAAATGCGTTTGCTTTGTAAAAACAATTTTTTCACTAAATTCTGCAAATCGTGCATGTTTTTCGCGTTGTTTCTCCTGCTTTTGGATCTAAATCATCTGAAGTATTTAACGCTGGACAAGATTTTTATACTGAATATTTAGAAGATGTTTCAGATCAATTGTGTCGATCAAAACTTGCTTTAAAGATGATTTAATGAATATGAAAACGACTCAGGAAATAATATAATTTTGAATACCTGTTGATACAAAATTTTTCTTCGTGCAGTAGTTCCACAGAAATAGTAACTGCTTGTTATTTATTTCTAACTATTCCTGTCACAGTAGCAAGTGCAGAGAGATCTTTTTCGAAACTGAAACTGATCCACAATTATCGAAGAAGTACTATATGTCACAAGAAAGATTGAGCTGTTTGCTCTTTCGCAATTAAGTCTATCGAATGCGAAGGAGCAAGACATCTAGACATTTCCAATCTTACCAATATATTTGCGAATATGACAGGTCGCAAGAAGGATCATTAGTAATTTACAACGCCTCTTCGATCAATGTTCAAAAATTGAAAGAATTGTATGAATAAAGAAGTATTACCGCAAAAGAATATTAGTTTTTGTTTTGCAAAACTGTGCTGTTTTGTAAGGTTTTACGTCTATTTGTGTTTTAGCTTGATAAAGAAGCAAAGTAGCTTCAAAACGTCGCAACAATAAATATTGTACGATAACTTATAGTCGTTTGTACTCGATATTGATAACCTTTTTTGTTAAATTGATCCTTCGAAGGACATGACATGTCAAGTCATCGCATATTTTTCTTGTTATTAATTTTTTGTTTCTGCATAAGATTATATATAAATATATTAGTGTTGCTGATCCACTTTACAGTTTTAGTGCAATAAATCCCTCCCTATCGGCAGAATGTGATATATTGTTCTTATGGTTTTCCTTTCAGTTTCGAATTTTCGTAATTAAATTATATCCACGCCACTGACTTCATCTTGTGAAACATCATATTCTCTGGCATAATGCGACCTGCGACGTCAATATATTGTATCAAATATTGACAGATACCTATAGAGTAACGACCATAACGTTATTTACCTCGCATACCTCATTTCCTGTGCATTCTTCTTTTGCTTTTATTTTTTTACTGGATAAAAGGAGAAAAATGTACCAATAGAGCCAAAGATGATACAGATATATTCTTCTCTGTAAATATGGATAGAAAATAAAGTATATCCAGTGTATGTATGCATATCAGTTGCAAATAATGATGAAATATGAGATTTTGTATTTTTATTAATACCTCCTGTGCATCAGTATGTTGTTGTTTTTATTTTGCCTTTCAGGAAATTCTAAGATCAATTTCATATTTGGTACGCCACTGCTACGTCAAGTGTGTCACGGGCGAAACTTCTGCATTTTGAAGAACCGCATTATAAGTCTGTTCAAAAAGATTTCTGTCATTTCACCGACCAAACACTATTGCAACAGTTTTGTCCGGATTTAACTTAAGGCAATGCGCCTTAGCAAACTCACCCAATTAAAGCAAATCGGCACCGCTCGCAGAGCATCAGAAGGGCTAAAGGACAAATACAATTGGGTGTCATCCGCATAGTAATGCTAAAGACTGACGGAAAGTTAAACGTGTATACAGTAAATAAAAGAGGTCCCAGTATACATCCTTTTGGTACCCCTGTAGAAATGGACAAGTATGTTGATTTTATGCTTTCATAAGTGACTGCCTGCAGTCTACAATTGAGATAAGAAGACATCAGCTGTACCGAGGAGTCTGATAGTCCAAAATGCCTTAAAATTGACACCATTAGACTGTGATCCAGAGTATCAAACGCCTTGGAGAAATCCAAAAGCACAAGCACAGTGAGTTTTGACCTATCAGTCAGTCAGTCAGTATGTCATATGTTATTTTGAGTAAAGCAGAAACACAATCATGCCCAGACCTGAATCCAGACTGCATTGCTGGAATGACATTCTTGCTATGCAAGTACTGGCGCAGTTGCCTCTCCATTATCTTCTCCAGAACCTTTGAAAAAGTTGGAAGAAGACTAATAGACTTAGGTCTTTGAAACTATTTGGTTTAGAAGTTTTTGGCAATGGTATAACCAATGCCCGCTTCCACAAATCCGGAAATACAAAATGCCGAAGACAAAAGTTTATTATATGTGTGACATAAGGCAAGAAAAATGGTAAGCACAAGTTGATAGTATTTTTACCGTCACATCCCACAGCCTTCCTTTTAATGCTTTTAATTGCATTCAACACATCCATCTCATCAACAACACCAAAAGAAAAGACCGAATTATCTGGATTTTGAGATCTCTTACCATAGTAAGACAGTATCTCGTCACTAGGTTTTAAATCTGGTATGGAGTTTACAAAGAAATTATTTATATTCTCGGGATTACTCAGCGCGGCAGGCAAAATATTTAGCAACTTTAGGGCATTCCAAGTATCTTTTTGGTTAACAGTGTTTAGCCTCAGGGAGTAATACATTTTCTTTTCCCGTCGTACAGCAGCAGTGAACATGTTCCTCAAGACCCTATAGCCCTGTCTATCTGCCTCAAGTCTTGTTCTCTTATACGTAGTTAATGCTTTGTCCCTATCTCTTTTCAAAGCCCGTAGACTCGACGTTAACCAGGACGCGTAGGTCATTCTAAAGGTTCTATACAAATGACAAAAAGAAAAAATAATGATTTCAATGTAAATGTATGTAATTGCATATTTGGACGTAGTTTTCAGTTCAAATGAACCTTTTTTATAACAATTCTCAATATTGTTAAATATAAAGGTACTTTATTCTTGAGTAAATTTAATATTTTTTGACATACCTCGTATACGACCCAAAAAAATTAATATGCGATGATTTTATTTAAGATTTTAGAACATGCAGAACCTAACTGTGATGATAATTTTTAGAAACTATCGGATTTGTTACAGGGCATATCATAAGCATAAAGATGAAAGAGATGAGGCAATCTTTTGGAGGGTACGGACCCTTAGAGAAAGAAGTGTATGTTAAGGGTCTGGAAGTCATCTACCACCTATGAAATTACGTTTAAATATATACAATAATATGAATTCATTATTTTAACTTGTTAAAATTCTTATTTGAAATAAATTTTATATCTAAGTCATATTTTAAAAAAATCCAATAAATTTAGTTTATATCGCAATAATGTACTTTAATGGTGGCTGCTCCAGGGAAATAACGAGGAGGAATCAAAAATTCAAACCTAGAAAACAATTACTCATTGGTGTCTCTAGACTTTGTAACGGTTAACAACAAGTCATGAATTTCCTTCTGCTAGTGACAAAACAGAAAGAAAAAAGAAAACAATGCAAAGACCGTTGTTTTATTATTTATTTTGATATCCCGTCCGCAAGGGCCGTTATATCGCATTTTCCGTCTTGGAAATGGCCGATTCTACTGACAGAAGGAAATATAAATGTTCCCATAAAGCAAAAAAAGGAACAGGAATAGAACCATACACATAGGAAAAATGACTGTCATCAGAGAAATATTGCATTCGCATTCTTTAGTAGATTCTTAATATTTTAAAGGGTCATATTTTTGAGGACTAATAATAAGGGCATTAGTTATATGTCGTTCCATTTCAGGAATGATATATAAAACAAAGCAAACACAAAACTTCAACTCCATGAAACTTAATTTGGACTTATCTTAAGATCAGTTTTAATTCTCTCCGCAGGGGGTTATTAATATTAGCGAAGCTTAAATGATTCAGTCAAAAGCCGTACCAATTGATGACTGTTCACATCAGTGTAAATTCGTGTTCATTTTATAACATCTTAGGTTATATGACCAGTTTACGAGCATTACTAGTGGCCTATTGGCCGCTCGTTTTTTATTTTAAAGATTTTATTTTATGAAAAAATGATTCAAACAAAAGTCACTGAGCTAAAAATGTTCTATATCTTGACAAAGGGTAAAATGAGAACTACGTCGTACTATGTACAGTTATTGCTACGTTTGAAGGATGAAGTGGAAGAAAAATAGCTTCATTTGACGAAGAAACCATGGCAACGCCGTTGTGATGGCTAAAATAAAGGCATTGGCGGATGAATTCTTCCCGGATCCTGCATATTCACCAATTTTAGCCCTTAGCGATTATCATTTGGTTCCTTGGGTTTGTCAATTCTACGCCTAGCAATGCACAACCCAGTTGTTTCTCGACACTGGAGACAATTTGTACTGTATTTTGCTCAACAACTAAAAGTGGATAGCATTCATTTTAGCAGTTTTCAGCTCTTAGTATATGGCAATTCTGAAAAACTTACGAAAGGCTGGAAAAAGATAAAACAGGTGAACACAAAAGGAAATGTCAATGTCATTGAAGCGCCATTTGGCTAAGGGTTAAATGTGTGAAATCGTCTTCTTTGTTTTTTAATCAAAAAACTGTACAACAAAAAATCGTTTTTCAAGACTATTCCACCCCAAGTGTTAAGCAAATGTACGTAATCCACATATGGTCACATATGGTATATTTTTAACACACATATTTGATCTGGGGGGCTTTATTTGAAATGAACTGTGAGAGATATGAAATTACACCACTCGCAACTTTTGCGCATGGGAGTATACCGATCGCAAGTCAACTTTCGCACACGCAAGGCATGACAAGACGTCAGTTTACTTTATTTACCTACGACCACTACTGTAAATACTTAAAAACACCCCGTCTCCGATCAATGTAAGATTCCTATTACGTACGGTAAAAAAATCGCACAGCTATAATCTTAAATCAAATTTGTATGCGAGTGTAATATTATAAAGTGAAATTAGTTTGATTACATAAAAAATGTCAAGTGACAGTGAAATAGAAAATTTAACTCCACCCAATATTAGCGAAATTGCAGAAGCTGCTAAAAACAACTTATGTTGAATCTGAATATCGATACAAATTTACTTACCAAAGATTCATGGAATGGAGATTAAAAAACGACGTTAAAACATTTTCCGAGAATGTAATGATGGCATATTTCCAAGAACTACCAAAAACGATGAAGCCTTCCTCACTTTGGTCATGTTACTCAATGTTAAAGGCCACAATTAATATAAATCACAATGTTGATATTGCAAACTACTCCAAATTACAAGCTCTCCTGAAGAGAAAATCGGACGGGAATATAAACGATTTTCTAGAAAACGCACCAGATGATAAATATTTGTTTATGAAGGTAATATATTGAGCTCAATATAATGTTAGATGTGTAATAGTATATTAAGTATTAAGGGCGGTAAAGCATTCGTTGCAGCCCGCCGCTGTATAGACGCACGAGTGAGCGAAGCGAGCGAGGGCAGCTATACAGCGAAGGGCTGCAGCGGCTTTACCGCCAGTGGTGCTTACAAATGTTTTTCGCCTGCCTCTTCAGACAACAATATTAAACCAAAAGAACTTTATTTTAATAATTAATTATTACTGTTATGAACTGACAGTTTTTGACAGTAATTAATGGGAGTATTTTTTGACGTACATGATAATAGGCGTTATCCTTTGACAAACTCAGATCAGATAAACTTATGTGACAGGCTCACATGTCAGTTTTGAGTATTTTAAATGTAGAAAGAAACTGTCAAATTATTATCTGAGCGTGTACGCTATAGAAATTTGATTTAAGAATCTTAGGTATATTTCGGTACTACAATAATAATTAAAAAGTGATTACTAATTAATAATGGACAATTTTAAATAATTAAATAAGTTTAGCGGAATGGCAGACGACTACCTAAGTAAACTTTCTCAATTAATTGTCAACTTATCCTCTAGATGGAATGCACATTAAGTTAAGTGAGTGAAAACTACTGATGTTAATGTTATTATTGGAAATCTAATAGTAGCGCCATCTATGAAAAAAAAATAAAATGAGCGGGCGCTAACGGGTCATTTACCGCCCGCATATGCGGGCGGTAAAACTCTGTTTAAGTGCAGGCAGGCGAAAAATATATAAACTTTCGCTCTGCAGTAAATACAGCTCCAAATTTACCTTTTTTTCTAAACTATATAAACGGAAAATGTACCAAACAGTCTGTTGGTATTAACAAGTTAGGAAAGACTCCAAAACAAATAGCCAATATCTGGGACTACCAGAAGCAGCGACTTATACAGGACACTGTTTTCGACGCTCGTCCGCGACTATTCTTGTTGACGCGGGTGGTGACTTATTAGATTTAAAAAGACACGGCGGATGGCAGTCATCAGCCGTAGCTGAAGGGTATGTGGATAATTCCCTAAATATGAAATATGTTTAAAATTACAAGGAGGATCCAAATAAAATATTATTTATATAGGGTCGTATTTGAAATAAGGAAGTTGACACCCATTTCCGGTATAACCGAAAGTATTAGATTCTTGAAAACATTGTAGCCGAATTGGTCCCGTCGACCTACGAACTACACCTGATTTTCAGTGTAGTTCCTCCATAATCGATCGAATCCCTTCCCGGTGGGACACCCGGTATAATTCAATGTTTATAGATGATTCCATGTAAATATTGACCACGGCTACGTCTCAAATGGTTCATACGCTGGGTCCAATTTTGGCATACTCTCTCCAACATATCCGCAGGATCTCACGACTGAATTCCATTGTTTCGCGTGCTGTGGGGCATGTTGAAATGATCTACAAATAAACTTAGTACGCCATTGGATTTTCGGTAAAAAACCTTATAATGAAACCATGATTTCTTTTTTGATATCTTGCGTACTAACAACAATATGAGTGCGAGGTGCCACAGTGCAGAACTGAAGTTAAAGCACCAGGCCAATTCTAATTGTGGCAATTTTGGACACAGCGTACATCTGAAGAAATATAAACAATTCATTTTCCTGAAATGACTCTATTAAATTCTTGACTCATTTACAGGATGATTTAGTTTAACCCGTAAAATCTAGCCGTATTTCAGAAAAGTTTTATTTTGATTACACCCAGACCTACTATGGTAATATCTGAATGTCACGAGAATGCTCGTGCTAGCACACAAACTATTTCGTAATAAAGCGACCACACTAAACTGCAAAATATGCACAATGTAGGTACAATCCGAACTTTAAAATTATAAATTATCATGACCTGAAAGACAGAACTTTTTCGTATTATAGTAGTAGGTACTTATAGGTAGACCTAGTAGGTATAGCAATAGGGGAACAATAGAAAAGCTAAAGTATAGACTAATGTGGTGAAATAAACGAGCTTAGACAATAAGAATAGGGGTTAGTAAAAGCTAGCATGCAATTTTGTTGTTAGTATGGAATAATAGTAATAAATCTCTACACAAAGGCATTTTTAAGTTGATCAATTATTATTTCAATGTGATTTTGTATATTGAATTTTCCACAAATATTGTTTAATTTTGTGTTTTTATGATTTTATTTTAAGCTCTAATAACTGTGATATGCTCACGGAAGAATATAAAAAATTAAAATTAAGCCTAAGTACGTGATACTCCCTAATCTGTGAATTTATTGTATTGTTATTGTTGTGTAAAGCGTAAATATGAGTTGCCGGGAGAACAAAAAAAGGGCTCTGCAAACGCAAATGGCGCCACTACAAGACAAGCCAATACATTATAACTAATTGAATTATTAAAATTCTTATTTAAACAACAAACAAATTGAAATAACTCAAAAGAAAACTTAACTAACAAAATGATTAAAAGATCAATCACGCGATATTCAAAAATTCAAATTTATTTGATGTGAAATGTCAAAAATGAAGTAAACTGACGTCTTGTCATGCATTGCGTGTGCGAAAGTTGACTTGCGAGCGGTATACCCCCATGAGCAAAAGTTGCGAGTGGTGCAATTTCATATCTCTCGCAGTGAATTTCAAATAAAGCCCCCCAGATCAAATACGTTTGTTAAAAATATACCATATGTGCAATACGTCTACAGTTGCTTAACACTTGGTGTGGAATAGTTTTAAAAAACGATTTTTTGTTGTGCAGGTTTTTGATTAAAAAACAAGACAATTTCACACATTTAACCCTTAGCCAGATGGCGCTTCAATGACACTGACATTTACTTCTGTGTTCACCTGTTTTATCTTTATCAAGTCTCGTAAGTTTTTCAGAATTGCCATATACAATGTGTCCACGCATAGAGTTTGGAAGAGGAAACTACAATTTCAAATGCTAAATTTACGATTACTATACTGCCCTGTTAATTCAAATGGCCGTAACTACAATTTTCCTTGAAATAGAGATATGACCAGTACACAAGGCAACAATGAATTCTTTATCCATGTCTTTAACTTTGATGGCCGTATCTTCTATAAAACCCGAGATATCTCGCTTAGAAATATGGGCGTAAGTGATTTTTCTCGATTTTTATTAACTCGAAAAGCAGCAAGTAGAAATGTTACTGATAAAAGGCGTAACTGCAGATGCGGCTTTTCCACCTAACATTTCGTTTTGTCTGCTTGCAGTTACTGCCGCTATGGGACCTGTCACTTTAAAATATTCTAACCTATAATTTTTGTTTACATATTTAAATTTCAACGAAACTATTATTAATTGTGATGTGTTGTCGAGAACTCTTTGCAAATGTGAAGAAAACTCATTTGAAAAATGGTAAGTATAAATTTATTACGTATTTATTTGGATATGTTTGGTAGGTAATGACTTAAACGTTCATAAAAAGATGCGTACACGTACTAAACGGAGAAGCACCATTTCCAATGTCATGCAACTAAAAACTTTCATGACCACAAACATAATTCACTTATCTAGTGCAAGTCTCTGAATCAGGAATTTGTTTGTTTAATTAGCCTATTTTTTTTTAGAAAAAATCTCGTGGTAAAATGTTGCTAGACCTGGCTCTATCCATCCCTAGTAAAGAAAATAACGAAATATTCGAGGAAGTTGCTTTGGAAGCTGAATCAGACGTATCTGATGACAGGGACAAGGATTATATCCCTTCGTCGCCTAGTTCAAACTCTAGCCAAGGGTCTCGGAAGTCAGAACTAAAAACTGACAAAAAAAAAATTGCTAAGAAAATAACAATAATTTACGACATTGTTTTAAAAGCTCCATCACGCACAGCAAAAGTCGATAATTTTAATGAAAATTCCATTAATGTTTCCAAAAATATTTCTGTTGATTCTGATTCAAATTGCATTTTTATTTTCAAGATTATTGAGAATCTTGTTCAGAATGCAGTAGATAAATCAGAAAGGAAAACATTAACTAAAAGCGGACTGCCTAGAAAACGAAGAATAATAGAAGAAAGTGTGGCGGAACGACGTGCAAATAAAAAGCAAAAACTCATTAGCAAACATAAAATAACCAGAAGCTGTGCAGGAACTTGTAGGAAAAATTGCAACAACAAAATTTCAAGTCTTCGCCGCCAGGATATAAATAACCAGTTCTGGAATCTATCATTTGAAGAACAGAAAAGTTTTTACCTAAGTTCAATTTCAAAAATACCGAAAAAACGATCCACAACGGGATATTCAGATGAATCTAGACGCTTGTACACCTTTAGTTATAGATTAAAAGACTCAGAAGGTGGATATCAAGATGTCTGTAAAATATTTTATTTAACAACTTTGGGACATCATGAAAAAAATGATAAGCCCCTTAGGACCGTTCTAAAGTATTCACACGTTTCACTTAAACCTGAAAAAGATAAAAGGGGTGGTAGTTCGAAGAAGTTTGATAGGGAACTAATTATAAGTCATATAAAGTCCTACAATCCTACAACATCACATTATAGACGAGAACATGCACCGAACCGATTATATCTGCCAAGTGACGTGAACATTAAGTTGATGTATGAATGTTTTAAAGCAAAATACAATATCTTCTGCTCGTACTCTTTATATCGTCAAATTGTTGATGAAATGAAAGTATCATTTGCGAAGCTTGGGCATGAAGAATGTTTTAGTTGCGAGAAGTATGAAATTCATAGAAAACAAACCACACATATGTTAGATGCAGATGATCTTGCTTGTGTGACTCTTACAAAAATCACAAACAAAAATCACAAACAGAAATATGCAAGGGCCAGAGAAATGTATATTTTAGATTCCACAACTTCAAGCAATTCACGAGTGTACACAGCTGACTTGCAGAAGGTACGAATTTATGATTTCTCAATTTTAGTATTATAACTATAACAGAAATGTATATTTTTCTAGGTGATCATGCTTCCACGATGCGATACATTTAAAGAAATACTGTTCACGCCAAGAATTATTGCATTTAATGAAAGTTTTGTACCTGCTGGTACTTCAAAATACCCTCCTGTTGCTGTACTGTGGCATGAGGCTATTGCTGGTCGGAAGAAAGAAGACATTGTCAGCACCTTTTTTGCTTTTTTAAAGAAAATCAGGGATTTAGAGAATATCGTAATTTGGTTGGATAACTGTTCGGGCCAGAACAAAAATTGGTGTTTGTACACATTTTTTGTTTACGCTGTAAATTCAGGTGAACTTAACGTCAAAACTATTACCCTGAGATATTTTGAGTCTGGACATACTTTTATGGCAGCTGACTCATTTCATCATAGAGTAGAGTTGTCGCTTAAACGAAAAGGTAAGGTTTACGATTTTGTCGATTTTGTTGATGCGGTTAGAAAGTCATCGCATAATACCGAAGTTATAGAAATGGCAGTTGACGATTTTTACCTATGGAAAGATGAGTCATCTCAGTATAAGTTAACAAGGCTAGTTCCGCGACCCTATCTCAATGGAATGGTGGAAGTTAAGTTCACCAGAGGTGTAAACACGTTATCCTATAAAACTAGTTTTGATGGTCCTGTTCATGTTATTAATTTTTTAAAAGCTAATTGTCATAAGATTGGCATAAAAAAACCTGATATTAAAAGTGAACCACGCGGGATAACAGTTGAGAGAAAAGAAACAATAATCCAAAAACTGGGTCCCATAATTCCAGAGAATCGACTGAAATTCTGGGAAAGTATTCCAGTTAATAATAATCAGGAATCAATTGATGACAATTAGTTGCAATAACTGTAAGACTCTCCCAACATTAATGTAGGCTACCTAGGTTTTCACATGTTACGTACTAGACAAATTATAATTTTTTAAGTTGTGGATTTCCATTTGGTTTTATTTTTGTTCAAATATATTACATAAATCATATTTTAGTTTTATTTATAAATCTGCATAAATATGTTTATTTTGTTAAACAGGTTATCAAAATATTAATAAATATATTCCATTAAGTCATGTAGTTACGTCTCTTTGAATATAGAAGTCACATAAACAATGTTAGATGAAAAAGGCGTATCTGTCAAAAGTATGATCATTTCTACTTTGTGGTGTATTATAATTTGTAATAAAAAAACAAGTACCATTTTAATAGCACTCATTAAAAAAATGCATCAAATTTTTCGAAAACCAGGACGGCCTACAAAAAAACAGAAAAATCGATTTATCTCACGTTCAAGTATTAAAAAGATACGGCCATTTGGATCAACAGGGCAGTATACAGGGTATATCAAAAATAACATTTTTAATGATTTTGATTTTTTTGTTTTTTTTTTTTAATTTTATGAAAATATTTTAAAACCCGTAATTTATTACACCAATTGTACAAAAAACACTAATAAACTTTTTTCTCAAAGTGGTTAATTTCATAGCTACTATTAAAATAATAAAATACCCTGTATAGTAATCGTAAATTTCGTAAATAAATAATAATAATAATAATAATAATAATAATAAATATATACATTCTTATAAGAATGTATATATAAATATATACATTCTTATTTCTAGAGTTAATAAATAAAATTCCCAAAATAATATGTACTAATTTAGTTAAATAACATAGCTTTTCGTCAATTTTCTCTTATAACCACTGATGATGCAGCCCGGAGCTGTGAAACATGTATGGTAACATTTGTTGAGAATTTTTATTAAATTTATTGTGTGGAGGTCGACTTTTATTTCAAGAATATTTAACTATTCTACTCCACTTCAGTATGGACTACTTCTTTCGAATTAAATTTCAATTCATATCACTATTGTAATAGAAAATGTAGAATTGTCAATATTTTGAAAACTATCAGTTTTTGGGATAGACATCCTTTCATAAACTTGCCCTTATTTTTTATGTAAAAAAATAAAAAATATATAAAATGGGTGGTTGCCATTTAAAAATTTTGAATTTTGACACTTTTTTCAATTTGATTTTTGACCTTTTTTTTTGTCAAATAACCTGTATACGTAGGCACCCAAAGTAGGTCTATATCTCCTAAGATATTCTAACAAATTAGATTATTAAAGCTTCCATATAATAAAAAATTGTTATTATTCTTTATTCTGAAAACGTCATTTTTGACAGAACATTTTAAATATTTCGAAAACGGCTGGCGATAGTTATAACATATTATGCATGAGATATGTTTAGAATTACAAGGAGAATCAAAAAAAATGTATATATACATATATGGTCGTATTTGAAATAAGGAAATTCATACCCATTTCCGGTATAACCGGAAGTACTAGATTCTTCAAAACATTTTAGCCGAATTGGTCTCGTCGACCTAATTACTACACCAGATTTTCACCTTGTTCCACAGTGTAGTTTCTCCATAATCGATCGAAACCCTTCCCGGTGGGACACCCGGTATATATCTCTCGACTCAAATAAAGATTCATACATTTCTCCAAATTTTATGTGTTTTTTTTTAATCAAATCCGAAAGTTCTTAAAAAATCACCTGTTATTTAAGGACACAATACACTATTTTGTCTGTACTTTTCTAGAATTCTGAACTGATATAAAGGATGTGCCTCGCAAATTTGAATTGAGTGTGCATACATGTGATAATTTCATTTTACAGTGAAAAAAAATCTTGTTGACGTTATTTTAGTATTGTTTTCGAGTGAGGGTGTGAATATTAAGTACGTGTATTTCCAGCCTTAACCCTGCAGCAGTCGCGCTATGAGCATTTCTCTCACGCTTCGCCTAAAATCGCAAGATTTCACGATGTAGACACTGGATGAGCCTACCTCGCTCTCTAGCTGACTTTGTGTTCACGTTGCGCCCTCTGATTAGTTAAAATCAAAATTAAGTACACTGTCTTCTGCGATATAATAGGAAATTTGTTGATCAAGTGCAGGTTTGTGAGTGATTCTCTCATTGCGCGAGTTCTGGCGTTTGTATTTTCCAAATATATAAAGACAATACAGACATTATTGAAGATCGTCAAATGTTTCTGAGGATGAAAGCAGTTGATGAAACCACACTTAGTATACCGAGCTTCAGTAATATGTATGCCATTCAACAGAAGACAGCGAAGTAGAGAACTGGTATGCATTCCTGAACCCTAACGTGTAACGGCAGAAGATCAAGCTGGATTTTGTGGATTTTGCCCAAGAAGAAAAAATCGAAAAAAAGATGCAGCACTTCATAAAAAATTATGCGTAATTATTTGAGTGTAATGTTTTCTCGTCACAATAAACAAAAAAATACACAATAAAAAATAGTGAGAGAAATGCTCACGCGCCAGTTCTGCCGTAATTTTCTTAACGCGAGTTCTCTAGGGTTAAAGATATTTTAGGGCTTTGACACCTATATAAACCTATATTGGCTTGCATTGTATATATATTTTTAAACATTTGTGTACTTTGCAGTTAAAAACGCCCGATTATTTTTGTTTGATTCTGTATATCAGCCAAAATAAACTGTGAATTTTGATATGACGAAATAGATTTAATAAGTTTTACATTCTCATGTATATTTCCCAGATCTTTTACAGCTGCAATTCATTTATAATCTTAAACAACACTTGACACTATTAAATGAGTTAAAGCGGAAAAAAATTACTCTTGACATTTCTTATTAATGTTTTTCTAAAAAAAAAACAAACATAATAATATAATATGTTTAGTACAAATATTTGAACATTATAAATGTTTTCAAAAGAATATGGATACGAGGGCAGACGCGAATATTTACCAATACCAGCGTCATCTAGAGAACGGTATTAAAACTAAAATTTCTAAGCCCGTTGGTCACTTCATCCACTGAAAATTTCTAGAATTCCCAAGATAATTCGAAAATCCAATAGCCTGTGAACATTTACGAAACTATTGATTTTAATAGAAAACCACTTTTCTAGAAGTTCGATTTTCGACAGCATGATGTTGTTTACCAGGTTAGAGAACGACAGGCGTCCAAAAAGAAACGACTGCACTGGCAGTAGAATGTGCTGTAAAATCCAGCATTGATCCCGAAGAAACTGGATACCCATTCTACGAAAATTTTAATATAGAGCTAGCCTGGCATATGTAATTACATACCGTCGAGCTGGAAGGTAGTCAGGGTGGTATACAGGGTGTCCTACGGTGGCAAACCATTAGAGTATTTCAGAAACTACTTCGAATTGAATTTTGAAAATTTCAGTGTCTATATTGTCAAATATGCCCTACACAAATAATATAATAGCAACGGCATAGCACTTATGGTTATACCGGAAGTTGATGGCAACTTTTTTTTAGTTGAAAATTTATTTAGTTAATCTGTTCATTTCTGCTGTATTATTTTAAATTTTAGTCTTGGTTCGTTGTAATACTTGATTTGTATACCTCCCAACCTGCTCTAAATGATTTCTCAAAATTCTTCCTAATTTCTCTAGTCATCGTTAGCAAATGGGGGTTTCTCTCGTTAAATACTATACAGGTGATATTAATCACTTTATTTTATTCTCCATGAATTAATAATAAATTTATAATATCAAGTATTTTTCATTTCTATTAATTTGACGTTAAAATGACAATAATTTCATGGCTAACTAAATTAATTAGCTAGCTTCCAGAGAGACAACGGTAGGCGCTGCAGAAAAATTTGAAATGACGATATTTCTAAAACTATGCATTTTAGAAAATGATAACCTATTACGAAATCGTATTATTTTTTAATGCTAAGGAAGATAAAATAATAATAAAATACCCATTCCATTTGAAAAAATTGACTTTCAACTGTTTCTCTCGAACCGTTTTCAATATAATTTTTTGACCACCCTGTATAAACTAATCAGAAAATGTCTTGTCAATTCGAAAAAGAAGATCCCACCTGATAAGAAAATACCTGCAAAATAATTATTAAATACTGATTTACAAGGAAAAAACGGAATTCTTATGGAGACCTAAACTGTCAATTTTGACATAAATTTTGATATAAGTCAAAAACGGCTAACGTTAGGTATAGGACATGATACATGAAATATGTCTGAAATCTTATTTAGAATCCAAAAATATAATAATATATAGGGTGTTCCATTTAAAATAACAAAGTTGCCATCAACTTTCGGTATAACCGGAAGTGCTCTGCCATTGCTATTATATTATTTGAGTAGAGCATATTTGACAATATAGACACTGAAATTTTCAAAATTCAATTCGAAGTAGTTTCTGAAATAATCTAATGGGTTGCCACTGTAGGACACCCTGTATATAGGTACAACAAAACTGGACCATACAGACCCTTAATCTAAATCCTTCAAATCAAAAAGTCTTTCTCAGCGTACGTTCTCACCAATTCGCCTATCAAGCGGACAAATTAACAGATCTGGAACTTAACAACCTAATCAGGAAAATTATCCAGTCCTTGACTGCACCTCTGATATGACGGGAGGCACTTCTGGATTGAATTTTGGCAGATGATACGATACCAATCCAGGTATATGAAAGACACAGGACTCTGATGCTACCAGCAGACCAGCCTTATACAGCCTTGTACCCCCAGCAGAGATCAATGGATTCTGCGTGTGAGGAAGCTACAAAGTGCAGATTAGGGCCCTAAACTTGAAATTAGATAGATTTTATAGTTAACAGACATATTTCAGCCTTCAGAGTCTTAAGGCAATGCTAATTTTTGCAAATCAAACTTCAAAGCGATGAGTCTAATTTTTACGTTCCCGCACAGGGAACGTATTGTGAATGCGTTCCCTGAGACGATTAAGACCATTTGTATTCTTCCACGATAGCGCCCAAACGCTCGAACCATTTGAGCTAAATTTTTGTATGTGAGTTTGGGGCAGTCCTAGGATGAACCTATTAGTTTTTGGTTGAAATCGCTTAAGCCCTGTGATAGGGGTGGACACAACAACTAAATTTTCAAATAGCCGTAGGGGTCGATAGCTCACTTTTGATATTTACCCCTATAATTCTCGAGAAAATTGCGTTTAAACTTTCACCAATTAGGTAGTTGGAATATATCTTATTACAATTAGAATACAATTTCCCAAGAGGGTCCCGTGGCGTCATTGATAGAGGGTTTGCTTCGCATGCGGAAGGTTCTGGGTTCGAATCCCTGCTCTGGCAATATTTTTTTTTCTAATTTTTGAATAAAGTAGTTGGTTTGTTACGTTAGTTTATTGCAAATAATGAAAATAATACAAATATAATAACAATTTTTTTAATAAAATGAAGACCATCATCAACGTTTTTAAAAGATGAAATTCAGTGGATGGGACTGTTAATTGTTTCAGTAGTTATAAACCCCTAAGTTTACCATATCTCCTCATAAAACGTACACCACTGGCATGTAGTAATGCTTGCAAATAGCATTTGTAGGTAGTTCGGTATCGTGAGCCGATTTGTATTTGAAACGCGGCAGAATGCATTGCATTTACTGGCCGCAAAGATACCAAATCGAATAGCAGGGAACAGTCCAAACGCGATTTTCATTCTTTTGCGGCTTATGGCAATCCCGGCAATTACTTTGCCGTTGGGGGCGGTATATACCGGATATATCCGATAATAATACGCTTTCGATCTAACTGTAAATTTCCTGCAAGAGCTTATACATAATAATAGGACAAATAATATAACTATAGGTACAACTCAAAAGGCAAATAATCGCTCTTCATTGTAATTATGTATCAAAGGATAGAATTGAATGAATTATTAATAATACTGCGTTATTTTTCCTTTTATGGACAGGACAAAAATGTAGAGAAATAGATTTCAGTCAACGCTTCGCTTAATTAGCTTAAATTTCCTCAAGGCATCGCAATATAAAGTTTAGTTTGTTCTCCAATCTTACGAGTTTATTATCTAAACTAATTATATATCGTCGAACCTTGGATTATAAGTAAAAAAATGACTAGAAATTCACCAAATAAGATACATCCTATTGCTACACCTAAACAATGCTTCCACAACCATAGGCAAAATTTTACCACAACATCTTGTGATCGACAACATCGATAGAATAAGGACCGGTTTGGAAACACCGAATGATGTCAATGTCCCTGAAAGTTTAAAAATAGACCAAAAGTACATGTGTTTCGTTTTCGAGCGGATCCTGCGATTCACAGGGCAAATTTGACCCCAACCAAGTTCACATCAACTTCAATCATCATGCGACTAGAGATAGTCAAGTTATTATTATTATTAATTCAAACAGTAAGCGGTGAAACCGATGAGACTGTCGCCCGATTTGTAAAAGATAAAACTCGGCTCAGTGCATACAAACACGACGATTTACTATAACGAGTAGTGGACTATGCAGCTGCCCCGATCTTTAAGCGTAATGTCCAGTCTGTTCTTAAAACTATTCACTGTTGGCGCTGATACAACCTCCTCCGACATATCATTCCACGCATATACCACTCTATTTGACAGAAAGTTTCTTCGAGCGAGCTTGGCGCATCTTTCTTTGCACAATTTCTTGCTGTTACCACGTAGGCTCGGATTTCTATTAAGATGAAAGAGATCCAAGTTTATTGTGTAATGTTCGCTAAGAACCTTATACGTCTGTATCAAGTCGCCACGACGACGCCTTTCTTGAAGCGTTGTTAAGTTCAAAGTTCTTAGCCGATCTTCATATGGCAGGTGGCACATCGCTTGTGGAAGCTTGGTAAATCTTCTCTGAACTCTCTCCAAAGCCTCAATATCGTTAACAAAATAAGGAGACCATACACTATTGGCATATTCCAGGCCCGGCCTGACAAACGACTTGTACAGCTTCAGAACCATGTCATTGGACCTTGATCTAAATGCTTTCTGGATCAAATACCACAATTGGTTGGCCTTCTTCACTACCGCCGAGACATGGATTTCCCATTTTAAATCATTGGTAATAATCACGCCGAGATCCTTTTGCTGGAGAGTTGGTCTTAATTCGTGTCCACCAAGGGTGTAGGATATTTCGGGGTTATTTGGTCCCAAATGGAGGACTGTACAATTATCCAAATTCAAACTCATCAGCCAAGTTGATGACCAAGTCATCACTCTGTCGAGATCGGTCTGGAACACCTCACCACTCTGCAGCGGATCACAAAACAGTTTAGTGTCATCAGCAAAGAAACTTGTATTTGCATTTATATTTCCCGTCAGATCCGATATGTAAATCAGGAACAACAGCGGGCCCAACACCGAACCCTGAGGCACCCCGCTGTGGACCGGCCGTCTACGCGAAATCGAACCATTCGCCCTAACCTGGAAACTCCTTCCTCTAAGGAAACCCTCAATCCATCGCAGGAGTTCTCCGCGAATACCATAATGTTCCAGCTTCAATAGCAGACGAGCGAATGGCACCTTGTCAAATGCCTTCTCAAAGTCCAGGTACACCACATCAGTAGGCTGACCATCATCGTTCTGTTTGGTCCACAAGTTAAGAGTTGAGTGTGAAATATATCAAAAAGTATTAGTCCATTCAAAAAGCCCATACGATAACACATAGATGGCGTTACTAGAATTTTTGAGGTGAATACTTCTTTGGCCGCATGAGGGTGATTTTCAAGGTCGCGTCACGACACGATTTATAAAATTTTAGTCCCGCAAAAGAGATGAAGCATATAACAAATATGAGGGAGAGAGAGAGACAGATATTTGTGGTGTATGCTACACACTATATCCTATACCATACACGAAAAAACGAGTGCATGCATAGGCACAGCTACACCACAACGCGCTTAGTTCTGATATATACCGGTTGTATTGCAGCATACACAAGAGTATTATTATACCAGTTGTACTTTGTTGTATGAGATTAAATAGTTTTTACTGAAATAAATAATAATAAGAATTATTAATTTTTAATTAAAAATATAATTTTATAAAATAAAATATTTACAAAATAACTTTGTGATTGTTATGTGATAGTCTCTAGTCGTACGTTTATGTTATACTAAATCTATATATACTATAAGATACTATACTATAACTATGCGGGCGGCGAATTGCTTTGAAGACATGAAGATGAAACGTTCCGACACGATGAGAACCAACTGTATAAACTGTGCCGATAGTATTCTTTATTTTTACGATGGCTACACTGAGGGTGTTATTTTACAAGGCCAAAAATTGTGTATTTTACGAGATACTGTCGATAAACCGGTGTAGGTATTGAATTATATTTTTTATGGTCCAATCATGAAGAATCGCTGAAACTAAGGCCTATTTTGACGAGAAAGTGAAATCGTACTAAAATCGTAAAAGTGATATCGAAAACAGTTAGAAGGTGCAGCTCTCTTGTATCCAGTTTAAATAATACTATTTTTTCTAACCTCAAATTCAGCAGATTTTGAATCTCATCGCAGATATAAGCCTATAAGACATATACCACGTCAAAACGTAAGTTATGTTTTGTTATTGACGTTGTTAATTATGTTTTTACCCACACCAAAATCTTTGTGGCACTTTAGCAATAAGATCAGCGACATCTCTATAATAATAAAGACTTACTTTCAAGACATGTTTGTCTACATCAACAACACAACCAAGGAAAAGCTTTACTACGTGAAGCTCTTTGTCTTGAGAGATGAGAAATAATCATAGAAATCTTACATTATATATGTACTCTAGAATGCTAATTAAATCCAGCCGAATACCAAAAAGTGTAACGGGTATGCAGAGTTTTCTCGAACTACGCATGCTCCTCAGTCACTTATTTTCAGTACAGAGCTGCCATATTTAAAACTATTTTGTCGTTCGCCTTAAAGAATTTATGCGACATATCTGTTTTATAAATAAATCCATATGTTGCGTCATACGAAACTGCTTGACAAAATCAAATAATTCAATGTTATCGGTAAAATTGTAATACTGTTTAGTTTTCAGCAATATGAACGAAACATTTTTTTCCAAATCTTATTAAATTTAGGAGATTTCGCAACAGCGTCTATTTTCGCAAATGACATTTCTCGTAGTGGGAATATCTGTCAGAGTCGGCTTCACAACAATTCAGATAGGTTTTATAATTGAATTATGGGTTTATGCGTGGTATATTTTAATTGTTGATAGATATACCTATTTGTGATTAAAATTGTTTTTAATATTTGTTATTTTGGTTTGGTAGTTTGTTTATTTAACAAACAATGAGGTGTATAGTGTTGTGGTGTAAAAAAGAAAGTATCATTCCTGGTATTAAATATTTTCAGTAAGTTATTGTTTCGGGTTTCTAACAGTCTCAGTTTGAGTCAATATGATACCATTGACATGATACTCATTTTTAGCTTGACAAAAAAAAAAAGACATGATGTTTGGATGCGGGCATTGGGATCCTAGTACAGAAAATGTATGTGATGGGAATGTCATATGCAGTAAGCATTTCGCTGCAGAAGATATCATTTGTAGAGAAGACGGCAAGAGGATCACCCTCGTACCCGATGCAGTTCCCAAACTTTTGTTGAAAAGAAGAGATTATGTAAATGAGAGTGGAAGTTAAATTCTTAATCGTTTGATATCAAGACACTGTTTACTTAAAAGCAGTCAGTCAAAAATGCATGATATGTATGTCAAGAATATATTTCCTACGTTGTGTAGGTATACAAAGTTCGTTTGAATTCTGTTGTTAAACTGGAATATACTTAATTATAGAATCCTCCATGAAATTGCTGAGAATAAAAGTTCTACCAACCATGTTTTGTCACAAAATACTATTGCGAGTAGTACGGATGATATGGAAGTGGTTTACATGGACACGGAAAATATTCGTGAAATCACTGTTTCTTGCTCAAGTCCTTACGATATTTTCCAATATTAGAATTTTTACTTATTTCTCGTTTCTGCTTAGATTTATTATTATTGGGTTGTACCTGTTAGACAATAAAGTATTTATATATTTAATGTAATTTTTTATTTCTTAAATTCCTTTATTCCATTTTTTTATTTGAATTACCAAATGGTAAAATTTAATTTTAAATATACCTATAACAGTAATATTACATTTAATCAAAGCCGGTCCTGTTGAAAAATAAGTGACTGGTGATCATGCGCATTATGGACAGCTCTACACTTTTGGTTACATTTTTGTACTACGGGATTATCATTCTAGAGTATATATATATATAATATAAGATTTCTGTGGAAATAATATTGCACGTTACGTAGGAAATATATATATAACCTTCCTATATTAGAATGTATGTATCCATAGAGTTTAAGACATA
Source organism: Apoderus coryli (assembly GCA_911728435.2). Classification (NCBI taxonomy): domain Eukaryota; kingdom Metazoa; phylum Arthropoda; class Insecta; order Coleoptera; family Attelabidae; genus Apoderus; species Apoderus coryli. The sequence goes on along the minus strand of OU452199.1, from coordinate 5,094,627 downwards.
TAAGCAGCCGAACGTCTCAAGGGACGCTGCGACATGCATTGCTGAAAGTATATAGCGTTTCTCATATACCTAATAATACCATAGGATGCAGTATTTCCTATATCACTGCATGTGAGGGAATATCGGATACCTACTTATTATGGAATTTAGGTAATTAGATGCACGTTTATAAAGTGATAATTATCTCTTTATAAACTCTTGTTTATTATGTTTACAAATTGTATCGCTTTGCTTACAAATGAATTTTCAAAGACTTAGTTCAGTTTAGTTATCCTACAAACATTCCAGCGCTGCGTGGGTATGGATGTGAAGGCGCAGAATGGATTTTCCTCTCTAACGCTATTGAGTTCTTTATACGAAGATTCTTCCAAGCTTCAGCTGCATAATGTTTTGCTCAAGATTAAGTCTAATGCTATTGGACATGATAAAATTAATGCCGACATGCTTGTGCGTTCCTGTCCTTTTATTGTTCCCATCATACTACACCTGGTTAATTTCTCTATAGAAACGAAAAACTTTCCATCGAGTTGAAGGCGAGCGAGTGTTATTCCTATCCCGAAGTGCAGGAATCCGTCGGCTTTGAAGGATCTAAGACCTATTAGTATACTTCCTGCTATCTTCAAGGTATATGAGAGAATTTTGCACGATCAAATGGGGAAATACATTGATGAGCATGGCTTGCTCCCGGAAGTCCAGTCAGGTTTTCGTAGAGGACACAGTTGTTCAACGGCCTTGTTGAAGGTGTTGGATGATTTTTCTAAAGCATTTGATCGGGTCGATCACTATTTAATGTGGCGATAATGTATTATCTTGGCTTTGGAGAGTGTGCTTTGTCATTGCTGGGTTCCTATCTTCATGATAGATATCAGGCTGTGGTTTTATATGGCAAGGTCTCACAGAGCAGGAGCTTAAAGTATGGTGTGCCTCAGGGTTCGATTCTTGGGCCAATGCTGTTCTCCTTGTATACCTCACAATTTGTAAAGACATTGAGATATTGCTCAGCTCATTTATATGCTGACGATACTCAAGTATATATGTCTTTTAGACCGACGGATATTGTGCTCAAATTTGTGAGCATGTAAATTACGATTTGCGGAGTCTTGTGGAACTATCTGAGAATCACTGCTTTACTATAAATCCAGACAAGACACAGCTGTTGCTATTGGGAACGCATCAGGCCAGAATTGCTGCTTCCACCGTGCTAAAACTTAATCTAGATGGTGTTGATTTGAAATGTAAAACTGTTGTTAAAAGCTTGGGAATGTTAATTGACGCTCATTTGCGGTTTAGGGAACATGTAGGTGGCTGCATCAAAAAAGCGTTCTGCAACCTGAAGATGATATACAGTCAACGACTTTTATTGAACCAGTCCACCAGGAAAATGCTTTGTCTGGTTCTGTCACACTTTAATTTTGGTGATGTCGTTTATGGGCCCTGCCTACTTGGTGCCGATGAGCATAGGATTCAGTTCATGCAGAATTCTTGTGTGCGTTTAATAACTGGCATTCGAGGGAGGGATCGCGGAGTGAGTGCTAAGATTATTGAACTGAGATGGATGAGAATGGAACAGAGGAGACTTCTACATCTACTTGTTTTGTACAATAAAATTGTGCACTCGAAGACTCCTCTATATTTATTCAATAAAATTGAGTATGGAGCTCGTGGTCATTCTATAAATACTCGCAATAGTCACGTTATTACTCCGCCACTTCATAGCACTGCATTATTTGAGAGGTCGTTCAGTTACAGTATCTCACGATTGTACAACGCATTGCCTGTTGAAGTGGCGTGTTTGTCTGGTCAACGTTTCAGGGCCTCAGTTCGAGACTTAATTATTAATGATAGTATCACCTTTTAGTAAATAATTAGTGAGTATGTTTGAGTGACTTGGTAAATCAATTTGATCTTTTCATTGTATTTTCATTTTCGTATTTTGTTTTGTTTTTATTGGGTATATCTTATATTTTAATTTTTATTTAAGTCATAATTAAACTGACAATCGTTTTACCACTTCACCAAAACACTTCTTTTAAATCTCGACGCGCGTTTCGCTAACAATGTTAGCATCCTCAGGAGAGAATTAATTAATTCTCTCCTGAGGATGCTAACGCGCGTCGAGATTTAAAAGAAGTGTTTTGGTGAAGTGGTAAAACGATTGTCAGTTTAGTGTTCTACGCCAAAGGTTCTACTCATCGATTATAAGTCATAATTGTTTTTTGTTTTCGTTTCTTATAGGGTTTTGTTTAGTTTAGATTAGCTAAAGTGAATAGGTGAAGATAGGAGGCTTAGCCTCAACTTCGTCTTTTGTGTAATTAATTTCACACAATCAAGTCATTATTATTATTATTTTCACGCGGTAAAAGAAACCATTTGCTGAAGCGGCCTGTCTCCAACGGTGTTATTTCTCCCTATGTCTGCACCCTCCAGAAAGAAATAGACTGAAGTGTTCTGGAGTGTGCAGACACAGGCCCCCCTTCGTCCCTACCGTCTCCGACCCCGGCAGGTGTCAGGGGAGCATGGCCGATCGTTCAATTCTCACCCACTCCACACGCCGTGTGGTTAGTGAGTGAGAACCCCAGATTCATGTGCCCTGAGCAAACGCAACGATCCGAGGATGACCTGTTTCTGCATCCCGCTTGCCAGAATATCCGCCACGTTGTAGCAAGCAGGGATCTTCCACAAGTTTGAGACCAGCGTCTGGCGCATGCCTCCCAATGACCCGATTATTATTATTATTATATGCACTATATGCAGCATTTTACATAAACATGCAGAAAAACTTTAAATTGTCATTTTCTCGTAAATAGTGTGCTTCGAAAACGATTAAAATGGAAAGGTTTGAGGATATAGCCATTTGACTTTGGCGAAATAGCTACGAAGATGAAAGTATCTACTTTGTGGTCAGTTATTGAATTCTAAGAGCAACCTTTAATGGAAAAGAAGATATCGACATTTCAAAATACCAAAAATTACGAGCTTTCCTAAAAAAAAAAAATCGTTCGGCAGCAAGGCTGGTTTATTTATAATAATATGTGTTTGTGTTGTGTTCGTATGATGTTATAATTCTTTATGTATACAACGTTTTTAACCCATTTTGCAACGTAAATTCTACAACCTTTGTCACATGTTAATCCTGATTGTATAATAAAAGCATTTTGTTTGTTTCTTTTAATTGTGTACTTGTATAATATTAATTAATTAGTATTAAGTGCTTAATTCAATATTTTTTGTATGTAAATCCCGGAGCTTCCAAAGGATCCCGGGATGGATTTTGCACAATAATTCTACTCTCCATTCACTGTTAAAAATTACCCTAATATTTTCTTCTAACGTCATCAAAAGACAAAATTATTATTTTTTATTTTATAATTTCCCAGTAAACTTACTTATTTACTTGCGAGCAACTTTTCAGCTATATACACGCCTCGGGATATATTTTTATTTTAGCTGTGCACAGTAAGAATTATTGCGCTTGAGAGGTTTAATTAAAAAAAGGACATTTTCTCTTCTTTATTTACGTTTTCATATCAAATTGCCTTTTTTTTTTCAGTGTGTAAAATAAAATTCTAGACATAACCTTAATTACATTTGTTCATTTCAAAATTACTTATGGGAAAAAGAAAAGACCGAATAAAAATATATACCTTATCATAATCCATGTAATTCTGGTATGAACTTGTTATGTTTTATCTTTATCAATAAAACACTCCTTTAATCTCATCTTTGCATGATGTATCTTATGTTTCAAACCACTACTCTTGCACAATCCACCTTTATGCCTATATCAGTGTCTAGTGGAATCAGTGGTTCCCAACCAAACATAATACCAGAGCTGTGCTTCATCGAGCAGCAATATTATCATACTTAATTACAGCTTAGGCCAGGCTGGCCTTAATTTCCAGAGTACTGCACTATTCCCTCTCCCAATCGAAAGCAAAGTAATCTTCGGAGGGTAGAAAACTCATCACCTGCTCAATCTGCTGCTGTTGCTCTCTGCTGCGGTTGTACCTGACTGGCAGAGGACAGACGGTGGCTCTTCGGTCGGAGCTGTCTGAGGTGAGAGTATTAACGAGTGGAGTGCCCCAGGGCTCTGTGTTGGGTCCGTTGCTCTTTGTCGTTTATATTAACGACCTATATAGTTATTTGAATCCTGGAAGGGTCACTTTTTATGCTGATGATACCTCTTTGGTGTGTTATGGGAGCAGTGTTTCACAGCTCGAAGGTCGTGCGGGGCACCTTGAGGGAATTGCGAATGGCTGGTTCACTAGTAATCTGCTGAAACTAAATATTGATAAGACTCAGAGACTTACATTTTCGAGTGCTACTGGTCATGCTCGGGGACGAACAGGCAACTTATTGGGGATTATTGTTGATGATGCGCTTTGCTGGGCGTCGCACGTTGATTTTCTCAGGGGTAAGTTGTCTTCTAGCTCTGAGAACTGTTTATTTCTCACTGTTCCATTCTCATATTTCTTATGCAGTGAGTCTCTGGTTTGACTCGTCATCGGCTATGCAAATATTTAGAGTGCAAAAAAAGGTGGTTCGCATTCTGGCAAATGCTGGATATCTGGAGCATTGGAAGCCCATTTTCAAATCTCTGAATATAATGCCTCTCCCGTTTTTATATATAAATTATCAACTGCTTGAGATTCACAGATGCAAGCCTGATTTGTGTATTAACTCAACTTGTCATGAGTATGGTACGAGATCTGCCGACTTGGTGCGGGCTCGGCGATGGAGATTGACTAAGTCTGCAAAGAATTCCCTACAGATTCGGTTATATAATGCACTTCCTCGTAGGGTCCGGGAGTACAGTTCAGAAATGTTCAAAAGAACTATAAAATCATACTTGCTCAAGCATGCTTTTTATTCTGTGGAAGAATATTCCAAGGAAGTTATACATTTTAGCAATTAGTCGCTTTTAATTTGTTTGTACCTATGTTACTTACACTTTCATGTTTTTTGTTGTAGATATAGTTTTTGTATTTTGACGTACTGCAATTGTTTTGTACAAAACGTAGTCAATAAAGATTATTATTATTATTATTATTTTCACGCGGTAAAAGAAACCATTTGTTGAAGCGGCCTGTCTCCAGCGGTGTTAATTCTCCCTTATTATTATTATTTTTTTTCACGATTAATTCGGTTATTCTATTTGGCCGGAATTATTGAAATTCAAGGCTTACCCAGAGTTCTACGGATTATTCGGGTCGTTACCAAGACAACTGTTTTGCAGCAATCGTCGGCAATGCTTTCCTGGAGCCCCAGAAGTAATAGCGATTAAACAAAGGACTTCTCGACAAGCCCATTAGAGGATATTACAAACGGCACTTCATTTTGTTTATATATTGATTTTATTTCGTACGCTAAATCTATATATTTGTCTATTTTCTCTGCTACCGTTTTGCTTATATTATGATCCAATGGTACCGCCACGTCTAGCATCTTTTTTCTTTTTTACAGAATAGTACAATGTCAGGACGATTGTGATCTACTTTGCGTACTGTAAGGATGTCCAGAGTCCAGTAGATTTTAAACTCATTGTTTTCAAGCACAGCAGTAGGTTTGTAACCGTAGTAAGGAGGAATATTGTTCAGTAATTTTTTTGACTTACAGATACTTAAATAAATTATTTTGGCCACGTTGTCATGGCGTTCGGTGTACTGGGTGGGTGCTAAAACTGTGCAGCCAGAACTCAAATGCTGTATGGTTAGTTGGACTGCGTGACACAGCCTACATTTACATAATTATTATTATTATTTTCATGCGGTAAAAGAAACCATTTGCTGAAGCGGCCTGTCTCCAGCGGTGTTAATTCTCCCTATGTCTGCACCCTCCAGAAAGAAATAGAATGAAGTGTTCTGGAGTGTGCAGACACAGATGGTTCCCCGTCGTCCCTACCGTCTATTATTATTATTATTATTAAATATACACCCAAGTTCGTGTCAATTCTTAACTTACCAATTAAGTACCCATAAAACAGATCTGGACTTACCTGAAACAAAAATAAAAAAAAATTAGAATAAGCATGTCACGAAATCCTTTAGTAGGCCGTAGCTAGTTTAGAGGATGGTTTACTAGGGTCGATGAGGACCAGATTTAAACGCAGTTGGTATTTTTTTTAGAATTTCTTTTAAGTTAGGTTCATGTACAAAATCAGCTATGGTGAACGTGCGCCTTTTAGCAATAACTAATCTTTTTTGTTTTAATAAATCGTTACTAAATGTATTTTACTTTCCTTGAGACGATTAAGACCATTTCCAGATGGAAGTCTGTCTGTCGTGTGTGTGTGTCTGTATGTATTCTTCCGCGATATCGCGTAAATACTGTAACCAATAGAGCTAAATTTTTCTGTATGAGTTTGGGGGAGTCCTAGGACCTCACGAGCCGCCACGGTTCTTTTCTTCTTCTTTTATTACAAAACTTTTTTAAACAAAAACAAAGGTCACCTTTTTTGTCAGTTTGATTATTTAAAATGAATGATAAGGACGTTTCGTTACTAATTTGTAACTTCATCAGGTTTGAAATATTTTTTTTTTGAAATTACATTATGTTTTTATATTAGGGAAAGTATTGTAATCTTAAATGCGGTGTCGATTAGCATATTTTAGAGGTTATTAAAGCCTCTTTTCAACGCTGTCTCATTTTTGCACTTTTTTTTTTATATTGGCGGAACCACCTACAAGTAAATCAACTTTCTTTAAAAAATTAAACAAGATGAATGAGTTTTTACTATGGCTACGGTTTTCATGTTAATAACCTTCTTCTAAATATCACATGCCAGCTTACAAAAACATGATTAATTATCACCAGCCCGATTGTGCGGTTAAATAAATTTTCCTTGATAAAAATTCACCGCAACAACTTTTATATTTGTATTCTTTTGTCTGTCTACAAAAAAAAATATTCTGTTAATGTTGCGCACATGTCATTCGACAACGTGACGGTCCCTTGTTTATTTGACCACTTCATCTGTATAATTAGTCAAATTGTACGGCTATCTGGACAATGACAAATAAAATAATAAGTCGAAAGATTTATTAGTTAAATTATGATTCATAAAGTTCATCCAAGTATAAAATGTTGAAGTCATGTGTTTGATACTAACCGATTGGGAACACAAACTAGAATTATACAAGGGCTTTGACCCTCCTCTATCCACCTCTAGAATACTTTGGGAGCATTTTGAGATTCGTCTTGGTCGTCTGTTCCTTTTTAGAGTTACGCGTCACGATTTGCCAGGTATTGATTCATTTTTAATATAATTTAGACAGTTTGTGGAGGACTCATGTATGTATTGTGTTTGTAAAATCCACTTACATTTATGACGGGCTGATATTAAGAGCGAAACGATATCCTCAGTATCTGTCGTCCCTTGCGTCAGTGTGTTTAAACAAAATCAGACTGAGGCCCTCAAGGTCGTACCCAGGATTTGATCTAGGGGGGCAGACCAATAAAAAAGTACAACAATTTGTTTTGCTTTTTATTAATTATTCATAACCACATTTTGATGGAGGATTATTCCTGCGTGTATTTGCCTGGTGGCAAGTCGATGGACAGAAATTTCAATTCTCAATTCCTTGGCAAGATCTTGTGCTTTTTTTAAATATCTCAGCATGCAGTAACTAGGTCGACGTCTTCACGGGTTTTCTGCAGTACATTACGGATTACGGTAATATGTTCTTGCAACTATTTGGTTGCAGAGCATTAACTACCGGCTCCGGTAAAGGCGAGTATTTTGCTATTATAGTTAGAGCAACAATTAATGAGGATTTGGTAACGGTTGAATGCAACCGGTAGGCAGATTTTTGTGTGGCGTAGTTTCCTTCTCTAGATAGCATTTCAAGTGCTTTGACAATTTCAAGGAAATTTGGTGCAAATAATCGAATGCTTTTGTATTTGTCAGAACATCTAGTTTCCCACAGTCTTGAAAGACTAGGAGCAGAATTTCTCCGAGTGGTGGATTCCTCTGCCTGGTTACGACTTTGGAGGCCCTGCTAATTTGAGCGCATATGACATTTTTTCTATGACTAATTATTAACTGCAAACAATCTTTTTCCCATGCCATTTAACTGAAATGTATACATGCAGAGGCAAGCCTACATTATCCACCAATCCATCAGCAGCTAGAAAACTCTGTTCCCCAGCAGAGATCAATGGATCTTGCATGAGGGGGAGTTACAAAGGGAGGATTATTGTTGGTTTAGTGATAGCTTAGGTATAGGTGCCGGAGTTTAGGAAAGCAGACTCAACACAACATTTTCCCAATGTCGCTAGTATATTCCAGGCAGAAGTTCTAGCCATCGATCTGTGTGTTCTGATTTCCAAGCGGCCATAAAAGCCCTAAGCTCATCAAGAACAGTCTGGGATTTTCAAAACAGACTCTCTAATATCCGCTTGGTCTGGATCCCTGGGCACTCTGTTTTAAAGAGAAGGAGCTGACTTAGAATTTATCGGACCAGAACCCGCTACTGGCATGCGAAAATTGTAAAATTGTCCAATAAATAATAATAAATGTAAATCAAAACGTCACCCACATAAAACTTGATTCAGAGCATGTTTCGTTTCATTTGTGTCATCAGTCGCTCCAAAATAGAATTCAGAAAAATGTCCGGTTAAAAGTTTTATGTTGCATCTTCTTTTTACTCGAATTAATTAAAAACATTCTCCCCTGAGGGTTAGACTCTCTTTGAGTTTTAACTATTTCCAGTAGTGTCAGTGGATTATTGTTGTGTAGATTTAGCGAAAAAGTGGACACACTGTATATCGCATACGACTGTTCTAATTGCTAGGTTAAGTTTATCGGCCGAACTTGAACCCGGCCACATCACACCCTTCTGTATTAAAAATGATTTGCGATAAAAAAACGACAGCTTGAATTATAAAACCCCATATTAATATTTTGTACACGTTATAAAATGCTTTTTAATCGACCCCAAAAATTATTATTATGGTTTTTAATATTCGCTCACCCTCTCTAAAACAACAATAGCGTCTGGTTGAGACAAAAGAATATGTCGCGCCATAATTTTTTCTCAATTTTATTAAATTCATTTCATGAAAGTCTAATTAGGAAATTTGAGTGTGAGGAGATGTACAACTCGTCCATAATGCATCAACTAGAGCAGTGGTCGCCAGCCTTCTGAATGTATTGAGCACCTTAGGTAATTGTAGAATGTACAGTGAGCTATGTACTTACAGTGTTTTTGGGGCCTTGGTCTGGTATAGGACGCTATCATACAGGACCTAATCAAGACCTAAGAAATTATCCTTAATGACCGTTTAGGCGTATGTCGTTTGGCATGAAAATATCCCTTCATAATATCATTGTCCTGCGTAAATATCACGACCCCATTATTAGAGAACCAGATTTCAATTTTTTGGGACCTTGTTTTGGTATAGGACGCTATCATACAGGACCTAATCAAGACCTAAGAAACTATCCTTAATGAGGAATCCTCCGCATGTCGTTTAGCATGTAGATAGCTCTTTATAATATGATTGTCCTGCGTAAATATCTCTCTCTCTACGTGCCATCTGCGCGACGAAGATTGGCGATCATCATGGCAATTCTTATTTTGGATGCAGCTGCTCGAAAAAGCTCTATCGAGGAAAATCCAAACCAGTCTCTCAAGTTTCTCAACCAGGATATCTTTCTTCTACCCACGCTTCTTGTACCTTGGATCCTTCCCTGCATTATCAATTGAAGTAAGGCATATCTTGGTCCACGAGTCACATGGCCCAGATACTGAAGTTTTCTGCTTTTAATTGTTATTAATACCTCTCTTTCTATGTTTAGTCGTTCAAGTATTTCTAAGTTAGTTATCCGATCGACACATGACACCTTCAGTACTCTTCTGTACACCCACATTTCTTTCTTTTGGTTATTTCTGCGTTCAAAGTCCATGCCTCGACGCCGTAAAGCAGAGTGGCAAAAACATAACATCTAACTAGTCTCAGTCTCAGTTTTAGGCTTAGACCTCTATTGCACAAAACTCTTTTCATGCTATTGAAATTGGATCTTGCTATTTCTATGGGTGCTTTTATTTCTTTCGTGTAGTCGTTATTACAAGTAACTGTTGTTCCAAGATCTACCTGTTCGATGGGTTCACCTTTGACGATTATCTGTTCGTTGTTAGTCTGGGCCTTCTTTGTTCTTTTCATGAACTTTGTTTTGTTTACGTTGAGTGTAAGGCCGTATTCTTCGCTATATCGAACAAGTTTGTCCATGATTCTTTGTAGATCTTCCAGGTTTTCCGTTTATTACGGTATCATCAGCGTATCTTAGAACAACTATAGGCACTCCATTTACTTTCATTCCTGCACTGTCATTTTCCATTGCCCTTTTTAGAATCTCTTCAGAGTAGGCATTAAACAAAATAGGTGACAGAACACAACCTTGACGTACACATCTCTTTATTGAGATGGTGCCAGAATTTTGTTGATCTACTTTGACGGTGGCATTTTGGGGGTAATAGAGATTTGAGATGATTTGCAGGTCTTGGTGGTCTAGATTTTTACATTGTAATATTTCCATCAACTGGTCGTGGCGGACCCTGTCAAACGCCTTATTATAGTCGATGAAGCAGGCATGTACGTCCTGATTAACATCTAGGCATCGCTGCACTATTACGTTGAATGCGAATAGTGCTTCTCTTGTACCTAATCCTTTGCGAAAGCCAAACTGACTGTCACTTATATCCAGATCGAGTTTCTGGTGGATGCGGTGGTCACGGTACGGTGGTCACTGCACTCTTTTGCACTCGATTTTTTCGGTAAACATATGAAAACTGATGAGAGCCATTCCTTTGGTAGTTTTCCAGACCCATAGACGCTGTTCAAGATTCTCACCACGACATCCAAATCTTGATCACTTATGATCTTAAGAATGTCGATAGGAATTGCGTCGGGGCTAAGAGATTTACCGTTGCTCATGTTGTGTAAATATCACGACCCCATTATTAGGGAACCAGATTTCAATTTTTTGGGGCCTTGGTTTGGTATAGGACGCTATCATACAGGACCTAATCAAAACCTAAGAAACTATCCTTTATGAGGAATCCTCCGCATGTCGTTTGGCATGTAGATAGATATGTTGAGAGCTACGTACCTGAAATCTCTTCGCGAGCTACCAGAATTCTCTTCGCGAGCTACCAGGGGCTCGTGATCGACGGGTTGGCGACCACTGACATATGGCCAAAAAAATTTTTTTCATAAATTAATCATCAAGTTTGTAGTTGTCTAATATTTCCCTGTTTCTTGATCAATATCCCTATAAATTTGTTGTTGCGTCCACATTCAGTTATTTTATTTTTGTTTTAATATAAATAAGTAAAAATGGCCTAAAATCAGACTGTGGTATATTGTTGCGTTTATTTTGCCGAATGCTGTACTGAATATTGGATTGGTAATTTATACGATGATTTGTGACAGCTCAGTTTTGTTGGAGCCTACAATTTGTAACTCCCACTTTATTTCGCACAACCAGCGTAATGTGTTTCATTTTCTTTTACTGGTGCAAAGAAGTGAGTGAACTTTCATTATTTCATAGCTGATATGGTTTAAGAAATTTCATTTCGTTCAAATAGAATCTAGTAAACAAAGGAAGTCCATATTTGCAGGGAATATAGGAATAGCGTCAAAACAAACACAAATTCATCCAAAGTGGAAAAATAGTATTTTTAGTAAATGGCAACTTGAATTGGGTGCGCTAACCGTATAAGTTGATGGTAAAACAAAAACACTTTAAAAGTCATTCTCTGTTTTCCTACCCGTCTGTATGTAGTGCAATTTGCCGCTTTACTCTATTAGTTTAAGAAAATATCTTTTCCTGTAGAGATATAGTGCAGTTTGTAGTATCCAATTTCAGTTTAATTACACTTAGGCGTAGCCATGTTTGGAAATTTACTATGAAAGGTATTGAGAGTCTCTTTTAATGAATTTGAAAATGGTATTTCCTAAAATATTTTGTATAAAGCTCGTATCCCTAATGAGGCATCCAATTACTGAATTAGAAGAATATATTTATACGATAATGTACCTAACTTCAAGTTTTGAAACGAAAATGTTTTCATTCAATTATTTAGTAAGCAAATCATGGTACTAATGAAGTTTTTATACTACAGAACTCTAGGAAAAAATGCAACTGTGGGCTACCCATTTCATTTTTCATGTTTGTCAAGAATAATACTTCTACAGTGGGTGATATCTCAAAAAAGTTCACAAACGCGCAGCAAACCAAACTTGCTCTTTCTAAATCCGCCACCCTGTACATTTTAACATAAATAAATGCCGCTCTAAAATACAGGAAAAATGAAAAATTGCCAGCCAAGAAATATCGCAATTTATTGTCATTTCAATTATTTTTTTTAAACAAACAATTTAAATTACAGCTTTATTTTTTTTTTATGTTCTTGAACTATTTTATCTTTTAATTTTTTTATGTTTTTTTCTTTGGATTTCAGGCTCTTGAAAACAACATTTTTAGCGAAAAGTTACATCCTATTGTTAACTAGGCACGTGAAACCGGGCTTCTTGAAGCTGGTGCCCGTGTTCATGGAGCAGGGGGAACACTGGTAGATACGCCACTGCCTCCACGTATTCATATTATAGTTAAACACATTATGCGTGTATATACAGTAAATTATGCAAGGAAACAACTTTTTTTTTGCTTTTGTATTATTTAAATTAGAAAATATGGGGAGGGTTTTAAGTACATATATGGAACTTTTTTGCATTGTTAATAAGTCATAATAGAATGTGAGAGTTGTGGTCTACCCACTTATCGGGCTTTTATAAAATACCAAAGTTGACTTTAATAAAGTGCCTACTTACCATGTACACACATATTATACCGCGTGTCCCACCGGGAAGGGTTTCGATCGATTATGCACATACTACTGGGGGTCAACTTCATTATTTTTAATACGATCCTATATAAATTATATTTTTATTGGATTCTACTTGTAATTCTAAAGATACGTCATGTTATGCCTATGTCCTGCCGTTTTCGAAATATTATGTCAAAAATGACGTTTGCAGGTTGAATTAAATTAATTACATTTTTTTATTATATGGAAGCTTTAATAATTGAATTTGTTGGGATATTCTAGTAGTTTTAGACCTACTTTAGGCACGTATATTTTTTAATAAATATTAATACAGTGTCAAAATTAAAAAATTTTAAAGGGCAACCCCTAATTTTTATAATAACAATAATAAAGGACTTTATTAAGGACTAGTTTCAGTTCAGTGTCACATGCCACTGCCTGTTCAGCGAACCCATAAAAAACTAATAGTACTTTAGCCTAAAAGAAACAAAAATACAATAACATTTGCCTTAACTAATCGTAATTAACTACCTATAATTCAAATAATATTAAATTAAAAAAAGACAATAAAAAAATACGTGTGTACCTAAATACTGCTAAAGTGTATGCCTTTAGAATACATAAAGAAAAGAAATGAACACAAATCACAAAGTACAATAATAATAGCAATATAAATATTTAAATTTTGCAAAAGCATTAATCTCTTTTTGTAAATCTTCTTAAACTTAGATTTACGTAATCCTCTCAATACTAAGCACGGAACGGTTCTGAAATATTAATAATTGTAAATTCATAGTGAGTTAGCTGAACAGACAGTGTCATCTGACACTGAACTGAAACTCACCCTTAATAAAGTACTTTATTATTATTATTATATGTCCCAATTGAATACGAACAAATTAAAATAGCAACAACATAAAAAATAAAATAAAATAGCAACAACATAAAACGAACTAAAATCTAGAAAAACCTTACAATATCGCTTCTGAAATAGTCCTCAAAGGTATAAAAAGCTTGAGATATCAAAAATGATTTAATACTTTTGTTAAACTGGACTTCACCAAGGTCCTTTATGAGAGACGGCAGCTTATTATAAAATTTAACACAATAATAGTCAGAACCTTTCCTAGTCCTCAATAGGCGGTGAAATTCAGGCAATATGTCATTGCGATTTCGCGTATCATAATTATGCATATCAGAGTGAAGAGTGAAATGCGAGGCATTGGTTCGAATGTAGCCAAGACAGTTTAAGATGTACAAGGAAGGCAAAGTAAGTAGTCCGTGTTCAACAAAATACTTTTTACAGCAGTCACGCCAACCGAGCCCAACATATATGACCCTGGACAGCGAGCACCCAAGTTCTCGAACATGACTCTCCCAGGTTAATTTAGGATCAAGATGAACCCCAAGGAACTTCACGCGAACATCGCTCTGAAGATCGATAGGCGCAGAACGCAATGTAAAGTTCATGCTCTGAGTTTTAGCCTGATTCAAGCTCAGTTCATTTGCCAGAAACCAATTGCCTATGTCAGTCTCAACAGCATTAACCAACTCCCCTAAAGGGTTGTTTGGTCGATATCTAATCAGACTAGTTGTGTCGTCAGCAAAGAGGATTATATTTGACTCTTCTTGAAATTTGTATAAATCATTTACGTATATTAAAAACAATAAAGGTCCTAAAACCGACCCCTGGGGCACACCCCGTCCAACCCCTCGTCTCTCCGAGTATCGTCCCTCATACAAAACGTGTTGAAAACGATCGCTGAGATAAGAGCCAACCAAGGCAACACTGTCAACATCAAAGTTATAATAAGAAGAAGTATCTCGTGTGAGACACAGTCAAAAGCCTTAGTGAGGTCATAAAAGGAAGCAAAGGTGTCACAGCCCCGCTCCATGCCATCCGAAACATATTCCAAAAGGTTATTAATTGCAAGAATAGTAGATCTCTTATTACGAAAGCCATATTGACCTTGCATAAAGAGATTATTTGCTTCAAAATATTCAGTTATTTGATTTTTAATAATAGACTCAAAGATTTTCGAAAAAATTGGCAAGATCGATATGGTCGATAGTTACTGGGATCATCAACCGATCCTTTATTTTTGTAGATTGGAATAACCCTTGCCTCCTTGAAGACCGCCGGAAATACAGCGTCACCAATGCAATGGTTTATCAACTTAGTAAGCGGCACCACTAGCAGATTCCTTAAAGTCCCAATAATCCTAACATTAAGCTCATAACAATCCGAGCTTTTTGTGTTTTTCATACCTGATAGTTTTTCACGTACTTCATTAAAGGTTACCGTTCTCAAACTAAATCCAGCAGCTCTAGTGGGAGACATATGTTTCTCAAAAGTGACCGATGTGGCTGGTAGCTGTTTTATGATATCATCAGCCGCAGTTGTAAAGTAGTCATTTAAAAAATGCGTAGTCAAGTTCTCAGCTGTCCCGAGATTTGGAGTTGATTCCCAATCCTTGACCAGTCTCCACACAGCAGCAGGCCTATTAATAGCGGATGCAATATACTCATCATAAGCCCTTCTTTTGGCCTTGCATCAGAAGGGCTGTTGGACAAACACAATTGGGTGTCATCCGCATAGTAATGCTGTTCACATAATTTAAAGGTTGACGGAAAGTTAAACGTGTATGCGACTACGACAGATTTTCAGATTGTTTCAGAATGCAGTTTCTCTATAATCGATGGAAACCTTTCCTGGTGGGACACGCGGTATATTTACATACATAATAATATACTTTATATTGTGGCCCTTTGAACTGGGTTGGGATGTACCTGTTTATATTTTGTCAATATACTCTTTACTTAAGTATGGGTATAGGTACGTTGTACAACAAAGTTTTGAAACGAAGTCTATTGAATTACTTGTTGTATTGTGTATTAATATGGTATGGATCTGGAGAGGTATAGCCTAAAATAGCTTCAAGCTAAGTACCTATTGAGAGTAAGGGCCGAAATGATATTTACAACTAAATTAATTACGAAGTCTGTCGCGCAAAACAAGCCTGTGATATCACAAAGGGTTTCTGGTTCAAAAACAAATTAAACAGTGTGTAAAAATTATTAATCTTCTATAAAATGCTGGTTTTATTAATTATTTTTCCATATACAGGGTGGTCCAAAAATTTTGCCATACGATGTCCAGTATTTTATTGGATATTTTATTCTTTAGATTAAATAAAGTTAATAATTATATTTTATTTCATAAAAATCGCAGGGTAATTTCTCACCAAAATTTATAAAAATAAAACAATGCATTCTAATGATAATTTGCTCACCCACTTTTAAGCATATTTTTAAAAATGGCGTGCAATTTCTACTTTTACTATTTTTTTTTTTCAGCTGTTTTCTATACATACCGCATTGAAATGAGCGTACTTATACAACATAAAAGTGGTAATAATTTCTAGCCCTAATGGTATACTTATGTGCACGCGGAAGTTATATACGAAATTTCCTTGGAAATGTGGAGATAACTAGAAGGTTTATGGTTTGGAAAATTAATGTAGATCTATAATATAAGTTTTGTTTTTAATTTTTTTATATTATATCTTATGCTGATATCTAAGCTTAAAGAGGAGTTAATATAGACTTATACTGCCTCATACTTATAGTGCTACTATTTGGCAGAAATCTAGCAGTTTGAAACCGATTTGAGACACAATTTATATACAAATAGCTAAGATTTCACATATGATTACATGAAATGCACAGATTTCACGGTGTAATTCGTGGATTATACACATTAATTTTAACTCTGAATGTGCGAAAGTAAAAATACAACAACTATAGCACAAAACAGTCTAAATAATACAATTAGTTAGGTTATATTATAAAAATAAGCACATATACATAATTTTATTTTTATTGTAGACATTAGCTATTTTTTATTTAAATTATTCCATATTTCGAATAAGATTATGATTTTTTTTAACTTTGTCCCCTTTTCCACTATTTACGAACGCCTCTGTATGCAAGTTTTATATGATATATTTCATATATAGGTAGTTGGAACCTATAACTCTGATTAGTTTGATACGTTAGTTTGTTGGGTTACGCAGGTCATATGTTTCTTGAATTAACCAAAGACCATTATATTTGATTTAATTGTGTGTCGTCTACATAGCTGTAAGACGTAGAAAATTCAAGGCAACTTATTGTAACATTAGGTAAATATAGACAAAACAGTAACGGCGCAATAATTGAGCCTTGAGGAATACCGCAAACTATATATTGCCGAAATCATATGTATATTTGCATCGAAACAATACACGGTAAAAAAAGTGCCCGTAATTCCTGGCGCATTATAAGAAGCATGTTGAAGGTTTACTGTGGATCTTAACACAGTCCAGAGACGATTTTCGGAAAACATCAATTTCTACAGGAAAAACTCACTGAACTCGATTTTCTCTAAAAAGAATGTTTTTACAGACACAAAAAATGTTCTAAAATAGCAGAGTTACGGGCGTGCTCAAAAACTCACAATTTGAACCAGCCTGTACAAAGCCATAAACAGTTTTTGCAAAGTCAAAGAAGCATCGAAAACTATCCGCGTGCGAATATGAAATAACTGATAACTTTTGCACTTCTTGTCAGCTAAACGAAAATCAACGCGTTCCAAAGTTGCTTCTGAATTGTTTGCTTGTATGAATACGAAGGCAAAACCTTCCCCTATCGCATCAACTCTGGATACGTCGGTTCATGCCCGAAATGACGCCTAGAGTACAGCAAGTTCATCGCCAACAGTCGAAAACAAAGGATGCCTTAAACTGAATTAATGCTTTCGATGCTCGAAGACCTCTAAAGAGAAATAAACCGACAGATTCGGATGCTCAGTAAGAATGCGAAATCCACGCAGACTGCAACCCCAAAAATGAGTTTCTGTCGTAGCTTTTCTGTCAAATTATTTATTTGTGACTTGTATATTTAACATTATCGACTACTGTCCAGAAAAAGACATCAAAAACTCTCCCTACGCAAAAAGTACTTGTCCACTAGCGCTGGTAATTTAATTGCTTCCATTTATCATGGCAAGAGTTCAACAGTCGCCTTTTTTATATTTTTTGTGCATCGAACGCGTTTCATCTAACACTCGTGAAAAAAAAACACTCAAAAGTGTAGAGAAGTAGGGGGTGGCCAGGATTAATAATGATACTTTATCCTGATATTTTTCCTGCTGAAAAATTACCAATTTTTTGTTTGAATATGCGGGTCTGGTATATAGTTATACATACGTTCATCAAATAGAGGACTCCTGCAGTCTAATGGACTTTTTTATGTTTGGATGTGTGTTTGATAGGACGGGCGATGTGCTTGAACATCGCTATACAATAGATGCGCAATATTTGGCAACGTTGATAAATGGCAAACTTAAATTGGAATACATATTTGATCTAGTAAATTCAACGACTTATCTTAGGTACTAATATTTCGGAAATCAATCGAAATAGCCCTTTTTTAGTTAAATAAAAACGACCTAAAAGAATCCGAAATTTAAAAATAACTGACAAAGAAACAGACTGGCAATTCCAATATTTTTTCACCTTGATATGCCCAATTTGGCTTGTTTAATATTTGCTCGAGGTTGTTGTATTTAAAAAATTGTACTGACGATATAGAAACATTGCTGATTTACACGTATCGGGTGATGCTGGTGAAATCTGTGAAATTTATGTGTAATCTTTGTCAATTCTGTGAATTTAGAGAAAAGTTGTACAATTTAAACACTTTTTTAAAATCGATTTTTTTAATTTTTGTTATATACGTGAAATATTAGTGCCTCTACAACTGATCATCAATATGATCAAGAATTTTCAAATGTTACTTCACGATTTAATTCCATTTTTGGGCCGAGATGAATCTTTTAAGTTACTGTAAACAGAACAAATATAGCGCTCGTAGGTCAAAACGTTCTGAGTACCTATAACCTCAAAAATGTCCAACTTTACAATAGAGCTGTTAGTTGCCAGATTGCAACACCCGGATTGCCAAATCCCGAAATATAAAAGGCAACCCTCGTATTGGGACAAGCATACTTTAATATTTATTTGATAAATAAACTAACTTAATGTTACGATTTCTTCCTTCTTCTCTTCGACAATGTTTGTTTTTTCTTTATGTAAATCGTACAGTGTATTATTTGTTATAATTCAAAATGTATTTCATCTGATCGTCTTCCAACGGAAGAAGGGAGGCAGCTCATGTCGGTATCGAAATTTATGAGTATTTCTTACGCTCGCCGCGCGTGAAACTAGAACATACACCAATAAATCCGCATTATGTCACATAAGAACCCGTACAAATTTAAACTGTGAAATATAGATGGCCTCTACGTATATATGGTATATTATACATATAGACGACCCTGGTTGAAACAGAATTGCAGAGAAGCAGGAAGAGTCCTCCTTCACAAAAGTATAAAAGATATAACGGTCCGACCCGAATATGAAAACAGCTGAAAAATATACAGAGAAAAAAATCTGACACTTGGAAATGAATTATTATTGTTATTATTAATGAAATTTCGACAGAAATAAATCAGCTTAATGCTCTTATATGTGATTTACACACAAAAAATTAACCGGATAAAGAAAATTTTGTTCAAAATCAACCCTATAAATAACTTTTTTAGTTTTGCATCAATTTTGACAGTTTTTTTTCGAGTTTTAGGCCATCATCATTTTTTCATATCGAAACTTCAAAAATTTCGAACGGATTTGTTGTTATACAGGGGTGAACAAAAAGTTACATTTAACTCTAAACTTTTCAAAACCCTGTAGAAAAAATTCACGACCGAATAATGATTTTTTTTGCAACATTTTGAAGTCCCATATTTTCTAAACAACTTGTTTTTTGATTCATACCGTTATCTGTATTCTTAAAGGAAAAACACTGGTTTCAAATAAATAATGCAATAAAGTAGCAACAAAAAAATTAAAAATTATTGCAAAGTTCTGTATCTCTAAGAAGAAACGTTGAAGAAGTTTAAATAACAGCTAAAAATACTGCAAACTTGTTTACACCATTACGTGTGATATACCGCCTATTTTTGAATTGAAAATGGCTTTAAATTTGACAATAAAAAATCCAGGGCTGTATTTAAAAAAACGAAGTTGATGATGGTTTTTCAAAAAAGAAACGTCGTAGTAAAAATTTATAAACGCTATCTTATTCTCCTCAAAAAGTAACAAAGTGCTTTTAATTTTTTTATATCTGTAAAAATAACGCCAGAAATAAATAAAAACGAAAATTGCAAAAAAAGGTTTTTTCAAAAATTCTCGAAAACGGCTAACGTTACTCTACTTTTGAAAACACCATTTAAAAGGTGTTTAAATTGTACAACTTTTCTCTAATTTAACCGACATTGTAACTCCTACAGTTTCCAATGCTATCCCATTCTTATCTTGGACACCCTGTATACTGACTGATAGGGTCTTCCCTAATAACATAACTTAGACATGCCACACTTCTTTGGCACACCTTGTATAATATCCACTATTTCCCGAATGTACCTACAATTAATCTACACGGAAAAAACACTATTGTGTTTTCAAAAATTCACCATTTCATTCAATGATATGCTATACTAAGTATTCCTCGGACATAGTTAAATTTCAATCAAGCGAACGCTTATTATTGGACATTGTTTTTTTAAATAAAACTTATTATTGGATGCCATTGAATAATTCAATTATAGTGATTCCTTGATTGTAATTCATACATATAATTAAATTGAATCTCGATTTTATTACAAACGATAAGATTGAATGTCCATACAACAATAGTGTTTCATTGGTTACAAGGGTACTTTTTATTACTTGGAAATTACATTCTTTCAATGCAAGCTTTAAGCTGTTTGGTACCATTTCTAACTTTTCTTAATATAATAATTATATCTATTGCCAAGTTGATTAGATTAAAGCAGTATTATTGAAAGAAAATTGTTATTTATTTGTAGAATTAATATGTCTTCATTGATTGAACGAATTATGTACAAGGTGGTCCAGGGAAAGCCGTCTGCCCCCTATAATTCCTTTCAATTTAAATATTTTTCAGCAGATTAAAAGCGATTTTTTCCAAGTTTTCCGAATGTGAAATCTGAAAACGTGAGATTACGTCTGTAGCTTTTGTATTTGATGGTTAACATTCGGAAACTGCTAAAAATCGCTTTCTTTCAGATGCGAAATATTTAATTTTTACGGAATTATGGGTGGATGAGCGCCGTACTTGGATTGGGTTTTTCTGCCTTTTCGTGACTAAGTTAAATTAAAAAATGCTGTAAATTTTATGCAGTCAAAAAAATGTGCAAAGTAGTAAGTTCTCAAAAACAAAAGCAACTTCTTGGTAAAAACTATATTTCGCCAGAAACATAAAACATCTACACATATAGGAATATATACGTATATCTTAAAAAATATAAAAATTCTATTGAACTTAACTTAAAATAAATTCGACTTCTTTAAAAGTAAAACGTCCTTCCCAGGGTACAGTCTTTGAAAATCTGCTTCAATCTATAAGAGCATTATATTTGTTTCGAAAAATATATTAACAAAAAAATAATTTTAGAGCACAAGAGTAAAAAGTTATCTAAAAAAGGTTAATTAGGAAACATACCCCCTTGGTATGTTTCCTAATTAACCTTTTTTTAGATAACTTTTTACTCGGCTCTAGGATCTCCTATGATTGGCCATTTTTGTACAAAGTCAGATACTGTGTTATTGTCCACTGTCGCAGTACTTCTTCCCAAGGGTCACGATGATACTTAAGCCACGTCATAGCATCTTTTTCATCTACAGTGTTAAATATATAAAATATGTGTATAAAATAATAATTGTAAATTTTACTCATTTAACTATTGGCTTGGTGAGTACCATTCATTTAATGTAGAGCATCTAAATTACCTTCAGTCCCTTCTCTAGGTTTTTTCACTTCACTATCCTCCTCAGTCGTAGTACTACGCCGCTTTCTATAGTATATTATGTATAAATAGGTACCCTCAAACAACAGTAACAAGACAAAACAACACTGCCGGAAGACAAGCTATAGCAACTTTAGCGTTAAGTAGTGAGATCTGAGATCAGCCCGGCCGACAGGGGAAGTACAAAACAGAGGCACTATGATATATCCCTACCACCACGCGCTTGCCTCGATACAGCTTGAAATTGTACCGATGGCAATAAGGTTGACACCAACAATAAGAATCATTGAATTTGAGGTACACTATAATTCAATGAATTCCTTATACATGAACTTAATAACTCATATTATTGCCGGAAATATAAACTGAGCAAAACAAATAAAAGAGTTTTGAGAGAATAATATCTTTTTATTCGTTTAAAAAGAGCATTTAATATTGTTTCAATTCTCTTTATGCTATTTAATAAGCGACATATATGATTGCAATAGTATTAGGATCTAATAAAAATATACATTGATAACCTACCGTTGATTGAAATATTCCCCTTAGCATTAACGCAACCAGTTGTATTTTTCAAGTAAATGTACGTTTATTTAGATTTGAATAATTTGCCTATTATTTTCACAAAATCAAATCAATCATTATCTTAATGATGAGAAAATGCTTAGATAATAGTTGTATTTAACTCAAAAGAAAAGAATCCAAAAACAAGTCTGTACTTGGATATGCAATATATTTTTTTTCTGTGTACATATTTTCGCGGAGAAAAAAAAAACAAAAATTAAAGTTTTCCTATAATCAACCGCCCAGTTAGTCGTGATTCACCCTGTATCTCTTCTATCAATAAAAAAAGTTATGAGTATCTAAAAGCATGTTGTCACAATATAATATAATAAAAAAAACGGTGGAAAGATTAAAGCATATCCTCTCAAAATTACCATCGTAAAACATTGTTAATCTTACAAACAGCAGCAATCAAAATAAATTTACTATCAACAAACGGTTAGTCAGTTATTAGGACACTTGAGAAAATTACGATTAAAGCATTTTATACAGTGAGCACCAAAAGTCATGCTATCTAAAACACACACTTTATGTAAATAAGCCGGAACAGTATCGAAAATTTTAAAAATAGAATCAGGTATGAACTTCTAGAAATACCCCCTATGTATGAACAACCACTAAAATAATGAATATTTTTGAAGATGATCCAAAAATATGCATAGCATAAATGATAGAACTGATATACAATACCTGAGTAACATTTACAAAAAACTCATATCCTAAACAGTTTTTATTTCTCAATATTCCCCTGTAAATACAAAAATATACAATATTCTAGTCATCAAAAATTCCATCCAAAAAAATTGCAACAATAAAAAAGAAAGAGGAAAAAAAAGTTAGTACCAGATACTGCCCACGCACATTCCTTTCATATTTTTATAAACCAATTATTTTACATTTAAACATGTACAATGTACATAAAACAACAAGAATTTTAAAATGATGAAATTTTTTTTCTGTTTTGTTTTGTATGTACTATGTTAAGAAGGAAAATATTTAAAACAACCTAATGATGTAAGTGTTCTAATTATATATTATGTGTGTTATATGGTTTATTTATTCATAATATGTCTGATCTGTTATGTTATTATATTTTTAGAAATGTACCTGAAGAAGGCAACGTAAAAGTGCCGAAACGTTGTAGTAATTAGTATATATTTATTTTTAAATAAAGTGACGATGGGTGAAATACACCATTTTTAAAAAAAATACAACATTTTCCAATCGAACCTAAAAAAATCCCAAAAATAAAATCAAATTCAAATCAAGGATAAAAAGTAGGGGACCCAGTACGCTTCCTTGTGGTAGCCCGCTGTTAATAAAAAGACTACCAGAAGTGGTGTCCCACAAGGAAGCATTCTTGGACCGCTTTTGTTCTCTCTTTACATCTTTGACATTTTAAAATCATTTCAGCACTCCAATATACACATGTATGCAGATGATATACAAGTATATTCGTCCTTTACTTCCGCTAACGCAGGGACTGTCTTGAATATTATAAATAGGGAACTAACACAGTTTTCTGGTTGGTGCGCTGATAACGGATTGCGCTTGAATCCTAAAAAGACCGTGGCCTTGAGCATTGGTAATGCGCGTCATAGCAGTGCGATTACTCAGCAGTTTAGCGTTCGAATTGGCAGCGATATTATCTCTTGGGTTCAAAAAGTTCGCGATTTAGGTGTTGTGATTGATTCTCATTTGAATTTCAACGAGCATTGCATCAGTGTATGCAAGAATTCCCTTTTTAAATTACGTTCTATATATCATCTGAAACATCTCGTGGATGAGTCTAATAAGCTCAAATTGATTAAAGCTCTAATTTACCCACAACTTGATTATTGTTCTTCTGTTTATTTTTATTTTTTGTTCGAGTATAATAGGTTGAAGTTGCAGAGAGTGCAGAACTCATGTGTCCAGAGTTCCTTTTGCGGCACATGTCACTCCTTTTTATGAGAGATTGGGGGTACCGAAGTTGAATGCCAGATTCGAGTACCTATACACCTCATTCCTACATAAAATCTACCATTCCGGAGAGCCTCAGTATTTGTATAGTTTGTTGTGTAGACGTTCGAGTGTGGATGATGTTAATATACGGGTTAATACATTTACAATCCCTAAGCATCACACATCAAAATTTCAGGGTTCTTTTTCATATATGGCCTCACTGCTTTTAAATAAAGTGATTGATATAATTGACTTACCATTAAACTTATTTCAGAGAGAAGTGAAACTTAGAATTTACCCATAGGCTCAATGTTTTGTTAATTGTGGATGGGTTCTTTTTTTATTTTTAAATTGTAACATTTTTTCTATTTTTTGTACATTTGTATCTTTTAGGTAGAGTGGAAGAGTGGCATTAGCCAAACCTCTAACCTTTTGTGTGATTGTAATTTTTTTTTGCATTTTCACAATAAATCATTTATTATTATTATTACTTGATCTCGTACCATTAATCTTAACACACAGTGTTAATGGCTACATAGAATTAAGCTAATGTTGTTTTTTTATTAATTTTACCATCTCAATGTGGTATAAACTCTAATTGTTTAAAACGTAAGAATTCAATAATAATGTGTCATTAGTAAATCTACTTTTTAGTGCTTGAAAAAGCTGCAAATATAGCCAGCGAAATGTCGCATTTTTGATGAAATAAAGTTTTACTTGCAAAGTCCTAAAAACCCAAGATTGTTTAGAATAAACATTAAAGGACACGAAATGTTTAAGATTAAGATTTACTTTTCCAAACTAAATAAATAGCTGAATATTTATGAGTACGTTTTGTCCTTTTCAACCCTAAATCTCTCGGTAATCAATAAAATCCAGGGGATTACCAAGAAAAACACATGCAATTAGGTACGTTTTTCTATACTACACGATGGATCCTGTATACTTTCCTGGTACGCGAGAAAACAAACAAACTTAAAACAAACCATAACATGTGCAAACGTTTCTTCCAAGAAAAATTTAATTCAAAATATTATCGAATTTATGCGTAACTTTTAGTACTCACTGTATGTACAACATAATCCAACTGCTTTTTATTCAAGTAAAGCATTTAACTTATTTATCCATTCAGATCGGGAATTATAATTCATAATGTTCATTGACTCGCTTGTGTATGTTATAGAAATTTTGGACAGTTGCCCATCGGTACTTGGCACATTTTTAACATCAATTAATTGAGTTTAATAAATATATTATCACTCCTACACGCAATAAATTTTTTATTATGTTAATGGTTTGTTTGGTGGTACAGACTTGATTAAAGGAATATCACGATGTCTAATTGAATCGACAGTTTGTTTAGACTTTGTAGGATTTCAAATAGATTTTATATAAAATATGTCAATTATTGCAGAGTTGTATTGAACAAATAATTAAAAAAAAAAGAAGTTCTAATCTAAACAAATGTTGTTCGGAATTCATCGACTACGGTACTCTGACGAGCTCATAAAAAGAACGAAACGAATTCGTCAGTATCTCAGTATCAGTAATTTGCCATAATTTCCGCAGCAAGTTTTAAGATGAAAGCCCTGTATAAAAAATATGGCCTTAACTTTTAGAATAATAAACTTATTGTGGTTTATAAAATAAACTTAAAACATGCACACAAATTTTCTATAAAATATTATTTATGTCTTTGATTTCATTTAATTTCTTTTTATATTCGCACTTTTTAACAATTCATTTATCTCTGTCTCTGCCCATTTCTAGTTGCACGACCTTCCGTACACCATTAATGGTTTTTTTCTGTCTCTCCTGACGATTGTATTGTGCAAATTGGTATCATTAACGATGAATCTTCGCAAAACCTCAGACTGTGCGACCCGTTGTGTTGTTAGTTTTGATTTGTGCGAGGAAAACATAAACGTAGACATTAATAGGGGACATGTTTTTGTTATAAATTACGAAATTACCTTCTTATTTGTTATATTCGTATTCTTGCGAGCTTTTCCAAACGCGTCAGTCTAATACAGTTTTATTCATGCAATAGTCTACCTTTTTTGATCTTTAAGTAGGTAAAATGTACAGTTTGTGTTAAAACTGATGCTAATTTTCTAGCCTGATTGTTAAAGCAATCATCCCACAAGTGACAGATGTGGGTTCGAGTCCCACTCGGTTACACAAGTTTCTTTTTTAATTATACCTTATTTCATAATAAGTTTTATGTAAAATACTGCTGAACAAAAAAGAAGATATAATTTAATACCTTATTTTTCGTAATATAAATGAGATTTTTAGTTCACCGATTCTGACAAATATTTCTTAAGTTAAGTTGGTAGTCTTTGACAAGTTTGCAATTTTATGTGATTATCTTCCCTTGTGTGAACATCCAAAAGTATTTTTTCGATTCAACGATGTGTGATTCTGTTGGGTCCAGAATTTAACAAAATGTTTATAGCGACATTACACTAGATGTCGCTACAAACATCTTGTCATTCGTCTCCCGTGCTAGTGTAAGCTCTTCGTAAATGTTGGAAAATTGAATCACACTGCCTGCTGATCATCACTGATGAACTTGTATATGTATAAAATGTTGAAAACGCAGAAAACGAACGACGAAAGACGAATTCCCCCTCCGCTATTCACCCGAATCGGCCAGAATCATCAAAAAAAAAAAACTTTTTAGCACCTGATTTAGCACCGAGTGACTTCTGATTATTCAGTAAAATTAAAAGACCGCTCCTGGTCCGGGATTCAAGGCCAATATGGAAGAGTGTTTCGAGAATCACTACAAAGCAGCTTGCCTGCTTTATTTGGGAAACCAACCAGTAGCGATCAAAATCCTGGCTGGCTTTCCAGAAAGAACTATGGCAAAATATTTTATTAAACCTTTCTTAACCGTTTCAAGTTATTTTTCGATAGTACTCGACTTTTCTTGAGCAAATAACGTACTGAATAAATTCCTGGTTGCCTTTCGCCCGTTACGTTAATGGTGCTTGCTCTAAACATAGAGCCCACACCAGTCTTTGTCTGTGGTTTGGTGCACGCAAATTGCAGAATTAATGAGTTTATGCCATTGTGTCTGCTTCTGTGCTGTTTCGGATGTACTGTTCCAGATTTTAACCTGACAGATAAATCTCTCTTTTCTCTCTATATATAGATATATATCTCTATCTCAGTCATTCTCTATTTGCTCTGATATATACCACTCTATCTACCCATTTATATTTGAATTGAAACTTTTGAATCATACTTTTCTCTCTTCCATTATCTTTTCACGCTATTATTATTTATGATTTCTCATACTCCATAGAATAGTTGACGGCAATTTAACGCACCATGCAGTAGAATAGAACAGAAAAAATGAGAGGCTTTGGTTGTTTTTTTAATTTCGTCTCTAAAACTGTTTTAATGATACAGTCGATGTCCAAATGAGGGCTAGAGATTTGGAAAACAATATAAGAGTAACTCAAACTGTCATATTCGATGATAGGTACCTTATAATAATAATAATAATAATAATAATAATAATAATCGTTCTCCTTGACAACACGAACCGAAAACTTTTCGTCATCGAGTTCTCGGCTCCAGCCGAGAGGAACATTATTGTCAAGGAGAATGAGAAGCGGACGAAATATCAGGATCTCCTCTATGACCTGCGTAGGATGTACCCACGACACTCTGTGGTCCTTGTGGTGCTGGTTATCGGGTCATTGGGAGGCATGCGCCAGACGCTGGTCTCAAACTTGCAGAAGATCCCTGCTTGCTACAACGTGGCAGATATTCTGGCAAGCGGGATACAGAAACAGGTCATCCTCGGATCGTTGCGTTTGCTCAGGGCACATGAATCTGGAGTTCTTACTCACTAACCACACGGCGTGTGGAGTGGGTGAGAATTGAACGATCGGCCATGCTCCCCTGACACCTGCCGGGGTCGGAGACGGTAGGGACGACGGGGAGCCATCTGTGTCTGCACACTCCAGAACACTTCATTCTATTTCTTTCTGGAGGGTGCAGACATAGGGCGAATTAACACAGCTGGAGACAAGCCGCTTCAGCAAATGGTTTCTTTTACCGCGTGAAAATAATAATAATCTTTATTGACTACGTTTTGTACAAAACAATTAAAATTACTCAAATACCGATTTTGTAATCTCAGCAAGACAAGATGTTCGCTGACGTTAGAAGGTTCTTAGGATGGTCCGTGTACATCATCGACGTGGTATCAAACCTGACTGGCACACAGTGAAGATAATTTAATTATTAGAGCCCTAAAAACGGGCCCCCATATATACAACGGTATATAAATATTTGCCCCTGGATAATTTTGATTGATCCCATGGGAATTATGCCAGGATTACATCTACCTTGAAATTATGGCTATCCATCATCTTATCGGCCTATGTCACTGCACTTAATTTGTCCAAGGTTTTTAAGGAATGAATACATCCCAATGATCGAGGTGTCCTTTTGGTTGACCAACATGGATTGTATACGCATCTCTGAACAGATTTCTTTCGCTACTGATAGCTTCAGCCAAGTCGACGCGATCTACATTAATTTTCAAAAGACGTTCGACCGTATTGATGAGATTCAATTACTCAAGAAGTTTGACCTGACTTGAATGAACAATTTCATAAATGATCGCATGTATTAGCGTTGCCTACAGCAAATGTGGTTAGGCTTTGTCAGGCCAGGCCTGGAGTTTGTTTTCTTTATCTGGAATACTGTTTACACGGTTCATGTTGGTTCTATATGAAGCCCATCAGAGGCGCTTGCTCAAATATTTAGAATAAAGCAGTGGCGGCTTTAAGGAGACGACGCGCCTCCCAACGATCCATCCGTGGTTTTACAAATAATTAAATATTTAGAAAATGACAATGAATTCATCCATATATAAATAGCATAAATATTTTTGAATGCAGCACCCGGTCTATAATATTTTTAACAGGTCTGACTGCTCTTGGTTATTAATGCGGATTCTAAGAGCAGCGTCTTTGTCCTTGTGGGCTTCGTTCTCAACAAACTGGTGTTGCAGTTGCTTCTAGTTCAACACAAAATCAAAATACATGGAGACAGAACTTGGCGAACAATTAAAATACGATATCGGCGCATTTTTAACGAAAATTGTACGTTGACCATTTCTGTAGCAACGGCAGAAAGAAGCTTGATTAATTAAAAGTCATAATAGCTTTATTATATGTTCATAGAAATATTGAAATAAACATTGTAAGTATAATTAACCGATTTGTCAATCAAAAAAGAAGATTAGATTTTCCAATTTAACTTTTAGATTTTATTTCGTATGAGCACTTATGTATATGCATTTATTTTATTTTTGTTTTATGTATTTTGTTTTTGTGTGATACACGAGTTGTTTCAGTTTAGTTTGATTTTTTTTTGTTTCCGTTTTTCAATTTAGAATTGTTTAGTTTCTTTTAATATAGGTACCTATAAAAAAGTTAACAAACGTATTTCCTTTTAATTTTAGCTTTTCCTCATACGTGAAAATTTACCATTTTTGTTCAAGCATATTCAATATAGTTTAAGATTTGACCTTTGGGGATGCGCCCCCCTCAAATTCGAATCCTAAAGCCGACACTGGAATAAAGGAATGACAATATTTTATGACGCATAAGTAAAGAAACAATAAAAGGTTTTTAAAACTTATTAAATAGGAAAAAAGAGAACACGATACGCCACTGTAAACCGGTTCTTCTTTCAATATTGCATTTAGCACCTGCGGGTGGCTTCTTGAGCTTCACGCCGTTCGTTAGACATGTTGCCTCCATCTGAATAGTCTATTATTATTACTATCTCATATATTTTTTCTCCAGCTTCTTACTTACTGATTATTGCGGAAGAGAACCAACTTTTAAATGGCTTCCTGCTGCTGCTGTTGGTAGAACGGCTTAATGGCAGATGGATAATAGCAGTAATTGCAAGAGAGACTGAATTTAATGAGTATGACGATAGAAACGGCATTCATGATTATTAATGTGATAGGTTAATATTTATTTATGTATAATATAAATTATGATAGGCGGTAGTTATCTAAGCTCTGATAATTCACTTCACAAAATTTCAGTAATAATGCTGTCTAATCCTAGACATTTAAATTAAATAATATTTTAATTTATGATTAGCTAAAAATTATACTAGGACGCCTATGATCAAATATTAATAATAATAATAATACATCTTTATTTCAAACAGCCATTTGCAAAATATCTTAATAATAAGAATACAGCAAAAGGGTTGAAATACGTCCCAGATAAACAATTTAACCAAAAACAAAATATATATCCTTAAATGTACATAGATACCATAAAAATAACAATCTTACGCAATATATTCCGATTCCAAGAATTCTCTTATATTGTAGGGTTCTATTTTAATTAATAGTTTAAAAATCTCCCGTTTGAATTTTTTTAAATTACTTTCTAATTTTATTTCGTTTGGTAAATAATTAAAAAATTGTATACAATTGTATGTACAATTTTTTTCAGAGTTATATTATACTCTGAAAATTTGTCTTTATGCTTAAAATTAAATATTAAACATTCATATATGTACAATGCTGGTATAGTTAGAAAATGTTTGTCTCTAAATTTACCTCTGCAGGATTCTCGAAAATTCATACTATTTACAAACCTAAATATTTGTTTTTGCAGCAGAAATATCTTTTGGCAATCTGAAGAGGCACCCCAAAAAAGGATTCCATATTTTGCTCTGCTGATAAAGCATGCGTAATACGAGTATATTGTGCGGTATGTAATGTATGATACATATTTCTTTTCTGCCGACACTATATGAGAAAATTGAATTTTACTGCTTCCATAGGGACGAGAAACTATGCATTTCTAAGGCTAGCGCTACAAAACACTCAAAAATGGCTAGGCAAGAAAATTATTTTTATGTATTTGTAATAGATGGCGGCACAATAATACAAGCTATTAACAATGATGACAGTCCAATGTGACAGTGGTTGTCAAAAATCGAGCGCGTCTTAAAATATTCAATTTGAATTTGATTCATCATTTATAGGTATAATAAGCATGGAATCTCTGATTGAGCGTAGTGACGAGGAAATTGAGTATTGTACCCCGCCTGAAATTCACGAGAAAGCGAACGAAGTTTCGATGAATTTGCTGCCGGAAAAATCAAGTACCACATAAGAACTTCAGTATAAACTGTTTATGAGTTGGTGTAGTGCTAAAAACGTTAAAAACTATAGTGCAAATGTGATTTTGACGTATTTATCGGATCTTTCACACAAATATCAATCTTCAACACTGTGGTCAATTCATTCCATGTTAAAATCTACGCTATTAGTTAAAAATATCGTAAACATTAGAAATTTTAAAAAATTGACTGCTTTTTTAAGGAAGAAATCTGTTGGCCACATTGCTAAAAAATCAAAAATTTTCGACCAACCGGATATTGAAAAATTTCTTGAAACTGTACCGGATGAAATACATTTAATGACAAAGGAAAGCAATCATATTTTCTTTTATTTTTTGTATTACCTACAATTGTACGGTGCCGGCAGAAAAATAATGTGTAAACCATGGCGGTAAAGTGATTTATTCAGGCTTCAAGAAGTACATTTCTTCTTTCAGCCTGAAAAAATGATACTTTACCGCCGAGGAATACAATATACTATTATTATAAAATTATAAATAAAAAATTGGACGACTATACCCTAAGCGTACTTACACTTATTGTTTCTCTGATCTGTAGCGTCCACATAACAGATAACCGAGGAATAATAATTTAAAACCATAAAATTAAAAAAACACAAAACCATTCTATGCCTCTCTTATCATATTACAGCGCACAAACTTTTTATTATTCGTTCAGCTTATTCGTCTCTACTTTTCATTTGTTTGTTCAACCCCCTTTAAAATGATTATGTTTCTCGATTAAACGGTATATGGCCCATCATCATCAACTCGCGCCCAGTAATTTAGTTGATCCTATTAAAAGTATCATATTACACCACCGTGCATCGCGTATTATTTGTATGTAATCTCAGTAGGCCTGTTTTCGTTACGGATCTATTGATCTTGGCTCAAATGTTCGCGCCCTGTGTAACAAACCTACTATGTTCTACCGACAGGCCAGGTTAAATTGAAATTAGGCAATCAATTTGTTATAAATAAATAACTTAGGGAGCTACGATGTACCGTTCTTTTAATTATAATGTATTATAAATTAATTTGTATTTTTTTCCTTATTTTTCTTGAAAGATATAGTTTTTGGTTATCGTTATTACTGTTTTAGGCTCGTATTAACAACAAAAATTATACTCGTATAAAATTTTTCCTGTCACACTTAGTTTTTTCTCGACGTGTCGACAAAAAAAAAATTGTCTTCTTCAGGTTTTTTTTTATTAGGCCAAATTGAGAGGCATTTGGTGCAAATATGTCACAATCAATCTACTCCAGGATAAAACAGCATTATGGAGATGAGACTAATAAAAAATATCCGGAAAACAATTTTTTTTTTGTCGAAACGTCGAGTTCGGTTGGCTTCCATAATTTCATCCTCGATTTTGCCTAATGATGTAGATTGTTTTATCGGAGTCGTCTAGGCGGTTTGGCCTCCCCTCACTTCGACGTGCAGAAGATCTTTTGTGAATGACTCTAATCTATGAATTGTCCAGCTGTCCCACACTTTTCATGAAGTTGATGATTGCTCTGGGGTGTTTTAGCCTTTTGCAGAAAAGTGCCATGCATTCACAGGGAACGTGTACTGTTGTCTCTGTTGCGTCTTCGCAATACCGACAAGTGTCGTCCTCGGTTAGGCTTATCTTTTTGAGATGGTACTTCAGTGGGTTTTGTCCCGTAAAAAGACCTGTAATTCGCCTTAGGTCGCTTCTCTCCAGTTGGATAAGCTTCCTTGCGTTGGCCTCTGAAGGTTTGATAAACCTTTTTGATTGTCTTAGGCCTAGAGTGTTTCTCCAGTAGGACTTAAGTTGTTCCTTTTCCCATCTCCGAAGTTCTTCCATCATATGCTTTTTGGAAAGTCAAAGATGGGTTCCGGTCTGCAGAACGGAGCGTTTGCGCCCACTTTTGCAAGTTGGTCCGCCGCTTCGTTCCCCTCAATGCCTTCATGTCCTGGCACCCATGTCAGAGTAATCTTTTTGCTCTGAGCTGCCAGTTGCTTTAGGGTCTGTTTGCATTCCCATGCTAGCTTTGACGTGAAGGTGTAAGACCTCAGTGCTTTTAACGCAGCTTGACTGTCTGACATAATATTGATCTGCCGTTCCGGGATGCCTCTCTGCAGGCATTCTTGAGCACAACGATTAATAGCGTTGATCTCTGCTTGGAATATAGTGGGACTTTTCCCAAGATATTCAGAGAGCCTGCAATTAGGCCCGTATACTCCCATGCCTGTGTTCCCTTCTATTCCATTTGAACCGTCCGTATATCAGACAGATCTGTTTTCTGGGAATCGTGGTTCCCCATTTAGCCATTTTTGACGGTCTGCAATAATCACTTCAAATGGGATTTCAAAATCATGTTTGCGTGGCAAAGCGTCCGACGGTTTTCTTCCTGAATCCAAAGGTATTAGATTCCGGATTCCCATGTGGCCCTCTAGATCGCCAGATTTGTATTCCATTACCTGTGCCAGTTTCAGAGCGCGAATTGCTGCCTCTTTTTTGACTAGGACAGGCAAAGGTATCAGATGCAGCAACGTTTTCATCGCTGCTGTGGGGGCCTAATGATGTAGCCCTAGAACGAGATATCAGGAGTTTTGATCTCTCCTCACCTTATTGATTATGAAAACTATAGGAACCTTCGGTGCACTTTCGTTTTCTACAATGCAATTACTGCTGTAATTTATCGAAAATTGTACAACCCTTGCTTATGGGAGTTTAATCACATAAAGGAAATCGTCAAGTATTCATTTTTATTTTTGGGTATTCAAATTCAGCAAAGAAAACACACGCGGTCCGAGTTCGTCGTATAAAAATTATTATTTACGCTTAGGGAACATGAAAGACTGGGGGGACGCGATGTTCAGGAACAAAAAAAATGAGAAAATTCACCATGAACTCTTTATTTGTATGCCTTACCGAAACGATAATAAAAAAATCATGCGCCATTTACTCTGTGGAAACTTTTTCATAAAGTTTTTGAAAACTTTACAAATAAATCTGCCCTGCCGCAGTCAGTTTCATACAGACAAAAACAATTACAAGGTTTTCTATTTTGCTTTTACTCTTTTGTTTTAATTTTATGTCGGATATGTGTCTCTTTTGTCCAAGAAATATGTAAGGAATTAAATAAATTTAAAAAAGAAAGTGATTCTTCATGGTCTCTTATTAACAAAATAGTATATTGTGCAACGAACATGAAATGACATATTTCCTACGAGTATGATCGTTTGCTTCAAATCATACGAGTAGGAAATGGTCATTTAATCTGAGTTTCACACTATACTTTTTCTACAACTGTTTTAATGCTTTTGAATAAATTAAACATAATATTTAGGAACATATTTGTTTTTCGAAATTTACCCCTGTTGGCATAAGCCTAAATACGATAAGTTTCAAGTATTAAATTGACTAGGTGTTGTTTAACTCTATTCACTATCACTGTTTTTGTGTTTTGAAATTAGCGAAATACTACGCTACTTTTGTCATTACCAGGAAATTTACCCGTGCGTAATAAATATGAAAAACAGCATTACAATGTACTACATTTTCAAATCATGATTGAACATTTATATGTCGGATATGTGTCTCTTTTTTATTATTAAAAACATTTAAAGACAGTCGTAGAAAAATAAATTTACAAACTTTCTTTTACTTTTGTGTTTATAGACAGCCAACTTTACTTAGTAGTAGAGAGTAGGCTGTGATTTAAAGGGTGCTCCGATAGGAGGCTGTTACTTTTTTGAATAGAGCATATTTTTGTCGCAACGTTCGCTTTCATGGCCAGGCAGTTAGTTCCTGATTCTCCACCCCTGGTAGTTATTTCACTATTCCTATCGTCTTTTTCGCTTTTTGACAAACCACCTATGTCACATATAAATCTACAAAACTTTACAGTCGCCGCGGCTCCAAAATGGAATAATTTATCGTGTGTTTGGTGCATATACATACACAGACACGTACGAGTGAGTAGTACGCTCTGTGACATTCAGGGAATTTATTTTGACATTTATACAAGCTCGTCGTTGGTAATCACTTCACTTTATATACATAACATAGCAATGAACGAATGTGTCGGTGTATCCGGTAAAAATAATAATGCGAGAATAGTGCTTCTCTGTGATGATGGGCCAGAGTTTGATACGAAAGGAATGAAATGGCTCCATGATTTTGTTCTAAAATCTGAATGGACTAAATGTGGTATTATTAACGTTGGCATGAAGAGTCCACCCTAGGAAAGAAAAGTTGGTCGACGGAAGCATCTCAAAACATTTGAAGGCCAGGAGACCAAGATTCCTCGTACCATGCAGATCTTCTTCTGTATCAGCTAGGAGAACATTGACATCGCGTATTGAAGCGTAGTGATCCT
This sequence comes from Apoderus coryli, assembly GCA_911728435.2. Classification (NCBI taxonomy): domain Eukaryota; kingdom Metazoa; phylum Arthropoda; class Insecta; order Coleoptera; family Attelabidae; genus Apoderus; species Apoderus coryli. Next base: position 5,058,823 of record OU452199.1, on the reverse strand, counting down.
CACGGTTAACGAAGTCGACAATATGTACTATGCCGTACATTACCAAAATGCAACATTATTAATTATTTATCTTGCTTGTATATGCTGATTTTCTCCAGGAGAACCCTGGAACCTTCCGATTATTGATGAATTTCTTAGATCATCATGAAGAATCAGCTGAAATTACTTCTTCAGCGGTATCCCTAAGCTTCAGCGGTATCCCTAAGAAGAACTGGCACAGATTCATCTGTAGCTAGTTTTGCACCTTGCCTCGGTTGACTTAATGAGTTCCATGTGCCTTGCCTAACCTTGGATTTAGCTGGAAGAGCGCTGTCTGTGAGAGAAAGAGTTTTTGCGCTATTTTTTTTTTTTAGTACTTTTTAAAGCGTTCTATCGGATACTCCATCCATTCCTGCGATTTGTTTGTTTTCTGGTATTATTTCTTCCTTGGATCAAAGACAGCAACTTTTAGAGCTGCTTAATCGTGTAGAATTACCAATAAGAGGTTTTTTCCTTAACACTCCTTTACATATTATCAAATGTATTCAAAACGCGAGCTAGAAATTGCGTTTGTTCAGGGGTATGATCAACACGGATTGGTTGAGAACAGCGGTTATTTGCTCTCAACTCGGATTGGTTGACAGCAGTAGTTGGTGAGTAGATTCTTTTCTCTCCACTCCACTAATATGAAGGAAAAGGACTGGTGGCTCCTTGACTGCTGGTGGACCAAAGGGTGTTTGTTAGTGGCTCCTTGGACGCTGGTCGACCGAAGGATGTTTGTTGGTAGCTCCTTGGACGCTTGTGGACCGAAGAATGTTTGTTGGTAGCTCCTTACACGCTGGTGGACCAAAGGGCGTTTGTAGGATCCAACTTTCAAGGAGTTGGAAGTTCCGAGAAAATGGATCCGGCTCGAAGGACCAATGTTCGTAGGGTGATTAGTTTTATGCTCTCGCTTAGATGTCTGGGGAGCAACTGGAATGGTTTGTAGAGTGGAGGTTATTAGGATAGTAATAACTCGACGGGGTTACTGATAGCACGGTGCCACTAGACGAAGTACCTGCGACAATATTATTAATAGCACAGCACTGGTAGTATTTTTGGTTAAGAAATACAACAAGGAAGAGCAGACTCACTCCTCTACTAGGCATAAAGGTGACTTGTGCAACAGTGGTGGTTTTTACGACACAATGCTTGATTGAATCTGATTTTATTAAAAAATTAATCAACTATTTATACAATGTGTTTAATCTTATTAAATAAGCAGAAAAGTTGGGACAATTAATGTAGCTTTTACTTGTGCCGACCCTGTATTGGGGATTTTTACTCTCGGTTATGAACACCTGCATACGTTGTCATAGCGACCGCTGCTAAATTTCGTTCTAAAATAGAGCGGCGAAAGACAAATCAAAAAGCGCGAAAAGACATTCTGATTTTGACTTTCTTTGCATTAACACACACGTATTTTATTATTTCAAACATTTTCAAATTTATATTATACGAATTATAATCATCTTGTTACTTTTAATGTTAATAGTTAATAAATAGTAGTTATATGTTTTTAATTAACATTGTGTTTATATATCTACGTATTTTCTATTATCACACGTGAAATTCCAATAATATTCACATCAAACTCAAAACATTGGTCCTTCGAGCCGGATATTGGATTGGTCGTCTTGTGAAAAACTTCCACATCATTCAGTCAACTTCAACTACATCTGTACAGGTACTTTTACGTCGAATACAGGTTAGTGAGTTTCCTATTTCTTACCTTTCATTCAATTTCCATTACCTATTTTACATTGTTTTAATCAGTTTTATCTGTCTTTAAAACAATATAACGTCCAAATTTGCGTTATTTCAGTGGAAATTTCGAATAAAAGTTTATGTAATTGATATTTTGTAATACTTTCATACCTGTTGTATGTTTCTTTTTCGTAATTAAGCAAATCATTTTAATTTTGCTTATATATGTACATCGTTCTATACAAATAATACTTAACGTACCTACATTTTGTCGCCAGTGGCGTATCATTTCCAGTTAACTTACACGTACAATAAAACCGTGTTTTATTTTATTCTTTCCAGATATTTCAAAATAAAAATATCATAAGCACGTAATAATTCCCTTCCTTTTTTCGATTATTTGATTTAATTTCGAATATTATCAAAATATGTCGAACGTCGACACGGCAAAAACTCGTCGTACTTCTATTAAGAGTACACTCACACGCTTTTCGAAACACTTTAATTCAATTATTGATGGTTCAATTGGTGAAATTAACTTTAAAGATTTAAAATTGCGGCTTGATAAAATTGAAAAGCTATATGATGAATATGATTCAGTTCAGTCCATAATTGAAGCGGCTGATGATAATTATGACGCAAATGCTGAAACCATACATGACCTTGAAAGATCTTCATTTGAAACTCCTTATTTCAAAATTACTTCCACCGTCAAAGACTTTATTGATGAAAATTCTATTCAAGTTTCTAACACATCTCACAATAATTCTTCTGAAGCCTCTGGTCAAACTGCAGCGACTACATTTTTACAAAACCCTACAAATATCAAATTACCCTCAATCAATTTACCTAATTTTGATGGTAATTATGATCAATGGTTATTTTTTAGAGACACATTTACATCCATCATACACAATAATAACGATTTATCTAAAATACAAAAATTTCACTATTTGAGGTTATCATTAACAGGTATTGCGGCGGATACCATAAGTAATCTTGATATTTCTGAGGCTACCTATGATATTGCCTGGTCTTTATTGAAAGATCGATTCGAAAATAAACAACTACTTGTTAATAATCATATTAAAGGTTTATTTAATTTACCAGCAATATCTAAGGAATCATATCAGGGATTGCGTCAATTACTTGATGGTCTTCAACGTCACATGCGATGTCTGGACTCGTTAAACTTAAATGTAGAAGGATGGGATCCCCTAATTATATACCTAGTAGTCTCTAAACTAGACTTAGCAACTCATCGCGAATGGGAACTGTCTCTAAACGAACAGAAGGAATCGGCACTTCCAACTCTAAATAATTTAATCGAGTTTCTCGGTGGCAAATGCAGGGTTTTGGAGACGTTAAATCGCGATGATGATAAATCTAGGTCGAAAATTTCATATAATGTTAATCAACATACTAAATCTAAAAGCTTTTTAGCTACAAATTCTTCAACCTGTCCATTCTGTAATGGAAACCATAACATTTACACTTGTTCAGAATTTAATAAGCTTGAACCATCAGCAAGATTAGGTCAAGCGAAGCGGTTGCATCTTTGTATTAACTGTTTGCGTAGTGGTCATTTGACAAAGAACTGCAAATCAGGTAGCTGTCGTAAATGTGGTAAAGTTCATCATACTTTATTACATTTTCCTTCTTCTCAACAAACCAATATTTCTAATTACCGTCAAACAAGTAATTCTGATGCAAACGTTTCGTCACAAGGATCATCTTTGAATCCACACGCATCTACAAGTCTAACTGTTAAGAATGTCGATTCCAATCAAATACTTCTATCTACTGTAATGATAAAAGTTCTTGATGCCTCAGGTAATGCTCACGATGCGCGGGCATTACTGGATAATGGATCTCAGAGTAATTTCGTAACTCAACGCCTTATAAAAACTCTGAAATTACCAGTTTCTCATATTGATCTCTCTATATCCGGAATAAATCAAGTCAATTCTACGATTACTTCAAAAACTTTACTTACCTTTAATTCCAACACCATGCAGTTTTCTCGAACAATTTCTTGTTTAGTATTGCCTGCTATCACTGGATATTTACCTTCTATGTCATTTGATCGTAATCACTTGAATATTCCTGCTAATATTACTTTGGCAGACCCTCAATTTGATAAATCCTCTCCCGTCGATATTCTAATCGGAGCTGACACCTTTTGGGATTTAATCTGTGTTGGCCAAATTAAGCTCAACACTGGACATCCTAGCCTGCATAAGACAAAATTAGGATGGATAATATCTGGACCTCTTCCTTCTTTTTGCAATGTTTCAACTCGTCATTGCCATTTAAGCACGGAGACATTAGAACAACAACTACAAAAATTCTGGGAAGTCGAAGAGTGTCCAAAGACAAAATTTTTATCTGACGAAGAAAAAGCTTGTGAAAATCATTTCAAGGCTACTACTCAACTAGATTCCTCCGGCAGATTTATAGTAGCACTTCCTATGAAGTTACCTGCTTCCTTTCTTGGAGATTCTAGACCTCTCGCTACGAAACGTTTTCTATCTAACGAAAGAAAGCTTCATTCAAATAAGAAGTTACATTTTGAATATTCGAACTTCCTTAATGAATATGCTTCCATGAGTCACATGTCAAGGTGTGCAGATGTCAAAACAAGTTCAGAGTTCTTTTTACCACATCACTGCGTTTTCAAAGAGGAGAGTACCACTACTAAAATCAGGGTAGTTTTTGATGGCTCTGCGAAAACTGACAGTGGTTACTCATTAAATGACATATTAATGGTTGGTCCTAATCTACAGGATGATCTTTTCAACATAGTTTTACGATTTCGTAAACATAATTATGTCATAAATGCGGACATCGCTAAAATGTACCGCCAGATACTGGTGAGGGAAGATCATAGACATTTCCAAAAAATACTTTGGAGATCAAGTCCAGATGACCCATTACAAACTTTCCAACTTAACACAGTAACATATGGCACTGCTCCTGCTAGTTTTTTGGCCATACGTTGTGTTCAAGAAATTGCGCATATGTATTCTTCAAATTTCCCTGAAATCTCTACTATTATACTTAATGACTTCTACGTTGACGATCTCCTTACGGGTGCTTCAACGGTAGAACAAATAAAAACCATAAAGGTTCAAATTACCGACTTACTTAGCAAACATGGGTTCCCTTTACGGAAATGGAAATCCAACTGTTCCACTATTCAAAATGACAGTGAGGACACTTTATCTTTAGAATTAGGTCCATCTGAGACAACCAAGACTTTAGGCCTCATATGGAATCCGACTTCTGATTCATTACGTTTTAACATCGTATCATTTGATAGAAAACCTAAAATCACCAAACGCCAAGTACTTTCATCAATTGCACGTATTTTTGATCCTCTAGGATTATTATCTCCAGTCACCATAACAGCAAAAATAATATTGCAAGAGTTATGGAAATTACATATTTCCTGGGACGAAGTTATTCCTATGGAATTACATACCATTTGGTCCACATATCAATCTCAATTAACCAAATTAAACAATCTTGATATTTCCCGACATGTTCTTTGTGCCAATCCCACTTCCGTCCAGTTGCACGGTTTTTCAGATGCTTCTACAGTTGCTTACGGCGCTTGCATTTTTATAAGAAGTACAGATTCTTCTGGAAACATCTATTGTAACCTATTATGCGCAAAGACCAGGGTAGCCCCTCTAAAACATCCATTGACTGTGCCTCGTCTTGAGCTCTCAGCGGCCCTGTTATTATCCGAACTCATTCAAAAGGCTAAACAATCTCTTCATCAGCTTACGTTTGATGAAACATTTTGCTGGTCTGATTCGAATATCGCACTGGCATGGATCAATACCTCGCCTAATTTATTAAAAACCTTTGTGGCGAACCGTGTGTCACAAATTCAATCACTAGTGACCGCTAATGTCTGGCACTATGTCAGTACACATGAAAATCCAGCGGACTTAGTTTCACGAGGAATTCCTCCACTTAATTTACTGAATTCGAATTTCTGGTTTCATGGGCCCTTTTGGCTTACAATGACAAGGGAACATTGGCCCAATCATTCACAACCCGAACTAGCTGAAGTACCTGAACTACGGCCTCCTAAGGTTTTACTTACTACAAGGAATTTTGATTTTACCATAATTAAAAAATGCTCATCTTTTCTACGACTTCAAAGAATATTTGCTCACGTTTTGAGATTCAAAGATAATCTACTTCTACCTAAAAATGAGAGACGGTTTGGGCAGATCTCATGTGACGAAATGAATGACTCATTAAACGTTTTAATCCGCTTAGTGCAGGGAGAATCGTTTCCAAATGACTATCTAAGTCTTAAAAGACATGGCCAAGTTAGCACCAAGAGCGTGTTACTTAATTTAAATCCGTTTCTTGATAAAAATGACATCATTAGAGTTGGCGGACGCATTAACAATTCGGATTTCGATTTTGACAAAAAACACCCAGCTGTACTTCCCCAAAAACACAATTTCACCACCATTCTATCGCGTCATAAACATATTGAGCTGAAACATGCTGGTCCACAACTACTACTTGCCTCTTTGCGGGAAAGGTATTGGCCTTTATCTGGTCGATATGTAGCCAGAAAAATTGTACGTGATTGTATCCACTGTTTTAGGGCTTCACCAAAATCTCAAGATTACTTAATGGGTAATTTGCCCGCGTCTCGTTTAACTCCGTCCAGGCCCTTTGCATCTTGCGGCCTTGATTATGCTGGACCTATATTTATAAAAGACCGTTCCACTAGAAATTACAAAACTACTAAGGCTTACATAGCTCTTTTCATTTGCCTGGCTACTAAGGCCTTACATTTAGAAGTAGTAAGCAGTTTGACTTCTGAGTGTTTCTTAGCAGCTTTGAGACGCTTCATTGCACGTCGAGGTAAATGTACATCCATACTGTCTGATAATGGAAGCACTTTTGTTGGAGCGAATAATGAAATTAAAACATTTTTAGTTAATAAGAGTGACAAAATTATTGACACACTCTGCAATGAAGGAATTACCTGGAAATTCATACCACCCTTATCTCCGCATTTTGGAGGTGTTTGGGAGGCAGGAGTGAAATCGGTTAAATTTCATTTAAAACGCGTTGTTGGTAATACTATTCTATCTTATGAAGAATTTTACACAGTTTTAACGCAAATTGAGGCATGTCTTAATTCTAGACCTCTTTACCCCCTCTCCAATGATCCTTCAGACCTTTTACCCCTCACGCCTGCACATTTTTTAATTGGAGTACCGTTGACGTCTGCTCCTGACAATAATCTAATGGATGTGAAGCAAAACATGTTATCACGATTCCAAAGGGTGCAGCAAATAATCCAAAGCTTCTGGTCACGTTGGTCAAAAGAATATATTTCATCTTTGCAACAAAGAACCAAATGGAAAAGCAATTTTCCAACGTTATTGAAAATTGGAACGTTGGTTTTAATTAAAGAAGATGGTCTACCTCCATTGAAGTGGACTCTTGGACGTGTAAGTGCACTTCACCCCGGACAAGACGGCGTAGTGCGCGCGGTATCACTGAAAACCAGCTCCGGACTGTTTAAGCGTCCAGTAGTTAAATTGTGCGCGCTTCCTATTCAGGAGTGAAAAGTGTTTAAGTTATTTTATTTTTTTTGAACTGCCGTTAAGGCGTTCAAGGCGGGCGGCATGTTTAATCTTATTAAATAAGCAGAAAAGTTGGGACAATTAATGTAGCTTTTACTTGTGCCGACCCTGTATTGGGGATTTTTACTCTCGGTTATGAACACCTGCATACGTTGTCATAGCGACCGCTGCTAAATTTCGTTCTAAAATAGAGCGGCGAAAGACAAATCAAAAAGCGCGAAAAGACATTCTGATTTTGACTTTCTTTGCATTAACACACACGTATTTTATTATTTCAAACATTTTCAAATTTATATTATACGAATTATAATCATCTTGTTACTTTTAATGTTAATAGTTAATAAATAGTAGTTATATGTTTTTAATTAACATTGTGTTTATATATCTACGTATTTTCTATTATCACACGTGAAATTCCAATAATATTCACATCAAACTCAAAACACAATGTGTCCACGGATAATAGAGTTTGGAAGAGGAAAAACTTTTTTATTTGTCGATTTAGAAGAAAAAGTCATTCTTTATAAAAACGTCTGCTTGTGTCGAAACTACAATTTGATTTTTTGATATACCCTGTATAGTAATCGTAAATTTCGTACTCGAAATTGTATTTTTGACACAAGCAGACGTTTTTATAAAGAATGAGTTTTTCTTCTAAATCTACAAATAAAAAAGTTTTTGCTCTTCCAAACTCTATCCGTGGACACATTGGATAGAGTTTGGAAGAAGAAAAACTTTTTTATTTGTAGATTTAGAAGAAAAAGTCATTCTTTATAAAAACGTCTGCTTGTGTCAAAACTACAAATTCAAATACCAAATTTACGATTACTATACAGGGTATATCAAAAATATTATTTTTAATGATTTTGATTTTCTTGTATTTTTAATTTTATTATTTTAATAGTAGCTATGAAATTAACCACTTTGAGAAAAAAGTTTATTAGCGTTTTTTGCACAATTGGTGTAATAAATCACGGTTTTGAAAATATTTTCATAAAATTAAAAAAAAAAACAAAAAAATCAAAATAATTAAAAATTTTTGATATACCCTGTATAGTAATCGTAAATTTGGTATTTGAAATTGTAGTTTCGACACAAGCAGACGTTTTTATAACGAATGATTGTTTCTTCTAAATCGACAAATAAAAAAGTTTTTCCTCTCCAACCTCTATCCCTGGACACATTGTATACAAAATAATGCTGAAAACAGCTAAAATTATTATTTAATTTACATTATTGTGTACAAATATTCAATTGAACTTATGAATGTTTTTGAATATAAGAACTGGTTGGAGAATAATAATAATATGATCCTAATTCAAAAGAAAACACAGTTTATGTTATTTAAATCTAGTAATGATTCTGATTACAGAAATTTAAAAATTGATTGTTTTCAAGAGGACTTTGATTTGTCTGAAGAGATTGATTTCCTTGGCGTCAAGCTTGACTCCAAACTAAATTGGTCACTTCATATTTATGACCTAAGCAAAAAGTTAAATAGCGTCACCTATAGTATCCGTATTATAAAGAAATTTTTCCCATCTGTATGTGTTTTAGACCGAGTATTGCGGAAATATTTGTGAAAATTAGGGGATGGAAATCTTCGAGGCCCAATTTGGTCATATGTTGATCCAGGCGACAAAGTTCTCAAGGAATATAAAGCCAGGAAATTTTCGCCAGAGTGTGTGAGTTTCTTCCTTTATTTTAAATCTCTCTTTGTAGATATTTATGCCCCATTTTTTGTTTGTAATCAAGAATCATTATAATATGCAAATGAGTATTATACAAAAATATTTTTCTTAAACAGGGTATATTATTATATAAACTCATTTTTCTCCACAACACTCACACAGATCGTTCTCTATGTCACGGTTTGTTATTGTTTGCTTGAACTTTATTCGTTTTGTGTTGTATACGATAATAATAATTGCATCTACACAACATTCTATATAGGTATAGTGTCTACGTACTTTTATATTCTGCTGTAGCTTGGTGCTGAAAGTTGTAATAACAAATAACGACATTACGTTTTGGTAAAGTAAATGTTATTTTATGTAAATGAAACAAAATGAGAATTGTTTCAGTATATTATACACTTAAACAAATAAATAAAAAACGTTCCGCAGTTATGGTAAAGACGCAGACAGACCATTATCACGTCACGTGAGGTCACGTTTTGTCACATCGGTAAAATATCACATGCTATCACGGTCACAGGACATTTTTATTGCATATTATTATGAGTAGTCTACTTCTAGACCTATTCGAAGGTGCCGTGACATTGTGTACTAGCATGTGATGTCACGTGACGTGATAATAGTCACATTTTAGAACAACGTTTTGTCTGATATGTCCTTGATTAGACATGGTGTCCCACAGGGCTCTATGTTAGGGCCTTTGCTATCTCTTATATACGTTAATGATCTTCCAGGTTATGTCAGTGTTAGCGCATAATCCGCTAATTTATATGTTTAGTTGCCTAGTACTTTTCATTTAATATGATAACACCAAATTTTGACTGATCCTGCGCGGAGAAGGACGACGCGACACGACGGTTTTAATAAACAGTTGAAAATTAATTGTCGTTAGAAAATATACGTTAACAATATTATTATAATTCAAGTATATTTTTTAATTATGGTCGATTTGTGATGGTGACGAATGGTTATAGAGAATAATTATTTGAAGAAGCAAATAATATATCTAAACCGGGGCCTCGCAGCTACAACGCAAATAACAAATTGGTAAGTAAATTTTTGGTGGCTTTTACTTCTGTTGTATTAATTCTATATATCGATAAAAGATCGCAATACAGTCCACTATTCACGATCACGGCATCAGTCAGGGACACTCATTTTAGACTATTCGCGGATGACACGACAATGCTCAGAGTGTCCAGTAGCCTCGGAAGTCTTCAAAATCAGTTGCGGGAGGTGCGGTCGAGGGCTTCCGACTGGTTTGAGGCTAATAAGCTGTGTTTAAATCAATCTAAAACAGAAACAATTATATTTTCGCCTCGCGATATTCGGGACATAGACAACCCTTCAGGAGTTAAGTTTTTGGATACTGTGCTTGATGCGAGATTGTGTTGGGATCAGCATGTTGAAAGCGTTTCCGGCAAGCTGTGTAAGATCGTCTACCTGTTGGGCAGCCTGAGGGACGAGGTGTCTATTAGCGTTCTAAGAACAACATATTTTGCCTTATTTCAGAGCGCTATGTCATATTATGCAATTCTGAACTGGGGGCACTCGAGCCATGCCAGTAGCGTTTTTCAAATACAGAGGCGCGCAATTCGATCAATGCTTGGCCTAAATTATCGCGAAATAATATATCTGTCAAGAAACCGAAATGCCTTCAATTACTATGGCCCTGTGTTCTATAACAAAATGCCGAATGAATTAAGAACATTATCAACATCAAGTTTTTCAAACAGGGTTAAGGAGTTTCTACTGAACGAAGCCTTTTATAGTGTTCATGAATTTTTAAACTGTACAAATATATTTTAATGTATAATGTTTGTTCTGTATGTCACAAATTTTTGTCTTTAAGTTGTCTACTGTAATTATTGTATTGTAGTTTATTCACTAAGTATCGGGTCCGCCATCTAACGTTTTTTTTTCAACTAGTGCTTATTTCGTGAAGGGTAACACTTAGCTCATGTCTGATTTGACAGATAGTTAGTTTTATCCTTCCGCTGAACGAATATGGTTGTGTATACGCTTGAACAACGCTGGGAAATATTGCGACATTACTTTGAAAATCATGGTAATGTTGCAGAATGTGTGCGAAAATTGCGTACGGATTTTGGAAGAAGAGAAGCACCGCCAGCTCCGTATATTCGTTATCTCGTGAAAAAAGTGAAAGAAACTGGCATCCTCATCGATAAACCAAAGCGTGAAAAGCCAAAAACAGTGCGTACACCCGAGAATATTGCTGCTGTGGCAGAAAGTGTGCGTGAAGCGCCATCAACATCAATTCACCGTCGGTCTCAACAATTGAACATTTCGGAGACATCATTGAGACGAATTTTGCATAAAGACCTTGGTATGACGCCATACAAAGTACAATTGGTTCAGGAGTTGAAGCCAACTGACCATCCAATTCGTTTTCGCTTCGCTCAATGGGCCTGCGATCGACTTACAGAAGATGCCAATTTTGCCGAAAAAATCATCTTTTCAGATGAGGCTCATTTTGATCTTGGCGGGTATGTAAACAAGCAAAATTGTCGCATTTGGGGCACAGAAAACCCGCACGCATACATTGAAAAGCCGATGCATCCAAAAAGAGTCACTGTTTGGTGCGGATTTTGGTCCGGAGGCATAATTGGGCCATTTTTCTTCGAAAATGAGCAAGCAGTGGCCGTTACAGTCAATGGCGATCGTTATCGGGCCATCTTGAACGAATTTTTGTTCACAAAAATTGAAGAGGAGGATATTGGCAACATTTGGTTTCAACAGGACGGCGCTACGTGCCACACAGCCGAAGCTACACTCGATGTTTTGCGCCCTGTTTTTGAATATCGCATTATCAGCCGCAGAGCTGATGTCGTTTGGCCACCTCGGAGCTGCGATTTGACACCGTTGGACTATTATTTGTGGGGTGCCGTCAAAGATAAGTGTTACGCCGACAAGCCAGAGACAATTGACGCTTTAAAGGACAATATTCGTGAAGCCATTGGTGAGCTGCACACAATCGATAATGTGCTTAAAAATTGGACCGATCGTGTAGGCTACTGCATGGCCAGCCGAGGCAGCCATTTGAATGAAATTATTTGTCATTATTAACCGGAAGGATTGTACTTTCAAATCAAAAAAGAAATTTGAGAAAATATTCAGCAGTTTTTCTTTTATAGCATTTTCAAAACAAAAAGTTATCTGGCAGACGCATTATATATTTTTACTTGTTTGTTTGATTTGTGTAAAACCATGTTGGTTTGAAAGCACTAATAAACGATTTATTTAACATCTATCGAAATTAAGGTAAACAAAAGTCACCACATTTTACATATTTAGCAGCAATTCCACTGTCACATAATCTGCAGAACAAACTTTTCCATTACTAAAGGAAAAAATTATTGGCGATCAACGCCTATGCCTACAGCAGCTATTTCAGTCTTACAATTTCATATTCAATGGAAACATAGTTGTGGAAACTTTTCTGATAAAAGTAAAATGTAATATCCGATCAAGTTTTCCACCGTTTATTTCAGCAAAGTGTATGTATGGGTATAGACAGTGGAGCACCGCATCCCAGGGCAGAACGAAAACTTATCTCTGTGGCTGAGGGAGTCGAAAGCGAGTTTCTAGACCACACGCTATGAAATTTAATATAATCGAATCGATCTGTTTTTAGTTTGGGCACAGAAGGTAAGTAATATGGGTAAACAACAACAAGAGGAACATATTAGAAAGGGAGTAAGCGAATTTATAATGTGGGTCCGTCCTAGTTTCTTAGTAATGTAATAATAATAATAAGCGTTTGGGAATTGGAGACCATCAAAATAGCTAGAGGGTCAGATCGAGATTCATACACAGGGCAATGCAACAGGAATTTATACAGGGTGAACTATCACTCAGTACAAAAATGTTATCCACATGCTCAGGAAATCCATCTTTACTACTGCAGAATTGTACATTACTTCCTCGTTTTTGCAAACAACAAACTCCTAACGCGATATTTTCGCACACTTATTGAATACACTAAAAACACGAGAAATACACTAAATGCCGGCACAGTTTTTTAATATTCGATGATGCCGGTTTATTTGAAATTTAACGAAATATTAAACTATTATAGCCAGCTGTAGCGGCGCTGGCTTTGTCTTGTAATACTTGATCAATAAAAATCAATCTGGAATACTCCAAATTGTAGATAATTCCTTCGTTTTTGCAAACGTCTAAAACGATATTTTCGCATTTTGACCACACTAACTAAACATTGCCGGAAGCACACTAAAACCCAGACTAAAATGTAAAATGCTTGTTTTAATTTATTTAATGCGTTATTTCCAATCGAGACGAAAATGTAAACACAAAAATAATAAAATATCAAAGGTTAATAACATCTGCATGATCTATTGTGCAGAGTGCAGACAAATTCGACGTCATCTGTCAACCAACAGCCTAACGTGTTGCCAAGTTTATAACACACATATTGTGAAACCGTAAAGAAAATATAATGTCACAGCTAACATGTGTATGTTAGCTGTTTAACTATTTGCATTCACGCGACCCCGGTTATAACCGGGGTCGCGTGAATGCAAATAGTTAAACCGGTTATAATCGGTCATGGTGTGAATTCTACTTTGTTTTAGTTTTCAGGATATTGTGAACTGTCAAATATCTTTTGTATGTCAATGTAACTTGCACAAGTTAGTTGTTATTTTTTGCTATTAACAGTAAGTAAAGATGTAACAGTGTATATTAACAGTAAGTAAAGATGTAACAGTGTATTCGTTAATAATAAAATTGATGCTTTGCAAAAACAAATTCCCAAAATATTTATCAGATTATAATGCAGGTTTATACCGTAAGATTATAAACCGTATTTTTTATTTGTTTCAATAAACACTTATCTATGATTTGTTTGTTTAAATTTTGTGATGAAAGTGAACGACCGAATTAGCGTAACTTTAAGAAACAATTTGAAGCATTCCTTATCGTTTTCACAACAATTTACGGTATAGGTTGTAGGCCTATATATTATTATTGTGATGAGTGATGCGCGAGAAGTTCCTGTTGTAAAACATGAACGAGTTATGTAAAATAATAACAATTTTAGATCTACATGAAACGGAGATTGGTGATGAATTGATGAACAGCAGTTACGACTACAAATTGGGGGCAGCTGATCAACAAATCCGCAATAATCCTGGTGTTTTTGCACGTTTCCGAAGTTCAGTGATTAAGCGCGTAAATAAAGTGAAGTTAACAGTGGCCTCTTTGAACATTTGCTGTTGTAGTGCTTTGAAGTGCTAGTGTTATTTGCATTTGTGTTTTTTTTGTTACCCTTTGGGGTTTTCCTGACGGAGGGGATCAACGTTGTCGTGGTCGTCGCGCTGAGTACCTGCGACATTAAAGAAGAAGAGTGAACGAGGAAAACCAAGCGGTCCCCAGGAAGTTCAAAAATCATTCTATGGCATGTTAGACATATTCGAAAGGTAGGTGCTAACATAATATTTAATATTTCGTATGAGTGTAGTTACATAATTACTTATCTACATTTTGCAAATAAATTTTTTACTTTAAATGCGCGGTAAATCGATACACTTGGCAACATGGTGCTGCATCATAACCTTTAAACTAATGTCTAATTTAAACTTCAATTGGGCAGGCGGTCACAGGCGTCGTAAAAAGGGAGTTTAATATGATTTACAAAAAAATTATTTTCAGTTTTAATAAAACTGTTGGAAATTTTTTGAAAGGCGATTCTGGTAAATCTTATTTTTCTCTACCTCCAGTTAAGATTTTTGTACTGAGTGATAGTTCACCCTGTATAGAATGAGGAAATATTGCTAGTGTTGTTCTAAGTACCCTCGACCCGGGCGCATTTTGTTGAAGCACGGAAACGTCGCATTTTCCCATGTCTGTTAGAGATTTTTTTACTGTGGTTAATCCTAATCCTAGGGCTTTTCCAGCCCCTGTATTTTCTGACACGTTTTGTTATTATTTTAGTGTTTTAAATTTATTAATAAATTAAGGAGTTACCAGACAATTATACATTCCATCATCTTCTTTTTATAGTGCATCTCCTATCGCAGGTTTGCTACCATCACAGCAATCCGGACCTTGTTGACTGCAGCTCTAAACAGTTAAACCAATCCCTCAGGTTCTTTAGCCAGGACACACGGCGTCTTTCAATGCTTCGCGCTCCACTAATCTCTCCCTGGACTATCAGTTGGAGAAGTGTATATTTCTGTCCTCTTATTATATGACCCAGGTATTGAGGCTCTCTTTTTTTCATGGTGTTACTAATTTCGCACTCCTTCTGCCTCCGGTTCAGCACCTCGGTATTAGTACCTCTATCGGTCCAGGAAATACACCACATTTTGAATGCTTGTAGTTTGTCGATGTGGTTTTTCTTGAGGGTCCATGCTTCCTACCCCATACAACAGCGTGGATAATACATAACAACGGCATTCCAAATGCGGTTTCCAGCAACCTCGATACAAAAATGCGGCCCTGCCGGCCGCCTATTAGAATGACCTCTCGCGCACAAACTATACTGCAAGATGCTCTGCTGAAGAAGAAACAATGACCATTTTTAAAATTCTGCAAGGTCATCTTCGCATGACAAAGATCAGTGCAAAAACAACATCTCGTCGAATGTTGTCGTGCGTTGTTGACCTCTATTGTAATGATAACGATGGTGTAATGACCGAGATTGTTACTGAATTAAACGCACACCATCGCCCAAAAAGTTTAAAGTCACATCGTCAGCCGGAAATCTCATGGCACTCAAAAGGAATCTTTTCCTTTGATTATAAGGATAAAGGTGTCCCTACAATTGGAGATTACTAGGCTCCAATCTTGATGAAATGCATTCAACTATATGGTCATTCGATTCCAATTTTGTTTCACACAGGAATCCTCCTTTTCTAAACAGAAAGCACAAAAAGCTCTAAATCTTTGCGCATATTCATTTTTTTCCGTGTATACACACGCACTTCTTTATCCGTTTGATGTTTTACGAGTGTATCCATATAACACCCAAATTGGTATTAAGTAACTTCCAACTCCCCAAAGTCGTTTTAAATGTGACACATACACTAGTCAAAGCATTCTGCATGTATGGTAGTAAACTTGTCAAAAGTTTAAATGAAATATCTAACTATGCTTTCAACTTACATACCGCAAGTAACGCGGCAGTGGTGCGATAGTAGAAGTAGCATAGTATATAATATGGCATTAATGATACCAAGTGACATAGAAAATTGGATATTTTTTAAAAGTATTGTCACATATTTAATAGACCAGAACAACAGTGGTTCAAACTCCACCAATGCATTTACAAATTTGGATGGTGTTATAAAAAAGATTGTCCGCACCAATAGATTTTTTAAATATTTAAGATTTAATTTATGTATTTATTTATTAATACAAACAGTGGAAGCTTAAAATTAATGTTATTATTTTTTTACTGTTAGTAAAAAATGAAATGAATTAAAATATAAAAAAATAATAAAAATGAGGATAGCGTTTTATAAAAGAAAGCCGTTGTGGCTGATGTTACAAATGGCTCAATATTTTTATTTTTCGATTAGTTTTTTCAGATTGTTTTTAACTCTTTAGTTATTTTTTTTAACTCTTAGTGTACATAAATGATGTAAAAAGTTCTTTGAAAAAATCATATGTCAGTCTGTTCGCAGACGATACCCTCGTTTCCATGTCTGGTACCGATTTTAGGGAAAATGTGGATATTCTAAACGAGGAGCTTGACTTGTTTTATAATTGGCTATCCGGAAACAAACTTAAATTGAATCATGACAAAACTAAATATATGATATTTGGCACCAAAGCTAATTGTAAAAGGTACATTAACTCAAATTTTGAAATTAAAATAAATAATGTGACAATTGATAGAGTGCCTGACATGGAATATTTGGGTGTCACCTTGGATTCACAATTGAACTTTAATGAACATGTCTCTAAAATCTGTAAGAAAATTGGTAAAAAAATAGTTTTTATGCGAAGAATATCATTTTATCTATCCGACTGGACTAAAAAAGTTTTCTATGATACAATAGTGCTGCCACAGTTTAATTATTGTCAGTCAATATTAATTTCATGTAGAAAACAAGATTTTGCAAAATAAAGCAATGAGGATTCTATTGAATTGTAATATTTATACCCCAGTCAAATGTATGCTGAATACCTTGAAATGGTTGTCTGTAGAACAGTGTGTTGAGCGTTCTAATCTTATATTAATGTATAAAATAATTCATAATAAAACTCCCGCCTCTTTACAACAATTTTTGACTAAGCATGGGGACATGCATGACCGAAACTTAAGAACAAATACTTTATATAATATAGAATTTAACAGTAGAGAATTTTTATCAAAATCTTTGTTTTATGATGGAATTCGAATGTACAACACATTACCAGCAAATGTAAAAAATAGTCCAAATGTTAATATTTTTATTAAAGTGATAAATCGTATGTACTCTGAAAGAAACATTTAATAATTTGTCAATTTAAATGGCTCTAATTTTATTTTATTCATATGAATTTCAATAAGAATAGTGTTATGTGTGTATTGTAGAAATCAATTATTTTTTTGTATTGTTTTCCAATTTAACTTTAATGGGTGAATGCTCATTTCGTTAAAAAAACTTCGAAATTCCTTCACTACACGAAACATCATCAAAAAACGACAAAAATATATTTTCTAATTTGTAAATATAATGGACAAACTCTTCTCTAGGGGATTTTAATAAGAATATAATCACAAACCACAATATAATATATAATAACCCGCACTACAGATACCTCTGCACGTACTATAGTCAACCGCTTTATACTTAGCATGAACCAAACTATTGGAGCTGGCGCTCTCTCGGTGGGTGTCGTTTCAAAAAGAATTGAAACAGGCGCGCTCGCTTGCTTTCGCATCTGGTCTATTAAATCTGTGGTATTGTTACAAATTTGGCTATACTTATACAGATACAGTGTACAGTGAAAACAACCCCTGTAACTGTCGAGAATTATTCTACTAGTTATCGAAAGCAATCCGCCAACTTTTTATTGTTGATTAACATAAGTTTAGCAAATTCACCAAAGCAACTACGTAAATTTTGTATGTCATGCCACTGGTGATGGAATAGTCTTTCCGAAACATGTCTGGCAATAATCCCATCCTAAATTGAATATAGATATAAAGAATTTTGCAGACTTCTTCTAATAAAACTTCCAACTTTGATAAATAGTCTCACTAAGTCAGTATTATCGCGATTCTAGGCCACCTAGTATAATATAAGCTTAGATCACTGTGATATTATTAGTAGTTGCAAGTTACTTGGTGCATGAGAAAGTGTCAACCGATAAGAATTCTTGTGGCGTAATTAATTTATGTTTTGCTGCTTGCTGGCATAATATAAGTACGGGATGACACTGATGTGGTGATGGAAGATGCGGGTGCATTAAGTAGGTTAATGTTCTTTATTTACATATGTTGAATACAGGGCGAAGACAGCCATTAGGATCTTCAAGACAGTAAAGACTTGCAGGGGTAGTTTATCATAATATGTAAAAATATAAGTCACGCTGTTTGGGCCACACTCATTGCCATAAACTTCTTTTAATAACAGATGAATTTGAGTAGCACACGAAAAGAAGGAATGTCGCGGCCCAACTGATTTGTTTTTCGAAACTTACACTCGCCCTATTGCACAGTGGGCCAGAAAATTAGTTTAGGGCGTCATAAATCGAATTTGCAAACTATCTATTTTTTTTTGTGATTTGTTATTTTTTCTAACTGTAATATATCTTGCGCATCATTAGTGCCTCACCCTAAAATGCTTACACGTGCTGCGCAGATACGGATGAAACCAACACAAGTGCAAAATTCAGTTGATAGCCTTGAAATAGCAAGTGTGTATTTACCTAAGTTTTTTAAAGGCTTAAGCAATTTGTGGAAATTTTACGTTAATATAATGTCTGAGAAGACTTCAGGTACGTGTAATATGCAATATTTTACTAATTGATTAAGTAGTTTGTGACAAATATTTATGTTTCATCATAACCTCACTTTTGTCATTTTTATTTGCTTTTCAGTAGATTTTTAAAATTTTGTATAAATAATATATTCTAGATTTTTTTACAAGGCAATCGTATAACATAATACATTCCTTTACCAGTCAGAATGTTTGCCCATATTTGCCTATTTAGACATAAATGAATTTTAAATGAATATACTACTATACTGGACCAACCATCACTGATGAGTCCTGAATCGACGAAACGGCCGTCGCTAGTGAATTTTAGGGTGCGTAAAAATGCGAGTGCTTTTTATGTTTGTTGTTTGTATTTATCCAATTCAACCAATAATATTCCATTTTATTCTGTTAGTTTATGTGTGAGATTTTTTTTTTTTTTAAAGGGGTGTCCGTACGACTTAAGTCCCCGGTTTCACTGCAGCCTCATGGGCTTATTGTGAAAAATCCCCGTATATTATGCCACCGAATCCAGCAGCCCTGTACCCTCCACTAACTTGTGGACTTCAGTTATGTGTTGGGTGTCAATATCTGCTGGCGCAATCAGCGAATGCCCAAAAATAGCGTGTCGTCTTCGTTGTAGAACTACACATTCACATATTACATGGTAAGCTGTTTCAACTGCCCCATTACACAATCTGCATTGCAGGTCCCCATTGTACAGCCCCATCTTATTTAGGTGGTCTCTCAGAGCGCAATGCCCAGTAAGGAGTCCCATAGTTATTCGCATCTGACTCCTGCTTAATGATAGCAGTTTTTCAGTGCGTTTTGTTGCGGCACCAGGTATAAACCTCTTTTCCATGCTCCTGCTTGGGAATATGTTCCCATTATCACTGGTGCTCGCTTTTGGCCGAGCACTTGAGGAGTTCCCTCGCCGTTCTTTTAGACAAGCCCAGCGCAGGTTCCGTGCCAGTATATGTGGTTTCAGAGGCTTGTCTAGCCAGCCAATCCGCTTTCTCGTTGCCTTCTATTCCCGAGTGCCCCGGGACCCACACTAGATTAACCCTATTGTGGTCCGCCAAGGCCCTAAGTTCTGTTTGGTATTCCCATACCAGTTTGGTTGTAACCTTGGGGCTTCTCAGAGCATGCATAGATGCCCCCGTATTAGGATTTATCTGTTATATTTTATTGCTGCATGTCTCGATAGGCGGTATCTCTCTATAAAAGCAAAACAAAGGGTTCCGAAAACAGTGCTTATACTATTCCTTATATTTACGATGGACAAAGCAACAAAAGAAAACAGCCAACACATCATCATCAGTGATAAGCGATAGTTGGTCCAGTAGACGACAGAAATGCAAGTAGCTGTCAGTGGTATTGATAAATATTATTATTAATATTAAGTAGATGGTATCATTATTATTTTTGCGAATGGCAAATAATGTGTTGTCACATGTTCTTGATAAATGAGTTCAAATCAAAAAATAAGTTGAATAGCGGTTAAATTCAAATGCGCGCCAAGGAAAGCCCCGTCCCAAATGCTCTGATAGGCTCGGCACGTTGGCTTTTTAATGAATGCTATTAATTATGTATTATATACATACTTCAAAAGCAGTTAGCGATCAGTACGCCACTGGCTGCAGAACTAATTCCGGACAGTTTACAACGTTGCCAATGAGCAACTTCAAGTTGACAAGGATAAGTCTTTCTCTCTCTCACACATTACTTGTTTACAAGTAATGTTGGATCGTGTTTGAAAGCACGTTATCAATGAAATATTATGTCTCCTGTGTTATTCAGATCTTTGGTTCAAACAATTTTCGTCCGTAAAGTTTAAATACCCATGGACGCATACGATCTGTTCGACCCCCTGTCTACTGTCTAAACAAACAAGTTATTGCATAGTTAACTCAATGTATGTTGAGGTACCTATACTCGTATGTCATTGTTAATAATTCTCAATGACTATTAACATAATAATATATGTTGTATCTTATGCAAATTGCAAACATCAAGTAATAATATTATCCACTCTATTTAAATAAATATAAACATAAACGGGGTAATGTCAAGTGGAAACATTTAAAACCGAACAGATAGTATAATAGTATATAATGCTAAAATAAAACAGTGATGATGTTTATAGTACGAAGCCATCAAATTATGGGATATAAACAATGATTTGACGATGTGGTAAATACACTATCAGGTAATATAGTGATGTCAAAAATAAACAGGAAAACACGATTTAAATACGTAATAATATGCGATAATCGAAGACCTGATTGGTAAATTTAAGGTGAAGGATATTGCAAAAAGTTTTTTTCAATTAAGTACTTATTTTTCGAGCATCAAGCGAACACAATTACTTTAACCGGAGCAACTGCAGACAATTAAGAATATGGTAGGGAACCATCTGTTAAAAAAATTGGTTGAAATACGCTCGGAAGGCTTGGCCTGCTTGGGTCGGCGCGGTCTGGGTTGCCTTGGCCTGCGTGGGTCGGCGCGGCGTAGGTGACTTGGCCTGTTTGGATCCGCGAGACCTGGGTGGGGACAGGCCTGCTTAGCCGACAAGATTTAATATAACCAAAAATACCTATAACGAGACAGAATTTTAATAATAATTATAATTGTATTATTTTCATTATTTCCTAAAAACTAACGTAACAAACTACTTTACTCAAAAATTTAAAAAAATATGTATTGGCAGAGCTGGGATTCGAACCCATAACCTTCGGCATGCGAAGTGAACGCTTTATCAATGACGCCACAGTATCCTCTTTGAGAATATTGTATTTTAATTGTAATAAGATCTGGAAATGGTCTTAATCATCTCAAGGAACTTCCGTGTTTTAATCAATTTTTTTTAGCGTGTTCACAATATTTTCCTGTGCGGGAAAGTAAAAGATAGACTCGCGGTTCTCCCGGCCCTACACCACTTTTTGTGGAACTTTTAATAGGTCCTTTGGTTTCTGAGATAGGTACGAGTGAAAACGAAAATTTTCACCTTTTGGGACGCTATTGTTTCACACTGCTTTTGATCGATAGGTTCACGTAGGATTCAGTGGCATACTGGTGCATCGTTTCTAAAATTAGGCTCAAAGTTGTTGAAATCAGGAACACCTCATATACGAGGCACGTTTTTTTTGCGATTCCGCCGCCGCGCCGCAGCGCTACGGTCGGCGTTCCGCGCTGGTTACCTACATCTCTTGTCTACGCACTGACGCCATTACAGTCTGATTCCACATTGTATACGTTGTTTACTGAGTGTTTAAGATGCCTCCGACAATCGTGAGTCCCGCCGATTGTGAAGTACGGGCTGTTATACGATTTCTTAGTGCTAAAGGCGTAAAACCGATCGATATTCATCGTGAGATCTGTGAAGTTCACGGACAAAACATTATGAGTGATGGAATGGTAAGGAAATGGGTGAGACCATTTAAAGATGGCCGCACAAATGTGCATGATGAAGAACGGAGTGGGCGTCCTTCGGTCGTTAATGAAGATTTGGTGCAGAAAGTGGAGGAAAAGGTGAGAGAAAACAGACGCTTTACAATTTTATCAATGTGCGACTGCTTTCCTCAATATTCTCGTAGTGTTTTGTATCGCATTGTGACCGAGAACTTGCATTACCGGAAATTGTGTTCACGTTGGGTTCCAAAAATGTTGACGGATTTGGACAAAACCCAACGTTTAGGCAGTGCATTGACTTTCCTTGAGCGGTACCACAATGAAGGTGAAGATTTTTTAGACCAAATTGTTACTGGTGACGAAACATGGGTGGCCTACGTCACACCAGAATCGAAACAACAATCCATGGAATGGCGACATTCATCATCACCCAAAAGAGTGAAGTTTAAGCAAACAATTTCTACCCGGAAAATCATGTGCACAGTTTTTTGGGACAAAAAAGGAGTATTGCTAGTGGAGTTTCTGCCTCGTAATGAGACAATCAATGCAGCGTCTTATTGTGAGACATTGAACAATTTGCGTCGTGCAATCCAGAACAAAAGACGTGGCAAGTTGAGTAAGGGTATCGTTTTGCTGCATGACAATGCCCGTCCACATGTGGCTAATCGGACTAAAGATCTCATTAAATCTTTTAAATGGGAAACTCTAGATCATCCTCCATACAGCCCTGATCTGGCGCCCAGCGACTACCATTTGTTCCTGCACTTGAAGAAACACCTGGGTGGTCAGCGTCTTCAAGACGATAACGAAGTCAAAACATTTGTGATACAGTGGTTAACAAGTCAGGCGGCAGAATTTTATGAGGAGGGTATTCAAAAACTGGTGCCTCAATATTCACGGAAATTATGTAGAAAAGTAGATTAAGGTACAGGCTTCCATGTAAAAATAAAATTATTGCGATATCTTTGCACGTCTTTTTTGAATTCCAAAACGGTACTTACTTAAAAAACATGCCTCGTATCTTAAAGTCAGATTTTTTAATTTTTTTGCCTATATTACAGTGTGTCCCAGGATAGATGTAACAGGAGGTGTGAAGGACAAAATTTTGGAATGACATTTAGGGAATGAGTCCTGCTTGTTTTAAGACTAAGGTACTCAAAAAATGAGTTAAATTTATAAAAATCATCATCAATGGTGTGTCTTTATTTTACAATATACGTCAAAATTCGACTAACAAAAGTGGTTCAGAATGCAATTTTATATCCCCCCACAAGCATATTGTTGGAAAAAATACTTTTTTGCAATAATTAGTATTTTAATTTGAATCATCATATGACAAACGTCCGTCGTGTTTATTTCGAAAGCCTACTTGTTTAAAAGTTGTGACAGTTTTATAATTTTTTAACGTATAAATATAACAAATTTTTTTATTTACAAAAGTTGCTCACAAAGGTTTTTTTTTTCTTAAACCATTTTTATTTTAATTTTTGTATTTTTTTTTCTTTGGGTTTAAGGTTCTCTAAAACGTTTGAACGATGGATTATCGTCTTCTTCAGGTGTTATTCTATTTCGCTTTTTTTTTTCTTGAAATTAAACACAATAAACAGTTTTGTTATTAAAATTTAAAATATAAGATAACATTTTAAAAATTGCATTGTATAAACAGAATCTTTCTTTTTTTTCCCCGTTTAAGAACCTCTTTTCAGAATCTTATAGTCTTGCTCACCCGGTACAATCTTACCGCAATGTAATAAAATAAATAACGTCTATTATATATCTCATTAAAACTATAAAAATCATAATAAAAACCAAATTAATCGATTGTAAAGTCAGATAAAAACATAAAGAAATTCCTCCATACAACAAACCGATACTTCGATAATAATATGCATTCATTCAAGTCCTAAATGTTCATATTATTATTTTATTTTTATCGTCCAAATAAATATAGAAAAACAGATATATAATATTATATTATTATCGACCTAGTTCTATACGTTTAATGGAAAACATGCGACACAAGGTTAATTATTCATTTATATTTAATTACATATTATAAAAAAATACGTAATGAAAAATTGTGTTAATTACTCATTACTTTTTTTTATATCCATGAACTATAAAAAGATTTCAGACAAATAAATCAATAGATAAAATATAACAATTCCTATTTTAAATCCTTGTTACTGACGTATTATTTCAATTTAATTCTGTTGTTATTTTATTATTCTGTTTTTGAAGTATAAGTAAGTATATCTCTTTGGCTTTTGGTTCGTTTACAATTAAAACTTTTTTTTTATTATATATGTTTTACAATAACATTATGTCATCATTTTTATTATTTATTAAAATACAATTTTTCGGCAATGTTTTTGCATTCTTCAGGTATATCTACAATTAAAATACATTGGAGTCTAAAAATTAACCTAGTTATGTCACAGTTTAATATAGTTACTTCACCTCGTGTCGGCACGTTTGTTATCTCTGTCTTAAAACCACTTCGCCGCCGTTTATAGTTATAGTATAGTATCTTATAGTATATATAGATATAGTATACAGGGTGTCCTACGGTGGCAACCCATTAGATTATTTCAGAAACTACTTCGACTTGAATTTTGAAAATTTCAGTGTCTATATTGTCAGATATGCTCTACTCAAATAATATAATAGCAACGGCATAGCACTTCCGGTTATACCGGAAGTTGATGGCAACTTTGTTATTTTAAATAGAACACCCTATATATTATTACATTGTTTTATTCTAATTAAGATTTCAGACATATTTCATGTATCATGTCCTATACCTAACGTCAGTCGTTTTTGACTTATATCAAGATTTATGTCAAAATTGACAGTTTAGGGCTCCATAAGAATTCCGGTTTTTTTCCTTGTAAATCAGTATTTAATAATTATTTTGCAGGTATTTTCTTATCAGGTGGGATCTTCTTTTTCGAATTGACAAGACATTTTCTGATTAGTTTATACAGGGTGATCAAAAAATTATATTGAAAACGGTTCAAGAAAAACAGTTGAAAGTCAATTTTTTCAAATGGAATGGGTATATTATTATTATTTTATCTTCCTTAGCATTAAAAAATAATGCAATTTTGTAATAGGTTATCATTTTCTAAAATGCATAGTTTTTGAAATATCGTCATTTTAAATGGGGGCCATATCGAACAATTAAATTAGTTTTGTTATCGTTAGTTGATTAACTTTTTTTAGTTGAAAATTTATTTAGTTTAATCTTCTGTTCATTTCTGCTGTATTATTTTAAATGTTAGTCTTAGTTCGTTGTAATACTTGATTTGTATACCTCCCAACCTGCTCTAAATGATTTCTCAAAATTCTTTCTAATTTCTCTAGTCATCGTTAGCAAATGGAGGTTTCTCTCGTTAAATACTCTAGAGGTGATATTAATCACTTTATTTTATTCTCCATGAATTAATAATAAATTTATAATATCAATAAGTATTTTTCATTTTTATTATTTTAACGTTTAGTTTGACGTTAAAATGACAATAATTTCATGGCTAACTAAATTAATTAGCTAGCTTCCAGAGAGATAACGGTAGGCGCTGCAGAAAAATTTAAAATGACGATATTTCGAAAACTATGCATTTTAGAAAATGATAACCTATTACAAAATTGCATTATTTTTTAATGTTAAGGAAGATAAAATAATAATAGTATACCCATTCCATTTGAAAAAATTGACTTTCAACTGTTTTTCTTGAACCGTTTTCAATATAATTTTTTGACCACCCTGTATAAACTAATCAGAAAACGTCTTGTCAATTCGAAAAAGAAGATCCCACCTGATAAGAAAATACATGCAAAATAATTATTAAATACTGATTTACAAGGAAAAAAACAGAATTCTTATGGAGCCCTAAACTGTCAATTTTGACATAAATCTTGATATAAGTCAAAAACGACTGACTTTAGGTATAGGACATGATACATGAAATATGTCTGAAATCTTATTTAGAATCCAAAAATTTAATAATATATAGGGTGTTCCATTTAAAATAACAAAGTTGCCATCAACTTCCGGTGTAACCGGAAGTGCTATGCCGTTGCTATTATATTATTTGAGTAGAACATATTTGACAATATAGACACTGAAATTTTCAAAATTCAATTCGAAGTAGTTTCTGAAATAATCTAATGGGTTGCCACCGTAGGACACGCTGTATATAGTAGCCGGCCAGAATATGGCTGGGATTGCGACGAGTCGATGCCGTTTTTAGCGTCTACTGACCCTTCTTATCTATAGTTATTATTCGGTGGTTACGTAGGTAGTAATGAAAAATCATAAATGATCGTTTTATATACTTACAATTTACAATTAGTTTAATGCATTTTTTTTTACTTTAATAATAATAATAATTCCACCAGAAATACTTGTTTTTGGTCATTTTATACATAAATAAACTGTTGCCCTCGGGGCACGAATTGCTCTCCATATTTAAGTGTAAAAGTAATAATTTTATGACCTTTTTGTCATTTATCTAAAATTTATATACCTATATTTTTTTAAGTATCGGGTTTTGTTCCTTTTTCTTCTCTTTGGAGGCACTATTTATACGTACATATTTTGTATTTCAGATCTTCTAGGCTTGTACGCAAAATAGTTGATTTTTTTTAGTTTTATTTTAAAATTTATTTTGCCCCCTTTTCTACTATTTACGAACGCCTGAGAAGAGAAAGGACAAAAAGTATGCAATTTTAATGGCTAAACAAATCAGGATAGTTCTATTTCAAAAAAAAAAACAAAAGTTTGGTTAATATTTTGAAACTGTGACCACATAACAAAATTAAATGTACGCCTCTGGACATTAATATAGGTATTAGCTGGGTCATCTTCCCTAGTTTAAACCCTCCAATCGTCATCGGAAATGTATTTCTTTGACATAAAAAATATATAGAGACAAGCAATAAATGTGTCACATTTAAATCGCTAGACAAACATAAAAAGTGTTTTCCAAACAAATTAAAACAATGTTCTCCTATAATTGTTGTGTTAATTAATAAAATGCAGATATAATTCAATTAACACGGTACAAAAAACCACACAGAATTATATTATACAAACACAGAGTCTAAATAGGTAGTAGCAAAATATACCTAATGCGGAATGCACATCAGACAGCCCGTCACCATTATTTAACTTTTGTTTGCCCATTTGCAAGATTTATTTATTCAGCTGTTTTTGGACGGATGTAGGTAGGTATACACATCAAGACAAGATGAAAATATATTATAATCTGTATTATGGTAGGTATACTTTTCTCTCTCATTCTCTCTATGCACTTCACTCATTTTGCAAAGGAGAATAATATGCCGGGATAATTTGCTATAAAATAGAATTAGTGCTGGAAGTAACGAAAGAAAGGATAAATAAATAAATAAATATACGAATTATCAGAGAATATAGAATAGTGTCTATGTCTGTACTAAAATATTTTCAAAATTATACTAGAAATAGGCCTAAACTTGATTATTTCAAACAGAACATTTATACAGGGTTATTCACGCGGAATATTGTGGCGAAACTACGTGACTTTCAAAAAGTTTGAATTATTGGACGTGTAGGCATCTATTACACAGGGTGTCCCAAATAACCTAAAAGTATCAAAGTTGTGTTTTTTTATATGAAATCCCCTGTATATTATTGGACTTTTAGATCCTCTGATCAAATTAAGTGTCTGTTTCATTAAGGTTTATAATACCTAAACCTTAAGATTTTTTAAATAAATTGAATTTTCTGAAAATCTAACCTAATTTTCATCTTTCAAATACTTGAGAAGTATTTAAGTCGTGTTGACGAAATTAACTCTAAAGTGGAATAATAGATCATATTTGGTATTCCAATTGCAATAAACTTGCAATCATATACAGGGTGTCCAAAAATTAACACTACTCAAATAAGAACTTTAAGTTGCTATAACCTCATTAATTTTAATGGAACGTTATATTTCTGAACTTACCTAGCAATGTACTTAATAATTACCTGTCGAATGGTATTAGGGTGTACTATAGCTAAGTCTGCGCGTTTTGGCAGAAAACGCCAAATAATTGTTTTGTATACCATTTGGTGGTTTTTAAATAAACGTTTAAATGTATCTAGTAGGCTATGGAATCAGAAATGTTCACTAAATTATTTTATCTATCAACTTAATTTGCTGTTCATGCTTTACTAATGTTATTGATTTACAATTGTTAGTTAGATTTCTATACTGGCACCAGACAGCTCAAATACGACTTCAAAACTCAGTAACAAGAGAGGAATTTGAAATAAAGAAAAGAGTCAGGCAGGGCTGCATTCTATCCCCAATGCTCTTCAACCTCTACGTGGAAAGGATTTTTGCTGAGATAGTACCTGAAGGACCCATGGGTACTATAGTTAACGGTATTCCAATTAATAATATACGCTACGCGGATGACACCGCAATAATAGCCGATAATGCCAACGATCTGCAAACCCTACTACTTAAATACTGTCAATGAGGCAAGTCAACAGAGGGGCCTAAAGATTAACATCACTAAAACGAAGTTTATGGTCATATCTAGAGATATCGTACCAAACGTAAATTTACAACTCAATGGAGAGCAAATAGAGCGGGTCAATAAGTTTAAATACTGGGGGTCTGTGGTGGACGACAAGTGGAACCCAGAACTTGAAATTAGGTGCAGGATAGAACAAGCAAGAACAACTTTTCTAAAACTGAAAAAATTCCTCACCAACCGGAATTTAAACTTCATACTCAGGTATAGAATGGTTAAATGTTATGTCTGGTCGGTTCTCCTATACGGAGCGGAAGCGTGGACGCTTAAAGCTGTTTCTATCAACCGAATTGAAGCATTCGAGATGTGGATTCTGAGGCGGATGCTAAGAATATCGTGGACGGAACACGTCAGAAACGATGATGTGCTCAGGATGGCTGGTTTGGAAAACCGAGAACTCTTCGAACACATTAAGAAGCGGAAGATCTCTTACCTGGGACACATTATACGGGGAGAGCGATACGAATTCCAACGCTGATACTACAGGGAAAGATCGAAGGTGGAAGACGAGGCATTGGAAGGAGGAAATTGTCCTGGCTTAGAAACATACGCCAGTGGACGGGAATAAGCGACTTCCAGTCGCTCCAAGAAGCCGCCATAAATAGAATCATATGATAAGAAAAACGGAGGACGTTTTACGCAGGAATCTGCATGGCACCAGAAGAAGAAGAAGTTAGATTTCATGCTTATAAAATTCAACTTTGTCAAGAGCTGTATGGAAATTATTTCGACAATAGAATTGAATTTTGCATGCATGCAAATTGTCATCTATTAGGTACTTATATGTTTTTGAAAAGGTAAAAAAAAAGACAAATTTTATAATCTACTGGAAAAGTTATATACATTGGCGATAAGTTATCTTAACAACTAAAAGGGCTATGAAAATTTTGTTAACTCCATCTTTAATTTTACGAAAACCGCAACTATAAAAATAACGGAGATACTTACCCCGCAAAAGTACCGGAAATGGGACACCCGGTACAATATTATCAAGTCCACGAATTTAACAAATCGAGAAGTCTAGAATACTATTTCTAAGTATTAAGAAAAAAAGCACAAATAATTTCCTGTATTACTGTCTTTACCTAAAGAATTAAAAAAAAAACATAAAGGACCAAAAATTAATTTAACGATTTAGGTGAACCGGTCTGCGTCCGGATCTGAACCTATGCAACACTGGTGTTAATAAATTTATTTATTATAGTCTAATTTGTCTTTTTTTGTATTGTAACACTATGTCATGGTGTTTGTAATGTGGAGTAAATAAAATTAAAAATAAATAAATCAGAATAAGATCAAATAATATTTCAACTAACTTCCTGTCTTTATTGAAATGTCAAATCAATTCTAAATACGCATTTCAATTTAATATTTTTTGTATCGAACGAAACTCAAAAATCTTATTGAAATGATTTACAAAAAGAAAAATTATCTCAATGAAAACATTTAGTTGATTGATTAGGTAAGTATGTAGTTTTTGTCAATAATTATACATTTTTTAAAGTTTAAATGAATTACATTTTAAAGATGTATTTAATTTTTTTGCACAAAATCTAAGTGGCTTTCTTTATCTACCTACATTATTACTGCTACAATTACTGCGTAGGATTCTGTTAATGCCACTGAAGATCGAATTATGATTCCGAAACATGTCTGGCTAGCAGACGTCTTTAGTTTATATATACAGGGTGTCCCGAAATTAACTTAAAATAATTTAAGGGGATATTCTACAAGCGAAAATAAGATTTTAGTTCATATATGAACATTATTTGTAAATTCCTGACGATGGGTTTTTCGTAATATTTCCGAAACGCCTCTCGATATGAAAATGACAGTTGGCACACTTACGTATCTTTGTAGGAAAGGGATAAGTTCTTCTGTCAACCCTTAATACGCATTTCCACCCTGTTTCTTGTATTATCGTAGCCGTATAATATTGGAGACGTGGCATAGAAATTTTCAAAGTCATTTATCTTGACAACGGCGTCTTCTAACGTTATGAAACAAGTGAACATTTTTTATGCATAAAAGTCTCAAATTTATTATTCTTTTTAGAAAAAGTAAAAAAAGCGCTCAAAAAAAAAAGTTAGGACGAAATTTGTTCTGAACCCACACACCTGACATTTTCCTCATTACGGTATATAATATTTTTTAATAATCCTACAAAGATACGTAAATGTGCCAAATTTCATTTTGATATCGAGACCCATTGTCAGAAATTTACAAATAAGAGGGTGAAAATGAAGCATTTTTCGATATAATTGATAAAGTTTATACTGTAAAACTATTAAAAACACAATGAGAAGACACACAATGAGAAATATTATTTAAAACGTTAGAAAATATATTGAACTAATAAAAATGTATCTCAGACAGTTAACTAAATTAATTGACAACTAATGACAATTCAATAATTAAAAAATAGATTATATAATATACAGGATCTAACAATAATATGTTCATATGAAAAAAAAAATCTTATTTTCGCTTGTAGAATGTCCCCTTAAATTATTTTAAGTTAATTTCGAGACATCCTGTATAAATACAACCCGCTCTTCGTCGTTATATAAAATATCGGACGGATGTGCATAAAATAAATAATATTCGTCATAAACACGAACTTACCCCGCCTATCCATTCTACTGAAAATGTTCGGAAGACATATAATATTGTTAAATGCCATAAATGAACCGCCAAGCGAATTGAGAGGATTGCCTAAATCTAGCTTGAAGATTGAAATATTATTGTACTTTGTGATTTGTGTTCATTTGTTTTCTGTGTGTATTCTATAAAGGTATACTTTTAGCAGTTGTTACTTATAGGTACTATACGTATTTTTTGTTGTTTTGTATAATATTGTTTGAATTATGTTTTTTTTTCATGCTAATGTACTATTAGATTTTTATGGGTTATCGCTCAACAAACAGTGGCATCTGACACTGAACTGAAACTCGCCCTTAATAAAGTCCTTTATTTTTATTATATTACTTCAGAAAATAAATCTGTCATCAACTGACAAAAAATTTAAACCCTAAACTGAGGCGGTTTAGTAGGAATTCCAAATATACCTACACAGTTTATCGCCCAAACAAATACGAACACTAATAAATTATAGAATAACACACAGATGTACTCACCTAATTGAACATACATCTTGGGCCTGACATTCTCCTGCCATGCACACCAACAACCAAAATCCCCAACCAAAACAGCAACAACCACCGTAACAATTACTAACAACCCGGTACCACTCATATTTTCTTTGGATTCTGTACAATAACACCAAAACTGATCTTTATGAATTATTCAACCAATCACCAAAAGAAAATCATTTATAATCCTAGAAACCACGATACACATACACTTTTGATTTATTTCAATTTTCAAACATTTTTTAACACTATTTATTTAATTTAAAAAAAAAATCACTTTGGTCAATATTTTTTTTTATTATAAAAACAACGAAAAACAAAAATCGCGACGATAGCACATTCCGAAAACAAAACGTTTAATAATTTTTACTGTATTTAGTGGTATGGTTGTTTCGCGTACCCAATAAAACAACGTTCATAGCGCTTGTGACGCCTGACGTCGACTAATAACGTGGAGTCGTCGCGACGCCAGTGCCAGCCAGCTGATGACTTTTCTCCCTTTCGCTTGTGTTCGTTCGTCCTGTCTTCGTCTGTTCCCAAATCGCCACCCCCTCCACCGAGAAACTAACTACTGTGAAACATTCAACGAACTGTATGGATGGTGGCGCGGGAAACCTGCAACGGACAAAATGTGAATTAAAATAAGGGTTACTTTTTTATTAATGCGAAAATTATCACAATAAATATGAAGAATGTCACAATAATTGTTTTGGTATGTTTATCATCATCTTTTGGATTCTTAGGGATTATATTGTAAACATTAAACCGTTGACCTTTACTGCCATAAATAAACTCCCCCAATGTGTAGGTTTTATCATCTCCGAAACCCAATAAATCGGTGCAGGTCGGATTGAAAATATACCTGCACATTGCTTTATTTATATTTTGCATTAAAAACAGGTTAAAATTGATATTAAAATTAAAATACATCACAATATGAATACACAGAAATAGTTGCTTGAAAAATGGTAAATTTGGGACATTTTATGTCAGTAGCGTATTTTACATCTGAAGTCGAAAAAATTATGTTTCTTTGTATGCACAGAAAAAAAATATTTTTATATTGTATATCCAATTACAGACTTATTTTTGGATTCTTTTGAGTTAAATAAAACTATTATATAAGCATTTTCTCATCATTAAGATAATGATTGATTTGATTTTGTGGAAATAATAGGCAAATTATTGAAATCTAAATAAACATACATTTACTTGGAAAATACAACTGGTTGCGTTAATGTAAGGGGAATATTTCAATCAACGGTAGGTTATCAATTTATTTTTATTAGATCCTAATATTATTGCAATCATATATGTCGCTTATTAAATATCATAAAGAGAATTGAAACAATATTAAATGCTCTTTTTAAACGAATAAAAATATATTATTCTCTCAAAACTCTTCGATTTGTTTTGCTCAGTTTATATTTCCAGCAATAATATGAGTTATTAAGTTCATGTATAAGGAATTCATTGAATTATAGTGGACCTCGAATTCAATGATTCTTATTGTTGGTGTGGACCTTATTGCCATCAATTTCAAGCTGTATCGAGACAAGCGCGTGTTGGTAGGGATATATCATAGTGCCTCGGTTTTGTACTTCCCCTGTCGGCCGGGCTGATCTCAGATCTCACTACTTAACGCTAAAGTTGCTATAGCCTGTCTTCGGGCAGTGTTGTTTTGTTACTGTTGTTTGAGGGTACCTATTTATACATAATGGAAGATCTTTTGAAAAGTTGGGATTTGGAGCAATTAATACCTGTGTTTAATGGTAAGTTAGTAAGTTGTCTTACGTCGAAAGTGAACGCAAACTATTCATTTCTCGATTAATTTGATTGCAAAACGCCAAGAGTAAAAAATTTCTAAATTTAGTGGATAAAACGGAAATATATACATTTTCAGAAAATTGCATTTCATTGAATAATATAAACGATTTATCTACCGAAATGATAGCTGAATTAGTTCCTAAAATAGGAACTAGGATAATTTTCATAAAATCGTTGAAAAATTAAAAAAAAAAAAACATCGGAAATGATGGCAAACTTGTAATATTTTCATTCATCGGGTATGCAATACATTGATAATAATTACGGAAAAATATTTCAGACGCCTGGAGATATAGAAGAAAAAATACAATCACAAATAAACAAAGCATTGAAGAGAAAAATACATCAGCATGTACAACCGTATCTTCTAGTACAAGGACCAGTAAACAAAATTGAAAATAGTTATATCGTAATTGGCAAGTTACATTTTCATATACGACATCAGTTTTAAAAGGCTTAGATATATTGTTCAAGTGTTTTTTATAATGTATAATAATAAATAACAATTTTCTTTCAATAATGCTGCTTTAATTTAATCAACTTCGCAATAGATATAATTATTATTGACTCAATAATAATACACTACAAGATATAATTAAATTAAGAAAAATTAGAAATACCAAACAGCTTAAAGCTTGCATTGAAAGAATGTAATTTCCAAGTAATAAAAAGTACCCTTGTAACCAATGAAACGCTATTGTTGTATGGACATTCAATCTCATCGTTTGTAATAAAATTGAGATTCAATTTAATTATATGTATGAATTACAATCAAGGAATCACTATAATTGAATTGTTCAATGGCATCCAATAATAAGTTTTATTTAAAAAAACAATGTCTTCTTATTATTTTCCAATAATAAGCGTTCGCTTGATTGAAATTTAACTATGTCCGAGGAATACTTAGTATAGCATATCATTGAATGAAATGGTGAACTTTTGAAAACACAATAGTGTTTTTTCCGTGTGCATATTTTCAACAAACCAATATTATTATTAAAAATTGCGCAATATTTTACAACTTTCGAATCCAATTACCTTTATCAGCTGTCACCCAGGATAACGTCAATGCCGATCTGCCTAGATAAGCTTTTGAGCAAACTCAACAATTGAGGCATTATTAACCCTCTCAAAAAAATAGTGCGAGGGGAGTATATATTATTGACAAATTACGTATTTATTCCCACCCGAATTTTGATTCTGGATACGGTCATGTGTTGGAAAATTATGCATCCAATCCGTCAAATAATGTTTCAAGTGCTTTAGTAACCAGAAGATGCAGGCAACATACACATATTTAAAAATAAACTGTTTGCCCTCGAGACATGCATAGTGGATATTTAAGTGTAAAAGTAATATTTCTGTGACCTTTTTATTTAAATTATTCCATAAGTATTTGAATTTTATTTTATTTTGACCTCTTTTCCACTATTTACGAACGCCTTTGTAAGCAAGTTTTTTATGATACATTTCATAGGTTATATTCTATCAAATCTAGAAATAACTACTCAATATTTCTTTTTTGTTTAGGAAATATTTTTTTTTTTAGTTTTTAACCCCTTTTTACATCTTTTTCGAACACCAATGAGATCTAATTTTTGTATGGTTAATGTGTTAGGTTATGCTCTATTACACCAACGAAAAATTCCACAATATTTCGGATAAGCTTAAGAAGTATGATTTATTAAATTTTGAAACCCTTTTTTAATATTTGCTAAAAGTTAATCAGCAGCTAGACATTTGGTTAACTGACAGCTCTATCGTAAAGTTGGACATTTTTGAGGTTATACGTACTCAGAACGTTTTGACATACGAGCGCTATTTGTGTTGTTTACAGTAACTTAAAAGATTCATCTCGGCCCAAAAATGGAATTTTTTACAACTTTTGACGTGGATTAACTCAGCAACAGTGCATGGATGAACTTAATTCAATTTTTGGCGATGAAGCTCCATCAAGGACCAGTGTTTATCGATGGTATGGTGAATTCAATCGTGGTCGTAGTTCACTCCAAGACGAATTTCGTGAAGGTCGTCCAAAATCAGTTGTTGTTCCGAAAACCATTGATGCTGTGCGCGGACTGATATTTCAAGATTGTCATGTGACCGATCAAGAGATTGAGACAACCTTAGGCATTAGTGGGATCAGCATACATTCAATATTGCATAAATTTGTTCGCGTTGGATCCCACACAATTTGTCAATCGCTCAAAAAAAGGCTCGTGTCGATTGGTCGAAAGAAATGCTCAAAAAATACGATCGCGGTGCTTCGAAACACGTCTATGACTTTGTGACAGATGATGAATCGTGGATTTACGCGTATGAGCCCGAAAGTAAACAGCAGTCGACTGTATGAGTGTTTCAAGATGAGCCAAATCCAACAAGGCTCATGTTAAGGCTATTCTTTATTGATTTGACCGTTTATCTTTGACAGATTCTCCCAAAATTTTCTATTCTCGAATATTCTTAATGATTGTGTTTATCCTGAAAACGCCCAAGATTTATTTGTACTTTTCCAGAATCCTGAAAAGGTATATAAAGGCTGAGGACTCGTCAGTATTTGATAGAGTGCCACATCATAAACTTGTTCAAATGCTGAGGCGACTTGACAGATCAAAAAGACATACGCTGTATTGAAAACTTGTCCTGGAACAAATCAGCTGCAGTTAAATTTGACAACAAGGTTACAAAGGTACAGAAAATCCTTAGAGATCTAAGACAGGGATGTGTCCTCTCCCCACTTCTGTTTAACATTTACTCTGAAAACTTTTTCCAAGAAGCTCTCGAAGGACAACAATTAGGCATCAAAATAAATGGCACATGGACCAATAATATACAGTCCTAATAGCAGTTAATATGAATGACCCGCAAAGGCTCCTGGACATAGTTGAAATGCACGGCCGACTCAGGGGGATTAACATCAACATAAAAAAGACAAAATTCCTAGTAATCACCCGCAAATTGGATAAGTTCCAGAATGCGAAACTCTCATACGATAGTAAAGACGTAGAACGAGTAAAAAGTTTAAATATCTGGGGACTTGGTTATGTGAAGACTGGTCTTCAGACGTAGAAAGCAGGTACTTTGGGACATGTGTTATACGCAACTATTAAGAGCAGGAAAAATAGAGGGAAGAAGGGGTGTGGGCAGGAAGAGGATGTCGTGGTTCTGAAATATCATACATTGACAGGAATAGGAACGACAGGACAATTAATTCACACCAGCAGAGATAGATCCATTAGTGGATTGCAGCGGAAGAAGATGAAGAGTCACCAGTTGAACAGTTTGAATTGAGTTTTAATTCGCCAAGGGTTACATGTGAGAATTTAATTTCAGTGTCAGAAAAGTCCTGTTAACACGATAAATAGTTGTCTTTCATTTCGAAGTGAGAAATGTACAGTGTGTGACTTTGAAGACCGTGTATTTGCGAATCCAAAATACGTAACAACATTAATTATAATAAATATAAAATTATATCCGTTCGATCTTGTTATAAGTTGATTCCACTTTGGACACCCTGTATGTGTGGGAATATACAGTCTAGTCTCACACCTATTATAAATTATGATAATATCTTTTTTTTTTTTTTATTGTGGACTGTGTTGGCTGCTTTGTTATATCAACTGTAACTAACTACCCCTAGATGTGAGAAGAATTGTTGAAATTTTTGGGTAGGTATTATGTGTTGCCAGACCAAATGCTAATAAATATCGTGCGAGAACCTCAACATTATCGTACATTTTATGTCATTATTATTTTATTTATTGAAAGTACTTAGAAACTAACACTCTAAATGAAGATTCAAATTCCCAAATATTAAATTAAAAAAAAAAAAAAATAATTAATAATTTTATTAGCTGTAAAAACTAAAGTATTTTTAGCAGTAGCAAAAATGTTTGAAAAAAATACTTTTTAACGCCACAAGCGGGTACGCCCACGATTAGATTTGTGACGTTCGTCATTGTTTGAATTTTCTTTCATCAAATGGTGAAAACCAGTTGGAATAAAGGTGGATAAATCTTACCGATGAAATGTTATTCCAAGATCTGATTTTTTCAGGGTTTTAGAAAGTTAAAAGCTGCACAACTAACTATCTTGCACTTTGCTTTTTTAGTCAAACAAAAAAGCACAGTTTTACCACTAATTAAACACTATAAAATAGAGCAAGACGTACAATAATACGTCCACACAAATAGAAATTGTTCGAAATTAAACTAAATCGCAGATAAACACCTTTAAACACAAGAAATATCCTCAAAATACACAAAAGTATAAAAAGACATCAACAGAATGAGTCATACATGGTTTCTCAATATGGCCGATTTCCGTCTCACGCATAGAAATCTTATATTATATATGTACTCTAGAATGCTAATTAAATCCAGCCGAATACCAAAAAGTGTAACGGGTATGCAGAGTTTTCACGAACTACGCATGCTCCTCAGTAACTTATTTTCAGTACAGAGCTGCCATATTTAAAACTATTTTGTCGTTCGCCTTACAGAATTTATGCGACATATCTGTTTTATTAATAAATCCATATATAGCGTCATACGAAATTGCTTGACAAAATCAAATAATTAAATGTTATCGGTAAAATTGCATACTGTTTAGTTTTCAGCAATATGAACGAAACATTTTTTTCCAAATCTTATTAAATTTAGGAGATTTCGCAACAGCGTCTGTTTTCGCAAATGACGTTTCTCGAAGTGGGAATATCTGTCAGAGTCGGCTTCACAACAATTCAGATAGGTTTTATAATTGAGTTATGGTTTTATTCGTGGTATATTTTAATTGTTGATAGATATACCTATTTGTGATTAAAAATGTTTTTAATATTTGTTATTTTGGTTTTAGTTCGTTTATTTAACAAACAATGAGGTGTATAGTGTTGTGGTGTAAAAATGAAGGTCTCATTCCTGGTATTAAATATTTTCAGTAAGTTATTGTTTCGACATGAAAAAAGACATGATGTTTGGATGCGGGCATTGGGTACAGAAAATTTATGTGATGGGAATGTCATATGCAGTAAGCATTTCGCTGCAGAAGATATCATTTGTAGAGAAGACAAGAGGATCACCCTCGTACCCGATGCAGTTCCCAAACTTTTGTTGAAAAGAAGAGATTATGTAAATGAGAGTGGAAGTTAAATTCTTAATCGTTTGATATCAAGACACTGTTTACTTAAAAACAGTCTGTCAAAAATGCATGATATGTATGTCAAGAATATATTTCCTACGTTGTGTAGGTATACAAAGTTCGTTTGAATTCTGTTGTTAAACTGGAATATACTTAATTATAGAATCCTCCATGAAATTGCTGAGAATACAAGTTCTACCAACCATGTTTTGTCACAAAATACTATTGAGAGTAAGTAGTACGGATGATATGGAAGTGGTTTACATGGACACGGAAAATATTTGTGAAGTCACTGTTTCTTGCACCCCTTCTTTGAAGGCTGTAGAGAGGTAAGACGCCTAAGGTGGTTGTATAAATAAACAAATATTATATAATAATAAAATAAATAATTAGAATGCTCATGTCCTTAAGATATTTTCCAGTATTAGAATTTTTACTTATTTCTCGTTTCTGCTTAGATTTATTATTATTGGGTTGTACCTGTTAGACAATAAAGTATTTAGATATTTAATGTAATTTTTTATTTCTTAAATTCCTTTATTCCATTTTTTTATTTGAATGTTACCAAATGGTAAAATTTAATTTTAAATATACCTATAACATAACAGTAATATTACATTTAATCAAAGCCGGTCCTGTTGAAAAATAAGATACTGGTGATCATGCGCATTATGGCCAGCTCTACACTTTTGGTTACATTTTTGTACTACGGTATTATCATTCTAGAGTATATCTAATATGAGATTTCTGTGGTCTCACGTATTAACTGTCAAACGGCCACATGCTCCTTCCTTTCTCTTCTTCATTCATTGGTGTCACTTGTGTTTTTTTCAAAACTAATTAGGTAGTATCTAATAATCTAATCCGAATCCCAAACGATTATTAACAGAATTAAAGCAATTCATTTAAAGTTTCTTTATGCTTACTTTTCAGATATTTTGTGTAGTATTTATAAAAGTAAATAAGCATTTAAACACTGCTATAGAACGTAGATAAGTATAGATATTTGTTTCACTAGAAAGTTTCCCTCAATATTTTCCGTTATATACCAATTTATTTATGAAAACTTTTTTTTAACCAATTTCATGTAGCGATAAAAAGCCGAAGAAAAATACCCCATGTGTATTTGTTTTTTACTCGAATATTGGATTTTTCCAGCCTCCACTAAACGTGTACATGTATATTGGTGGGAAGTATAGGAGGTTCATGACATTCCCCGCACACTTTCAAATCCTATAGCTAGCTAGCTCAGCAAATGTTTAAATGTCTGATTAAGGAATCTATATTAATTGTAAGGCTCTCCGCACATTAAGCGACTAAAGAAACGAAACTCATTTGAACCTTAAATCACAACATTAAATTGCAGCAGAGCATTTGTTACTGCAAACAGGGTTGATAAAAATCATAATTTTTTTTTTAATTTTTACTTGCTTTTACAAATATTATTTTCAAATATTTCTATTTTGTTTTTTTAAGTAAACAAATATTTTTAGCCAGAATAGTAATAGTACAAGTACAGATACGATACGAAGCAAAACTTCGTTCGCGTAGTAGTTTTTGATAGTTTGTGCCTTTGTCACTCAAAACTTGTATTAACGTTTCAAATATTTGTAACACTAGTCATGTCAGGTTATAATAGCAGTTTGATACCATAATTTTTGATCCGTCTTGCCTTCCGACGTCCTTTAAGCTAAACTATTCAAGGGACGTAATATTAATATAACGTCCACTTATATATCTACGTTCCCTGACAAACAATGGATATTTAGCATTTCTTCTTACCGTTGATATATTCTTATGTATCGATAAATAAACAAGGCAGCCACAAACTGACAGACATAATAATGTGGAGAGAAAATAGGACGTAGCAATAGCAGCTATATTTGTGCATGGGCGCAGAGCTATTTACGTGTCTATTTGTCTTATGCACCACAACTTTTATTGTTAATTACGCTTGTGGCTTTTTAAAAATTTTTTAACTTAATTACCTATGAACATGTATCAAAAACAAACATATGTAGAGAAAAATAGTGGCCTGCTAGTAGTTTATGAATAGAGAGATGTCTGACCTATTTACGTCCCGTAAGTCAATAAAAATCCCTACTTTTCCTATATTTTATTTGAATTTTAATTAGCCATTTATTGCTTTTCAATATGATCATTTTAAAAACTGAAAAAGAGGCGTAGAGGAAAAACGAAGTTTGTTAGTAGTGTAAGAGACGACCGTTGTCTTACCTATCTACGTTCTTCAACAACCATTGCTTTCCCGGTTCATTGTTTCTTTTTTATTTGTTTATTAATAATTGGATGAGTGTAATAAGTTAAATAAGAACAAACGTAGAATGAAAAGTTTTATAGTAACTTACCAGTAGTGCACGTCTTACCTCTTTACCTCCCTGTTTCTTTATTAATTTAGGTTTCGATTGATATTGATCAAAAACAGGACATGTGGCGCTTGACAGTAGTGTATGAACCTACAGATTGCTTTTCCTTAAGATTTTAGCTGGGGCTCACTAGCAGTGTATGAGCGGAGGGACGTCTTACCTTATTACGTTCCTTAAGTATTATAAAATTGCTGCTTTTCTTTATTTGGGTTGGAAATATTAATTTAAGTATGATTAGTTCAAAATCAAGGAATTGGGAGTAGACAAAAGTTTGCGCTTCATCGTGGGTATACGTCTGGCCTCTTTACGTCCCGTAAGTTAGTAAAAATCCCTACTTTGCCTATATTTTATTTGAATTTTAATTAGCCATTGATTGCTTTTCGCTATGATCATTTTAAAAACTAAAAGAGAGGCGTAAAGGAAAAACGAAGTTTGTTAGTGTAAGAGCCGGCCGTTGTCTTACCTATCTACGTTCTTCCACAACCATGGCTTTCCCGGTTCATTGTTTTGTTTTTTAAGTTGTTTATTAATAATTGTAGGAGTTTAATAAGTTAAAGAAGAACAAACGTAGAATGAAAAGTTTTATAGTAACTTACCAGTAGTGCACGAGCTGCAAGACGTCTTACCGCTTTACGTCCCTGTTTTTTTATTAATTTATGAACCTACAGATTGCTATTTCCTTAAGATTTTAGCTCGGACTTACTAGTAGTGTATGAGCGGAGGGACGTCTTACCTTATTACGTCCCTTAAGTATTATAAAATTGCTGCCTTTCTTTCCTTTTCCTTTATTTACGTTGGAAATATTAATTTAAGTATGATTAGGTCAGTCAAAATCAAGGAATTGCGCGTAGACAAAAGTTGGCGCTTCATCGTGGAAATATTACGTCCCTTGTCAGCCATACTATTATAGTGATTTTAGTATCAGGGTCAGAGTTAAATAAAAAACAAATTAGAAAGTATTTGAACCACGAATTTATTGAGTGTAAATAAATTGCTAACCATATGTTATATTAAACTTTAGAGGTATAGCCTAGCGGATATTCTGTATATATTTATAAAGAGGGTTATGGCCAATTTATTTTCACGAAGTAATAAAATCTGGCTTGGAGAAAAACTTCTTTTAAATTTAAGCTCTTATATATTTTTTTACTGTTTTTCTTTTTACTGTATTTAACACGCATCACTTACGATCAAAGCTCGTATCGAAATTGATACTGTTTTACATAAGTAAACGTAAGAGGGAGCTGCTATATACGCTATTGCCTATATAGGGTGTTTCATAATATATGCGCAGGACGAACAAGGCAAGAAGGATGGCAGTAGGTGCACCCTGGTTTGTGTCAAACGCACAGATCCGAAGGGACCTCAAACTCGACGCCCTCAGGGACGTCATGAGGTTGAGAGTCCAGAAGGTCTTTGCAATGGCAGAGACCCATGCAAACCCACTGATTCGCGAAGCAGTCAACTACAACGTAGAAGACGGTGCCAGGCGGTACCGGAGACCGAGGAGTCAATCCACAGGATTAGGACACCAATTAATATTGTTTCTTTCAGGTCAGGTATACTCATCTAAAGGTATGTTTCAGAGTGTTTTCTAGGCACCACCAACAGAGGACAACAGTAACAGACGACAACCAACATCAGAAGACAACAGCAACAGAGGACAATCAAGCGAGGACATGGAAAAGGGAGGGTTCCCGAGCCATACTACAAAGATAAGGCAGAGTTTTAGTTTGGGTTAGAGTCCCACACTACCTAGGGAAGTGGTAAGGAACTCCCTAGGTGTCATGATGATTTCTCTGCCTTGGCCTAATAAAAAAAAAATGCGCACAGATCCGAAGGGACCTCAAAATCGACGCCCTCAGGGACGTCATGAGGTTGAGAGCCCAGAAGGTCTTTGCAATGGCAGAGACCCATGCAAACCCACTGATTCGCGAAGCAGTCAACTACAACGTAGAAGACGGGGCCAGGCGGTACCGGAGACCGAGAGTCCCACACTACGTAGGGAAGTGGTAAGGAACTCCCTAGGTGTCATGATGATTTCTCTGCCTTGGCCTAATCAAAAAAAAAAAAAAAAATACGCAGGACTTTAGGATGTGAGAGCTCATCCAAAAATATGAAAAAAAGTTTCTTTTAACTAACCGTATTTTCTATTCATAATAAGCTATGTTTGTGCAAGAATTTTTGTTTTTTAAATTAATAATTGGTGAAGATTTTGAAGGGGTAGTGGGTGTTTTTCTCCCCAATTTCTAGCCACTGGAAAAAGTACGATTTTAATATACCCATTTGAACCGCCAATGTTTTCTACACAAAAAGGGTACTCTTGATCATGTATATATATTTATTATATACAGGGTGGCCCAATGGCGTTTTCTCGATATTAAATAGGGAAGGTATATCGAAGAATAGCCTTAATTGCACGCACACTGTATCCCACAGCCTAGTCTGTGTAACGACTAACGAGTAACCAAAACAAAAAGTGGTAACAAGCTGACCAGACACGACTCGGCCCCGATCAGGGACTGATTGACCATCACGCGTATCCATAAACGAAAATGGTAACATTCAATGTATTCTAAGCGAGGCAGATTTATCGTGCTATATATTTTCGTGGATTTGGTTAATTTCATAAATTAATTACTGAATTATTATTACATATTGCTGTTGGTAAAAAAATAAATAAAATTATTTTACAGTTAGTAGTCATAAAATATTTATTTTCAAGATTTTTAACTGTTACCAATGTTAACAGTGGTTACATGGATGCATCGCCACTGATAGATACCCTCGTACCTATTTTTTGTTCCTATTTTGTGTACACTTATAATGTCATCCATATTTCAGCATTAGGTGCAAAATGTGTCGTCTAACTGCCTATACCTAAATAGGAGGGAGTCCACCATTGCATAGCAAGCACACATATGCTGAATGAATAAATTTAATTTACTTTTACAATTTTTAAGCGAATATGGCAAATTAAAGGTAAACAGTTACGTGCCGAGAATGAAATATTACAGCGCGCTCGACTATGTGCAATTGCGACAATTTACAGGACGATGCAACAAAATTATAAACAATTTATTTAGATAATTTCGCTGGTAATTATTTTTCGTTTAAATTTTCCTAGAAAAGCTGGAGAGTTTTTTTTTACAAAAATATTGCATACAATAATATTATAACCACAATAGTATAGTGTGTACTTAGTAGGCAAAAAAACACTTTCTTGGACGCCTATGGAATTTGATAGGCGAGGCGCCAGCCGAGACCAGCAACCATAGCAGTCCGGGAATGTGGTTTTTATAAGAAAATTGGGTTTAAAATTTCACCAGTTAGCTAGTTGGAACCTATAACTCTTATTCGAATATAATAC
This sequence comes from Apoderus coryli, assembly GCA_911728435.2. Lineage (NCBI taxonomy): Eukaryota > Metazoa > Arthropoda > Insecta > Coleoptera > Attelabidae > Apoderus > Apoderus coryli. The sequence goes on along the minus strand of OU452199.1, from coordinate 5,013,965 downwards.
AGTAATTTTATAAAGGATATTGGGCATCATTGGAGCGTGCGGAAGGTTTTGGGTTCGATTCCCACCTCTGGCAATATTTTTTTTTCTAATTTTTGAATAAAGTAGTTAGTGTGTTACGTTAGTTTATTGTGTTACGCAAAAATCAGTTGTTGTTCCGAAAACCATTGATGCTGTGCGCGAACTGATATTGCAAGATCGTCATGTGACCTATCAAGAGATTGAGACCTTAGGCATTAGTGGGACCAGCATACATTCAATATTGCATAAACATTTGACTGTCAAAAAAAGTTGTTCGCATTGGATCCCATACAATCGATCAAAAAAGGCTAGTGTGGATTGTTCGAAAGAAATGCTCAAAATATACGATCGCGGTGCTTCGAAACACGTCTATGACATCGTGACAGGTGATGAATCGTGGCTTTACGCGTATGAGCCCGAAAGTAAACAGCAGTCGACTGTATGGGGTTTCAAGATGAGTCAAATCCAACAAAAGTTGTTCGCGCACGAAGCACTTCCAAGCAAATGGTCGCCTGTTTTTTCGGAAACACTGAACCTGTCGCAACCGTACCACTAGAACAACACAGATTAGTCAATTCTGAATGGTACACAACCATTTGTTTGCCAGTTGTCTTCCAAGAATTCAGGAAAACCAACAGCCGAAGACGAATCACCACGATAATGCAAGGTCTCACACATCGGCTCAAACAACTGCATTTTTGAGCACCCAAAACATCGATTTGATGAGTCGTCCGCCGTATAGTCCTGACTTGGCACCGAATGACTTCTTTGTATTCCCGTACGTAAAAAACAAACTGAGAGGTCAACGTGTTTCGACACCTGAAGAAGCCGTTGCTGCATTCAGAATGCATGTTTTGGAGATGCCTCAATCAGAGTGGCAAAAGTGCTTCGACAATTGGTTCAAACGCATGCGCAAGTGACGATCTTCATGGGGAATATTTTGAAAAACAATAAAATGATTTTCGATGATTAATATTTGTTTTTGTTCTCTAATCCCGAAATATAAAAGGCAACCCTCGTATTTTTGATTATATTATTTAGAGCTAACAAACTCTGTATGAATGCCAATAAAACAGCTACTAAAATATTTACATTACGTGAGACGGATGTTGCTGTTTCTGATGGTCTGGTAAAGTTTTTCGGTGTCACTTTGGACCAAAAGCTAACCTGGGCAGGTCATGTCGAGGTTACCATTGCCAAGTTGTCTAAGGTTGTGTTCATGTTGCGAAGCTTGAAGGGTGAAGTCTCTAATGTTTTGAAATCAGCATATTATGGCCTTTTTCACAGTGTGGCTTCATATGCTTTGTCAATTTGGGGACACTCTTGTCATGCTAGTCGGGTATTCGCAATCCAAAGACGAGTGGTTCGAATAGTGACAGATTTAAAGTTTAGAGAGGATGTCAGACCTAAATTTAAAGAATGTAAAATAATTACACTCCCGTGTCTCTATATCTACAATTCAATTATGTATGTGAAAAATAATTACAATTTGTACATAAGGCATGATGAAGTTCACAACCACAATACCAGAAACAAAAATGACATTCTTCCTGAATATATGAGGTTGGGTAGATAAATTCCTCAGCACTGACTTTCTGTTTTGATTGAGTTATATACATTTCTATGTTTTTATGTTGTGTTATGTAATATTTTAATATTTAATATGGCTTGTGTAAACCTTTTTTGGTAATGACATGTAATGACAATAAATAAATAAATAAATAAAATCTTGTCGGGAAAGTTTTGGGGCGACACAACCGATTTTTTTAATATTTGGTTACCCTGTACCCGTAATATACAACATAACACTATGCTCAAGCGAGAACAACAACAACAACAAAAAGTGAGCAATTTTTACCGTTGTTATATTTTATTAAAATAGTCCATGCTCTAATGGAATTTCAGTGTCGAAATTAAAAAAAAAAAGAGAGACATAATCAATAATGAAAATTAATTTAGGTACGGGAAATATCGAGCTTTTTGTTATAGGTAAAATTATTAATTATGTAGAAAGGTAGGAGTTTTATAAAAGCAAAGACATTAATTTGGAGAGAATGTGTAGGTATATTAAATTAGAACTAGCACGTGGGTAAAAAGTTAATTGTACGTAGCTACAGGGTGTTTCACTTAAAAAATTTGTGAATACGCTTTCGAAGATGTTGGAGAGCATTATGGAAAAACAACTCCGTGAGTACTTTGACAAATGGTCGCTTATACCGGTAATGCAGTCTGGTTTTAGGCCCCAGCACGATTGCGTTTCTTCACTTTTAAATTTAACAGACGATATACTTCATGCGAGTGACAGGGGAAAACTAACAGTGCTTATGCTCCTAGATTATTCTAAGGCATTTGATACGCTTAACCACAGAATGTTGCAATCTATTCTCCACTATGTCGGACTATCGCCAAGCTCATTAGACCTCATGTCTAACTATATTAAGGGCAGGAATCAGGCGGTGAACTGCCGAGGAAGTGTTTCGAATTATAAACCATTAGTTAGAGGTGGTCCACAAGGTTCTGTGTTATCACCTCTGCTCTTTACTGCTTACACATCTAATTTTCCGGCTGCCTTTGTTTCATGTGACCAGCATTACTATGCTGACGATACACAGTTGTGTCTCTCCTTTCAGCCAAGCGATGCCTTACAGGGGGTATCGGCAATCAACGCGGACTTGCAGGCCTAGTCTGATTTTTCCAGGGACCATTGTTTGAAACTTAATCCTAATAAATCGGTTGCTATTGTGTTTGGACGCCGAAATGACAGATCTCAGTTTTTACGTGAATATCGGGCCTCACTTGTCATTGAAGGTACTCCTTTGCACTACCGTAAAGACCCTCGGATTGCTCTTAGACACAGAATTTAGATTTGTTGATCATGTGAATCGATGCACACGGATGGGACTTATGAATCTGAAATTGATTTATCAACATCGCCGCGTTTTCACTAAAAAATTAAAAACAAAATTATGTGAAACTCTTGTTCTCTCCTACCTAAATTATTGTGATATAGTTTACTCTCCTTGCCTTACAAATGCAATGAAATTGCGGGTGCAGAGGCTGCAGAATTCTTGCTTGAGACTGATCTTTGGTGTAAGAAGATCTCAAAGAATTAGTCACACTCTCTCCTACGTGAACTGGCTCAATATGGAGAACAGAAGATATCTGCATTCAGCCTGCCGTTATTACAGCATACTGCGACACAAAACTCCACCTTACTTATATAGAAAACTGAGATTTAGAACTGACATTCACAGTATTAATATTCTTCGTAGAGATGCAATATCTATTCCTGCCCATTCTACAGAATTGTTTAAGAGGTCGTTCTCCTATCAGATAGCTAAATGTCTCAATGAGTTGCCTGCTGAGTGTAAGAATATGTCTAAGTTACAGTTTAAAAAAAAAACTTTATAGCGGTTTGCTCTCCGTCCAGAGCACTGCCAATATGTGAATAAGAAACTGCCGTTTTTTCTTTTTTTTTTTTAAATCAAACCCCGTGATACACTTATTTATAATATTTGTTCTATTTACTGGTTTTATTATATTCATTGTGTTTATTATATTTATTATTGTTTATTGTATTTATTTTGTTTCCTGCATTTATTATATCTTATCTGGTAGTAGGTGTTATAAGGATGCTAATGAAGTAAGGATTTTGATAGTGTTGTATGTGTGTAATTTTGGTATTTATTGGGTTAGCTGAACAGACAATTATGGCCATTGGCCATGATTGAACTGAAACTCGCCCAATATAAAAAAAAATAAAGGCCTTTATTATTATTATTATTATTAATACTTTCACTGAGGAGGAACATTTGTATTCAGTGGCGTACCGTGCTATTATTGTATATTTTGAGGTAAACGAGGTATTCAATAAATATCGGGAATTTTCGTTTTTTGGAAAGAATTTTATACCCACGTCTATGGAGCATAGATTTGAAAAAAATATTTTTTCTTCACAATCTTGCCACATATTTGTTTTTCGGACAGAAATCGCTTCGTTATTTGCGCAAACTATGTTGTTGCCTTTGGTTCTCTGAACGCTTTTACAGGTATTTCAATTTGTATTTGTTAACTACCGAGTACAGGCTGTAAAAGTGTCAAAATCATACTCAAGTTCTCTTTCTACTACATCGGGTGTTCCTCAAGAGAGTATTTATTTTGTAAATTCTTTGCTCACATTTGAGTTATCGATCTACCTAATTTTCTTTAGTTACCCGTTCCTTTTTCATAAATTAATTATGCCTCAGAGCAAATCTAGGTTCGATGTGGTTAAAGGGAAACACATTTTAGAAAATTGTTTTTAAACCTGATAATGCTCGCTATATTATTACAATTTCAAATTTAAACCTTTTGTTTTGTCTCTCAGGTTTGTTTTGTTCGCCTGCATTTTGTGAAAATACGGCACGTGCTCTCACCTTAGCGCACTTGAACTTGTCCCACGTGCATTTATCACCAGTTTATTTCATGGTAAAGTATCTGTGCAACTGGTCCCACAACCGCAATATATCACTATGATAAAGGACTCTAATATTCATTCAAAATGGTGCTAGACAAGTGTACAATATTAATTTCTTAATGTTAATACAGCTTTGCCACAGAGTTTACACTTTAGTAACATTAATAAATAATACTTTCAAATCATGTATCACCGACCCCTACTACTGTTTGAAAATTTGAAGGATGCGGCCAGGTTGAAAATATTGGGAAATCTGCTGCCTCAAGACCTTGAGCTGAGATATCGGCTATGTAGGTGGATATGCGAAATGCATGACAGAGATATACACTTCATCAAAAATATTTTGCTTACGGACGAAGCTACCTTTACTAGAAACGGGGTCACAAATATTCATAATACACATATCTGGGCAGAAGAAAATCCTCATGCCGTAGTAGAGACACATCATCAAGTAAACTTTAAAGTCAACGAGTGGGTTGGTGTCGTGGATAATTTCTTTTTGGGTCCTGTAATTTTACCAGGGAATTTGACTGGTGATTCATTTTTAGCATTTCTTCAAAACATACTGCCCGATTTACTTGACGATTTGCCTCTCTTAATTAGACAAAATATTTGGTTTCAACTTGATGGTGCACCAGCACATTTTGCTAGGAATGTAAGGAGATGCTTACATGAAAACTTTCCCCCGCGATCTCCAGATCTTACTCCCTTGGACTATTCAGTCTGGGGTTGTATGAAAGATTTTGTTTATAAGGTTCCGATTTTGAGTGAAAATCATTTAATAGAAAGAATCTTACAAGCTGGGGAAGACTTTAGTTTGAGCCTCATATTTTTCAAAGATTAAGATTTTCTTTACTAAAAAGAGCTCGCATATGCATTGAAAAGAATGGGGGTCATATCGAGCAATTTCTTTAGACTGGTAGTTTTTCTAATGTTTATTTAGTTACTTTTTCATGTTTTTAAAATAATATGTTTAAATAATTAATATTTGACTATGATGCTTCAAATTAAGTTAAAAATAATAAACAATTCCGTGTTCGTAGTGTTTAGTTTTATTACCTTTTCGAAAACTGTACTTAATTTGATGCACGGTAATGGTAATGTGAGTTAAATATACTTGATTTAGTAGTGAAAAACCGTGAGCCGCGTAGACAACAAGAGCCAATACTTTTCAAAATATCTCAAAAACAAATGATTTTATCCAAATTTTATAAGAGTTAAAAAATAATGAAAAACACATAGTAACCTATAAAACCTTAGTTCAAAAGTCATTGGCTTAGGTGATAAAAACTTGGGGGGTCAATGGGTACGGAACATCCCGTATTTCGGCTATTAAGGAATTCTTTTTGTGTTCTTTTTTGGAAAGAAGTAGCTCTTTATGCTGAAGCAACACACTAAATTTGAATCCAATAAATACTAGAATTATTTAAAAATATTGGTTTTAAATTTTCAACTTTGACGCCCTGTATAGCGAACATGGAGGGATAAAATGAAAAATAACATCTTAAAACTCATATTATTTTTGCTCAAGGAATCTGTGGTTAACAGATTGACCTCCTTTTTCCGGACACCCTGTATACTAACAATTTTTGGCCTTTCTTCACTGTAGTTTGTTTCACCCTGTGCATTCATCACTTTTTGTATGGAAGCTATTGAATGAAAATAATAAAAAAATAAAAGGGTTACAAACATTTTGTGGACAATATGCATATAAAAGGGCATATAAAAATATATTGTTGCATTTTTGTGTTGTTTTTCAATAAAAATGGATGAATCCGACGCGTCCTATTTGTACATATAGGCAGTAAATACGCACAGATGCGCTGCACATCAATTAAACACAGTTGAAAAGAATAATTAATTAATTGCATAAGGTCCCTTTGTAATAATAGTGGAGCCCTTTTTTAAATTTTGACTATACAGGGCGACATTGTGTAAACAAGACTAGACATGTTATTCGTATGGAATATGATAGGTTCAGTTTTATAAGGGGCGATCCAATAAGACCACCGGTTTTGACTGCGCGCCATTTGTAGTGTGATTAATTGACATTAAAAAAATGAAAAAAAAAATCTTTCGAAGTCAACTCCACACAACATTTATAATTATAAAAACAATAAAGATACAAACGAACGCATAAGAGAAAACAAACGTAAAATGGACAACAAATTTGTATATAAGTCTACAAGGCAAAAAAACTCACCAGTTGACAAAACATCAACCGTCAACAAGCACAACACACTAAACGCTTGACGGTTGAAGTTTGATGTTTTCTGTACGCAGATGTTTTGTTGTTGTGAAAGTTTTTGTCTGTTTTCTTTTATCGAATTATAAAAACAATAAAGATAAAAACGAACGCATAAGAGAAAACAAACGTAAAATGGACAACAAATTTGTATATAAGTCTACAAGGCAAAAAAACTCACCAGTTGACAAAACATCAACCGTCAACAAGCACAACACACTAAACGCTTGACGGTTGAAGTTTGATGTTTTCTGTACGCAGATGTTTTGTTGTTGTGAAAGTTTTTGTCTGTTTTCTTTTATCGAATTATAAAAACAATAAAGATAAAAACGAACGCATAAGAGAAAACAAACGTAAAATGGACAACAAATTTGTATATAAGTCTACAAGGCAAAAAAACTCACCAGTTGACAAAACATCAACCGTCAACAAGCACAACACACTAAACGCTTGACGGTTGAAGTTTGATGTTTTCTGTACGCAGATGTTTTGTTGTTGTGAAAGTTTTTGTCTGTTTTCTTTTATTTTAAACTGACACCACCTTGATAATGGATAATTTATATCGATTAAAAAAATGGACGTTCGTTAGTTTTTGCTTAAATTAGCTTGTATGCTAGAAGTCATAGTTTGTAGTATATCAATTCCTCCAAAAGCTAGTTCAGGTCTTCCTGTTGCAAAAACCACAGGACCCATATCCAAGACCATCTGAAGAGTTTTGGTGGAAGGAGTTCCACTTAAATTTGTTCAGAGTGCTAGAAATCTGGGCTTATTGTTTGACATTCGGATGTGGTTTGTGGAGCATGCGATGTTACATAAAACTTCGCCGGTCAATCACCAAAAATTGAGTCTTTGCAAACCGGATTTAGATGATAAGGATGCAGATTTTCTCTTTGCATGAATCTGTGTATGGTGTTAACGTGGATGGTTAAGATTAGTTTCCATCAGAATTGTGGTTCTCACCGAAGGATCTTGTTCAATGTCGTGAAGTAATTGGTATTCCTGTTGCCATCTAAGTTTTCTAGGGCGACCTGAATTAACCTTCCGAGGTGCGAAGCACCCAGTTTCAAGAAGGTGATTTTCAACAACACTTTCAAACAAAATATCAGGCCATGTATGTTAATATATTAAGGTGGGTTATAGCTCGTAACCGAGAATGATCTGGGTGTCGCCTATTGGAAAACTTACGCGGTACAGGTGTACAGGGTACAAACTCCAAGTAGTTTTATCATCTCCAAATATTCTTGATTACAGTACCTTCTTGCCATACTTGAATCGCACTTTTTCAAGTTGTCACTCCACTTTACAATTGATGTGACAACTAGACTATGACATTCGAAATTTACTATTCTGTCTTTCGCAAGGATGAATAGATTTAAATTCATAATTCCAAGTGAAAGATTTGCCTAATTTCAATATTCAAAATGGTGATAATTTCATAAGGTTACATTTTTCGGAATTTTGACATAAGTGATTTTCGTTTCATTTTAGGTCGTAAATTGTACTCCCAAAGGGTGGGGAATTTTGTTGGGACACCCGGTATATGTTTTATTTAAAACTCAAAACCAACGACGTTTTTCGTATATTTTTTAAATACATGTGATGATATAGTATACAAGAACCTTGTATATAAGTCAAGTATATTTATTAATAATTAGACTTCTCATGCGTACACATTCAAGATTATTTTTCTAGTCTAAAAATTATATTTTTTAAAATAAATTTTACACCTTTGGACTTCAATTATAACAAATTAGAAAAAACTTAAGACGAAGGTTTATTAGTAAATTATTAGTGAAATTTCGTATACATTTAAGGTTATTTTTCCGCAAATATTTATTGATATTTACTCGTTTTGAAAATGGTTAGGGTGTTTGGTTACAACTACCTCTACTACTTTTACGACTATGTACATGAAATTTAATGGAAGCCTGTGAATAGGAAGGATAATCTTACGCACAACGCAATATACACACTAGAGATACGTTATATTGGGTTTAATGGAAGGGTATGCGGATCAATATAACACTTAGCCGCTATGCTGGGACACATCATGATATAGAATGAGAAAGCAGATAAAACCGCACGATGGGTAAAAGCCCATTTTTTATGTTGTTTTGATGCCAATCCAAAGTTTTCACTCCGGTAATTCTGGAAAACAGTGTTTTCATTTTTACTGACTTGCTTATTATTATTTTTAGCTCTCTATACGAGGGTTGCCTTTTATATTTCGGGATTAGAGAACAAAAACAAATATTAATCATCGAAAATTACTTTATTGTTTTCAAAATATTCCCCATGAAGATCTATACACTTTTGAATGCGTTTTGCCACTCTGATGTATCTCCAAAACATGCATTCTGAATGCAGCTACCGCCTCTTCAGGTGTCGGAAAACGTTGACCTATCAGTTTGTTTTTTACGCACGGGAATAAAAAGAAGAAGTCATTCGGTGCCAAGTCAGGACTATACGGCGGATGACTCATCAAACCGATGTTTTGGGTACTCAAAAATGCAGCTGTTTGAGCCGATGTGTGAGAGCTCGCATTGTCGTGGTGAAGAGTGATCCGTCCTCGGCTGATTTCTTGGAAGACAAGTGGCAAACAAATGGTTGTGTACCACTCAGAATTGACTGTTCTGCGTGGTTCTAGTGGTAGGTAAGTCATTTTTTTAAATAAGAAGTGTGTCACCTACGAGACAAAGGTCTTGGCTAGACTATAGGATGCAATTAGTTAATTCGATCTATTTCAGTTCCTTCAATAAATAAATATTTGCTTCAGTCCATGAACTTTTCCAGGAACATAATATCACCATTATCAAATTTATGAACGAGGAGCCGATGAACACTATTAGAGGCGAATATGCATATATTTATATCGCTGACCGTCCATAGAAGCCTGTAAACTCTAAAATATTAAACTCTCGATGTATTCCAGATCAGTTGATTAGTTATTGATGGACGCAGAGCAGCCGTTACATGGTACTTGAATGTTCGAAAAGCTCAGGAATAGTATTGAGTCTGCATATTATATGGCTGTAGGTTGATACATCGTTTTTGTTCCCGCAGCTTTTAAAATAGGGATGGTCAAGCTATAGAATTCTATTAAGAATTTACAGAGGAGTAAAACATTAATTTCTTATTTCTTGAAGTAATCCATATCAGAGCGGAGTTGAATGTGTAAGACACAAATACAACAACGTCTACTCCACCAAACTATTTGTATATTTGTTCGCAATCAGCTTGCGGCGCCAGACATGTTTCGGAAAACTAAGTTTCCATCATCAGTGGCCCAGTATACATAGTTACGCAGTCATGTTAAGTACAAGTCAAACACAGTATGGCATGGATTATTTAAACGTCTATATACAAACTGAACGTGTTATAGCTCTTAGACATGAGAATGTTGTAAATGATTATGTAAAAACTTACCAATTAGTGGAAGTTATTGAAATAAAATGTTATAAAATTAAAAAACTGAGAACATTTGTGTGGTCAAAATATTATAAAAATTCAGTAATTTTTCTATATAGCGTTTCTTTTTGTATATCATTATTATTGGGTCTTAATATTCTGCAATCTAGAACTTTCGACAAATGGCGAACAGATTTAGTGGTTGTTATAAAGGTTGTATGAATCAAACTGATCAGTAGGTACGTAGCAGGATAGCAAAGATTGGACCAGGCATGCTTGTATATGTAAATGATAATATGCAGATATGTTGCTGAATGTATTTTGGTTGTGAATGAACTGAGTATCGGGTCATTTGCCATTTGCCATAAATCAAGTTGTAAACAAGGAGAAGAAGAGGGAGACAACAGTGGAGTTAGGTTATGGGTATAAGTACATTTCAATTATGTTTATGTATGTTTATAACATTTGTGAGGTTATGTATCAAAACTCTCACTGGAGGCCTATAAGAAGGGTATTTGTAGACAGATTTTTAGGAAATTAATAATACAGTTTTATGGTTCGTTGTTAAAAGAAAGTGAATTAAAGAATGGTAAGCAGTCGAAATCTAATTGATCGTTTACACATGTATACTTGGTATTGTGTTTAAAATTATTAATTTCTAGGGCCTCTAATACGTTCAACAAAGTGCTTTTGGGGCATGTGTGAAGCATTTTAGAGTTATTCTCTAAGGAGAGAGTGTTGATGATTTATGACGTGGTTAGCGAAAGCCGAACTACTATTTATTTCGTCTACATTGTCTTGTATAGCCTTGTCAATGATCTTGATGTGTTCTTTGATGCGAGTAAGAAAGAAATTTCTTAGTTCTAGCGCTATTAGAAAATCCAATTCAATTCTACACACTCTGTATTTATTGTCTATAATGCCCTTTTTTTTTTATTTGACGTTATACCCTAATTTATATTCAGTGCCATGCAGGGAGCGTTGCCCAAGTTTACACATTCCTTCTTCATCATCAAAGTTGGCGGCGTCAACGGACACAATTGAAAAAGAGAAATACTGACATTAGACGTACGTATTATTCATTATTCACTATTTATGACCCATGTGACGGCTGCATCTAGCATTTCTTGAATACTGAATTTTAGAGAAAGAGAAGTTAGATCTGAGAATGATTACAAATCTTTCAGTTTTATCAGAAAAATGGTTTGTGTTTTTTTTCTAGCAATGCACATTCACGTGGGTAAAAATTTATTTTTCTGAAATTACTTCAAAATGTTGACATTCTACAGTGAGTCCCCGGATCGACGCAACGATAGGTGAAAAAGGCTAAAATTTTTTGAGTTGAAACTTTATCTTCTGGGGTTCAGCCCTGCTTGGATAGAAACTAATTTGTGCCATAATTTTAATTTCGAAAATCAAGTGTGCTTTGAAAATTTTCAAAAAACTTTTTTTCCCCACCAGTAAAGTGATTGATTTCTAGGAGTTACGAAAGTAAGAATCCAAAATTTTAAAATCCTCTGCCTACTTTGATGTTTTGCATTATTTTTATTGCACACACCTCCCTATTGAAGATATTAAAAAATTTCGTTAAGAAAAGTTGTTCAAAATAATAAATTAAACACAATCGGTTTATAAAATCCATGAAAAAATAAAATTAATTTCAATAGTAACATTAACAACGGTTTATACAATATCTACATCAAAAAATTAATTGATTTTATTACTAACATCAACTGAAAGATTTATTTATTCAATAAGTTCGCCGCTTTTATTCGCACATTCCTGAATGGTTTTCCGAAATGCGGTGGAAGCTGTTCTTATCTCCTCCAGGGGAAAAGAGTTTATTGCATCAATATGCAATAAAAATAATGCAAAACATCAAAGTAGACATAGGATTTTAAAATTTTGTATTCTTACTCATTTATTATTACTGAACATCTTTTCTTAATAAATTTTTTTCGTAAATCCTAGAAATTAAGCTCTTTACTGGTGGGAAACAAACCTTTTTTGAAAATTTTCAAAGCACACTTGATTGTCGAAATTAAAATTATGGCACAAATTAGTTTCTATCCAAGCAGGGCTGAACCCCAGAAGATAAAGTTTCAACTCAACAAATTTCAGCTTTTTTCACCTATCGTTGCGTCGATCCGGGGACACACTGTATATAGGAGCATTTTGACGCCAAACAAACCTTCAGCAATAGTTGCCGACTTCCATCCCCCATGCCGCTTTATCTAGTCAAATCTACGCCAGAGTCAACCAAAATTGTCGCAGAAGATCGGTGAAAATAATGCCCTGTACATTCTCCAGGATTTGGTTAATTTAAATATTTAGCAATAATTTCAAGCATTTTACCAAACTGATGAATTCCTACTACTTGTTTCCAGACTTTTCCGTTTTGGTATTTAAAGAAAAAACGATAATTTTCGACATTTTTTCACCTTAATGCAGAATATTTCCTACATGATTTCATCATTTTTTTCCTTCAAGTAGTCAACTGATTGACGTGCGCTGTGCGAGCTGTCATTGTCATAATAAGTCTATGATGGCTTATGGCAAACTAACTACTGTATACAATGGCTGCTCGTGGGCAATATAAAAATGTATGTAAAAAGTATTTTCAATTATTTTTAAATTATTTAATAAAAGTCTAAAAACCACACCCAAAATCATTTATTATTTATTTATTATCACATAAAACAACGTATTTCTAACAGCTCTTATTAACATCTTTCTTCTATTATATCTTGTTATATTCTGATACTCTCATTACTCGTTCGGCCGTCCTTGTTGTATCGAAAACCAAAACCTGTTTGTTTGGTGTGATGTAGGCGAACCACGTCGGAATGTACGTTACAGGGGATGATTGCTAACATGTATATGAAGAAAATTGCGCCGTATGCGAAAATTTTTAGATTGTCAAGGCGCCTTAGATGAAAAGTAGAAAACTATCAAGGTAAAAAAGAACACGTTAAAATACGGGTTTCGTAAGGTAAATATTTATTTTTTTTTATTTGTATATATTTTTTTTTGTTCAAAAATGTATCGCCTGCTATGCGATTTACGTTTTCTTAAACTTATATATTAACTAGAATAGAAAAATTAAAGGTTTTTATAAATCAATTCAATTCGTCGATTTTTACTACCCGCAAAATGATTTATTACTTGATCATGAAATTCTGAACCTAACTGTAAATCTTTCAAAAGGCCGCTTTCGATTTGTATTAAACTCAAGTTGCTTAAACGAGATTCTTCAATTTTATTGCGAAAAAAGGTTTTTATTCGTTTTAAACATGAAAAGCTTCTTTCCACGGACGCAGGGGCAACTGGAATACAAAGTATTAAATTAGCAGCAATAACTAAATTGTTATTAACAAAAAACTGCAAAACATCAGGTAATTTGTAGCAATTTTTAAACATTCTGGTAAGAGCCCACAACAACTGTTGTTGTGGCCTCTTACCAGATTGTAAAACTTTAATTTAATTACTTTTAAAAATGAGAAAAAGAAGAAAACACAAAACAAAAATAATTGACAAATTTCCAACAATTTAACTATATTTTTTATTAATTTAACAACTCAATTTATTTCCAACAAGGTGGTATGTATAAACGTTTAAATCAATGTAAAACTCTCTATTAACATTTGTATGAAGTACGACCCTCACATCTGACAATACTGTATAATGTTCCTTAAGTCACTGATGATGGACGTGTAGTCCTAAACATGTCTGACATTTAAAACAGGGTTTTAACGTATATATATATATATAGATCATTTTGTGGAGTAGACGTCGTTTTATTCAAATCATAATATATTTCAGTTTGATTTGGTTGTTTTTGAGATTTTCTTACACTGGTATACTTTTATAGAAATCAATGAGATATATTTATAACAGTAAACAAATAAAATAACTAGGTACCTATCCTATATAGCCACAATAAAAATACATGTCTATTGTCTATTATTTTACAAAAACCCATGACATCTCTAAAATTTATACTTTTTTGATAAATCTGACAGTATGAAAACTTATAAACCCTACATTTTATTTCCTGCTGTTAGGGAATTTTTGTAAATTCTTCAATACAATCTTATATGCAATAATATGCGTGTATATTACTAGGAAGCAGGCATGTGACTAGGTGCCTGCGTTTAGTTTAGACTGAGCGGTTGAAGGTTAACTCTCGATGTATACAGTTCATTCTAAACTATATGCGGGATGGGTATGACATTATCACTGCTATATTGCTGTTGTGAGCAGTGGCGTCTCATTGATGCACCTAATAGGAACTCAAACTCTTTAATCACAGGGTGACGGTGCGGTAGTAGTAGAGTAGTGAGATGTAAGATTAATATAACAAATAACTAGAATTAGAGCAGTTTTCACATTAAAAAAAATAATAGTACTATTATAAAAATGTCCCTGAAATCAAATCTGAGCAGGAACGTTAACTGTTCTATGATCTTCTAAAGGAATTGTTGACCAATTGACTCGTACATTTGGCAATAAATCTCAGTGTGTAAATCCATGTGGGAAGTTGCAAAAATGTCACTCAAACAAATACTTATCCGCCATGTAGACATTAAAAACAATTTCACTTCACGTTAAAAACACCAGCATAAACAGCCTCATGACGATGATGGGATATCTTTTTTTGTATGAGTGCCAGGTAAAAATGTATTAACAAGATGAAAGGCAATACGGCGTACATATGATACAGGTATATAACCCTTTAAAAAATCAAAAGTGGTTTGGATGTGGTTGGGGAAAAAATATTAAAAAAGAACTACGTTGAAACAGCACTGATGCACGACGATGTTAGACGTTTAACTGAGCCAAACCAGCCATACGTATATAAATGGAAGGGGGGTTGATGTATTTTGCAAAAGATCAAAAGAATTGAGGGAGGAAACTGGATATAGTATTTATTAGAACGTGGTGTAATAGGTACAACTGCATTAAATCAATGCAGATTCTTGGATTTTTTTTGAAATGAAAAAAAAAATACACAAATACACCTCCCGCATTGATTTTCGTATGCAAATATTTATATCTTTTAACAGTGAAGAAAAGGGTGTCGTAAATCCAACCCAACCCTAAAGAGCGAAGCCTTTACATAGAACAATCGAGTTACTATCGTTCTTGTTGAAATTTAGAAATAAATTCTCTAAAACTCTCTATCTAACTGTAGCGGTTTCCAAGGTAAATCTAAATCTAGGACACACTGTATGTGTATCCAACAGGGAAAATATTGTTGGTTATGCCCCTGTGCAAAACAACCAAATGTCACAGGAAACAATGTTGCCATTTCAAAAGTTCTTCACCTCCACACCTTTTTTACTAAAACCCTACAAAAGAAGAAGCCCAGCCAAGTAGAAATTGTTGGGAAAATAAGTCATGTACAGGGTGGTCACTTCTAGAGGAACTAAAGTAACCTATGCAATACTCGAATTTTGTGGAATACTGACTTCCGAAAACTGCACGCATCGATATCTATTGAACTATTGACAAGATAAAGGATCGTTTTCAATTTTAAGCATTCATAACCCACTTCCGTAATTTCTATAAACTAAATTATATGTAGTCTATTTCGGCAGTGAGCGTAGAGTAATAAAAGTTCATTCATTGAGGTATGTAAAAAGCCTACAGGGTGACCCACCAATAATTTGAACCACTTCCATAGTTTGACATTGGTCTCAATGCAAACTAGTGCCACGCGGTTTAGGGTCAATTGCCTATTGTTATCCCCAGTGTTATCTATTTATTTACACTGAAAATGTTGCGACAAAGGCGTGCAGGCAGGTATTGTAGAAATAATAAAAACTTGACCAAATTTTATTTGAGCGAAATAAAAATTATATAATTATAATATTTATGTATAGAGGAAAGTTACAATTCCACAAAGAACACATTAAACGCATTACATCTCTGAAAACTTAACACTCCTCAGCCATGAGCCCGAGCAGAGTGCTATTTGTACGCTGTGCTAACACACGGCCCCAAAAAAGGATAACACAGTTAAAAATGTTTTTTTATGGGAGGCTGCAATGGAAGTTTTGGGGCCACACATGGGTCGTATGGGCATTTAGTATGTTGTTGCTGCATATATTACCTGTCTATAGTGACTTCCCCCATGGCTGGGTCGGTACGGAATTTCTTACTAGAGAATTTTTGGTGGAGGACTGCAGATTTGGTCTAAATATCCATATTTCACACACTTTGCGGCTGTATTATTACAAGAAAACGGTACATCTTAGACCCATAGTTATACAGGGTGAACTATCACTCAGTACAAAAATTTTAACTAGAGGTAGAGAAAAATAAGATTTAACAGAATCGCCTTTCAAAAAATTTCCAACATTTTTATTAAGGCTGAAAATAATTTTTTTGTAAATCATGTTAAACTCCCTTTTTACGACGCCTATGAACGCCTGCCCAACTGAAGTTTAAATTAGACATTAGCTTAAAGGTTATGATACAGCGCCATGTTGCCAAGTGTATCGATTTACCGAGCATTTAATGTAAAACATTTATTTATAAAATGTAGATGATTATGTGACTTCAATCATGCGAAATATTAAATATTACGTAAGCTCCTACCTTTCGGATAGGTCTAACATGCCATGCCGCCATGATTTTTGAACTTCCTGGGGACCGCTTGATTTACCTCGTCCACTCTTCTTGTTTAATGTCAGGTACTCAGCCCGACGATCACAAGGTGGATCGCATCCGTTAGGAAAACCCCAAAGGGCAACAAAAAACACTCAAATGCAAATAACACTAGCACTTCAAAGCACTACAACAGCAAATGTTCAAAGAGACCATCGTTAACTTCACCACACTTGTTGATGCGCTTAACCACTGAACTACTTCTAGTGCCTGTACCTTTTGTATGTGATACGGTTGAAACCAGTTCTCCTTCAGAATCCTCCTTGTTCTGAGATATTCCCAATCTTTTTGTAATCTCCGTAGTACTTATGGACGGTTCCTCCTCTATTAAATTTAGTACAGCCACTACATGTTCTAAATTATTCTGTCCTCCTTGTCCAACCGTTTGAGCTTGCAATGTACCAGTATCTCACAAACGTTGTACTTACAACATTTACAAATGTGCGAGGACTAGATTAGGCATGTCTTTCCTATTTGGAAAACGTCTCCGGTATTACACTGCCGCCCGATTTGCTCTTTCTTTGCATTTCCCATAGGTAGGTATAATATTATTACCATGTCTGTTAATTCCGCGTTTTTCAATAATTCAATTCAATTTTCAAACATTCACAAATCAATAAACTAATATAATAATTCGACGTCAGAAACGCGATGACAAATGACAAAGGAAAACATCGCCATATCGATATTATCAAAATATCGATATATCGGAATAAAAAATATCCATAGTCACATCGACAATTTACGCTTCATTATAACGATATAAAATTTAGCAGATATATCAATACATTTTATTGGATATACCGCTGGGCTTTGCCAACGATAGTGCCGATGTATCGGATCAAACATCGGTATTTATTAACATTAGTGTAGTTTCTAGTTATTGTTGTATTTATACTAAAAATATTACCATTTTATCGGTTAAAAATGTACGATATCGATTGTTCAAATTTCATAACAAACTCGATCGATAGTAACAAAATCTGCATAATAATTATTCGTGAATGCAGGCTTGCCAGATTTGGCCAAAAAAGCGATGGTCAATAGGCGCTAAATATTCTTAGTTAGCTCTTGGCACATCATTAATATTTATGTTATTTCATAATAATGTTATTTCATAATAATGTTATTTCATAATAATGTTATTTCATAATAATGTTATTTCATAATAATGTTATTTCATAATAATAATAATAATAATAATATTTCCGACAAAATTTTTGTGTAGTGTACGTAGGTAACCCGTTTTATCAGATGTGTATTTTATTCTGCGTAATGTGTAAAGTATGCAATGTGCAATTTCTAACGTCTAATGTAATGTAAAAACAACCATAGTTCCGTGAGAAATTAACCTCAAATTATTTCGTAGCTAATGATGATTTTGAGTTTTACGTTCCTTTTATAAAAAATTTCAAGTGAGGGCGAGTGGTAGGTGATTATGCCACATCAGCCAATCTGATCTGAGAAATATGTGTGTTATAAACTTGACAACACGTTAGGCTGTTGGTTGACAGATGACGTCGAAGTTGTCTTAGTGCTGGACATCGAAACGAAAAATCGATGTTGACCATCGATGTTAACATCGATGGCTTAAAAACATCGGTTGTAAAACATCGATGTTTTCGAAACATCGATATTTAAAACAGTACATTTGCGATTAGGAATAAATTAGATATAAAAAATAAAAATAAACTTTTTATTAGAAATAATTAAGAAATTATCAAACATTAAAATAGTCAATAACAAAAAAACATATAAATAACTCCAAAAATAAAACAAATTTTAAAACATAATATTTTATAACGCCGGCGTCGAGCCAGTTTGCAGGGTTGCAGTTTACAATACGTATGGAAAACAAGTTGCGACGTTGCCGAATGCCGACTGGAAGTACAGAAAAATTTCAACCACCTTTAACAAATGAAATCAAAAGCTTTCGTTCTTATTTTCTTGTGCTGGGAAAATTGATTTTAAGATAAGAACCTAGTTTTCTTGTTTTGTCATATCATTGAACATCGAAAGGAAACATCGATGTCAACATCTACCTCTGACATCGATGTCGAAAACATCGAACATCGGTAACAGAATATCGATGTTTCAAAAACATCGATGAACATCGCCCAGCACTAAGTTGTCTGCACAATAGATCAGGTGTCCCGGGCAGTTACTAACCTATTAACCGATATTTTATTATTTTTGTGTTTACATTTTCGTCCCGTTTGGAAATAAGGATTTAAATAAATTAAAATTAAACAGGCATTATACATTTTAGTCCCAGATAAGCAAGTACTAGTTTTACTTATCTGGGGTTTAGTGGCAATGTTTAGTTAGTGTTTGTGTGTTCAAAATGCAAAAATATCGTTTAGAAGTTTGCAAAAACGAAGAAATTATCTACAATTTGGAGTATTCCAGATTGATTGTTATTGATCAAATATTATAAGACAGCGCCGCTACAACTGGCTATCATAGTTTAATATTTCGTTAAATTTAAAATAAATCGGCATGCGAATATTAAAAAAGTGTGCATTTAGTGTATCTACTTCTCGGAAATTTGTTGTGTTTTTAGTGTATTCAATAAGTATGCAAAAATATCGTTTTAGGAGTTTGTTGTTTGCAAAAACGAAGAAGTAGTGTACATCTGCAGTAGTAATTATGGATTTATTTATCAGGTATTATAATAATTATTTCAAAAATGTTCATTTTCACCTCTCTACAATTGGCAACGCCGCGTACTGCGGTTTGTAGGTTGGAAGCCATCGTGAAAAATAATTGTCATAGGCGCCGATTTACCAGGGAAAAACGTGGATTTGCCCCATTTTGTAAACATCGAATAAAAATTCCGAAACAAATTTTTTATGGTTTTTCATGCTTTCCTGAGCATGTGGTTAAAATTTTTGTACTGAGTGATAGTTCACCCTGTATATGTATTTCGAATCAGCGCATTGAATACTACAAGTGTACCAATTTTCAGCAAAAATTATTTTTTACCAATTTTCACGAAAATTTTAAGATCCTACAAAATTTTCCAAAATTGATCACGTGATATGTGAATGAAATTTGGTATATTTATAGAGTTTGATGCGCTGATTCGAAATATATAACTATATGCCAATGTATTTGTATGATTTCACCCACTTTTCAGCCATCAAACTTCAGAAAAGTTTAGGGCAAAATTTTTAACATGTCATGTCACGTTTGTCCTCTCTTAATTCCAACTAAGTAATATTTTATTTTTCTTCTGCGTATTTTTTTTTTTAACTTATTTTCCGTTCTCCGTGGTTTTATACATGTATAATGTTGGCGATGCGACGCGACGGACGTCGAACCGCCTCGCAACGACACCAATTGAATTAAAATAACAGGTTGACTTATGGGCTCTGCGGATATCTTAATTTGTATTCACTTTGCGGTATAAAATTCATTTAAAGATATCCGGTATGTATTATACGCGTGTTATATACGAGATTCGAGATGAAATCCAATTAAACTGTAGTTTGTGACGAGCTTTTTTTATATCCGTAAAAATAACGTCAGAAATAAAAAAAAAAACTAAAATTGCAAAAAATTGTTTTTCCAACAATTCTCGAAAACGGCTCAAGTTAGTTTAGACAGGCGGTTAAATTATCTTAAAAATTTAATAAACATTAACTATAATACTGATTAGTATTTAAAAATAATTTGATTACATTCTGAGATAGTCTGTTTTAGGCGTTTAAGGCCTATTGGTGCATCCTGGTCCTGCCCATGCATTTTAGGACACCTTCTCGTATTTATAGACGATATTTCTTGAACTTATACGAGGGTTGCCTTTTATATTTCGGGATTTGGCAACCCTGGTGTTGCAATCTGGCAACTGACAGCTCTATCGGAAAGTTGGACATTTTTGAGGTTATACGTACTCAGAACGCGTATAAGCCCGAAAGTAAACAGCAGTCGACTGTATGGGTGTTTCAAGATGAGCCAAATCCAACAAAAGTTGGTCGCGCACGAAGCACTTCCAAGCAAATGGTCGCCTGTTTTTTTCGGAAAAACTGGACATGTCGCAACCGTACCACTAGAAGAACAACGCAGAACAGTCATTTCTGAGTGGTACACAACCATTTGTTTGTCAGTTGTCTTCCAAGAAATCAGGAAAACCAACCGCCGAAGACGGATCACTCTTCACCACGACAATGCGCCGAGCTCTCACACATCGGCTCAAACAACTGCATTTTTGACCATGCAAAACATCGATTTGATGAGTCATCCGCCGTATAGTCCTGACTTGGCACCGAATGACTTCTTTTTATTCCCGTACGTAAAAAACAAACAGAGAGGTCAACGTTTTTCGAAACCTGAAGAAGCGGTGGCTGCATTCAGAATGCATGTTTTAAAGATACCTCAATCAGAGTGGCGAAAGTGCTTCGACAATTGGTTCAAACTCATGCAAAAGTGTATGAATCTTAATGGGGAATATTTTGAAAAACAATAAAGTGATTTTCGATGATTTGTTCTCTAATTTCGAAATATAAAAGTCAACCCTCGTAAGGTTCACAAATTATTTTAAAGAAATACTCTAAATGCCCGCAATATCCATTTTAAAATAAATATAAAATAGAAAACTGTATAAATAAAACAACGATTAAACATTCAATTGCCAAAATAAAAATAAAACGCTTCGACCGTATATAGAGATACTACACGCAAAAAAGTGAGGGCACATATTATTAGCCTTTAAATGCTATCAGAGTTGTTTTGCGCTGTATGGGGCCGTTTACATAATTTAACTGTTCTGATGGCAACAGCGACCATTTTAAATTTCATATACATTGAAACCTTTTCAATGGGCAATTGCTAAGAGCAATACAAAAAAATTCAATTACATTATTGTCTCGTAATGGTATTCTCTGGAACCATTTAGGTATCTATATTTCGTGAAATTGTATGGATCTAATACTTTAGCAGCTTTAGAATAATTCTTTACACTTGAAATCTCGTCGAGTGTAAAGAATTATTCAGCAATAATGTCTGTAGGAACAAAAATTATTATATCGATTTCAAAATAGTGAAATCGCCACTTTGCTAATGACATTTTGTGTAATAAATCACCCTGTATGTTGTCAATGTTTTAAAAGAGAATTGAACAGTGGCGTCTCGCAACTCATTTAACTAGGGAGGTATTATTATTAGTAATACCCCTAGGGTCTTGATAATACCGAGATAATTTTGTCATAGAGAATGCCGAAAGCGTGTTGCTTGATAATAGCCAAGGCCGCAGGCCGAGTGCTATTATCCTTGAGCAACTCGCTTGAAGGATTCTCTATGACAAAATTTTGAGTATTTATCAGGGCCCGAGGAGTATTCGATAAGATAATTTTTTACTTTGTATATATCAAAAATTTGATTGTCAATCTGACGTTAAATAATTTTCAATACAAAATGTATTAGTTTTAATCAAACAAATATTATTCATTTTTATTTAAAACTACAGTTGTGAAAAGTACAATTGGTAAATGTTAAATTGGAAGAAGAGTTTGCTGAAGTTGACGGATTGTTAATTTCCACTGTTGAAGAAATTCCTCGCATGGCGTTCTTGGTTAATATTCAAGTACGGTTTAATTGAATTAGAACAGAAACGATTTGGTCTCAAGAATAGGACTGGAAGTAATATTTTTCCCCCTTTTGGACAATAATTTATACAATAACCGAACAGGGCATGCACTTTCGTTTGCAATATTTGGAACAAGCCACTTACTATTTGTACAACTTTTCGATCCTCCTTGGCATGTTTTACTGAATATTGGATTGTATTCAATTCTGTTGGTTGGCGTTCCATCATTATTTTTCTCAATCGTGATATAGTCTATAAGGCAATCAGCTGGTTCACCACCTCGCCAAGCTAACTCAACAGCTACAATATGGTAATTTTTTTTTTGTAAACCTTCTGGTGTACATTCATCCCATAATCCAATGATTCTAGCCAAATCACTTGGACTCAAATTTGGTGAACTGCATTTTCGTTTGTTTGGATCCTACTGTAATCTTTCACGATTTGCATTTCTTGCATCTCGCGCATTTTTGAATATCACACTGGTAAACGGGTCGAATACAATTTTGAAGTCATTGAAGTATTTTTCCTGGAGTAGCCTACTCGTAGTATTCCAAATTGTTTTTACAGTTGCTTCTTTATATTCAGTTCCGTCAGCTTTTCTCATATTTACCGCCTAATCTTTCAATATATTAGCCAAATTATGCAAACTCGTTTCAGCATTCAGTTCGTATTCTCTGGTCGCACAAAACTCGAGAAATATTTTCCATACATATTGTTTTGATTTGATTGTATTTTTTGGCATATTATTAGATATAATATCATTAATAGCATCGTTAGATGCAATACCAAATCTTCGCGACATTTTTAAACCAGTTGTCAGTTTGACGTTTAGTTAATGTTTAATAAAAAAAACACCAAACTGAAAACACCACATGTAGGGTACTATCGCTGTAATCCAGAGGTGATTGGATGAAATTTGACACATGACTTAAAATTAAGTAATTTGATTGGTTACTATATTTAGTAAAAAATTATATTATCGAATACTCCTCGGGCCTTGATAAATACTCAAAATTTTGTCATAGAGAATCCTTCAAGCGAGTTGCTCAAGCAACACGCTTTCGGCATTCTCTACGACAAAATTATCTCGGTATTATCAAGACCCTAGGGGTATTACTACCAAGTCAATGCTTGGTATCACTTTGAGAGACAAAGTAAGAAACGAAGAAATCCGTAGAAGAACAAAGGTTAAGGACATTGTTGAGAAAATTGCAGAGATGAAATGGCAATGAGCAGGTCATGTCGCAAGACTACAAGACGAGAGATGGACATTGAGAGTAGCAAGATGGAGACCAAGAGAATCGAAAAGAAGTATAAGTAGACCTCCGCTAAGATGGACGAATGATTTAAAAAAGATAGCAGGGGGAAATTGGTATCAAAAGGCAAAGGACAGAGATCAGTGGAAGGAATTAGGAAAGGCCTATGTTCAGGAGTGGACGAAAGAAGGCTGAGCAGGAAGAAGGGGTATTACTACTGAAAGTAGAAAATTTTTGACGCAATAATCAAATTTCTCGCATTTGGTCTTGAGTACATCCTGTGGAAATTCATCAAATGTCATTCAAAAATTCACTGTGTTGGTTTCATGCTGGAGATGTCTTTGCCATTTAAGGTGTATTGGAAGAAGTCACATACCACAAAACTAGTCAATTTTAAGCAATCAAAGTTTACTTGAAGTGCGGTCCGCTGAAACTTGACGCATCATCAAAGTAACCCCACCGCTGAAAACATTTGGTTTAGACATGCCTACAATAATTCATTGAAGCAAAAAACTACACTTCGTATAAGCTTAGTTTTTCTTTTTTTTTGCGAAAAATGTTAAATACTGTATCAGCCAGAGTTTAAATACCCTCCAATTTTAAACTATTGATTTTTCATTAGTGTACAACGGCTCATAAAACATTAGTTCGGACTAAACGTAAATTAACTTTGGAAGTAAAATATTAGCGGTGACCTTAATTTCGTTTGGTTGTGCTACCTTTTTTGGTACATTTGAGTGTATGGATAAACAGAGAAATATTAGTGCAATAAAGAGAATGTTGAAATATTGACCAACATAATAATAGTCGAGGACTAATTTCCACACAGTTTGCTCGAAGTTTCCAACACATTTAAAATAGTACAAAATACCTCACCCTTACAGGAGATTGGTGTAATTGATGAGTATACCAACGAATGCATTGTTTTCCACAATGGTCCCTTTTTAAGGCAATAAACATTTCGCGCATCACCACAAGTGCTTTGGTAAATTTTATATTTTTATAAGGATTTCAATTTTTCAAAAGTATCCCGCCACTGGATCTAAGCGGTTTCAGATCTTTTTTGCCTATTTTTTTTTTGTTAATTTGCTGTGAACTTTAGAGGAATTTTTGCGACCATCTCAGTAGTAATACCCCTAGGGTCTTGATAATACCGAGATAATTTTGTCATAGAGAATGCCGAAAGCCTGCGGCCTTGGGCTATTATCCTTGAGCAACTCGCTTGAAGGATTCTCTATGACAAAATTTTGAGTATTTATCAAGGCCCGAGGAGTATTCGATAAGATAATTTTTTATTTTGTAGATATCAAAAATTTGATTGTCAATCTGACGTTTAATAATTTTCAATACAAAATGTATTAGTTTTAATCAAACAAATATTATTCATTTTTATTGAAAACTAAAGTTGTGAAAAGTACAATTGGTAAATGTTAAATTGGAAGAAGAGTTTGCTGAAGTTCACGAATTGTTTGGGCCACATATTAATTGTGTTCTTGCCTACCGGTATATTGTCAAACCATGTGTCACCTTCAGATTTCCAGAAACGATTTGGTCTCAAGAATAGGCGACTGGAAGTAATATTTTTCCCCCTTTTGGACAATAATTTATGGAATAACCGACCAGGGCATGCACTTTCGTTTGCAATATTTGGAACAAGCCACTTACTATTTGTACAACTTTTCAATCCTCCTTGGCATGTTTTACTGAATATTGGATTGTATTCAATTCTGTTGGTTGGCGTTCCATCATTATTTTTCTCAATCGTGAAATAATCTATAAGGCAATTAGCTGGTTCACCACCTCGCCAAGCTAACTCAACAGCTACAATATGGTAAAAAAAATTTTGTAAACCTTCTGGTGTACATTCATCCCATAATCCAATGATTCTAGCCAAATCACTTGAACTCAAATTTGATGAACTGCATTTTCGTTTGTTTGGATCCTGCTGTAATCTTTTGCATTTCTTGCATGTCGCGCATTTTTGAATATCACACTGGTAAACGGGTCAAATACAATTTTGAAGTCATTGAAGTATTTTTCCTGGAGTAGCCTACTCGTAGTATTCCAAATTGTTTTTACAGTTGCTTCTTTATAATCAGTTCCTTCAGCTTTTCTCATATTTACCGCATAATCTTTCAATATATTAGCCAAATTATGCAAACTCGTTTCAGCATTCAGTTCGTATTCTCTGGTCGCACAAAACTCGAGAAATATTTTCCATACATATTTTTTTGATTTGATTGTATTTTTTGGTATATTATTAGATATAATATCATTAATACCAAATCTTCTCGACATTTTTAAACCAGTTGTCAGTTTGACGTTTAATTAATTTCTAATAAAAAAACACCAAACTGAAAACACCACATGTAGGGTATTATCGCTGTAATCCAGAGGTGATTGGATGAAATTTGACACATGACTTAAAATTAAGTAATTTGATTGGTTACTATATTTAGTAAAAAATTACCTCTCAAATTTTCTTTTTTTTCCCATAACGGCAGTTTGGACATTTATTTGAGTTTTTTTTTGTCATTTTTTTTTGTCATTTAATTTTGTACTGTGAGTACATTCTTTTATGATTTATTGTTTCTATTTAGAAATTGTAATATTTTTTATTGTTAATAAATTTTTTATTGAATCGAGATTTAATTATATGCAGTGAGGATCATAAATTCAATACCATTTCGAGGCAAAATGATATTGAATGGTTAAAAATATTTTTATATTTAATACTTATTGTTATATTTATTTTGAATTGTGTTATTATTGATGATGAAGTCGGGTCAAAAGTTAAAAATAAAGATAAAGTTGTCAAAAAGAATGTATTAACAAAAATACTCGTAGTATATTAGACCTTAATAATTAAAGGAAGAGAATACACTCCATCAAGAAGAACACATTTTCAATTAACATTTAATTTTGGAGTGTTTATGGACAGGTCTCTTTATTATTCCATTCTTCGTTTCCCAGAATTTCTTGGTAAGTTTTCGTCATTTATAACGACCACATCGTTAATTTTAACTGGTTGTTGTTCGTCACACCATGTATTTCTTCTATTTAGTCGCGGCAAGTTTTCCTTAACCCTTTTTTTTTTTCAAAAGTTGTTATTTATTATTTGAGATCTTTTCCAAGCTTTTCTTTTTCAGAAAGATGTCAGAGTGTATCTTCATTAGCACGTCGGCAGACGTCCGCTCTTTTCACAAAATTTTGAACCACATTTTCAACAAAGCTTCGCTCATCTCTGTTGAGGTTTTAGATTAGACCTTAAAAACTTTTATAAATGAAAAGTCTGACACGGAGATTGACTCGTGTTTCCACTCTTATTGTACCATGACCCAGGGCTGCTACTGAATTTCCATTTGCTGTGATAACTTGGTGGTGATCATCAAATGATACATAGCTATCAAACCACTCACTTTGGTTGGTGATCTGATTCGTCGCTCCGTTATCGACATACCAACTATTTTCATCACTTTCACAGAAAAGAATGTCACTTGTAACAGCAAGTAAGGAATTTGTTTTATTTCTATTATCCTTTTGTTTCTTATGCTTAGGCGGCTTACCATCTGCTTTCCATTTGGGACAATGGCGTACTTTATGCCCTCTTAATTTGCAATAGTTACAGGTAAACTGGGTTCTTTTACTTGAAATATGTAACACATCCCGCTTGGTTTCAGTTTTACCACGTACCGCTTTCTCATATGCACACAGCTGATTTGTTAAGTTGTCTATAGTTCTATCTTTACTTGACATTAACATCCAGCTTGACTTGAATGAGAAATACTCAGCAGGCAAGGTCTCTAAAATTGTACAAATTAGTAGAACATCAGGTAAATCGCACTTGCATGGATTTATTGCAGTTATTTTATCTTTAGAGATTTCTACACCAGAGAAAGAGCTACAGTACCAGGTGAGCATATACACACTGATGTGTGTTTTCCTTTTGAAGAGTCATTTTCTGGCTATCGCTATTATGTATTGTTCAAAGATGATCTCAGCTGGTACCGTTTTATTTACTTTATTAACAGTCGCACTAGGACCAGGACTGGGTACCCGGAGAATGTGGAACAGGGGGGTTAGCGGCTAACCCCAAGTTTTATTAAAATCGGAACGAGGGCTAGCGACTGACCCCACGTTTTGTTAAAACTTGGATAAGTTTTTAACGTAAAAAAATGATTTTAATTAAAACTTATCTAAATTAAATAGACATTTATTTTTTATTAAATTTAACGAAACAGTATTCAAATCGTATAAAAGTGCGAAAAATCTAAATATTACAATTTGTTTATTCTTTTCTTGGGATTTAAGGTTCTTATAAGCGATTTTTTTTCCTTTTGAAATATGTTTATTTCATGTCAATGGTACAACGTTTCGGCTTATTCGCCTTCCTCAGGTACATCTCCTTTCAACATCGCTTGATTCTGTAGACATTTTTTTTGCTGTATACCACTTTTAGTGGGTATTTTGTTTGAATCTGCCAGATTCAAATCTGCAAAATGTAAATTGGCAAATTCTCTTCACTGAATAAGTCGATAAGTGGATCTTTATTTTGCTTGTAAGCACCTGCTGTTATCAAAAATCCCATGTATCCTAATATTTCATCTTTTTCAAAAGTTCTTGATTTTTGTATGAAAGAAGATCGCGGAGTGCTTTCTTTTACAAGGGCGAGTTTCTCATGCGTATATTGCAAAATAAAATCAATGATATCATCATCGACAAAGAGTCGGAACGCTTCAATCGGCCTCTTAGGATTTATTCCGTGTTTTAGACCTGGTTCTTCTCTCATTACATTGGCAGCTATTTGCCTTCGTCGAGTAATAGGTTTAGGTTTCCATGTCAGACCTGATACAGAAATCATGTCAGAATTGGTTTGATTTATTATACATTTAGCTCGTGGACGACGTCTTGTTATAGTGTCTAAACAACAATCAAAAGTACTACTAAAACACTTTGAGAATAAATGTACCAACCATCATTATTTCCCTCCATATCACTACTTTCTTCGGCTGAATCCTCATTCATGGTTTCTTCAGATTCGTGCTGCGCGAACTGAGAATTTGGAGCTAAAAGAGTTTTAGTTAGTTTTTTGAAACCATCTATTTAGTTACTTACAAGATGACTCATTTTCTGTTTCTTCAAAATAGCGATCCTGATGTTCTTGTTCACCTTGGTCGACTTAGGATTCTTCGTCTGAGCTCTTCAAATCTGGGTCTATGTAATCCCTACACAAATCATCGTCATCCTCATAAAGAGCTTCTTCCAGTTCGCGATCAGTCAAATATCTTCCACTCATATCTAAATGTAACTGAATCTTTTAGAATATAAAAAAATCAACACTAGACTAACACTGCACTCTGCAACAACTGAGATGATACTGGTAAAAAGTTGCTAGACACATCCATATCGTTGTTATTAGGCAGGCTTAGGCGCGTCGGTCGTACTATGCGTTATAAAAACGCCCGGCGAAGGTCAAACTCTTGACAAATTCCAACAAATTGTGTGTCTAGGGATTGAAAAAATATGTAAAATAAATGTCCTAAAAGATATTTGAAAAGAAAGTAAAAATAGGTAAGTAGTGTTAAAAAAAGGTAACTGGGGTCATCGCCTGACCCCCTACTTCCAGGTGCGACTGTTAAGAACAAATCAGAAGTGGCAGATAACACTAGTTTTGGCTAAAATTGAAGCAGTAAAATATAGCACAAAGGAGCTTTTGTCAGACAATGGTGGTGAATTTGACAACAAAATAGAAAGAAAGGCTGTGTGGCTTCTGACGCCGTCTTGCTGAAACCAAAGGTCACTGATGCCAACATTAGCCAATTGTGACCACAAAAAATCGGTTATCATGGTTTGAGAACCCAGAGAATTCACGGTGACGGCGTTTCCTTGCTCATTTTCAACTAGAAACCGCACCATACGGTCACTTTCTTTAAATGTAATGGTTTTTCGAGGACTATTTATGTATTTTGTGAGCCCGGTATGCGACAATTTTGTTTGTTTACATAATTGAAAATGGGCCTCATCACTAAAGATGATTTTATTGGACAATTCGTTGTTTTCGTTTAATTTTTCAGACAGCCAATTCACAATGGTTAGCGAGCTTTAATTCCTGAACGAGTTGAACTTTATAAGCTTGAAGATGAAGATCTTTATGCAAAATGTTGTATGTTTGCATCACTACGGCCACTACGAGCGTATTGTTTTGGTCTATTGTCCGCAACAGTGCCGTGACCCTCGAATTTACCGATTAAATTGCGCACAGCGGTCTCAGAAGGAGCCTGTTTACGAGGAAAAGCTGCTCGAATTTTACGAAGTGACACATTAAAATTTTCACCATTTTGATAGTAAATTTTCACAATTAAAATTCTTTGTTCAAGAGTGTAGTGTTCCATGGTTAAAATTTCCCAACTTTTTACTAAATAAATGTCAAAGGATGACAGCTCAATTCTTTACATTTCATCATTTAACAGCCAATTTACTTCCTAACCTCAAATTTGCCCACCCGTTACATGATCTGTTTTTTGTAAATGCCTTGCATAATGGATACCCTTCTCACTGGACGAAGACACCTACATGGAACACAGGACCAACTGGAAGCGGTTTCCGGAACAGTTCTGCAGAACATATGGCAACGTTCCAAGGATTACAATGCCAGAGGAGCTGGACAGCGCGGTTTTGCAACTTCAACGCAGCATTCAAGGAGCTCTACGAGACTGTACCTCCTCCAAAAGGAGGAAAAGAGACTTTCTGCAATTCGCGAAAGACATCCCTGCCGCAACCAGAGCGAAGATTCAGGAGAAGAATCGAGCCCGGAGAAGATACAGGATGACCTTAGCCCCTGAAGACAGAGCAAATCTCAACAGACTCAACGCGGAAGTGAAGCTGAGATTACGGGAACATCGTGGGAACCAATGGCAAAGGAAGCTAGAAGAGCTAAACACTAAGGACGGTAGCGCATGGAAAATGATGAAAGCCCTGCGGGCCACGAATCCTCAGATACCCCCCATTCATGGGGAAAGAGGAAGTATCGTCTACACGGACCAAGAAAAGGCTGAGGCATTTGCTGACTGCCTTGAAAGGGAGTGTAGGGAGAATATACATCCTGACGACGACGAGGAGCTAGAGGACGAGGCCCACAGGTTTGTTAGACAGGTCAGGCGGCGAGACATGGAAGGAGAGCCACTAAGACCAGCAACCACTGAAGAAATACGGAGCATAATCCACCACCTGAAGATAAAGAAGGCACCAGGCCCCGACGGAATTAGCAACAAGGCGCTAAAACTGTTGCCGAGGAAGGGCATTGCAGGAATTGCGACCATCATCAACGGCATCTTACGACTGGGACACTTTCCTGCGAAGTGGAAAGAGGCTATAGTAGTGATGCTACCTAAGCAGGGCAAGGACCTGAAGTTCCCTCAGAACTACAGGCCCATCAGTTTACTGAACGCCCTGTCCAAGGTAGCAGAACGAATTATCCTCTGGCGACTTCGCGAGTTCTCGGATGAACTGGAAGTAATCCCCGACGAGCAGTTTGGGTTCAGAGCCAATCACAACACGGAGTTGCACCTGCTAAGACTCGTTGAGCATGCAGCACAAGGACTAACCTGGCGCCAGGTGACAGGAATCGTATTTCTGGATGTTACCAGAGCCTTCGACAGGGTCTGGCAGAAAGGACTCATCTATAAGATGCACACATTAGGATACCCACCAGCGATGCTCAAGCTAGCAGACTCCTACCTACAGGACAGGCAGATTCGCGTCAGGACAGGGAAGGAGGTCTCGGAATCACGGACCCTGGAGGCCGGCGTGCCGCTAGGGTCTGTACTATCCCCCCATCTTTTCTCCATCTTTACCAGTGACATCCCAAGGACAGACCAGAACACCTTGGCACTCTACGCAGACGACACCGCCCTGATTGCCCGCAGTCGCAGTGCGGAATTGGTGACAAGATACCTACAGCGAGCAGCGGACAACTTCACCGAATGGTGCACCAGGTGGAAGACCAAGATTAATGCCGAGAAGAGCACCGCGCTCCTCATCAGAAGAAGACAAGTGCGCCCCGACGACTTCGTCAACATCGAGGGTACTGACATACAATGGCAGGACACTGCAAAGTACCTGGGGGTAACTTTGGACAGATCCCTGTCATGGAGACCGCACATCGAGAAGAGCATCGCGAATGCCAAAGGCATCATGTCGAAGCTCTACCCGTTGATCTGCAGAAGGAGCAAGATGCCCTTGCAGGTCAAGCTCCAAATGGTTAAGGCAGTCGTGCGACCTGCCTTGACCTATGCCAGTTCAGCATGGGGATACGCGGCACCATCGTACCTGAAACGATTGGAGGCCACGGAGAACAAGGCAAGAAGGATGGCAGTGGGTGCACCCTGGTTTGTGTCAAACGCACAGATCCGAAGGGATCTCAAACTCGACGCCCTCAGGGACGTCATGAGGTTGAGAGCCCAGAAGGTATTTGCAATGGCAGAGACCCATGCAAACCCACTGATTCGCGAAGCAGTCAACTACAATGTAGAAGACGGTGCCAGGCGGTACCGGAGACCGAGGAGTCAACTCTGACGAAGGAATCCACAGGATTAGGACACCAATTAATATTGTTTCTTTCAGGTCAGGTATACTAATCTAAAGGTATGTTTCAGAGTGTTCTAGGCACCACCAACAGAAGACAACAGCATCAGACGACAATCAACATCAGAAGACAACAGCAACAGAGGACAATCAAGCGAGGACATGGAAAAGGGAGGGTTCCCGAGCCATACTACAAAGATAAGGCAGAGTTTTAGTTTGGGTTAGAGTCCCACACTACCTAGGGAAGTGGTAAGGAACTCCCTAGGTGTCATGATGATTTCTCTGCCTTGGCCTAAATCAACAAAAAAAAAAAAAAAAAGGATACCCTTCTAGTGTCTCCTGTAGCACAATAATAAATAGCGGATAGGTTACGAGAAGCCCTGTATAAACTACTGCGTAGTTACCATAAGTGCGAAATTATAATAAAATATTGTTGTTAACTGTGACAGAACTGCAAGCTCGACTTCCCGCCCTTAGAGAGCATATAACAGATCAAAACTTTATTATAACATTTCCCTTATCACTTTTTCTCTAACTGTAAAATGAGAGCCATAAAGCTATAACTGCTCACGCGATAAAACTCTTGACTTCCCTTAGACATAGGTATAGAGGTAGGTATGTAGGTACAAGACGTACGAAATTCTTGTTCGTTTTTCTTTATGAATTCTTAACCCCATTTCGAGGGGCATAGCATACAAAATTTTGTTCTCTGTCCCATTTTTTTCTTTGTGCGGTTTGCACAGAACGCCACCGTACTATAGTTTGGATTGCATAGGTGAGTTTTCGCAAAGTTTTGACACTTAGATTTATGGCCGTTTTGTCTTACAAAAGTTTCTTTTGCAACAACTGTTCTAGTAAATTAAAATGCTATTGAATTTTTCTGGTTGTTCCTATTGAATTCGATTTTATTTCTAGTCAGGTTTACACTAAGCATGTACGTACAAGGTTGGCAGGAAGTCTGGACAAAACTTTAGATTTATTGACCAATGTCAAAGTGCCTTTTTGATCCGTTATTACGAGAGATATTTGAGAAGTTTTGAGCTGCATAAGCAAAAACAGTTAATATTTCTCAGCGTTCTTGAATTGGGCTCTCCATATTTCTGCTATGTTTTATTTTTTCAATATTGAATTGAATGTATGCGGGCCCCACTAATGCCTAAGGTTGTCTCAATCTTTTGATAGGTCACATGACGATCTTGCAATATCAGTTCGCGCACAGCATCTATGGTTCTCGGAACAACAACTGATTTTGAACTACCTTCACGAAATTCGTATTGGAGTGAACTACGACCACGATTGAATTCACCATACCATCTGGCAACTACGCAACGGTATGGTTAAAATTGTTTTGATTTTGCTCTTTGCGTAAATCTTAATTTATTGTAATACTAGTGATTTAAAATATTTGTGGAATTGTCGAAATAAACACTATAAGGTGTGAAGTCAGTTAATATAAAGCAAAAATCTGGATATACCTTTTATATTATCACAATCTAACTCAAAACTATATCTGCCTGCACGTAAATTGGACTTTGAACCTTACTAGAGACGATTAAATATAAACAAAATTGCTTGCGTTGTTGCCAAGAATTCTAAATTTGCAAGATGACTGGTAGTAAAAGTTGTAGAATTTGCAATGGAAATATTGGAAAAAAGTTTAAATTGATTTGTGGAAGATGCAAAGGTTATTTTCACCTCGAATGTGGGAAAGTGTCCGAAGTTGATGCGCGCCTAATGCAACAAGAGAAAAGGCCCTGGGATTGCGAAGATTGTACTAACGAAATAAGAGCAAGACGTTCAACTATCTATGGCGTGAGATCATCTGATTCTGATGGCATCAATGATCTCAAAATGATGCTAAGAGAACTACAGGATGAAGTTAGGGAAATGCGTAATTCCATGGATTTTTTAAACGAAAAATATGAAGATGAGAGGAGAAGAGCGAAAGTAATGTCTGATATGGTTACAGAAATCTCGAATGATAATCAGCTTTTAAAAGAAAAAGTGCAAAAGCTTGAAACCGTGTTAAACATCCAGGAAACGAACAAGATAAGAAACAATCTCTGCGTAACTGGTAAAACCAAAGGCAACGAAGGGCCAATTGAAATCAAGAAGAAATTCTCTGGATTTCTTGCCCAGTTGAACGTTCAGTTGTTGGAGTCTGATATTGAAAATATTCGTCAATTTGAAGCTAAGAACGGACCAAAAGTACTAATCACGACAACCACCAGTGAAATTAGGGAACAAATTTTGAATCTGCTTACAAGGGGTGTACCACAGGGATCAATTCTAGGACCCCTGTTGTTTTTGATATATACATTTGATATGGATCGGTTCGCGAGGGATTGTAACATGCAGAGATATGCGGATGACACGCACCTATACACTAGTTTTTCATTAGAACAAAGTCAACTTGCAGTCGAAAAAATAAACAATTCTCTCAAAAGTATTTACGAATATTCCACAAAAAGTGGTTTAAAGCTTAATCCATCAAAGTCACTGGTTATGTTTTTCGGACCAAACCGGGAATGGTCTTATCAAAATATGATTTTCTCTATAGATAACGTTGGCTTACCTGTGGTAAGGGAAGCCAGGAATTTAGGCGTCGTTTTTGATAGTGACCTTAGATTTAAAACGCAAGTGGGTAAATTAGTACAAAAGTCTATTATATCACTTAGGATTTTGTATAGGAGTAAGACAGTTTTAGGTAGCAAATTAAAAAAACAACTTTGTGAATCTCTGGTGCTCTCACAATACAATTATGCGTATATCATGTATGGTCCTTGCCTGGATACTCATTCAAAAAATAGAATCCAGCGGATTCAGAATTCATGCATACGTTTTATAAATAATCTTAGAATGAGAGACCATGTGAGTGATAAATTATTTACTTTGGGATGGTTGAACATGCACAACAGACTAAAATATCGTATTGCTTGCTTCGTATACAAGCTTCTCAAAACTGAAAATCCCACATATTTGCGTACAAAACTTTCTTTTCGATGTGCAATCAATAATCGTTCTACGCGATATTGTAATCTGCTTAACATACCTCGCCACCGTACTACGCTGTTTAAGCGCACCTTCTCTTACGTGGTTCCCAGTGTGTACAATGATTCAGAGATTGGAGAACAGTTCCTGAACCTAAGTTACAGCTCTTTTAAAAAAAAGTTAAAGGATCGATTGCTCTTTAATAGTGGATAATGGGGTTAATTGTCTAGTATATTTATGTCATTTTAATTTTATATGCGGAGTGGGTCTCTTTAGTTTTAGTTGTAGTTTACTTTAGTTGTAGTTTACTGTATTATTATATGCTTATTGTTATGAATGTATTATTATATGCTTAGTGTTATGAATAATGATGTATTGTAAAACATACATGCTCGGTTAAGAAAACAGCTTTGCTGCCCTTCGCCGAGTTAAAAATAAAGACGTTTCTATTCTATTCTATCGATAAACACTGGTCCTTGATGGAGCTTCATCGCCAAAAATTGAATTAAGTTCATCCATGCACTGTTGCTGAGTTAATCCACGTCGAAAGTTGTAAAAAATAATCGCACGAAAATGTTCACGATTTAATTCCATTTTTGGGCCGTTTTCGAGAATTTTTTAAAAACCGATTTTTTGCGATTTTCGTTTTTATTTATTTCAGACATTATTTTTACAGATATAAAAAAATGAAAAGCACTTTCTCATTGTTACTTTTTAAGGAGAATAAGATAGCGTTTACAAATTTTCACTACGACGTTCCGTTTTTGGCAAAACCATCATCAACTTGGTTTTTTTAAATACGCCCCTGGATTTTTTATTGTTAAATTTAAAGCCATTTGGAATGGTTTAAACAAGTTTTCAGTATTTTTAGCTGTTATTTAAAAAAAGAAAGAAGAAAATCCCTATCTTTCGAGGCCTTCATCCAGTATCAAAGTAGCTATCAAAACGTTTTTTTTTTTTTTCATTTGGGTACATAAAAATATTTTTATTGTAACATATTTTGTTCACAGCATGAAATATAAATCGAATTCATTTAAATGTCATTTATATCCACTCTGCATGTTTTTCCCTAAACGATTTTTAAACCATTTTTATTTATACCATACTATTTATTGGCAATTTACAACAGTAACAGAGAAAGAGTTGAACAAAAAAAAAATTGTCATACCATTTAAAATTTTCATCGCCACAGAGATATTATCGGCACGTCCGGCATTTGATGATGTAAAACGCCACCAGTTTTCATTTTCTCCCGAAAATGTATATATAAAAAATATCCTCGTAATATCTATCAAACCATAATGAAGATACACAAATGCGGTATTGTCAAATGTCTGAAATTTTCCATGCTGAGTGTCCACGTTCATCGGATATTTTTTCGGACATTTTTTAAGCCTAGATTCCCACTAACATCGAAAACAAGGTCAGTGCAATGACACAACCCTGCTTTACGCCAGTTGTTATGGGAAAGGGCTGTCCCGGTCCGCTGCTGCTGTCATGTAATGATGAGCCTTAGGCCCATTCTACACGAGCCACAAAAACGCGACCGGTTAGTGGATCAGTCGCTTGAAAATTTTGGCTATTCTATATCCAAGGGTGTAGACGCCGCGCGATTGTTGCGCGTATAACCGGCGAGTGAAACGCGACCCATTCTGGACTAGCGACAAAACGCCTCATATTTGCTATTGATCCTTTACAAGTTGGGTGAGAAGATTTTTTCAGCACTACCGGATGTCTGTAGAGACACTTGACGAACCTTTGGGGTTGGGTTGGTTGGTAATCACTCCATTCCTTTCCGCCGCGTGACTTTTAAGCAACCTCTTGCGTTCAACACACACAATTAACAATCTGTTGTTCTGTGACACACGCGTGTCCCTCGCAGGCAAACGGTCGAGTTTTTGTGGCTCGTGTAGAATGGGCCTTAGAACAGGTCACGAAAAATATGTCCACCACTAGCATTTGCTTGCATAACCAGTCCCGTAGTTTGTTACCGACGTTGTCCTCGACGTAATGGACTATGAACTATCCACCTTATTATGGAGAATATTAGGTATACAAAAACATTGGAGATGACAAAACACGACGATCTTCCAAACTTTTTATTGAAAATCGATTTAAAAGAAGTCCCTGATCGTATCCACTAACTGGATAAGCACCATCCTTATTCGAGACCAAATATTTCAAAAACTTACGTTTACGCATCTTTGAAGTGAATACTTCTTTGGCGGCATGAGAGTGATTTTTCAAGGTCGCGTCACGTCACGACACGATTTAATATGTTCGTCCCGCAAAAGATATGAAGCATATAACAAATATGAGGGAGAGAGAGATAGAGAGATAGAGATCTTTGTGGTGTATGCTACACACTTATCCTATACCATACACTATTATGTATATTGCGGCGAGAGAAAACGAGTGCATGCGTAGGCACAGCTACACTTAGGGTGTTATTTTACAAGGCAAACATTGTGTATTATACGAGATACTGTCGATACAACCGGTGTAGGTATTGAATTCAATTTTTTATGGAGGTAAACAGTAATCATATATAATAACGAAATATTAAAGACGGTCAGCCATAAAAAAGAAGATTGTGCTTGGCTTGGGCTTCGTGATGCTTGGATTTGTTTGAAAATTATGAGTCAATTAAAAATATTAATAATATATACTTTACCCAAGAGAAATAAATATGTTGTAGTTTGACATTCTCGTGAAAGAAGTATTCACTTCTATCACGTGTACTGTGCTGCACGCGAATTTTTTATTGATTGCTTATGATAGGAATAAAATGGGAACCAAATCATGGATCCATACTCCAATTTAGAGGGAACATATATTCAAAATAAAGGGCAATAAAGGCGTCGACAACACTCACAAAGCTCTTACAACTTCGCACTAAGAAGCCATACAATCGACGTGGCGACCTCTGGTGTTAATGTTCTCAGGTGAGTTACGAATCGAATATCACACTAATCGAGCTTGATCGGGACAACAAAATACAGTGTGTATAAACTAAGTTCTTCTTCCAGGAGTAAGTGCTGCAGTTTGCTATATTTAGCGACAATGTATCTATGTTACACACAAGTCGCATAAATTAATAAGTTCGCTCTGAAACGACATGGCTGTAAAGGTTTAAAACTTCTAACATAATAAGCAAATAAAAGCTTGTCTGCCTGAAGACCGGTGCCAGCAATTGGAACTTGAAAATTTACAAGTATATGGGTTTTTTCTCAATTTTCTCAAAAACTAAGTCTTGCGAGTCGCTCTGACTTAGATCATTCGATGGACTATAGTTTCGTGACAAATATTTCCAAGTTTCATGAAGATCCACCGTTCAGTTCCTTGCCTCGTCGGGTGTTAGGGTCACCCCTCCAAGGTGTTTTAGCCTTTTGCAGAAAAGTGCCATGCATTCATAGAGCACGTGTTCTGTTGTCTCTGTTGCGTCTTCGCAAAACCGACAAGTGTCGTCCTCGGTTAGGCCCATCTTTTAGAGATGGTACTTCACTGGGTGGTGTCCCGTAAAAAGGCCTGTAAATCGCCTTAGGTCGCTTCTCTCCAGTTGGATAAGCTTCCCTGCGTTGGCCTCTGAAGGTTTGATAAACCTTTTTGATTGTCTTAGGCCTGGAGTGTTTCTCCAGTAGGACTTAAGTTGTTCCTTTTCCCATCTCCGAAGTTCTTCCTTCATATGGCTTTTTGGAAGGCCAAAGATGGGTTCCGGGTCGCAGAACGGAGCGTTTGCGCCCTCTTTTGCAAGTTGGTCCGCCGCTTCATTCCCCTCTATGCCTTCATGTCCTGGCACCCATGTCAGAGTAATCTTTTTCCCCTGAGCTGCCAGTTGCTTTAGGGTCTGTTTACATTCCCATGCTAGCTTTGACGTAAAGGTGTAAGACCTCAGTGCTTTTAACGCAGTTTGACTGTCTGACATAATATTGATCTGCCGTTCCGGGATGCCTCTCTGCAGGCATTCTTGAGCACAACGATTAATAGCGTTGATCTCTGCTTGGAATATAGTGGGACTTTTCCCGATAGATTCAGAGAGCCTGCAATTTGGCCAGTATACTCCCATGCCTGTGTTCCCTTCTATTCCTTTTGAACCGTCCGTATACCAGACAGATGTGTTTTTTGGGAATCGTGGTTCCCCATTTAGCCAATTTTGACGGTGTGCATGACCACTTCAAATGGGATTTCAAAATCATGTTTGTGTGGCAAAGGGTCCGACGGTTTTCTTCTTGAATCCAAAGGTATTAGATTCAGGATTCCCATGTGTCCCTCTAGATCGCCAGATTTGTATTCCATTACCTGTGCCAGTTTCAGAACGCTAATTGCTGCCTCTTTTTTGACTAGGACAGGCAAAGGTATTAGATGCAGCAACGTTTCCATCGCTGCTGTGGGGCCAGTTCGCATTGCCCCTGT
The DNA here is from genome assembly GCA_911728435.2 of Apoderus coryli. Taxonomy (NCBI): domain Eukaryota; kingdom Metazoa; phylum Arthropoda; class Insecta; order Coleoptera; family Attelabidae; genus Apoderus; species Apoderus coryli. The sequence continues at coordinate 4,974,336 of OU452199.1, read as the reverse complement.
TATTCCTAAACATGCAAGCCGTTGCAACTTTTGAAGACGGCATTGTGTATGCTTATCATCATCATCATCATTCGACTAGGTCAATGATAAATAGAGCAGAGGTCTCAAATTGGAGCCCTGCGGAACACCAGAGCATCAGACGTATGCCCATTATAATTAACAAATTGACAACGGCCACTCAAGTAAGACGCTATTCAAATCGATTCAACTTTCCAACAAACACAGACCTATCAATACTGATTTAATATCTCTGAAACAATATCGATGAACTGAACCGAATTACATACAGTCCACGAGAGTTGTATTTATATTTAAATCAAGTCGATAATAAGGGTAATAACCCCTCCAAGATTTGACAACAACGCTATCACATTATATAGAGATAGCACGCTGCCAAAACACACACAACATTCACTTCCTCGTCCTTGCGTTTCCACATTTTGTACCAACCACCCTTTATTTTTAACCGGCCTCCCCGATCCCTTGCCGCTGGACCACCGCTATTGATTTAGACTGTAGAGCACTGCCTGGCAGCCATTCATGGCACCAAACGAAGAGTACATAGTTACATTGCGGCTTTTCTGTTTCACTCTGACATATATACGATATACAGCCAAGTGCGAATAGGGGAAGAGGACAAATAGTCTGTTTCGGTTACACGCTCGCCATTGGTGGATTTACAGGGGTTGGTGGAAATGATATTCCGAGATATTGAAGCCTCACCAAGAGCATCGATCTAAGTCTTGAGGATTTCTTTAATTTTTCAAAAATCGAAATTTTATCAACGCCTTCAAAAATGCAATTTTAACCCTTAAGTAGGTCATTTTGACCTGTAAATTTTGTAAGGTAATTAAGAAAATAACATCAGCCAAATGACCACCACGACCACGCCTGCAGGACCATATCCTTTCCATGAAATTTTCCATAACCAAATCGCAAAGTGGCTGCCCTATGTCCTCGATAGCCTCACGCATTCCATCTTTGAGGTCTTGAATCGACGCTGGGCTGTTGGCGTAGACCTTCTCTTTCACGTGGCCCCCAACCCAAACCTCTTCGAGAGATAACACGGTCCGGAAACTTTTCCCGTAAAAGATCAATGGTTTCGTTGCATGTGTGCCACGTAGCGCCATCTTGTTGAAAATAAACGTTGTCCAGATCAATACCATCCAATTCCGGCCATAAAAAATCATTAATCATCTCTCGATAGCGCAATCCACTCACCATAACTGGTGCTCCAGCCTCATTTTTGAAAAAGTAAGGTCCAATGACCCCGCCGGATCATAAACCACACCAAACAGTCACACGTTGAGGATAGAGAGGCCAATCGGCAAAGACAGGACGTTGTTGATGATCGGCCGGCTTGAGTTCTTGTGTTAACTGAACTTTATAAGCCTTAAGCCCCAAATCTTTATGCAAAATACGGGGTAATGACGTTTTTGGAATGCGTAATTCCAAAGAACGACTAGGGATGGACAAACCTGGGTTTTCTTCAACACTTTCAGCTACAGCAGCAATATTCTCGGCTGATCTTGAGCGATGTGCACGGGTTTTATTCTTCACATCACTAACTTGTCCCAACAGCTCGAATTTTTCCACCAATTTCTGTATTGCGATCCGACAACGTGCTTCACGACTATCTCTGCCAAATTTTCACCATTTTTATACTTAGTGAATTTTAATAATTTCAATGCGTTGTTGAAGCGTGTATCGTTCCATTTTTATTAATGGCGTAGTTTCTACTTGTCAAATGTCAAAAAATGACAGCTCCAAAAGTGACATATACCGAAATAGCGGGCTATTCAAAATAATACTCTTATTGGAAAACCCTTTACAATATCGAAAGACAGAGACCTTCCGAAACACAAACCAGGTAAATAGAGGCAGAAGGTTTATTTTGGGGATTCACGGTTGTCTGCAGATATAACGGAAGTATGTTTTGGCGCTTTCCAAACTATCTTAGGCGTCCAAATCCCTACAATTATTAAGGCAGTTTAATAATTATCATAACTAACATCGCCCAGTTTTGAATTTGGCTTGAAAACAACTTTAAAATGAATATCTGTAAGAGTCTTAGTTAACCGCGAGTATATTTTGGAAATCCTGCTGGTCATGAGATAAATTTGGAACTGAATTCGTCAATTCTATCAACTACTACCCATGGCAGTACCTTCGTGCTGCTCATAGAAAAGTGTGACATAAAAATATATATTCATCAGTTAGTTCTGATTCGAGATGGAAGAAATTCTAAAGTTTCAGGAAAGAATACACTTCAAAAGAGACTAGAATTTCACTGAAACCGGAGAAATTTTTTTTGATTTTCTCAATGAATTCATAAGAATTTTTAATAGAAAAAGATTCGACAGGGCTCGATTTCAGAAGACGTGTGACTATCCTGAAGGTCTATCTATCATCTGATCTTCCTCGTCTCGTCTCGTCTGATGCTATATTAGTAGTGGGAACTTCTGACGTTTCTTCCGCATTGCCTCTGTCTCTAGAAACGTCGTTGTCTTAACCGTATGGAGCCTATAGGGTCATACTTTTGTATTCGTATAAGAACAGGCACACATAATGAGGTGCTAGTATCCGAACTACAAAATTGAACATACATTGGACCTCCTTGATTCTTCTGATGTCTCTCAGTCTTTTCAAAGACCCAATCCTGCACGTTGTGCGAGATGTTTCGTCAAAGAGTTGAAATCCAAACCCATACGGATGCGGTAATTCCTTACGTACCATGGTGCACAGAGTGTAATTTTTCTTATTCTCTTTTGCTTCCAGTTTTCTCCGGAATGACCTCGCTGCTTGTCCCTATGATGCTAACGCATACGACATGACCGGCCTTGACGAGGAGTAGCTTCCTCGTATCGTCTGTTGCTATATTAGTAGTGGGAACTTCTGACGTTTCTTCCGCATTGGCTCTGTCTCGAGGAACGTCGTTGTCTTAACCGTATGGAGCCTATAGAGTCATACTTTCGTATTCGTAACTACAAAATTGAACATACATTGAACCTCCTTGATTCTTCTGGTGTCTCTGAGTCTTTTCAAAGACCCAATCCTGCTCGCTATGCGAGATGTTCCGGCAAAGAGTTGAAATCCAAATCCCTACGGATGCGGTAATTCCTTACGTACCATAGTGCACAGAATGCTATTTTTCTTATTCTCTTTTGCTTCCAGTTTTCTCCGGAATGACCTCGCTGCTTGTCCCTATGATGCTAACGCGTACGACATGACCGGTCGAACGACAGCCTTGACGAGGAGTAGCTTGCTTTTTAGTGGAAGTCTGCTCTTTCTGTTAATCAGAGCGTTGATAGCAGCCTGCTGTTTTCCGGCAGCTCCGCTGATGTGCTTTTGGAATGTCAGGTAACTCCAAGGTACTTTGCCGTGTCCTGTCTTCTCCATCGATCGTCACTTTTCTGCTCCCAGTTTTTCTTCACATCTAAGCCACACTTCTTCATGTTGGTCTTAAGAACATCCTGTACCTCTTTTGCTGCCCTCCTTGACTTCGTGAGCCGATCTTAAGTTCTGAATAAAGCGTTTGACAGAATGGACCATGTTGTTCTAAACAAAACGCTTGATGAACATGATCTTAAGATCTTTTTTAGTTCATATCTGCGCAACAGAGAGCAATACATCTTCTATAATGGTCATAGATCCTGCAATTACACTGCCAACTCTGGAGTTCCTCAGGGATCGAACTTGGGACCTTTGCTTTTCTGTCATGTAAATTGTGCATTCATTTAATGCATACTGGTAACGAGATTAGGCCAACGTCAATAAGAACATCACAATTAAATCATTTTAAGCGCGGGGCACTGCCTCTCGTCCCTATGCACGGCTTTTTTATTAAACGGATTTTTATGTGTTTTACAAAGTTTTTTTTTTAATTTAAAAATTTATGTTAACTAATTTATGTGAGTTGGAGTTGATTATCTATTGTTTTGCTATATAAATTGCAAATTCATTCATCGCAGGCATGTACTCATGTATGTATTTTATTTTCAAAGTATTTATTATGAGTACACATTCCATTTAGCTCTATCAACGTTAATCTTAAACACATTTACAACAATAATTGGAGTTGCATATTTCTGTCTAGCATAGTAAATATATTGCAGCAATACATTAATGTGTGAAACAAAGATGGTAAGTCCGGCATTGCTCCTTCAAGCGTTTTTAGATATATCTACAGCAAATTGAGTGACAAAGACAAAATATATGGGGGGGTAAAATGCCCTATCTACGTCTGTCTATATACCCCTTCATTTACTACTTAATGTTCTCTCGGTTTGACCTATTGATCATGCATTATCTTTGATCTTTTTTCAATTCATTTTTACTGTTTTCTTTGGCTTTGATTATAATATTATTATAGGACCCGCATTAAGAAAAATTTGTAAATTATCATGCAGTAGATTGTGCATAAATTAAGGGACGGGACACTAGGGACAGGCAATTGTCTGCCTCACAACCCTCAAGACTCACGGGCCGCCAGTGATTATTATTAATGTTGGATAATATACAGAGCGCTCCATGTGAAACAACAAACCCTGTGTATTTAGATTTGTAGTTTCTGTAATTCTCCTCCTCGTGTCCTCGTATAAACATAGAATGGTAAGTAGGAGAAGTTAAAAGAGAGAAGGCACGCTTTCTGCAGTGACGATCGGTATGCCGAATTTGCTCTAAATTGTTCAAGAATAATTTGGCGTTAAATTTTGTGGATTTCCTACTGCTGTTTTAATTTTCGCTTTCAGTTTGTATATACAATTATTTAGAATTGAAGCCGTTGGAGAATAGGCTGCTAATTGTGTTCAAGTTAATATAAACAGAGAGAGAGATACATTTAATAACTGGTTTGTTGCGGATATAAATTAATGTATCAAAAGTTTTTGGTTTGCCAGTAAAAATAAAGTTTGGTTGCATATACCTAATTGGGCGGAGAATATTTACGAATACGTGCGGGGTAGTATGAGTAGGCAATTAGTTTTTAAAAAGATCAGCTCTCAACTTGATTTTGATTCTCCATTTTCAAGGAAAAGAAATCAAAGACGAAGCTTAACAACATTACAAGACCCACAATACCTACTGTTAAAATACGGGGGATGTTTTAAGATATTCACCTGCAACTGCAACTCTCAGATTGACGGATGATATTTTAAAGTTATAGGAAGCTTTAACTCTATGTGTCAAAATGCTTGTTTTTGTTAAGGAAAATAGGAAGACAGGATGGGATCTACTTCTATTGTACTAAAATGGCCCAAGGAGTTGACAAGGAAAGTGTCGATTCCGAGAGGTTAAAATAGCGACAAGATTTATAATAATTCATTCAAAAACTGGTTCAAATAATATCCGAGACGTGCAGATCTGGATGACAAATAATAATTGAGGGTTTCCGCCGTATAAGCCGTATTCTTGAAGTTGGCGAAGATCAACTCATCAAAATATCAAACCGTGCATGTACTCTCAATAAACATTCAACTATAGAAATAGAAAAATTTTTCTCTAAATTAAGAATCCTAACCACTCTTCTCTGTTATGAAAAGACTCTAAAAGCTGCACCTGCGTGTCCCCAGATTAAGACAGCATAACATATTCTGGAATGGATCAAGGAATGGCACGCCATCCTCAAGGTTGCATAAGACACGTCACCCGAAAGATTTCGCAAAAGAAAGATGTTAGCCTCTCACACAAGCTGTCAATATGAGACTCCCATGTCAATCTCGTATCCAGAGACACACCAAGAAACTCCATACCACCTCGACAGTGACTCTCCGGGAGCATTCTCAAAGTAAAATACCCCGTTTTTGTTTTGGTCCGATTAAGTAGGAGACCGTTATTTGAAAACCACTCATACGATACCCTCTCCGCTCCCAACATTCGGCGTTCCACCTCATCCAAACAGTCACCCGAACAGGCCAGTGTGGTATCATCTGCGAACAGAGTGAACCGCTGCAATGGATCATCAAAAGGCAAATCATTTATATATACATACTAAAAACAATATGGGTCCCAATATGGAGCCTTGGGGTACGCCTACAGAAAGCTCCATCGCCGCTGACGCTCTGTTATTCAAAACCACATATTGCGACCTGATTTTTAGATAAATCTTATATACTGTCCGGGCGAAACTTATATGTGTTCAACTTCTGCAGTAGTAAGTTATGAGGCACGCAATCGAAAGCCTTCGTAAGATCGCAAAACGTTGCCATTGCGTACTTTGAGCTCTTCAACGAAATATGCAGGAAGGAAACAAGACTCAAAATGGCATTAGTGGTGTTGAAACCATTTCGAAAACCCAACTGATAAGAGGAAAGAAGACCAGACGACTCAAAATGCTCGCGGATTTCAACCGACATGCATTTCTCAAAAATTTTTGAGAAAATTGGAAGGAGGAATATCGCTCGATTGTTAGAAGGATCATTAACATCCCCTTTCTTCACCACTGCCAGCTTCAAACACGATTTCCATTGAAGCGCGTCCTGGACATTTTCCGAAGGATTAGCGAATGATGCACCTTGTCGAAAGCTTTCAAAAAATACATCCTCTAGAAACCAGGTTAGGTTGGTTACTCAAATCAATTGTTAATAGTTTTTCTAAACTATAACATGCTGTAAAAATTCTCCCATAGCCATACCTGGATAAATCCGACTAGATGAGGATCAAAATAAAAATGTTTGTTCGGTTTATATAAACGAAATTTGACATTTTTATACAAAACATTGTTTTATATGTTGAACTTTATGAAGAACTAGGTCACAGAGATATTTTTCTAGCGAAAACCAACAACAAAAAATCAATAAAACAAAAACGACATATTCACACTATCAGGCAATGACATGTTTATCAAGAGAACTTTGTATAGTTGAGTTATTGATCAAAATTTCGTAGGATGTAGGTACTTTTCTAGTAAACAATCGCATATTTCCGAGTACCTATAGTTAGTATAGAAATAATTTATAGCTGAATACGGAGAAATTGTGCAGAACAGCGAACATAATGGATTTCATGAAAGTCATAAGTATTGGCTATTATTGTCGTATGGATATATTATTATTGTTATTATTGGAATATGAATCATTATTAATATCTACAAATAATAATAAATTTATAGAAGTAGATAATACTTACTTAAACGCTCAATAAGTCAATGGCGTGTATGATCTAGAGTCAAACTTTCCAATTCAGGTAATTTCAATAAGGTATTGAAAATTTTTTTAATTTTGAAAAAATAGTCTATAATTATAGAGGAGTGTACGAAAGCGTAGATTGGCAACACAAAATATATTTTTTTACTTACTATTTATCTCAGTTGGTGTAAAATAACTCAGAATTATGACTATTTTGACTTTTTTTACAGAATTCTGTAAAATATCTCAGAATTATGACTATAAAGACATTTTTTACAGAATTCTGTAAAAAAGTCGGGATTCTTATCATTCTGACTTTTTTACACAATTCTGTAAAACAACTCAAAATTATTATTATTCTAACTTTTTTGCAGAATTCTGTAAAATAAATAACTCAGAAGTATGACTATTCTTACTTTTTTGCAGAATTATGTAAAAAAACTCGTAATTTTTTATGATTCTGACTTTTTTTTGCCGAATTCTGTAAAAAACTCGGAATTTTTTGTGATTTCTGATTTTTTTGCAGAATTCTGTAAAATAACTCAGAATTATGACTATTCTGACTTTTTTTGCCGAATTCTGTAAAAAAACTCGGAATTTTTTATGATTTCTGATTTTTTTGCAGAATTCTGAATTAACTCAGAATTATGACTATTGTGACTTTTTTTGCCGAATTCTGTCAAAAAACTCGGAATTTTTTATCAATCAGACATTTTTTGCAGGATTCTGTAAAAAAACGCAGAATTTTTTATGATTTCTGATTTTTTTTGCAGAATTCTGTAAAATAACTCAGAATTATGACTTTTTTGGAGAAATCTGTAAAAAACTTGGAATATTTTATGATTCTGACTTATTTACACAATTCTGTAAAACAACTCAGAATTCTTACTATTCTGACTTTTATACAGAATTTTCTAAAAAAAACTCGGAATTTTTTATGATTCAGACATTTTTTGCAGAATTCTGTAAAATAACTCGGAATTTTGTAGATTTCTGACTTTTTTTGCAGAATTCTGCAAAATAACTCGGAGTTTTTTATCATTCTGATATTTTTTGTAGGATTCTGTAAAAAACCTCGGAATTTTTTAAAATTCTGACTTTTTTTGCAGAATTCTGTAAAATAACTCCGAATTATGACTATTCTGACTTTTTTGCCGAATTCTGTAAAAACCTCTGAATTTTTTATCATTCAGACATTTTTTGCAGGATTCTGTAAAAAAATTCGAAATTTTTTATGATTTCTGAATTTTTTGCAGAATTCTGTAAAATAACTCAGAATTATGACTATTCTGACTTTTTTGGAGAAATCTGTAAAAAACTTGGAATATTTTATGATTCTGACTTTTTTGTCTGAATGTCTGAATGATAAAAAATTCAGAGTTTTTTACAGAATTCGGCACAAAAAAGTCAGAATAGTCATAATTCTGAGTTATTTTACAGAATTCTGCAAAAAAGTCAGAATAGTAATAATTTTGAGTTGTTTTACAGAATTGTGTAAAAAATGTCAGAATAGTCATACTTCTGAGTTACTTTACAGAATTCTGCAAAAAAAAGTCATAATCATAAAATACTCCGAGTTTTTTTTCAGAATTCTGCAAAAAAGTCAAAATGATAAAAAATTACGATTTTTTTTACAGACTTCTGCAAAAAATGTCACAATAGTCATAATTGTGATTTATTTTACAGAATTCTGTAAAAAAAGTCATAGTGATAAAAAATTCCGATTTTTGTACAGAATTCTGCAAAAAATGCCTTAATAGTCATAATTCTGAGATATTTTACACAATTCTGTAAAACAACTCAGAATTCTTACTATTCTGACTTTTTTACAGAATTTTGTAAAAAAACTCAGAATTTTTTTTGATTCAGAAATTTTTTGCAGAATTCTGTAAAATAACTCGGAATTTTGTAGCATTCTGACTTTTTTTGCAGAATTGTGCAAAATAACTCGGGGTTTTTTATCATTCAGATATTTTCTGTAGGGTTCTGTAAAAAACCTCGGAATTTTTTAAGATTCTGACTTTTTTTGCAGTATTCTGTAAAGTAACTCAGAATTATGACTATTCTAACTTTTTTTGAGAAATCTGTAAAAAACTTGAAATATTTTATGATCCTGACTTTTTTACACAATTCTGTAAAACATCTACTCTGACTTTTTTACAGAATTTTGTAAAAAAACTCGGAATTTTTTATGATTCAGACATTTTTTGCAAGATTTTGTAAAATATCTCGGAATTTTGTAGCATTCTGACTTTTTTTGCAGAATTTTGCAAAATAACACGGAGTTTTTCATCATTCTGATATTTTTTGTAGAATTCTGTAAAAAACCTCGGAATTTTTTAAGATTCTGACTTTTTTTGCAGTATTCTGTAAAGTAACTCAGAATTATGACTATTCTACCTTTTTTTGAGAAATCTGTAAAAAACTTGGAATATTTTATGATCCTGACTTTTTTACACAATTCTGTAAAACATCTACTCTGACTTTTTTACAGAATTTTGTAAAAAAACTCGGAATTTTTTATGATTCAGACATTTTTTGCAAGATTTTGTAAAATATCTCTGAATTTTGTAGCATTCTGACTTTTTTTGCAGAATTTTGCAAAATAACACGGAGTTTTTCATCATTCTGATATTTTTTGTAGGATTCTGTAAAAAAACTCGAAATTTTTTAAGATTCTTATTTTTTCTGCAGAATTCTGTAAAAAAACTCTGAGTTTTTTATTCTGACTTTTTACACAATTCTGTAAAACAACTCAGAATTATTAAGTAGGTACTATTCTGACTTTTTTTGCAGAATTCTGTAAAAAAAACTCGGAATTTTTTCTCATTCTGATTCTTTCTACAGAATTCTGTAAAATAACTCGAATTCTTACTATAATGACTTTTTCTGCATAATTCTGGAAAAAAACGCGGGATTTTTAATCATTCTGACATTTTTTGCATGATTCTGTACAAAACTTTGCAGAATTCTATAAAATAACTCGGAATTTTTTAGCATTCTGACTTTTTTTGCAGAACTCTGGAAAAAAACTCGGAGTTTTTTTCATTCTGACTTTTTCTTGTAAAATAACTCAGAATTCTTACTATTTTGACTTTTTTTTACAGAATTCTGTAAAAAAAAACTCGAAATTTTTTGATTATTCTGACTTTTTTTCCAGAATAATTACCAGAGGTTGGCAACACTGCAACTTTTAGGTATACTATATCTCTAGCTTCAAGAATGGCTGGGGAACTCCCTCAATCCTCTCAAATATGTTTGGAAAAACGAACAGGGAGATCTAGTACCTACCTACTACAACAACACAAGATCCAGCACCCTCAGACTTGTTAAAATTAATTTTTTGCAATTGCAAAGAAAGCAATTGCTGGATAAATTGTTGAAAAATTGAACTAAAGTGCTATGTAAAATGAAGCGGTGTAAGCTGTATAACGCCATAGCACAGTTTAATATACAGTTACTTCACTTCGTGTCGGAACGTTTTATCTCTCTGTCTACAAAGCAATTCGCCGCACTTATAATTGTAGTATAGTATCTTATAGTATATATAGATATAGCATATATAGTAGCGGGCCAGAATGTGGCTGGGATTGCCGTTTATAGCGTCTACTGACCCTTCTTATCTATAGTTATTATTCTATGGCCACAGGGCACGATAATGAAGAAGACGATTTATAAAGTACCTACAGTTACTTAATTACTACTCAAAGGTACAACAAATATTTACATTTTTCTCATTAAGCTACATTTAATGCAGTTTTTCATTCTGTACAAAAAAGGTTCTTTGAGCATTTTTCATAAATTGCATACTATTCCAGATATTAAACAAATTTTAAAAAATCCCATATCAAATAAATTTCAATATCTTTTTTGTTTTCTGGCCAATGTTCTTGAAATCTTTTTCCATTACAGGTAATTTTTAATTCTCCACAAAAAAGGCTTCTTGATGTTTTTTTTATATAATGATACAAATCAACTTTGATCCATAAGTTTTTTTCTTTCATGAACCTGTAGTAAGTACCGAAGTAGTTAATGTCAAAATAAAACGTCACTATTTTTGGTTTGGTTTTTTGATGATGTTTTTGTAACCCCTGTAGATTATTTGGACTTCATAAAAGTTATTAAAGAGCATTTCAATCAGCAACATTTTCCCCATTTAACCGATGTTGTAATTCTTACCGTTTACCTAATTCCAATACTGTTCAATTAAAAAGTGGCCATCCTGTATATTTTTAAGAGAATAACTTTGAATATACCTAATTAAAGCAACTAATAAGTACTAAATTAAACTGAGATTATAAAACCCGCTATTTCACCTTAATTTCCCGCTCTCCCAAAAAACGGACTCGAACTCAAACAAACTTCGAATCAAAGTCACACAGTAACAGTTCGAGAAGAGTCCTATACCATTTTTGTCTGAAACAAACTTTCATCAGAGCTTTAGGCTACGGTTACAATGAGTGAGAATTCGTACAAAATTTTAGTCGGACGGTATACGACCTCATACGAATTTGTAAGAATAATCCAATATGCCTTAGTTTTCAAGTTATTTTGCCCTGAGCCTGACTTTTTGTTTGAGAACGGTAACCTTTAATGAAGTACGTGAAAAACTATCAGGTATGAAAAACACAAAAAGCTCGGATTGTTATGAGCTTAATGTTAGGATTATTGGGACTTTAAAGAATCTGCTAGTGGTGCCGCTTACTAAGTTGATAAACCATTGCATTGGTGACGCTGTATTTCCGGCGGTCTTGAAGGATGCAAGGGTTATTCCAATCTACAAAAATAAAGGATCGGTTGATGATCCCAGTAACTATCGACCAATATCGATCTTGCCAATTTTTTCAAAAATCTTTGAGTCTATTATTAAAAATCAAATAATGAATATTTTGAAGCAAATAATCTTTTTATGCAAAGTCAATATAGCTTTCGTAATAAGAGATCTACTACTCTTGCAATTAATAACCTTTTGGAATATGTTTCGGATGGCATGGAGCAGGGCTGTGACACCTTTGCTTCCTTTTATGACCTCACTAAGGCTTTTGACTGTGTCTCACACGAGATACTTCTTCAGAAACTCTCTTACTATAACTTTGATGTTGACAGTGTTGCCTTGGTTGGCTCTTATCTCAGCAATCGTTTTCAGCACGTTTTATATGGGGGACGATACTCGGAGAGACGAAGGGTTGGACGGGGTGTGCCCCAGGGGTCGGTTTTGGGACCTTTACTGTTTTTAATATACGTAAATGATTTGTACAAAATTCAAGAAGACTCAAATACTCGTATAATCCTCTTTGCTGACGACACAACTAGTCTGATTAGATATCGACCCTTTAGGGGAGTTGGTTAATGCTGTTGAGACTGACATAGGCAATTGGTTTCTGGCAAATGAACTGAGCTTCAATCAGGCTAAAACTCAGAGCATGAACTTTACATTGCGTTCTGCGCCTATCGATCTTCAGAGCGATGTTCGCGTGAAGTTCCTTGGGGTTCATCTTGATCCTAAATTAACCTGGGAGAGTCATGTTCGAGAGCTTGGGTGCTCGCTGTCCAGGGTCATATATCTCATCAGAAGGCTTGCGAGGCTTGCGCAGAGTGTTTCAATCGCCAGTCTGTTGACGGTATATCGCGGTTATTTTGTTTCCCGTATGTCGTATGGTATTTTGAACTGGGGACATAGTTCCCATTGCAATGAAAATCTTCAAGCTACAGAGGAGATGTTTACGTACAATGTTGGGGCTCGGTTGGCGTGACTGCTGTAAAAAGTATTTTGTTGAACACGGACTACTTACTTTGCCTTCCTTGTACATCTTAAACTGTCTTGGCTACATTAGAACCAATGCCTCGCATTTCACTCTTCACTCTGATATGCATAATTATGGTACGCGAAATCGAAATGACATATTGCCTGAATTTCACCGCCTACTGAGGACTAGGAAAGGTTCTGACTATTATTGTGTTAAATTTTATAATAAGCTGCCATCTCACATAAAGAACCTTGGTGAAGTCCAGTTTAACAAAAGTATTAAATCATTTTTGATATCTCAAGCTTTTTATACCTTTGAGGACTAATTCAAGAGCGATATTGTAAGATTTTTCTAGATTTTAGTTTGTTTTATGTTGTTGCTATTTTAATTTGTTTGTAAGCCATTCTTTGTTGCTGTAACTTTGATTGATTAATTTTTGTTCTTTTTTGACGTACTATACATGTTTTGTAACATAAGATGGTGAATAAATATATCTATATCTATCTTTTTGGACACAGTGTAGACAAACATGCCTCACCTACTAAGTGACTACATCCATATAATAATAATCGTTTGTGAAGCTTTTAAATTATTAACGTTTTGTCATCTTTATGGGCTTATGAGATTACTGAATGCTGCTTAGAAAGCAATTTAATAATCTAAAGATAATAAATAATGTCTATTGTTAAGTTATTTAAATTTTTAAGAACGATGCCTATGTCTCTTGTTATTGTTTTAAGTTTTGTGGAATAATAATTTATGTAAATTGAGTGAGTAAATAAAGAACGTATAAGTAGGTACCTAACTAATAAAATTTTGTAAACAACACAAATGACATCAACCAAAACGTCAAACTGAACGATTAAATAAATAATAAATCCTCTGATGCCTAAAGGGTAAAAATACGAAGGAAATACGAGCTTGTTCATATGCAAAAATAACTACAATACCTACAAAATTATAATAATACATTTGACTTCTCAGTTCTAATTTTGTATGCCAGTAAAATTACGCTATAATAATACTTGTAGGTACATAAAGTCGTATCTTAAATATAGACCAAAAACAGATGTTTTTCAACGCTAGATTTGCCACTTTTCTCAATCAACACTTCATTGAGTTCCATTATAACATGCAGTGCAAGTTTTCTACGACCAGACTTTCCGGTAATAGACTATTTACATTTAATACAGTGGCGTTATCATTTACTTGTGATACTTTTCGAAATAAACCCACGTTTCTATAAATTAAAAGATCAACCACTGCAACAGGATGAAAGTATAATTATACCTACTTATGGTCTTCTACAGGAAGAGAACGAGTTAAATACATACTTAGGAATACTCCTGAAGACGATAATGTTGTATAAAACTAGGCATTGATCGATAGAGGCTAGAAGGAAGTCTATAAGTTAGAAGATAATAGAAAAACAATATCTACTTACTTTGGTATTTGGCTACTGTAACTGCTTTTATGCATGTACTTTTTAACTCCAAGATGAGTAGAACATTGTACTTTAGTTAGCCATGAACAATCAGTACCTAAGAGTTAACTAGGTAACTTATTATAAGAAATTGGTAAGAGCCCTAACCAGGTCTAACCTTCCAAGTTTACTGGAAGGTACGCCATTGTTTTTAACTATTACATATATCTAAGTAGGTATATTATTAATGGTAATTATGTAATTAACAAGTATAGTTTTCAAGTTATTATCTAAGAACTAAGTAAATATGGATTGGTTGCTTGAAAAAAAAAATAACAGACCAACTTTACACGTTTAATACGTAAATGCAAACATTAGTTCTTAATACTCAACTGTATCTAAGTACCGGCGAATTTCATAAATACTTTCAAAAAGTTATGACACAGCGAAAATCCGTTTTTACTTTATGCTGCTATCATTACATATTTTAGATGAGTCAGGTCATTGATTGATACACAAATCATTAAAAAACATTCATTATTTCAACCTATATACTTGTTAGTAGGTAATTTAGATAAGAGAATGCCTATACAATTGTTTACCTATAAGTAGGTATATTATAAAATATTGACTTACCCAATGTTATTAATCGAAATATTATCCGTATAAGTATGTTGTATTATATGTGGTCCAAAAAACTGTAATCACCAAAATAGTAAGGCAAATGAACCTTTCCCCAAAACATAAACAAACACAAAAAACTTGTATAATCCCTTATACACCAGTTATCACATCACTTAAACACGAGCTTAAAAGTCGCGACGAACCGATTTTCATTACTTCACTCAAACATTTAGTTTAATTTTTAGTATTAAACAATCTTAGAATTTATTTTCTTTTTGGTTTTGCTGTAAATTATTATGAACACATTGTAGAGTGCAGTAAATATATCGACAACACGAAACGCGCCTGCTCTGCCTTAGGCTGGGACACACAACATATAAAGCTCAGTTGCCAACTTCACGGGGTACAAATTACAACTCAGTTGATATGAACGCAGCTTTAAATGCTGTTGGATACATATCGCGCCATCTATCAGATTTTATTGTTAAATAATGTCGAGTGATTTTATTGGTTTTCTCTGTTTGACTCTTGAAAAATAGATGGCACACACGATATGAATGGCACACAGCCGTGTTGCCAGAATTGAAGGATTTCCTTCAATATGTACAGTTTTGAGTACTGAAGGTTTTTTATCCGAATTTGATGAATTTTACCAACAAGTTTGATTTAAATTAACATTAATTGATTGATAGCATGAAAAAATACGAAACGCCAGCTTTAGGTTCCAGAACAACTTTCGCACCTCTGGTTTTTTTTATTAAAAACTTTAGTTCAGATCATAATGTTTTTTTCGGTAAAATATTTTCTTTTGCCGGCCACCCGCCACTGTTTTGATTTTTGAAGGAAACGAAGGGTTTGTCATTCAGTTGAAGGGAAGTCGTCAAAAAAGACCTGCAACACTGACATACAGTGATTCTAAAACTGTAGAGTTACTGTAGGAGTAGGATGGCACTATGGCACAGAGGCACAAGCATCGTCTTTATAAATGGCACAATGATGGCAATGGCACATACAAACACTAATGTACAATAATCTTTGGCACACCGAATCCCCCAGTTTATTAAATTATCTATCTTTTTTATGGACAATATTAGGGAGTTTCCTATAATTAAATATATATAAATATCACATCACTTTACGTAAGTTGACTTCATGATCCGTGAGGTTGTCAACGATCTAACAATTATTAACAATACAAGTGGATAATTTTCCTCTGTCCAGTGCCCAGTTGCACTGTTGTATAACATGATATTGCTTGAAAAGGGAAGGAAGTGATGGCATGTCAAATAATCCACTCAGATAGCTGATATTTGGTATTTTAAGGGAATCATGAATCATTACTACTGTAAGAAGAAGAAGAATTATAGGTTATTCAAATTTGTTTATTCAAAATTTAATAATTTCCAAAAAAATAACTAATTTAACTAGTTTTATTATAAAATGGCACTTCAAGTAGCAAACAAAGTATCAATGTTATTAGGAACATGTGTACCTTGTATAAAACAAGGCGCTGCAAAATTTAAAATCAAACGACTGGAATTAGACACCAATTTAAACATGGTGAGTATTATTTAATATAATAAAAATATACATAATTAAAATGGCTCATCAAAAGTAACTTTTCAGTACTTTCCACGACTAGATTTCGTATACGCTCACGACCCGGAGAAACTATGCAAAACTGGTGATATAGTTCTTATCGAAGCTTTACCAGAAAAACTCACACGTTTAATTACACATAAAGTTAAAGAAGTGATTTATCCATTAGGAGATATTACAGATCCATTAACTGGCAAAAAAGTCATTGTAGGCCAATACAGAGAACATATTGAAGCTGTTAATAAAGTGTATGGCAAGCATGAAAATGCATTTAATTACGATAAAGCACAGGCCAGAGGCTGGCAAGAAGATAAGAAAGATTTCTCACATATTGAAACATATATTAAATATCACGAGGATGGAAAAGATCAGCCGTATGCGTATTAATTATGTATTGTGTAGTGCTTTTAGTTTATGTTACTTTTGTAGATAAAAATTATAAATTAGTGTTTAATGCATATTTTTTATAATTAAGTAATTCATTGCAAAGCGCCTTTACATATTACCGAGTTGTAACAACCGATAGATTGAAACTTACAAATTTCGATCATAATACGATCAGTGCATTCTTCAACAGTATCAGCGGCATGCCTAAGTGGAATTAGACGGACATTACCCTAATAAGAATTACCTATCCAGAGTTTGAAGATATTTTAATGAGAATAGGGGTTATCCTTAAAGTCCTTTATAAACAATTTTTACGGACGCGACTTAATTTATTTGACAATAATTACTGAAGTGAGAAAGTTCAGTTAGGAATAGACTGACAGGTGATTATGTTCAGCTGAACTGAGATGTAGAAGAATAACGCCTATTATTTAAATTTCATGAGATCATTGTATTGGATTGAAGTATGAATTTAGCATAATTTTGTGTTAAATCTGCCAATAAAAGTAATAATTTTCCCAAAATATGCCTCGATTAACGGAAAACCAAACAGCTCTATTGATAAGATTATTAGATGGTCAAGCAATACGAACAATCGCAAATGAATTAGGAATACACCAAAATACGATTTTTCTGGCCAATCAATAACATCGTCCTAATAATGTGTAACATTTTTTGAAACTTATGCGTGCCTGCTAAGAATCACACAAGAATCTTAAAGATCTCCTAATATGAATTTGACTTTAACCTGTATATATGTTACGGGTAAAGTTAGATAAGCGAGTAAACCTAGGTTTACCCGGGTAAACTGCGTAATACCCAAAACTCTTGGGTAAAGTCCAAAATATATTTGGAATTGTACACGTTTCGGGTTTTACCCGGGTAAACCGCGTTTTATCCGCTTTCGCTTGGTTAAAGTTGGATGTACAATAAATGACAAGGCCATTAATGTTTGAAAAACATATTTAATTCAAAAAACGCATTTTAGAAATAAAAATTAGAACTCTAAAACTGTATTCTCTTAAAGGTAATCTACTCACGAGCGCTTATTTGTTCAAACAAGACAAGCTGCTGTGACATTTCTAGTTGCAAAGATTTCCAATAGCTTTACATTTACATTTATTGGTCATGGATTTAGTTTTACAGTTACATCGTTTAAAATCTTGACCTCCTAAAAGTGATTGTTCGTTTGCAAGCTGACGTAAGCTCTTCTTTTCTGATGATACACTTTCCAGATCTACAAGTTTCTCACTGCACACAGAAAATTGGTTCCTGGAAAACATTTCCTCTATTGTTCCTTTCTTGTTTGCTAGCTTATAAAAATTGTCATCGGTGTTCTCGATAACCGTCATGAGAATGGTTCTAAAATCGCTCCTCCCTCGATCAACGTCTGGAATTTTCACTCCCACTGTATCTCCAACGGAACATGGAGGGAACTTCGAATTAGATAAAGCTTTCATCTTCTTTGCTTGATTTTCTAAATTTATTTTTGCGTCTCTTTTTTTTTTTGACTGAATATTTGTTTGGCACAAGCAAAGTTCACCTTATATTACCTGATGTACTTGGCTCATCACATTCTGCAAATTTGGTGTGATTTTCTGAAGTTTCTATATTATTGGCGTTTTCTTTATAATTATTGTCGACGTCTTCCATATTGTCACCTTCAGTAATATCTTCTTGCGGATTGTCTATTTCTGGGCCACTATCCATAGACTGGTCTTCGTTTTGTTCTTGTTGACGCTGTTCTTCTACACCAAATTCCCTGACGACTTTCTCAAGCTCTTCTTCGGTTCGTAGGTTCTCAATAGATTCTTTTGGAAAAGCTGATGTGGATAGGCCGACTTTAATATCATGCCCAAACATGGCGGCGTAAGGAGCTCGTTTTATTCCATCGTGGTATGCCCTGTTTTCCATTAATTGTACAAATCGCAAACCTTGTGACCATCGCCTACAGTTTTCATGGTCCATCCACGTCATGAGCATATTTTGTATATCTTGATTTGCTCTTTCCACGCTGCCTGGTGACTGAATATGACGTGGTTTGCCATGTACTATTTTAAGGACATTCCACATGGAACATAACTCTTCAATGAGACGGTTTGCGAACAACCGCCCGTTGTCCGATTGTAGTATAGATGGCGCGCCAAAAATACAAAATATGTCTATCAGGATCTTAGCAACTTCCTCAGCCCTTTTCGATTTTAATGCACGTATCTGAACAAATTTCGTTAAGTGGTCCTGATATACCGAGATAAATTTGTATTCTCCATCTGGATGGGATTGCATGTCCATAAGATCCACTTGACAACGGCTGTTCATCTACGAAAACACCATTGGCTTAACCACGTGGTTTGTAACGTAATATTTTATGCTGGAGTCACCTGATGATACACGGGCCTCGAACAGAACCTATTATGTCGAACCTCTTCAAACGTCGATATTGTAGAGTGGACTTGGTTTTAGCATTTTTTGCTAACTTAACTGATTCCAACATTTCTTAGTATTGTTCATTATTAAAATAAAAACTGTTTGAAAACACCAACTCAACGAAAACTTCATAGAAACGATGTTTTAAACGAGCGCGTCCAATCTCTGCGGTTGTCATTTTCAAACAGCACGCGGCATGGTAAAAGATGACGCAATAATAAATTCCTGCACCCAACTTTAGCCAAAGGAAAACGGATAGAACGCGGTTTACCCGGGTAAAGCCCGAAACGTGTACAATTCCAAATATATTTTGGACTTTACCCAAGAGTCTTGGGTATTTCGCAGATTACCCGGGTAAACCTAGGTTTACGCGCTTATCTAACTTTACCCGTAACATATATATATCTTAGTGAATTTTGAAAAAAGAATCGCGGAGAATCTATAATTTTTCTCTTAATAATTTGTTGCACTTGTATGTTTCTGGTACAGTCGTAATAGAAGTTTCCCAATAGTAAATTCTATTGAATGGTCTACCAAGTCTCTGGATTCATCGCTCCTCTACAGATACCTCGTTCTTCGTTTTTTTCTGTCGTGAGTTGGTTCGTAAATTGGGAAAATGCGGGACGATTTTAATAATTATGGCAAGGCGGGATTAGAATTGCTATTGCAGACAGTTTCGCAGAATCCGGGATCAACAAGGGTAAACTATTTGTACAAAAATGGAAAATATATCAAACAGTAGGTATTTATTATTACAACTTTAATTTGTTTAAAACAAAATAGTCAATATAAGATTTCATTAATAAGCAAATATCTCCAATACACATAATGATAGCTTTTGAAGCTTACAGAATTAACAATTTTACATAAATCTATAATATAAAAATCAACTTACGGACCACATACGTAAAAATTTTTCATGACAATTATAAAAAAAATTTTACACTACGAAAAAGAAAAAAATATGTATTTTAATAATTAACAATAAATGAACTTAACAATAAAAAAATAAATTATAACATTTGTATCTACAAGTTCATTAATTATCTTCTTAAACTACACTGTTTTACAGTTCTTATTACTTTAAGTAACTATATAATTTCGATACTTTAATATACAAGACAGAAGTGCAAGTTTATTATATGAAATCTGTTTTTCTTTACGCACAAATAGCATAATAATATGGGTCTATAGTGTGTTCAAATTATCTCAAAACGCGTTAAATATAACAGGTGTCCATTGAAAACTTATGTGCCAAATGTTTACCCTCGCGCATTTTTCCGTTTCCTATAGAAAGAAGTAGCGCTAATGGCATAGGACATTCAGAATGCATAAATGTTACATTCCCACTGTGCCATTCATTGGAAAAAATAAATATATGTGCTCATGGTAATTCACATAACAGATGTGTATTGAGAGTAGCCTGGCGGGTAGCGTATGGGCTTTGTAATCGGATGGTTGTGGGTTCGATCCCTGCTCTTGCAATTTTTTATTTATTTTATTTATAATTTGTAAACAAAGTGATTAAATAATTGGGTTAGTTTCGGGTGTTATAATTATTAATTTTACTTTATTTATAATTTTAGAATAAAGTAGGTAGTTTTCCCCATTAATGGCACAGGGTAATATAATATTTATGTATTCTGCATATCCAATGCCATTAGCTGTATAGGAAAGAGAAAAATGCTGCCGGTGCGGATGCTGTGTTTTTTTTATATGGCGAAAGTACAGGGTCACTAGGACCACTTCAAGGTAAAATTATTATGAAAATGTCCTAAACATCACGGAAAAACATGGGGACTGAAAGATGTTGCACTCGTGGTAAATTACGGTCCCTGGTTTGGTAGACAAAGATGAAACAGAATACCATCATGGCTGAGTTGGGCAGGGTACAGAGACTTAGCTATCACGAAAGCATTAATATCTACTCAGAGTGATGATGAGGATGGAGACATGGGGCGGCATGCTGGGGAAATTGCAAAGTTTCTTTCATTTGGCGTCTACGCGAAAATTAAACAGTTTTCCTATAACAACAGCACTAGCCGACCGCTAGAACCATCCTTGATAAACTACGAGACACAAAAAGTGATTTCATAATCATTTTCTTACTTTAGTGTTTTTCTTAAAATAAATATTTAACGGATCCCCTTTTTGTGTCGATCACTTTTTCAAAATGTGGTTATACAGTTTAGTAATCCTGAACAAAACATTAACAATTTTATACTATGACTATTCTGACAGGAACTCCCGTTCGAGTTGTGCTCCCATCATATTCCATTCACCATCGTCGTCGCTATCGTTATCTACACTTCCATCATCACTGCAAAACAAAAAGTGTGTATAAACAATGATATGTCGATTAGTACACACAGTACAATTCGATTTTTCAGTCGAACGAAAAGAAAGTAATCATTCCAACACTAATTTGGGCTAAATCGGGGCGAATTTTGTTAAATGAATATATTTTAAGCTTTAGAGGCAAAAACGAAGAAATAATGTACAACTCTGCAGTAATCCAGATGGAGTGATTATACTAATTATTATTAACAAAAATGTTCATTTTCATCATCTCTTCTACAATAATTGGCAACGCCGCGAAAACCGTTCCTATAGGTGTTCGTATGTTGGAAGCCATCTTAAAAACTGGTTGTCATGGGCGTCCATCTACCGGGAGTTTGCTACATTTTTTAAACATCGAACAAAAATTCCCGAAACGAATGTTCTATAGTTTTTCATGCTTCCCTGAACACGCGGTTAAAATGTTTGTACTGAGTGATAGTTAACCTCGTATACAGGTTGTCCTTACACAATTTAAAAATGTTTTAAGTAATAAATAAATAAATACTTTATTGTCTAACAGGTCAAGACCCAATAACAAGACAATTCTAAGTATTAAACAATGGATATTATCTCAATAGTATAATATAAACTAAATAATTGATAAAAATTATCGAAAAAGCATAAGCTCAGAAATATACACCATAAAGCAATATAAAGTTAATACACAATACACCAAAATCACCATATGCTCTAAATGTCCAGGGTGCTCAAGTACCGATACAAACCAGCGCGAAAAGACCATAGTGACCCGTCAAAGTAATGTACAGATCGATGTATATTAAGACGATCATAGGTTCGGCATGCTCGGTAAAGAGGTGATCTCGATGCATAATTGGTGTTGAAACACGGCACTCTAAATAAATTCATCGTTCGAGAAAAGAATTGTTGTAAATTAAAGGGCAGTTGTTCCAAAAGGCGAGGGGAGTCAATTATGCCGTTTATAAGCTTAAACAGGAATATTTGACCAGCCGAATCTCTACGAAAAACCAATGAATTAACATTAAATCTGTTTAACAATATATTATGGCCCCTGACTGGGAAATATCCATCGATCTTAAAAGCTAAAATTTTCTTTGAATAACCTGGTATAAAGGAGACCATATAAAAGAGGCATATTCTAATCTAGTGCGGACAAAACTTACGTACAGCTGAAGCAGACAGTCAATATCCTGAAAATCAGTAGTTGAGCGGAGAATAAAACCCATCATTCGGATCGCGCTTTGTGAAATAGAGTCAATATGAGTATCAAACGTCATTTCACTATCCATGATCATCCCAAGTCCTTTATTGACTCACAAGATTCAAGAACAACACCATTCAGCGTATAATTGAAACTAATTACACTCTGTCGTCTAGTAAATGACATGAGTTTGCACTTGCTGACGTTGAGCGGAAGCCTGTTCCTAATGCACAATTCCTCAAGTTCCTCGAGATCCCGTTGCAAGCATATGCAGTCGTCCTCGGTAGCAATTGGTCTATACAATTTCAAATCATCGGCGAACAAAAGATAGTCGCTAGAGACTTCAGCAGCGATGTCGTTTACATAGATGGCAAAGAAGAGTGGAGCTAGATTGCTTCCCTGAGGTGCACCACTGGTAGGAGTAAAAGATGAAGATCGAAAATCCCTGAATTCGACAAATTGCTCGCGGTCAGATAGAAAAGAATTGAAAAATTGAACAATACGGTGTTGAAAGCCCATGATATCCAGCTTAGTCATAAGTATTGCATGATCGATCCTATCAAAGGCCTTCGAGAAGTCAGTGTATATCGCATCAACTTGTAAGCCATTATTGAGAGCTGAGTATATATCCTGAGTAAAGCAGGTTAGATTGGTAACAGGTGAGCGACCAGTAAAAAATCCATGTTGATATTGGGAGATGCGATTTTTGACTTGATTAAATACTTTCACATACACGACCATCTCAAAAACCTTCGAGAAGTTAGACAAAATTGAAATTGGCCGATAATTCTCAACATGATCTTTAGCACCAGATTTATAGATCGGACAAACACGAGAGATCTTCCAAGCAGTCGGGAATGTGCAAGACTGTAGGGACTTGTTAATCAAAACGCGCAGTGGCTCAGCGAAGGCATGAGCACAGTCTCTTAAAAAGAATGATGCCTGACGTCATTTTAGGTTTAAGTTTTTTCAGTGCGGAAATTACATCCTGAAGATCGATAATGCCAACCGAAATTGATGAATCAAACGGTACATCAACCACAGGCACGCGCTCTGATGGCTGTTCATAAACAGAACTAAAAAAGGTCGCAAATGCATTATTTATACCTTCCGAACTAGAAAGACATTCTCCGGACACATCAACCATACTTCCCGGTATTCTCGAACTACTCTTTTTGCTTTGAACAAATTCTGTGGATCGCTTTTCACCGTGCTTTCAATGCTCGCAACATAATTTCGATATGCGATATCGGTCTTCTGCTTTATAGTAGCTCGAAGATTTTTAAAAATGTTAATTTTTAAAATAAATTAAACAGGTGTCTTAAGAAAATGTGACAGGTAAAATTATAATATTTATATTATTTTAGTCATGATGAGTCAGATTTGTGCCAATTTTTCCATAAAAGTAATTGCCTATTAAACAAAGTCAAATAGTAATAGATCTATTACTAATGTAATGACAAGAACAACACTGCTGACAGTAGTAGTCTTTTTTTTTTCTCATGGCCTACTAAGACAGATTGAAATTTGTTTGAATTCTAGTTGCTCAAAGAATTTTTTACTGGCAAACGATGTTTCGAGCCAAATTGTAAATATTCCAGAAATAATGTTTACTTCAAAAAAATACAGTGGCGTACCATTTTTCATTAAACTTGTCCGAAGATGTGCCCGTACGCACGCCACTGGTGGAAGTAAAATAATATTTTTTACGTAAAAAGATGTATCTAAATTATGTATCCAACGGTGCCAAATTTCATTTAAATATCTAAAGTAGTTTCAAGAAATATTAAAAATTTGAAATTTGTTATAAAATTGTTGCCACCCTGTATCTTTGTATCGAAGCATTTTTCGAATATAGTTTATAATACAAACGGATATTATTTTGTGCTTCTAAAGTTACCGCATTCGAAACTGGGCCAGTCGGTATAACCTACGAACAGACTTTGAAGAAAAATTACTTCGTTTACCAGGTAAATAAATAAAAATGAATGAAATCCCATTCAACCTCCACAGTTCATACAATATGTAAGTAATTTACCTATCCAAAGCTTCCCTATCATCCACATCAATGTCTTCAACCACATCTTCTCCACGTTTAAACTTCACACTAGGTAACGATTCGGAATCGCTACTACTATTACCATTATCTTCTTCCACTTCATCGTAAGCTCTCTTTGGCCCTCGTTTCCTACGTTTTTCCATAACCTCTTCGCTGTGACTATTACCGGAAATGTCCTAATCAGATACAAACATTTGAAGCTATTTTCTACAAAGTAAGAATAAACAAACAATACTAACGTCTCCATAATCCTTTAAAAGTTTGTCTTCAACAAAAGATTTGATTGAGGCATCACTGAAATTCTTATCATCATCCTCACTGTCATTATTTCCTGGACCCCATTCTTCATTCACCTTATTAGTATTGGAGTCTTCATCTTCTGTACACACACCATCATTCTCTTCACAATCTCCCAGAATATCAGCTACCTACAGACAAGATTATCTTCAAAGGTTTGGACACTTCATTTGAGCTTATTTGTATAAAACTTGAATCGGAAGTTGTTGCCCAATTTTAGGACGCAATATTTTCTGTCAAAAAGCAACTTTATTCATACTTTACATAGGTATCGTAATGCGCTCAAATCTGTTAAAGCATATCCCGGTGCGGATGTTGGGTCAGACCATAATCCGCTAATTTCCTGCGTCCAAGTAAATCTTAAGCGAACTAGAAAGCCGCGTGGGACTGCAAGGTTGGACACGAAGAAACTTAAAGAGGAGACCATCAAAGAAGGTGTCCAACAAGCAATACACTCCAACCTTTCGAAAGTTAACCTTAAATCCGAAGATATTGACAATCAATGGGAATCCCTCAAAACCTGCATTCTTTCCCCCTGCCAAGAGGCACCTTCTAAAAAGATAAATAAAGAATGGATTACTCAGGAAATTTTATTTCTGAGAGACCAACATAGGAAATACAAGAACAACGAAACAAAATATAGGGAAACCCAGAAAAAGGTAAGAATAAAAATAAGGGTAGCAAAAGAACAGTTCTATGAAGAAAAATGCAAGGAAATAGAAGAGCTACAACGCAGATTTGACTGAAATGGGAAAACACTATCAAACACAGAAGACAAACTGAAGAGATGGCAGGAATATATAAAAGACCTTTTCGACGATGTGAGAAATATCACATCCGTAGCTAGGGTAGGACTGGAAGACAAAGGTCCCGAAATCATGAAAGACGAAGTCACCCACACACTAAACAACATGAGCAACGGTAAATCTCCTAGCCCCGACGGAATTCCTATCGACATTCTTAAGATCATAAGTGATCAAGACTTGGATGTCGTGGTGAGACTCTTGAACAGCGTCTATGGGTCTGGAAAACTACCAAAGGAATGGCTCTCATCAGTTTTTATATGTTTACCGAAAAAATCGGGTGCAAAAGAGTGCAGTGACCACCGTACCATAAGCCTCATGTCCCACACTTTGAAACTACTGTTAAAAATTATACTCAATCGCATCCACCAGAAACTCGATCTGGATATAAGTGACAGTCAGTTTGGCTTTCGCAAAGGATTAGGTGCAAGAGAAGCACTATTCGCATTCAACGTAATAGTGCAGCGATGCCTAGATGTTAATCAGGACGTATATGCCTGCTTCATCGACTATAATAAGGCGTTTGACAGACCTGGAAATCATCTCAAATCTCTATTACAACCAAAATGCCACCGTCAAAGTAGATCAACAAAATTCTGGCACCATCTCAATAAAGAGAGGTGTACGTCAAGGTTGTGTTCTGTCACCTATTTTGTTTAATGCCTACTCTGAAGAGATTCTAAAAAGGGCAATGGAAAATGACAGTGCAGGAATAAAAGTAAATGGAGTGCCTATATTTGTTCTAAGATACGCTGATGATACCGTAATTTTAACGGAAAACCTGTAAAATCTACAAAGAATCATGGACAAACTTGTTAGATATAGCGAAGATTACGGCCTTACACTCAACGTAAACAAAACAAAGTTCATGAAAATAACAAAGAAGGCCCAGACTAACAACGAACAGATAATCGTCAAAGGTGAACCCATCGAACAGGTACAGAAGTATACTTATCTTGGAACAACAGTTACTTGTAATAACGACTACACGAAAGAAATAAAAGCACGCATAGAAATAGCAAGATCCAATTTCAATAGCATGAAAAGAGTTTTGTGCAATAGAGGTCTAAGCCTAAAACTGAGACTAGTTATATGTTATGTTTTTGCCACTCTGCTTTACGGCGTCGAGGCATGGACTTTGAACGCAGAAATAACCAAAAGACTAGAAGCTTTTGAAATGTGGGTGTACAGAAGAGTACTGAAGGTGTCATGGGTCGATCGGATAACTAACTTAGAAATACTTGAACGACTAAACATAGAAAGAGGGTTATTAATAACAATTAAAAGCAGAAAACTTCAGTATCTGGGCCATGTGACTCGTGGACCAAGATCTGCCTTACTTCAATTGATAATGCAGGGAAGGATCCAAGGTACAAGAAGCGTGGGTAGAAGAAGGATATCCTGGTTGCGAAACTTGAGAGAGTGGTTTGGATGTTCCTCGATAGAACTTTTTAGAGCAGCTGCATCCAAAATAAGAATTGCCATGATGATCGCCAATCTTCGTCGCGGAGATGGCACCTAGAGAGAGAGAGAGGTGCCGTGGTGCCGTGGAGCAATACACTCAAACCTTTCGAAAGTTAACCTTAAATCCGAAGATATTGACAATCAATGGGAATCCCTCAAACCCTGCCAAGAGTTACTAGCACCTTCTAAAAAGATAAATAAAGAACAATAAATTCTTTAAAAACTGCTGTTTAATTTCAACTCGACCTTCAACGTCAAAGATTTATAAATGAAAATCACAATTTAATCTGGTTTTTTTATCTGCAACACAAGCCACAACAAATGAAAGATAAACTGTCAGAAGGACTAAGTAGGCGTTCACAACGACGCACCGCACTTATCACGGCATCTCACACCGCACTTAGCACGGCATCTCGCACCGCACTTAGCACAGCATCTAGCACCGCACTTAGCACGGCATCTCGCACCGCACTATGACTCGCACAGGAACAGTAATATAAGTCGATGTGCGAGGCATAGTGCGGTGCGGAGCGCCGTTAGTAACGTCCACTGAACCATCCCCTACTAACAAATACGAATTAAGTACCTCTTTATCCATGTTAGCGATATCATCTCGAGAAAACGACATCAAGGGATTGATGGTGTCCATAAATCGTCCGCTGGGCGTTCGTTTTCTCAAAGCAGACCCTTGTTCATTCTTATCCTGGTACGACATATGTTTGACTGTCACACAATGAGGCGGTGGATGGCGGTTTCTCGATTCTTGTTCACCCAAATCAAACAAACGTTCATCGACATGTTCCCAACGTTCTGCACAACACCACAACCAGTCTGGAGTTACTATTTTCACATTCCCGCGTCTAAGAGCTTTGTTTACCTGAGAAATCAGGAACAGATTTAATAAATCGAGAGAAAAAACTATTATTAAGCAGTTACCTTTCTTGTTCTTGGTTTAGCGGCGACCAAATGTGTGGTATCCTCTTCAAAGTTCTCCGTAACTTTTGCACCTAAGCTGGTCGCCACTAAATACGCCTTGTTCTTTTTTAATCGTTTATATAATGGCACCAATCCACTGAATACCAACTTTAACCCTTTCAACACTTGCGCCCGTACAGCTGGCACAACATTTTTCAAATCGGGAATCTGTCCGCACTCCAGTTTATCATACTCTTCGTAGAAGGCTTTGTGAATACGTTTCAGTATATCTGTTCAAATATTATTTAACTTTAAACTGTGAAAAATTAAGTTAGGAGGTTTCAACCCTAAACACCTGGCCTACTTGTACAGAATTGCTGCGTAAGCATTTTTCTTAAGATTTATGACTATCCATGGTTACAGAGGGCAATATGGATTCTCGGGGAAAGTTGACTCATCAAATCTAACTAGGTAGTTCCGACAGGAATTAAATAAAGAATTATATTTTTACAAATCCTTTTGAACTCGTGAAAAAATGCTTTGGCTACTTATCAATTAGCATGGATGCTCTTGGCTTTCAAATTCTTTGTTCTCGTGCATACATAGCTCAGTACTGAAAGAGAGAAGAGATAATTTTATCGCTTACGTTCGAGGTAGATAATATAGTCATCACTATCTTCAATTTCTATCATATCGCCATCTTTATGTAGTTTTACTTCCACTGGGGGAGGATCAGGTAGCACTTCATCATCATCTGAAAGGTAAAAGTACCAAGAAACATTAATTTATATCAACTTAAATCTCGAAACATTTCTTTGTGTCGCATCGTTGAGTTTTGTGAAATCAAGACAAATTTATATTTCCACTACCACGTTTGACAGAGACAGATCTAGTTGGAAAACATGGAGAAACCATTTAATGTTGCCGCTTCTGAACGGGATTAGACAGCAACTGTTGCAAAAACCGAACGGAAAATGTTTGTGAAAAGTTGCAGTTTGTTTTTATGTAACCAAATGAGCTAAATTTTGGTGTATGAGTTTGGGGGAGTCCTAGGATGAACCCATTAGTTTTTGGTTGAAATCGCTTTACAGCGATAGGTTACTTTTGATATTTGCCTCCCTAATTCGCGAGAAAATTCCGTTTATAATTTCACCAGTTAGGTAGTTGGAACTAGAATATAATAAAGTAAGTAACTTGATAAAGCATTATTTGGCGTCAATGAGACAGCGTGCACCTCGCATGCCGAAGGTACTGGGTTCGAATGCCAACTCTAGCAATATTTTTTTTCTAATTTTTGAATAAAGTAGTTTTGAAAAAATTATGTATCGGTGCCATTCTTAGGGGCACCGAGTCGAATACTGTTAATTTCATGAACTTTGTGTATGAGAGGTTGGACCAGAATGAGTTTGTGCTCAGAAGCTGGACGCGTTGCAAATCCATGGTCCTATAAACCGTTGGCTTATATCTTTTCTGAAGGATAGAGCCTTTAGGATTAGAGTGGGTGATGCTGTTTCTGATGAGTGCACTTCGGATGTGGGAACTCCACAGGGAAGTGTACTGGGTCCCTTGATATTCATGATGTTTGTGAACGATTTGCCGGATGACATTTCTACGGGATATGTCTCTATGTTTGCTTATGATACTGCAATTATTGTAGCTGCGAGCAATCTAGATCTGCTGATATTCAGAGTCAAAACTGTGTTACATAATTTCAACGAATAGTTTTTTAAAAATCAATAAGTTTTTGGATTTAAACGAACACATATAATATTCTGTTTGTAGTAGTAATAGTAGGTCATTCGATAGATACGAATACATTGTACATTGACAAGTCAAAGATGTGAAACCAAAATAAAATCTTAAAATATACAAAACATGTGAAGTTACAGATACAGAAACACAAATTTTAAAAGTTACAGCTATAAACACTTGAAGTCTAAAATACGTAGAAGTACAAAACACAAAACAAGCTACAAGTGAAATGGCCTCATGAGGTTGGGAACAAATGCAGTGCATAAAAAACACCATCCGTTAAAAAGGTTTGTTTTTAAATTTCATTATTGGTATTTCGTTTTTAATGTCGTCAGGTATAGATTAAATTAATATTTTCCGGAAGACCACGGGCATCGTTTAAAGTATTCATGAGCTGCTCTAGGAAGATACAGTTGGTCTGCCCATCGACTCTCGTAGGTATATGTTTGCACATTTTTAAATATAAAGGTCAGGATCTTATACAAATATATATGAGTGACCGTTAAAATATTACAATTTCTAAAATTATCCCTACAAGAGAAGTTTTATGGTAGGTTAAAAATTATTCATTATTGTAAGAACGCTAGTTAAGTTAATCTTAAAGGCTCAATTGAAAGTGGTTATTATTCCTCGAGGTTTTCGGCACTGACCTAATATAGTAAGAGTAAAACATCGGACATCATGTAGGCAAGCGTTCAGGGGTAACCAGATTTTGACAGTTGTCTCCAAATATCCGTGTGGACGCGTTTCTGGTTTTCTTAAGTTGAAAGGATGAAGAACAATAGTACTGACGATCCAATTATTGTGCAACTAAGATTGAATAAAGGAAAAAAAATTAGTGAGAGAAAATTAAGAGCCAGGTTAGACCAATTTTTGAATCGTATGTGTTGGAAGAAACTGCTTCGCACATCTAGTTGAGTTTGCTTAGTTTGGCACTCACGAGAATCTGCAAGGGGACCCTAGAGCTTGTTATACGACGTGTCAGAACGTATCAGTGACACCTTCACACTCGCCGGGTGCGCTAGTTACTTGCTACTTCATGCGTCTTCGTGTGTATTTGTTTACAGCAAGTATTTTGTTATCTTGAACCATTATCAACGAATTTGCATTAAAATTTGTTTTAAACTTCAAAAAAGTTGTGCAGAAACTATTGAAACAATGCATAAGACTTTTGAGGCTCACGGCAATGTGGAAATAGTCACAAATGATAAAAATTGTTTAAGGTGGGACAGTTTTTTGACAAAATATAAAATTAGCAAGTAAACTTCGTCAGTCTTTAGTAGATTTATAGTCTTACAAATAAAATAAAACACCAACTCACCATCAGGCAGAGCACCTTCTTCTTCATCAACTACAGGTGGTTCACTTTGATTTCCATCTTCACTAATTTTACTAACTACATTTTCTACATCACCAGATTCATCAGAAACCTTGATTGGTTGCTCAGTCTTTACATTTTCCAATTCTGTCGCACCATTTTCTCTACCCGACACGCTACTTAAAACACCCTCAATTTCACTTTCACCTGTAACAACACTAGTTTCTTCCAATTTTTTACTACTCAAATCTTCCTTCTGATCCGTCGTACACACATCACTTACAAGTTTATCGATAATTTGACCTACTTCTACAGACTCAGAATCTTTAGGTTCCGATGATGCTTTTGTATCTATTTTAACACTTCCTTCATTTTCTTTTCTAATTAATTCATTCAAATCTACACCTATTTTGTTATCATGTTCGTGTTTATCTAAACCAGGAGGTGCGTTAATATCACCGGTATGTCTGAAGAAGTGATAAGGCTTCACGTGTATTAGATTCGTAGCGTGCAGCCAAAGGTCTTCTCTGTCATCGATAATACAGACCAAATCATCACCACATGGAAACAGAGCCCTAAAAAAACACGAAACTAAAACTACTACTACTCTGACAAAAAGAGACCACTTACTTAAGGTTTGCCTTCTTACTTCTTGGATCGAAACACTCATCTCTGGACAATATCCTATTTGAAAAGTAATTTTGATCAGGGTCCAAAAACATGGCAATCGTGTGAGCATAATGTCTGGTACCAAAGGTGCAAATATGCAATTCGTAGTAAGGATGAATATTGCTGAGGAATTCTAGTGTACCCGGCCTTAATTTTGTATGATACCATGGCGAGTTTGGGCCGTGTAATTGGAAATGGTAAATGCCTTTTATATTTGGCGGTACGTTATCGTTTGTGGAATGGATCAGTGTCTGATCTAAGTCCACAAGCAGGACTAGTTTTCGGTCTTTCAGTAAGCGTTTGCTGTCTTCTCTACCCAGTATTTCAGCTTGCTGGAATAAAAATTATTATAAAAAATCAAATTATACAATCATTTAAAGCTGTCATTTAATTTTAAAAATAAGCTATGAGGAGAAGAGGTTTCATACAATAGGGACGCCACAACATTTGACTAAAAAACGTTCCGATACTGTCATTTTGACGTTAGAACACCACAACACAGCTCACTTTGATTTCACCTCTTTCTTTAATACATTTTTATGGCATTTACGTAACGACAAAACAGTTCTCTGATGCGTTAGAGCAAAACCTAAGTTCAACAAAAACTATATAATTAAAGTCCAATGACATTAGTTTGATTTGCATTTTTTGTACTATTCCTGAATATGATTATTATTATTATATCCTTTAGTGCTAAAAGCATTCGTACATCAAATGCCATTTTACCATGTTATTCGCTTAAATTTTAAACATAGTGACGTGAAACTAACCACAGCCTAGAGGAATATTCAACCGTCATGACAAAAAAGATGGGTTATGTTTTGTTTTTGCGTCTTTTCTGATATTCACAAATCGTTTCAATTAATCTAGATTTATAAAACAAAAATACAGTAAAAGTTAACATTATTTATAACACCTACTTCTTGGCTAACCATTAAATCAGGTATTGTATGTACCATAGGTACCGAAGCTGTGATATTTGGTTTCTCATCGTTTCGGAGATCTGCCCCACATTCTGCACACATATCGTTTACAATAGTTGGATGTACACATAATTTTAATTCATAAATTGGTTCACTAAAATAAGAAACACGAATCAATAACATAAAATTTCATTCCCGCCAAATGGAAAACATTTTCGCGGGCTATTTCAAAACAATCTATTTACCCAGGTTTGACAATTTCGCCTTCCTGTGCGATTTTTTTGTGTATTGTACCGGCTCGTAATGCTTTTAATTTACGTTTCTCCGGCTTGTCAATGCCACTATATTCGTAAATAAGCAATATTCTTCCCACAGGAGTAGTATTTCCTTCACGTATTTTCCATTTTAATATTTTTATAGGTCGTTTTTCGGTCAATAACACACACTCCGCGTTGTCAGCCATTTTGAAACGGATACATCTGGCGATATCTGGTGGCGTGACAAACAACTTAGAACTGAGCACTATAGTAACAGGACCGTACTTAGGACAAATAAAATTCAATTGTAGAAAATCTATTGAAAAAATTTTGTTACCAAAAATTATTTGACAAACTTCGGTGGTTTTTTATTTTAAAATTAAATTATACAGGGTAATTGAAATTGCGGACCACTATTGGTGACAAAGTTGCATAATCGTATGAACAACAATGTACCATTTATTAAAATATCTTACGAAAATATTTTTTCTTTGAAAAACTGATTTTGCTAATTAAGTAGCACGTGCATACCTTGCTTCTCTCGACATTTCTTTCAAGAATTGAGATCTAGAGACGGTGTAATCATTGGCGAACGAGCGTTTTTTTGTTTGGAAGAATGGCATTGTGTTAATTATTCTAAATATGTCTGATAGCAACAATACATAAATCTTGCTTTAAATTTAAAGTAGCTAACGTTTCGCTGATCATCCTGTCAGAGGAAATATGCTGATTTTCTTAAACCAAAGAATTAAGCGGAGACTTTGTTTTGACATTTTTGTTTTCAACTTTAATCCGAACACAAAATAATATAGCTACAGCCATTTCGTTGATCCACAACTCATCAGTGGTGATAGCAGGCAGTGTGACCCAAAAACCTGTTTTGTATAGTATTTTGTACCTGGGAGTGAAGAATATAAATGACAGTTTGTAATGTATTGAATCTACCGTATATTATATAGAGCTACGGACTCTTGAAAGTTTAAATTTCCTGCATTTGTTTAAAACTCTTGGACACTATAATTACGTTAGTATTATAAGGTTAATGAGAATATCAAACGTTATTCTATGATCTCAAATATTTAACAAGCAGGTATAACAGACGGAAATATAGTAGGTATTAGATAGGTACATCGGTATCTAATAAACAAAAAAAAAGTAATACTACTAATGAGGGTTATTTTTACAAATATCACCAAATAAGTAAGTATAATACTATTCCTTATCAATTAATTATATCGTTTATCTACCCATTTCATGTTTAAATTGTATCCTTTTAGGAATACCTACATAAACTTTTTCAGTGTATACGCCAGAGGTAATGCCACAGTTCATAGTTTTATTATTATCTATCAATTTAGAATTTAGTAAAATAGTTTTTCACTTCCGTGACTATTTGTAATTACTTCAAAAATATACGCGCCTGACTTCTTGAAAGCGAAGATTAGAGACACGATTTTGTGGTTTACGTGTTGTTATTATTGTATTTCTTTTCTTTTCTATTTTATTGTTTTGTTTTAGGTGTATTAGAGTTTAGACGTAACAACTTCACAGGTTGAAATAGATTCAGTGACGGACTAATGTTTTTTTAATGTAAAATAAGTAGTGTAAATTAGAAGATGAGATGAACCATGAAGTATTGATAATTGAAAAACTGTAAACATATAATTACTTAAGTACAACTCAAACCAAAACAAACATATGGGGGCGGGGCTTGAGCAGTGTTGTTGCTGGCACAGTTTAAAATATAATGTAAATCATCGAAATATGGGCAAAATTATGCTAATTCAAATTACAGTAAAAATTTGCTTTTTCTAAAAAAAACACACATGGTGCAAATTTAAATGAATACTAATACTTAGAAATAATTTAAAAGTTATAGCAAAAGATACAGATACAATTCGTAAAATTCTTGGACTGCACAAACGCAGCAAAATGGTCAAGAAAACTAACTTTGTGAATGTAATTGGCACACTCTATATATTTTTAGATTACTCATTAAATTGTAGATAATTATTGTGTACTGTACTCTCTATAATATGCAATACGCGTAACAGCAAATTCTGTTGAGAATTTTCTAAAATACCATATTTATTGCTGCAGTAGACATTTTAAAAGATAATTAGAAATTTTATTTCAGTTTTTATATGGAGGTACCTACTAAAGTATACATACTTTGTGAATTAAATGATTACTTGGTGTAATTATATAGAGATCTTTTATTGCCCAAATGACCTCTTAGAGTTTCCGTTTAATAATTATTATAAGAAATACCAATTTTTCCCATAATAATAATCAATTTAAACGTGTACAGATACATGTTTATCTGTATGGTTTATAACTTTAAGTTAATCCGCCAAACCGTACGGTACACTATTGGTTGCCATTTATTTTCAGTAATAATGTAACTTAAGAGCATCGTATATCTAAATGGATGCATGGGAGACGCGAGAGACTAGCTATTAAATGACTTAGTTCCACCTTTAAGGCATTGGTGGATCTTCAAGGATTTTACTAGCAAAACTACATAATAGTTTTGAATATTAAATACTAAACTGCCTAATAATTTTTGGAAATGTGTTAATGTTACTGGATATAAAAGGATTTTTCCTTTTACACGTCAGCTAAGGCATTTGCATTTATAAAAACACCAAGAGGAAGAAATACAGTCCCGTTTGCGATGACAAACGTCTGCCTCGCTATAAAATATCATACAATAGCTTGGCTTTAAACACGTTGAATTCCGAGGACCCTATGGGTAGTCTCACAGCGTTCTTTAGAGATCCCTTCACCAACTGCCACTTATTAATTATAAAATACAAAAACCACAAAACATACGGGTATGTTTTGTGCACAACAACAAATATTTATGACAAGATTTTTTCTAGAATTCTTAGAGCGCGGGAGTAATTAACCTCAAAATGTCTCGTATCCAATTTTGACTTCCTTTTATAAAAAAAAAATCAGGTGATCAGCCCAGTTGATCTCCGTTTCTAGAAGAATCGGGTATTCTGGCAAATGAATTACACCGCGTGTCAACAACGTTAAGCGCAGAATCTAGACTTTCTGACCGTTTCGAACGCTTGTGAGAACAAACCTCATAACGTCTAAACCTCAGCGCACTCAACGGATTAGTGTCTTTAGCATGTTGACATCTCTCTCTGTTACTCAACGCTTCAACATCATATATATATAGAGAACTATATCGCTCAAGTGAGAGGTAAAAATGGTTGAATGTCGAGCGCGGCCATTTTGATGTTCTGCTACAGGAGAGTCTTGAAAAGTACTTAATAGGCGTATTTTCGAAAAGTTATAGTAATAATATAATTGGTATATAACACGTCATTGTATTGTATAATATCACTCTACGTATAATATAATAAAACAGCTTGTAGCTTATTGTGACAATAATATAAAATATATGGGTTATAAAATATGGATGTAACCTGGTATATAAATGTCAAATTTTATGTGGGAAAGCTAATGTTGCCACCTTTACCATATAAAAAATATATTGAGTATTAAAATTACATAATATAATTTGACAATAATAAAACAATTTTATCATATCTCTTTCATAATAATATAGAAAAATGTTAGATTATTCTAATATTTTCTACACCACCATATATTATATATTAAGTATATGTGTCCTTTGAACATGTTATAGTATAAAAATTAGAAGGCAATGAAATAACTTTGGTAACAAAACCACATCAAAATGGCGGTTGCTCTATCTCCCTTCATTCCGTTGTTTGTTGTATTTACTTTTGTAACATAACCTGAAATTGAATGATGTTGATATCGATCATCGTCTAGCAAGTTTTCAAGAAAAATGCTTCCATAGATCCATAGTTACGAACTGGGAACCAGCCACGTAATACGCAAAATAAACAAAGTGAGCCCTCTTTAGAGAAGGCTATGGTTTAACCTTCAGGTCTGTTTGTGTTTTGGTTAGAGTCAGGGCTAGACTACTTTTAACAAGAATTTTCTATGTAGTTGTCAGTGATAATACTAAAAATAATATTCATGTTTATCTACAATAGATTTTCGGTTTTCATTTTCAACTTTATACGCTTTATCGGTGATCTCCACCACTGGTAAAAACCCATTATATTTCACTATATTGTCCGTATGAAGAGGAATACATGTTGCTTTTACACAGTTAGTGGCATAATGTGTAGACCATGTTTACATTTACTGTTAGAACATGATCTTTTTGTTTTTAGAGTTGACTGATGGCCAAAGAAATGATTAAATTTACTGGTGTACGTAGGTAGGTATATGATAGAACTCTAAATTCGGGAGTATCAGTATCAAATATTAATTTTTTAGAATGTGATCAAGTGACAAATGTATGAAAAATGAAAACTACAATTTCTTCTTTTAGGCTGAAAACATGTCTTTTCAGTGAACATATTCATGAACGCCCAAATAAAATTGGCATATGGCATAATAATTCACGTCAAAACACTAAATCGAACCATAGTTGCCATAATTATTGTATTTATCAAAATAAATCTCCCCAAAAGCAGACACTTATCGAAGTGTCCCCATAGACAGGTGTGTATGTCTATAAATAACCCAGCAATGTTCGAAACAAAATAGATACAAGAAGAAACATGTAATTTAAATTATACAAATCGCATGCATTAGACATCAAAGATGCGACAGCCGCATATATACAATGCATAATAGCCATATTGGACATTTTAAACGTGGCATTTTTACAACAAAAATGCACACACCATTCGTCTGGTAAACTTGAATTGCGGATTACATTATTTTTCTAATAAAAACTTTGCAAGGACGTATGGATACTTTCGAAACACAATACAGAATCAAACTTTAAATAAACTAATGCTATATTAAAAATAATATATATTTTGATAAAACTACGACTTAAATTTACAAAAGCCACAAAACCAACGAAAAAATATAAAAACAAACAGGGAAAATGGAACTCCTAAAACACTTTTAGACATAAGTTTACAACAAAGATGCAGACGAAATTTCGATGAAAACAAAACAAATTTTAAGGATATTGAGTTGAAAGTTTTTGCTCTTTCAAATAAAAACAGATGCTGCGCTCTGGCGGGCAAAAGGAAGTCCTCTTAAGGTAGGTATCCATAATACGACGTCTGGATGGCAACATAGCAACTGATTCCAGATTCAATTTTCAATATAATAATATATATGACAACACATTGACACATTTGACAGTACAGACACATAGACCAACAACACCATAGACTAGCCACACTTCACATCTCCCTTCCTTTATTCTTGTTTTTGATGGTAACTGATTCTATTTTCAATATAATATATATGACAACAAATTGACATTTGACAGTACAGACACATAGACCAACAACACCATAGACTAGCCACATCTCACACTTGATAGCTATAAGATTGACCGCCCTGATAGCAGTTGGTGTTTACCGTTGCACAATTTTTGCAGTGTACATCTCGGACAGGTAGGAAAAAAGGCGATTTACAATTACACGCACCCAGGCGCATCAAAAAGGGGTGGCGGGAGACGGCGGCTGAGTACTTTACCTAACAGAAACGCATGTACCTACGTATGTAGTTTCGTATTCAAATGAGGTCTATATCAACAGCTCGATGAATTATATGCATATGTATACCTACAGGTTCATGTGTACATTCTTGTATATTTTATTTTTCACTGTAATACGAAGAAATATAAATTTACGTGATGGATTTCAAATAATGCCTCTCTCATCTGCTTTGATCAGACACGTGATATCTGAGCTGTAAAAGTTAGGTTTACCAGAGTTGTTCGTTGTATGTTGCAAAAATATATTCATTATGTCGTGGATATATTGGTGAGTGTATTTTTGACAATTCTTTTGGTGTCAGTTTTACTTACCAAAATTACAATGGAAGAATGCGAGAAAATGTTTTTATTAGAAGTTGAAGAAAATCCTGAAATTAGTTTTAGAAAGCTCATTCCTTGGATCTGCTGTCTTCGTTTGTCTCAGGACATTTTTCATGTAAAGGCGCGAACGGCAAAGAGGCAACGCGAGGTCGAACGAGCATACGAATGTTTGTATACGTACGCGGCAAGCTGCCTAAGCTTCGATGCGATTCGGAATCTATCCGTACTTCAAAGGAGATCAATCAGTGGTAAAAAAATTTTAGTACTAGAAAATAGTGTGAAATTGTAATAAACGTAATAGATTTATTTAAACAGTAATAGAAATGTAACAAATAGAAATACATTATAGGTTTATTTTCACAAGTTAGAAACAGTCAGGATTCTGCGCAAACCAATTAAACCGCATGTCAACAACGTTTTGCTCAGAATCCAGACTGTTTCTAACGCTTGTGAGAACAAACCTCATAACAATCTCTGATAACAATTAGGGTTATTCTTTCGTACTGAACTAAGTGAACAATCTGAAAATTGTCAGGTCATTCACCATTGTGCGTATTCTTTCGACATCGGTCACTTCTACCAAACTGATTAAAATTCCTACCCCCCTTGCCGCTTACTGATCAACCTCTAGGTACCGGTTAGTTAACCTCTAAAAGTATTGAATATTGAGAGATAATAATTGGAATATGATTTCGAATCAAACCAATAAATTGTAAAAATTTAAAACATGGATAATAATATCATGGAGGAAATAATTTTCCAGTTTTCAGAGCAGATTTGGTTGTTTTCACAAGTTTTCGAGGTTAAGTGAAAGACATTCACAAAACAGATGATCTTTCGGTTTCGCCAAATATTCAGTTCAGTATAATCACATTCAATTTAATAACATTCACTTGTTCAGATCAATCACTACGAAAGAATAACCATAAATATGTCCCTAGAAAAAAAAAAGCAGATATTGACAACGAAAGGAAAACAAGCCAGACATTTATATATAGGGCGCATGACATAACTAAAACCAACGATGTTTTATATTTTATTGGTATCGACATCGACATTTTTTGAAAAATGTGTATCAAAATACACTGTTATGTTTTTTTTATGGTATAATGATGATTTGGTGCAGCTCTCGGGTTTTGATCACAAATCTAATAATAAATAAATACAGTTTTTTGAGTCTCTATAATTACTTTCAAAGTAATAAAAAAAATAAGTCAAAAGGCAGGACTATGAGATATGCGCTTCACTATTACCTATGCCCGACAAAGATTAATGCACTAAAGTTAACTGTAAATTATATAAATAAGTATTTTTAATTAATAATAGGTATGCGTTACTTACTTATCCATCATTAAAACACAATCTATTAATAAATAAACACAATAATTTAATAGGGAGTTAAGGGAATACCAAGGACGTCTCCGTATCTCCATGTTTAAACGTCAGATTTTGGTTATGTATACACTAGATAAGCACTCATTCTCTCTCTCTCTCTCTTTATATTATTGGTCTCTACAATATGCGTTGCCACAATGAAAACACGCTTAGCTTAATTAAGGAATATGAAATGCGCCATATTTTATGACAAAAAGAGAATATAAACTACTATAATAATATTGTGAAAAAGCAAGCCGCATGGCGCCGAAATTATGATATTTTTAGAAAAGAAACCGAAGTATTGGAAAAAATAACTCCGGAAATGGCCACTTTCTTCTAACATATTATTTCACATTTTGATAGAGATAGAGTCTGGATGAGGAATCGATCGTCCTATTGCTCTGCCTCTGCATCCACTCTTAATTACTAGACACAACATATTTATAATTTTGATAATGCCAAAATGGTGTGATATTTTATTTTTGTATCTAAGAAAATAAAGTATATTCATGTATTTCCGTAAATACTATATTAATGACTAAAGGTTATGCTCTATTAATCCACATAGACATTTATGGTGAAGTTATTAAAATTCATTATTCGTAATTTTAATAATTTCGCTTTACACTAAAGGAATTTTAAGTAAATGATTAGATTGTGAACGACGTTGTATATTTTCATATTAGAATCAATACCGGTTTTACTACCTTGGCAGAAATGCAATTGCCGACGGCAACAAAAAACAATGAGTACCTAACTATAAATTAACATTTTTTCGATTTAAAAAAAATATTAAGTATTTGTGGCCGTAGAATCAAAATCTGAATTCTCACAGAGAATGTTCCTTACTATTATAGGTATAACCAAGAGAAATACATGAGGGAGCAGTACAAAACATAGAATTGTACAAAGAACTAAAACTATCCAGTTAATCCAGTTACAGGTTAGATAGTTATAAAATAAAAATCTTAAACCACAAGCACCGTGAAAAATGCAACAAAACTGTAACATTTTCATAAAAATATCGTAAAATTGATTGTTGTTGATTTGGTTACTTAATTTGCATTGCTTAAGGCTTAAGACGATACACCACTGTCTATGGTTGAACATGGCGGCGAACTAAATTAGCAGTTCGCGCATCTGTCAAGCTCATTCTGCCTCTTCTATATCTCTGGTATAACCACTTGCCTTGCCTCCTGTCAAACCGGCTTTGCATTATTCACACAGAAATCTTATATTATATATATATACTCTATATACTCTCTATATATATACTCTAGAATGATAATCCCGTAGTACAAAAATGTAACCAAAAGTGTAGAGCTGTCCATAATGCGCATGATCACCAGTAACTTATTTTTCAACAGGACCGGCTTTGATTAAATGTAATATTACTGTTATAGGTATATTTAAAATTAAATTTTACCATTTGGTAATTCAAATAAAAAAATGGAATAAAGGAATTTAAGAAATAAAAAATTACATTAAATATCTAAATACTTTATTGTCTAACAGGTACAACCCAATAATAATAAATCTAAGCAGAAACGAGAAATAAGTAAAAATTCTAATACTGGAAAATATCGTAAGGACTTGAGCATTCTAATTATTTATTTTATTATTATATAATATTTGTTTGTTTATACAACCACCTTAGGCCTCTTACCTCTCTACAGCCTTCAAAGAAGGGGTGCAAGAAACAGTGACTTCACGAATATTTTCCGTGTCCATGTAAACCACTTCCATATCATCCCTACTACTTGCAATAGTATTTTGTGGCAAAACATGGTTGGTAGAACTTTTATTCTCAGCAATTTCATGGAGGATTCTATAATTAAGTATATTCCAGTTTAACAACAGAATTCAAACGAACTTTGTATACCTACACAACGTAGGAAATATATTCTTGAAATACATATCATGCATTTTTGACAGACTGCTTTTAAGTAAACAGTGTATTGATATCAAACGATTAAGAATTTAACTTCCACTCTCATTTACATAATCTCTTCTTTTCAACAAAAGTTTGGGAACTGCATCGGGTACGAGGGTGATCCTCTTGTCGTCTTCTCTACAAATGATATCTTCTGCAGCGAAATGCTTACTGCATATGACATTCCCATCACATACATTTTCTGTACTAGGATCCCAATGCCCGCATCCAAACATCATGTCTTTTTTTTGTCAAGCTAAAAATGAGTATCATGTCAATGGTATCGTATTGACTCAAACTGAGACTGTTAGAAACCCGAAACAATAACTTACTGAAAATATTTAATACCAGGAATGAGACCTTCATTTTTACACCACAACACTATACACCTCATTGTTTGTTAAATAAACGAACTACCAAACCAAAATAACAAATAACTCAATTATAAAACCTATCTGAATTGTTGTGAAGCCGACTCTGACAGATATTCCCACTACGAGAAATGTCATATGCGAAAACAGACGCTGTTGCGAAATCTCCTAAATTTAATAAGATTTGTAAAAAAATGTTTCGTTCATATTGCTGAAAACCATTGTCTTTATAAAGACAATGCTGAAAACTAAACAGTATGCAATTTTACCGATAACAT
Source organism: Apoderus coryli (assembly GCA_911728435.2). NCBI lineage: Eukaryota > Metazoa > Arthropoda > Insecta > Coleoptera > Attelabidae > Apoderus > Apoderus coryli. The sequence continues at coordinate 4,931,167 of OU452199.1, read as the reverse complement.
TTAATTATTTGATTTTGTCAAGCAGTTTCGTATGACGCAACATATGGATTTATTTATAAAACAGATATGTCGCATAAATTCTGTAAGGCGAACGACAAAATAGTTTTAAATATGGCAGCTCTGTACAGAAAATAAGTTACTGAGGAGCATGCGTAGTTCGTGAAAACTCTGCATACCCGTTACACTTTTTGGTATTTGTCTGGATTTAATTAGCATTCTAGAGTACATAATATATAATATAAGATTTCTATGATTATTCATGTTTAACATAATGGATGAGTAGAACCTTTCGCCTAGACTCTTCTAGACTAATATTTAAAGACAACTTGATCAAAACACTTTTTTAAATCCCGTCGCGTTTCGCTAACACTTTCAGCATCCCGGAGATAATTAAAACTCAGTTGAGGTGATGGATGGTGATTCCTACTGACACGTAAGTACAATTTTTATTTTCCTTAATTTAATCTTATATATTTATAAAGATCAATAAAATGCCATCGGAAATTTCACTATTTTCAAATTAGTTTTTCATCTTCAAGCTATTTGACATTTCAGTAAGAGATACAAAGTCGGTTAAATCGGAAGCAAGTTGCGCAGTTGCGTAGGTAGGTACTCAACAAAAGATTTTCTCACGATAATTCAACTTATCTTATAGAAGAAAGAAGTGATAGACGAACTTCTTAGTATCCTTCGTCAAATGTACACTTTTACATTCTGGATTTATTTTTCAGTTTATATTGACAAGAGCTCTATAGATGTACTACACTGCCTTGAGTCTAAGAAACACGTTTCCTGGTTCAGCAGATGGTTCTATTTTATTAATATTCCTCTGGTGATGTTCCCCTGTTCTGTTCCTATAACAAGAAAAGAGAAGAGTCGACAAATATATTGAATGTATTGTTTTTCGTACAGGGTGAAAACATCAACAGCAGATAGAAGCATAGCATTATAGTTAAAATACAGTAATGGATTTTTCTGAAATCATTAATACAAAATATTTACATTCTAGGAGCGTTTTGACGACACAAAAGCTGTTATTCCAGTATCCTTCAGCAACAGTTGCCGACTTACATCCCCCATGCCTTTTAAACTAGTCAAATCTGCGCCAGAGTCTAGTCTGGTATCGAATTTAATAATGCTATTATAAATTTTCGAGAATCCACATTTATTTTACTTTAATTTGTTAAACAAAAACAATTTTCCACAAAATGTAATTCAAGTAACTTACATCAAGATTTCTTATTCGATAAAATTATACCACTGATGATGACATTATATGTCGAAACATGTATGGTGATGTGCCCTGTTAACTTGGCACGGCGTTGAAAGTGAGAGTAGGTTAGAAGTAGTATAGCTATGCGGATCCTGGCGCAATCCTTATGGAAAATAACATGGGAAATTTCTAAGGTCCCAAAACGCCGCAAATGGCGGCTGTAATACCGACTTACCGACCGAGTTCTGTCGTTTATACGGGTTTTGAAGGATATTTATTATGAAGCGCCTATGCTGTGGTGATATAGGCGTTTAACTTGTGGACCAAGGATCTGGGTTCGACTCCCAGGTAAATACACATCTTTTTAATATTTAAAAATATTCTACCGACACTTGGATGACAACATGAGATGACACCCTGTATAATTTCAGAATGGCCGCCCCAGATGACGTTTGAGACAGTTGACAGCGTCGGTAATGCAGAGCGATGACAGTTGAAAGAACTCGATCGGTAAGTCGGTATTACCATAGAAATTTTCCAAAAGGATTGCGCCAGGATCCGCATAGCTAGCTATACTACTATTAGATTTTGTGGAGTTGACGTATTTTATACCATTTTCTCTTTCTATTTTAATTAAATGAGTTGACTTATAAGAACTCCATATAACGCCCGCAAATAATACCCACGGTTGTTATGGATAATATGTTAATGCATGCCGTTTGCAATACATTAGAGAGTTCTTTTGACGATATCGTTATCTGTCAAAATTGTTCACGCTAACGCTATTTCAATTAACGTATTCTGTTATGTAGCGAGCGTTACCGTATACTTTACCGTAAATCTAGTGTCAAAACCAACAAAAATGTGTAAATTTCATAACCTCAAACAACCAATTGTCATATTAATAAAATTAAATTACATATTATAAGTTTAAAACGGCCTAAAAAATATAAACATTCAGGAAAATAAAAAACGTGCGCGTTCCAATGTAGACTTGATTTTATTGAGAGAAGTTGTGCCAACCAACCCCTACGAGGATACATCCAGAAGGGTAGTTATTCAAACAAACGTAAATGAAAAATGCAGATAAAGAGCATTAAAGGAGCATATATATTTAATTTTAAAAAATTTGTTATTAGAGATCAAAAAATTTATAAAAATGATATAACATAAATCACAAACTTTCTCCTTGACAGAAATCTCTCTAGATGCAGAAATTATAAGTGAGGTTAAAATTTCCTTTACGTAGGGGTACGACGTTGTTTACTAAAGAACTCTTCCGATAGTCCGACTTTACCGTATTAATAACTGTGACGTGTGGGCCATGTTAATAAGAAGAGTTTTTAAGAGGTTATGTTTTAACATGTGAAGAATTGCATTGTATTATTTAAAAGCGAGTATTTTCTGTATTATATTATAAAAATATCACGTTATTAATCGGACTCGGCGTTTAATTTCTTATTAAACAATTAATAATAATACAATAACGGAACCGTATTTTTCCGTGAACAAATCAAAAGAACTCTCTATTATGAAGCTATAATACGTAAGTAGAAAATAAAGTATTAAAACATCCTAAAAGACTGCTTCATTTTTGGAGCTAAATCAATAACAAAATATCCATCTAGTAAAATCTCATGTATATAATCTGAAGAAGAAGAGGAGGTCTTCCTTATAAAAAATGAAAATGTTTTTATTTCGATTTTTTCGGGCGAATTGTGTTGTGACAGAACCAGAAAATGACCATCCGGTAAGTTGAGGTGTATAATACCAGTCGGTCGTAGGCCATATCTTATTATGCTGAATTCCAGTTTATAGAGGGTGATCACCTCCATCCAGCAAAAGAAAGCCAAATCCCATTAATATTCAGTTGGATATATGTCTTGTACTTCTTCTTTCGACTTAATATATACAATAATGGAGCAGGACATGTGATTAAAACTAATACCGTCTGTGTGACATTTAAGACGAAGAAGAAATAAAAATTTCTATAGCTAACGTTACTTTGTAACGTATTTCAGTGTGGGTATGTAGAAAGGAAATGATAATGTTGTCTCATTTAATTATGAAAATGTGTGCTTGCATAATAAGGAGAGTAAAGGTATGTAAGTATGGATTAAGTAGAAGTGACAAATTCAATCGACTTAGTTGGCAGGAAGAAGAGAATTTACCTGGAAGAAGATTATTTATATATTCTGGCTCGAATGACCGTTTTTGACCATTTTTATGAGACGCCTATTAATAAAGGCATCATGTCCATCCAATAATACGTCTGTGAGGCTTAAAAAAACAGCTTGTCACTTGGAGCCTCTACATAGTCAGTTACGGTATAAATCGCATTTCAAAAATTGTATGAGAGCTTAGAAAATGACCGCCGCAGAATTTCGCATTTCTAAATCTACGTACTACTGTCGTGTCGGCGTTGGTGCACTACAGCCTGGACCTAGAACATCCTTATTTTCCATACTATTAACCATTCACTATCACTATTTATTAAGATTATTATAAAGAAAAACCAGAAATGAAATAAATGCACAATATACTGCATGATAATTTACAAATTTTTCTTAATGCGTATAAAGGTACTCCGAGGGTTGTCTTTTATATTTCGGGATTTGGCAACGCTGGTGTTGCAATCTGGCAACTGACAGCTCTATCGTAAAGTTGGACATGATGTCTTGAGCCTGAAATTTGCAGATGATATTTTGATAGTTTGTTCTGGCCCTAAGGTAAATGAGTTGGTAACAAGGATGAATAATGCGCTTCAAATCTCGAAAACATGGCTTGATCACACGATGTCTTTATCTCCAGATAAATCATGCATCATATTGTTTCAGAAGGGGTCCCGGCCTGAAATGATTCAGGATGTCATATATGAAGGAAAAGCGCTTAACAGAAAATACACGGTTAAGTACTTGGGCATTGAATTTGATTACCAACTAAATTGGAGGGTACAAGTAGATCGCTACATCTCTAAAGCCAATAAAGCTATCAACATTCTGAGATACCTTTGCACTACCTGGTGGGGATCACATCTTGTTACAATGCTAAATTTTTACAGGGCATATGTCCGGTCGCATCTGGATTATGGAAGTATGCTTTTGGGCAGATGCGCCAAAACTAATCTCATCAAACTTGATAGGATTCAGTACAAGGCTCTTCGCTTATGCTTGGGTTTAATGAAATCTACGCCGACCAATATTATTCTGTCTGAGGCCGCGGAAATGTCCTTGAGATATAGGAGAATCTGGTTAGCGGAGAAGTTCATAATGAAATCATTTTCTTCTCATAATAATTTTGTCAGAGAATTTACACAAAAATTATATATAAGTTTTAATGAAAATTTTAGTTATTGGAATAGAGGGAGCAGTCCTCCTCTATTGGACGCATTCGATTCTTGTTCTGCCTATTTCGGCAAAATGATACAGGACGTTTCTATGCCTTGTTATGATTATGCATATGAGTTGCAGTACTTTACCATACCAGTTTTCCTATCCCAATTATCCAAAGATGAGACTTCTGCTGTAGAATTTAGAAGATATGTGGCAGAACATTGGGAAAACCACGTAGAAATTTTTACTGACGGGTCTAAAAAAGAACGCAACCAAGTGGGGATAGGGATTTTTTGCTCACAGAGAAATATCTCCATAGCAAAAAGAGGTCCGGATTATTTTTCAATATGTACAGCTGAAATTATTGCTATTAAAAGAGCAGTAGAAATGTGTTGTTCAGAACCTGGAAAATATATTATATTCTCCGACTCGAGAGCTGCTCTTATGAAACTGAAAAAAATTAGGATTACATGGGAAAATGGACATGATAACTTTGGAAACTAAAAAATTAATTGATGAGAAAATGGAAAACAGAATAATAATAACATTATCATGGGTTCCTTCTCACTGTGGAATTAAAGGCAATGAGATTGCCGATCAATTGGCGAATAGAGGACGAGAAAAGCAAGAATTAACTGAGTATTTGATACCGTATATGGACCTCCTGGGAGTACTAAAGGACAGCGTTTGGGTTGGGTGGAGCGAAGAATGGAGGTCGGCTGGACGGACTAAGGGTGTGAACTATGTTGCTATGGTGGAGAAACCATATAGAAGGGTATGGTATGGTATGGTATGTCTCTTTTTGATAGCATGTAATTTGAGACTTTGGAGTGGGTTTGTGCTTCTGGTGTGGGAAAGATGAATAAGTGAAGGTTAAATTGGATCTTCTTATCTTTCAAGGTTTTGTGGCGGTTTGGGACTCACCCCTTGTGTTATCCGAACGAGTATAAAGGTGTTCAATCACCCCTGGCCAAATAGCCCTGGTAGCTGCGGCCAATAAAGAAGAGCAAATACATACATACATACATAAAGTTGGACATTTTTGAGGTTATACGTTTTGACATTAAATCGTGAACATTTTCGTGCGATTATTTGTTACTAGTTTCGACGTGGATTAACTCAGCAACAGTTTCATTTTTTCAATATCAATTTTTGGCGATGAAGCTCCATCAAGGACCAGTGTTTATCGATGGTATGGTGAATTCAATCGTGGTCGCAGTTCACTCCAAGACGAATTTCGTAAAGGTCGTCCAAAATCAATTGTTGTTCCAAAAACTATTGATGCTGTGCGCGAACTGATATTGCAAGATCGTCATGTGACCTATCAAGAGATTGAGACAAACTTAGGCATTAGTGGGACCAGCATACATTAAATATTGCATAAACATTTGACTGTCAAAAAAATTTGTTCGCGTTGGATCCCACACAATTTGTCAATCGCTCAAAAAAAGGCTCGTGTCGATTGGTCGAAAGAAATGCTCAAAAAAAAATGATCGCGGTGCTTCGAAACACGTCTATGACATCTTGACAGATGAGCCCGAAAGTAAACAGCAGTCGACTGTATGGGTGTTTCAAGATGAGTCAAATCCAACGAAAGTTGTTCGCGCACGAAGCACTTCCAAGCAAATGGTGGCCTGTTTTTTTGAAAAAACTCGAACATGTCGCAACCATACCACTAGAACAACGCAGAACAGTGAATTCTGAGTGGTACACAACCATTTGTTTGCCTGTTGTCTTCCAAGAAATCAGGAAAACCAACCGCCGAAGACGGTTCACACCGCGGGCAGGGCATTGTTGCCTCATTGGATAGCGAGCATTAAATGGACGCACGATTTACATGACAGTTATTTTTTTTATAATTTAAAACAAATCATCATGTGCGTATGTATAATAGGTATTCAATATATCAATCTGTTTTAACAGTAAAAAATCTTAATTGGTTAAAAAGTTAGTGAAGCATTGCATCACTTGCCTCATAGGACTAGCCGCCCCTGACACCACCATCATTTCGACGCCTCTGTGATAAGTCATGGCTTTCTTGATAACAAATCGATTTAAGTGCAAGTACATAACTATTATGTGGGTTTTAAAAAGAAATTTTAATGGTCGTATTAGTCAAATGGAATTTCAAACACTGGCGACCGCAAATAAATAGGTAGTCAACAAACCACACCATAAAGTAACTTGAAAACAATTAATAGCAGACAAACCTGCTGCCCTAAATGTAATAAGTAATACTTACAACAACATCTACTCGTTTTGCAGTAAGTAGGTACAGAAAAGCTTTTGTATGTTAAACATTGTTACATACAGAACTAGATGATTATCAAACGGTTTTAACCCAATATTATTAAGAAATGTTTGCTTGTATCGACATCTATCAGCCATTAGTGTTATACAACACATAAGGTGGCGGCTCGTGAGGTTTAAAAGTGGGTGGGAACAAGAAAAAACTGACTATTTTTTACGTGAAGTAGCTAGTTTGGAAAAGACGTGAATTACTTTGTTGTCAAAATCTAGGATATGCTGGATAACTTCTTTTCTAATGATAGGACGACCAATATGGATATGATCTTTTGCTTTACCTCCCAAAGCAATACAATTTGCACATTGGATTTCTTGCTTGTAAATTTCCAACATTAAATCTAACAATTCTGAATATTTTTTAAGACGCCTTTGAATACGTATGAACCTTTCTTCTATATTGCAAGCACAGCAGCCACATAGAGGCATTTTAAAGGTTCTGCAAAATTTTCTACACATAATTAACCGACGCAAAATATTCGAATTTTTTCATTATGCGTATTTTTATGTCACAAATATGCCCTGTTTAACTGGTTCATGGATTTTCAGTTTTCCGACCTCGGACACATGCATGCTTCTAGGTGGTTTTTTGCACAGATCTAGAAACTCAAAAGATATAACATTAGGGAGTTAAGGCAAAGCCAGTGACGTATACGTAAACGTATCTTTTGACATCTACGCATGCGCTCTTTAAATTTATGATACGTTTAACGATACGAAGGCCGTAAACATATGTACCTCTACGCGTATCGTATACTTAAACGTATTGAACCGATTGTTGTCGGAATTACATGAACTTGTACGAATATCTAGAATAGAACATTAAAAACTCAATCTAAATTGAAAATTAAGCTAAGCTATTTTGTAATAAATACTTTATTATTATTATTAGTAGTAGTAGTTTATTTTGTAACAATTATAAACATGTTTCTGTTATTGTTTATAGATGTACATAATAAAATATATATGTATTTGGTTAATAATTAAAAAAAAACAATAATATTAACAACATAGTAAATGGAAGTAGAAAAATCTAAAATAGTCTTTTTCTCAAGTAAACTGTTATCACTACCTTCCGCATCTACGATACGTATTGGATGGCACCTTAACTCTATTTTGAATGACTGCTTATCTAGTGTGAACATAACCAAAATCTCACGTTTACGTATGGAGATACGTATACGTCCTTGGTTTTGCCTTAACTCCCTATTATCTGAAATTTCATTCATAATTCACATTTGTTTACAATCAGACATACGTTGGCAGTTGATATATAAGATAGAAAAGGACAGATAGAAAAAATGGCAACGTTGTACCTAGTTAGTCGATTCGATTTCGTTTTATGTACCAGTGGCGTACGGTTTTAAAGGCATTCTTTATACTTTAATTAGGCGATTGATGTTCACTAAAGTGATATAAAGCAATGATAGATTGTAGGATTTTAAAATAACGTTATCTTTTTTTGGTTTATGATGCATTATGATTTATAATAAAAATATATTTTATATTGTTATTATTACCGTATCTAATTCTAAATAACTTTAGACTATGATGGTTATAGGATTAGATAGGAGAGAGGTAGAACCACTATATATTATCTGGGAAACTAGTATATTATACAGTGTGTACCCAAATACTTGGTGCCCCAAAAATAATTTCCAAATGTAATGTTTAATGTGATAAATAAATGTAATACAATAAAAAATTAACAAGAAAAATTTATTATTACAAAATATAAATCGTTGATAACATTAGCATATAATTCCAGAATCTCAGTTATATGTTGTAATTTAAAGCTATATACTTACAAATTAGATGGGCCACTCGAGGGGCCAGCAACTGCTTCCTCAGCAACTAGCATTTCTAAAGTTTCTGGATCACAGATCCCTGCTACATGAACATCTGAAGTTCTAAAAAATAAAATGTTTTAGCTTAGTATTTCAGTGAGTGGTACCATTCTAATTTAGTAGCTATATTTGCAAACTATAGTTTGTAAATATCTTATCTATAGATAAGCCAGGAAGTTAATTTTAATAAGATCGCATTGCTACAGTGTGTGGATCACATAGGTCCTTGCTTTATCAACATCTGATGCTCTAAATATTCAATATCTACTTACCTACTAGGTTTGTTTGGAGAGGATTCGGCTACAGTTGAATCTGAGATGAAAATAAATATAAATACAATAGTAAATACCACAGATCTAGAATCTAGATGTGTGGTAAATACACCATATGTTTATTACAATATTATTGAACATTATACCTTAAATTTTATATAGACACATTTTATTAAGCATATATATATATATAATTACCTGTACGACAGAGGCTCACTAAAAGGAAATGATAATTGAGGTTCAGCGTCTGATCGAATATGCTTTCGACCAGTAATCTCAGTTATCTTAATGTCGCTCACATCAAAATGGTTAGAGCATATTTGTGCATACTTGAGGACATACAGATTTTCCAGACCCAAAAGCTGTAGCCACCTTTCGCGTCTTTCCGAATTTACTGGAAACCTACAATATGAAATTATTTAATTCTTTTGGAACCTACCTATTCAGTATTAATATATTTAGTTATCTAACGAAGTGCAATCTTAGTTTATAATTAAACCTTGATTTAAATACTGTAAGATGAACCTAGCGCATCTCTATAACATCACAAAAATCAACAATTACATTAGGTATTTATTTACAGCAATTTATTTTTAATTTGTAGAGCAAGCAAACTACACCACTGATAAACAATAACAAGTCGTAACCTTACTTACCTCCGAAATATCAAATTTGGGTTGGAATTTTCATTATTTTTACAAACTATACACTGACGCACCATTGTTAATTGTTTTTTTATAGTTTTTGCATAAAAAAACACTCAAAATTCCTCAAAATCACCAACAAAAAGCAAATAAACACGAACACAAAGGATATTTGGCAACAGAGCTCAAACTACCGGCTGATTACAAGAATGAGTGAAATCGTAAATTCTTCGCGTACTATTCAGTTGCTCTGCTTTACAGAGTTGCCACGTGTACTTCATAAATAAATTATGATTTGGTGAAATATGTCTTGAATATTTTAAAATTCATAAAAAAGTAACTAAAAAATATCTTGGGTATATCGTCTTATTATACACAAAAATTAGTACCATAACCTAAGTTATATTTTGCTTTAAAACGGTAAAAAATGCCGTATCAAAATAGTGTATTTTAAAACAATGCGGAAATCGCAGCGGAAGTTTGGCAGGTTTGATCGCTTGGAAATATAAACAGTTTTATCTCCCCCTTTTCTAGATCTGTGGTTTTTTGCCCCTCATTCAACCCTTGTTGTTTATTCCACGCAAGGATATCTTTCTCTTGTAATTTAAATAAGGAGATGATTTTCGAAAATCACTTTGTATTTGGAAATCTAAACAACTAATACAGAAAAACTTTATCGGTTAGTTTTATTCAAAAATAGGTCTTCCTTTCCACATCGTATTGTTTTCGAGACATCCTGCAAAGCCATCGAATTTAGGACACCCTGTACATTTATGCTAGAAAATGTCACACCACAATTGCAAAGAACTCATTCATACCAATCAGTTCACTTAATAACAACACGTCAGGCGTTTCGATGTCATAGACTTGACGTTCCAATAACAACTAGCTAACCATCATCAGACTTTAATACGTATCTACACGTAACAGCAGCACATTAACGTCTATAACGTAGGTAAGGTAGGTATATAATACATGTATAGAGAAGTGACGCGAGACAAGATAATGTTATCGAATTACCATCATCGTAGGTTATTCGTTTTGTTATTTACTATTAGACACATGCAAATTATATGGATTTTTCTAGTATTTTAGATTGGTTATAGCGTATACAGACAGTGCTTTCATTTTGAAACTCGACATCTAAATCACAGTTTCACATGTTCAATGTATTGTTACTATCTGAATTTTATTATAATTAATTTTTGCTATATAATATAATTTACTATTGGTTCTTATTGAAATTCAACTATATTGATAGTTACATAACGTATTTACGCCACAATCAAGAAATGTATATGTCTATTTTGTCCTGTGTCATTTTCTTGACCAAATGGTGAAGGCACGTTGTAGACATGAAATTTACTGCGTCTGTTTTCTCTGAAAATAAAAGCCTAAAAATATAAATAATATGGGTTCGGTTTGGTTATTAAATATATTATACTTATCCTATAGAAATCCTGCTTTCTTTCGAACAGTAGAACGTTGAGATTAGTTCGTACTTTCATTGCGTAACCTATTGCGATGAAACGTATTTTGGTATGTATTAGTTCATACGCTGTTCATTTCTTATTATTTGTGTTCTTTTGTATTAATTTTATTTCCACTGTGTACTTGATTCTCATTTTAACTAAATAAAAGAAAAGAAATGAATTACTTCTGCTTAAAATTTGGTTAATTTTTGCACTACTCTGATTAGTAATACGTATAGAATAGTTTTGTAATACTTATCTTGGGTTGTTTTCAGTATGATATGTGTGGTTGTTGTGAATTAGTAATATTTTATTACTTGTGTAACACATAACACATAAGTTTATTCGGTTTTGCATTATATTCTTCTTAGATGTAAACATTGTAACTATTTATTTTCATTCTCGGTCAACTTCGTGTGGTTTATCGTGCATCGTTTTGAATTGTCAAGTCCTGCAGTTGCGTATTTGCTCCTGCTATAATGTTATCGACATTGGCGTGCCTGAAATTAAAACATGGAATTATTAATAGCTTAAATTGCTGTTTTTCTGATGAAATGGCATTCCATTTTATGTTTGATAAAAGTTACTTGAGATAGTTGTAGCATTTAGTATTTGATAATTAAAATATAGTGGTGTAGATTATTTCTTTTACGAATTAGGTTACTGCTCAATTACCTTTTTGTCAAACTTAAACAATCATTTGATATTATTTATTTAAGTTTAGTTTATTTTAATTTGTTATTCATTTAAATATAACATAATACATAGTTTGAGTTTTACCCCCGGATTTTATTTACCGAGCCTACCATAATTCACAGAAGCCAGTCCTCCTCTGCGTAAGGCGTAAGTATCGTCATTGTCTTTATAAAGACAATGGTATCGTGTTCTGAGCTAGCTGGACAAACATATATATAATTTGTTCGTAACAGTATCCACCAATAAGAACGTTTTCCTCATATTTTGGATATGCGCATATTGCTTTTACATCATATGTCCACTGCATAATAGCATTGTCACTTACAGATCAACCTTCTCATAGGTTCAAAACATTGCCTTGTGTACCATAACCTGTGCATTTAGAGTCCCTGTTGTAAAAAATAACCGATTTGAGTAAAATAAACTGATATTTTAGTGTTTGCGGCTTTCGTTATTAGTGGCAGTGAGTTCAATATGCGAAAATATCGTATTAGGAGTTTGCAAAACCGAAGAAGTAATGTATATAATTATGTAATAATCGAGATGGACTTATTAATCAGGTATTATAATTATTTTTATCCTCTACAATAGGCAACGCCGCGAAAATTATCCATACAGCTGTTGGCAGCCATATTGAAAATGGTTGTCATAGGCGCGGGAAAAAGTGGGTTTCCCTTATTTTGTGAACATCGAATAAAATTCTGAAACAATTTTTTATAGTTTTTCATGCCCCAAACCAACCAAAATTACAGGGTGTTCAAAGAACCTCATTAGAATAAATTTTTCTATAACGCTCTCGATTTTTGATATTTCTAGAAATAAATAGGGCCGACGCGACGGTAAAAGACATGAAACGAAATTGCATAAAGTCGGCGGACGCCGTACTACATACTTATTTGTGACTTTTAAACGCAATTTTCTCGAGAATGATAGGTAAATATCAAAAGTAACCTAAATAAAAAATGCTTTCAAATGATGTTTCACAGGGTTAGTTCACTATGGGACGGGACAATAAAAACTGTGGAAAATAAATCTGTTTTAGTAGTTGAAGACAGTCAATAAAACCAATGGTTTTAAAGTTCGCCCTCAAAAACAAAATCAACGTGTTCTTGCTGAAAATCATATCTACTTCAGATGACGAGTTTAAAAATGAAAGGACTGTATATTAGTGGTTCTCGTCTCGCATACATTTTGTAATTAAAATGAAAATTACTTGTAAAATGAAATTTAAATCTAGGAGAAGAGAATATACCTGTGCTGTTTGTTAGTCTGTGTTTAGAGACATAAATAATTCCTACTTAGGTGTTGTTCTAAGTCATTATTTTAATAATCATTATTATTTAGCAAAGGTTAGTTTCATTACAATGTTAGTAATTAAAAACAACACCAGTGGCGGATTATTCCCACCATTTACTCGTTAATAATAATAAATAGAACACAGCTTTTGTGCTTCCTCTAATTTTGACCAAAACATAAGCCTACAGTTTTCTTTTTTTTATGTTCTTTAACCATTTTTCCTTTTAATTTTTTTTTCTTTGGGTTTCAGGTTCTTGAAATCAACATTTTTTGAATTTTTAGAGCAAAGTTACATTTCGCTTGTCTATGTTTATGTTTTTGTCATCGCACACACAAACAAAATACTGAAACACATACAAAAAAAAGACAATTTTTAGAAATGATCTATATAAAGAAACAAAAGAACAGTATAAATGACAGAACAGATATCCCATACTTAAGCAACATATAGCATAACTTCATATGAAATTGCAGACGCACACACTTCTATCGTCCCTCGTAATTCCACAATTTCCTAATTTCATTATAGATGTATAATAGTAGATCGATATACCACCACATTAATCAATTTCAATAAATAAAAAAAATAAATATAAAAAAAACTCTAAATAATACAGCAGATTTTTTGGTCTCTAAGACAATTTCAGAGAATTTTATAAACGCATACAAGAAATCCCTTTGGGATTTCCCAGTCGTTTTGTGGTAGTCTTATCTATGACAAAAGTCATTGAGGGTTATAAAAAAAAAATTGTAATTTTTTTTTTAATTTTTTTTATTAATTTATTTTTTATTTTTTTTTATAATTTTTTTTTTATTAATCTATTTAAAAAAAAAATTATTAATTTTTTTGAATTTTGCTTTTAATTTTTTTTTTATTTTTTTTATACATTTTTTTTTATTTTTTTTTTTAATTTTATTTTTGGAATTCTTGTAATTTTTTTTTGTTTTTAATTTTATTTTGTGAATTTTTTTTTTATTAATTTTTTTGATAACCTGATAACAAATATTGTATTTTAATTGTAATAATATAGATTCCAACTACCTAACTGGTGAAATTTAAAATGGGAACAATACACATACACCCTGTATAAAAATTTTATATATAAAAATCTTCAAATTAAAATTTTTTTTGAAACATTTTTGAGCCACCCTGTGCATTAATTTCATAAACCATTCTAAAAACCTAAACAAAACATTTTTAAGTTACCCCGTAGATAACCTTTAGAAGCTTATAGTTTCACTTCAAAGAAATTTTGAATTGAAATCTAAAAAAATCAAAACATTACGCAAAATATTACTTTTTTGTCCTTAAAAAAATAAACAAACACATTTTTGACTCACCCCGTATTTAAATTTAAAGTGTACGCTAAAAATTTCTAAAGATTTAAAAGTTTGCAATCTGAAAAAAAAGTCTCTTGTGTTTTTACTGTTTACAAAATTATTAAGAGCATCGAAAAGTGTCTTATTCCATAGAAGAGGTTATGCAACCGTAAATACCATAATGATGTGTTGGAGGTTGCATAAGCATAACATATTAAATCTAATCAGTTAAAGGTCATTGATTGGTTGTAATTGTTGAAATTGTAGCCCGTCTGCACATATTCAAAGATGTTAATATCTCTGCACATACAGGGTGGTCCAACGAAAAGTTTGCACCTAGCTTTTCTCTTTTTTTTGTAGTCGAATGCGAAAATGCTCGGACACGTCGATTTTGCTTTTGAGGGGGACACATTTTAAACATATTTTTCGATCTGCGCCTTTAACCCCCTAGCGGGGGTGAGTAACAACCCTAAAATTTTAAATGGAAAGAGGGGTCTAATGACATATCATTTGAAAGGACACAAAATTGTCTTTCTAATGATACCCTATTTGTCGAATTTTACTAAAACAGTTAATACGAAAACGACTTTAAAGACATTAAGCCGATAATTTTGGTATTAATGAGAAATACAAATAAGTTTTAATTATTGCGAGTGAAAACACCTGCAATCGTTAGTACATTCCAATGTTTGTTAGTTTTAACATTGCTTTGTAAAAAAAGTAAACAAGCTGTTAAATTGATTTATTAAAACGTTACATTAACAAATGTTGAAAATGTGACCCATTTGATTCCATACAATAATACAGATTTTGTTCAAATCTATTTCTAACATTTTGTAGCATATCAGGTGTTATGTTTCTGCACTCTTCTGTAATGCGTTGGCGAAGATCTTCTATGGACTCGGGCTTCGTGGCAAAACATTTATTTTTTAAGTGCCCCCAAAGAAAAAAGTCTAAAGGCGATAAATCCGGTGACCTGGCAGGCCATTCAATTGGGCCCCTCCTTCCAATCCACCGTCCAGGGAACCGGTCATCTAAGAACTGTCTTACAGGAGCCACATAGTGCGGAGGTGCTCCATCTTGCTGGAAATAAAGCCGATCAGCAGTATGATTTTGGTCATCTTCTATTATTTGTGTTATTAAAGGATCAATTGTGTCTTCAAGCATGTTTAGGTACACTTCACCAGTTAAATTTCCAGGAATAAAAAGTGGTCCTATAATATGATTTCCTAATATACCACACCAGACGTTTATTTTTTGAGGATACTGGGTATGAACCTCACGGAATAAATGTGGGTTACTGTCATCCCAGTAACGGCAATTGTGCCTATTTACAGCTCCATTCAAATAAAATGTGCATTCGTCGGAAAAACAAATGTTAAATAATAATTGCGGATCTTCAATTAAACGCTGGCTCATTGCTTCACAAAATTGCAGCCTTCTATCAGGATCATCCTCATTTAGTTCCTGTACTAATTTGATTTTGTACGGATGAAATTTGTACGCTTTTAAAATTCGTATTATGGACGAACGGGAGACACCTGAGGCTTCAGCTAGTTGACGGGTACTTTGACTATGATCCATTTCAACATGCCCTAAAACAGCGACTTCCACAGCTTCATTTCTGATCGGTTTCTGCGGCTGGTGTTTTACATTACAGACAGATCCGGTATCTACAAACTTTTTAACTAACTTGCCAACGTACACATCATTCACATTTTTATCGGGATGTCTCTCATTAAATAAGCGAGCCGTAAGTCTAGCACTACTATTATTTTGAAAATAAAGTTTAACAATTTCAACTCGTTCTAGAATGGAATAAATCATTTTGTACGGTAAAAGTAAAATAACTTGAGAAGCAACCAAACTGAATCAATGAAAAGACTAAAATAAACGGTGTAAATTCTTTTCCTACACGTATCTGCAGTTTTTATTTCAACAAAAAACGCAAACGATTAGTGAGGAATTTAGTTCTGATAAATAAGATAGTGTTTTTGAAATCCCGTTTTTCTTCAAAGTAAATAATTTAGAAATGATTGTAGTTGTTTTCAGTCGTAATAATTAAAACTTATTTGTATTTCTCATTAATACCAAAATTATCGGCTTAATGTCTTTAAAGTCGTTTTCGTATTAACTGTTTTAGTAAAATTCGACAAATAGGGTATCATTAGAAAGACAATTTTGTGTCCTTTCAAATGATATGTCATTAGACCCCTCTTTCCATTTAAAATTTTAGGGTTGTTACTCACCCCCGCTAGGGGGTTAAAGGCGCAGATCGAAAAATATGTTTAAAATGTGTCCCCCTCAAAAGCAAAATCGACGTGTCCGAGCATTTTCGCATTCGACTACAAAAAAAAGAGAAAAGCTAGGTGCAAACTTTTCGTTGGACCACCCTGTATAACGGGACCATTCAACTTTTTTGTATTATTATTGAAATTGTAACCTTTCTGGTTGGAATCAATTTTCGAATGGCAAAAAATGTGTCAACTTGTGCACAGCTTATTCTGCCAGATTTAGTTCATTTGAATAGTAGTAGAATAAAAATAAGTATAAATTAGTAGTTTTTTAGATAAAATAGTGTTTTAATATTTGTTAATTATTGTGGGAGTTGATTAAATTAAATTTGTTGGAAAATCAAGTGTAAATCTATTGTGTAATGTGTGGATTTATTGAGGAAAATCTGCTGAAATATGTTGGTAGTGAAAATCGTCAAATAAAGTGTGGCATCACCGAATTTCTCATCTTGTCTTCATTGTTCTCAGACTTTGGATGAATTGCATTGAGTGAAATAAAAATAATATGGAATTTTTTCAATAACCAAATTATTTTAGCAAAAATAAAATATAATAAACTTGGGGAAATTGAGTTTATATTTAAATAAGCATCTGCAAGTAAATAGAATTCGGATTAATTACGCCATTGCGGAAATAATAAGTACGAGGTGTAGGATAGAGATAATTTGAAAAACAGTCTGGCAGCCTTGCATTGAGTCCAAGAAATAGTTGATATCTCCCTTTGCCTCGCACACAAAATTAACGTTTGTTGATGTAATTAAATTAATTAATAAAATAGTGTGGCCGCATTAAATCATAGTTGAAAAGTAGCCTATTTAAAAGTTTCGAAAATAAAATTGCCATTTAGACTGCACTGTTGTTACTTGATACGGCGTAACTTTAGTTATGGTGGCTTTAAATTCGGCCTTTTTTTTTTACAGATTTTCGACGATAAAGACAGCACTATCAGATTTTATAAGGGTTAACTCGTTATTATATATTAATTAGCAAACATTTTTAAACTGTATTGTGTTTGTAAACGTAAAGTTCTGTGAAATATATGTATTTTTATTGTAAATGGATAATAAATAAATATAAATACAGTATGTCGGAAAAAGTTGGCAACAAATGGAAAAAGTAATTCTCCATAAAAAGTTCTGCAAGGTAAAAGAGCAAAGTTCATATTTTTTGACAAGGAAAATTTCGATATCTGATTAAAGTATTTTAGCTTGCGGAATGGAATGACTTTTTTCCTAAAATTAATAATAAAAATAATAATAAAGTTTTCCATTTGTTGCCAACTTTTTCAAACATGCTGTATATAAGGCTAAATTGATATATTAAGATACTAATTTTATATAGTATAGCCAGTCCTAATCCTGGAAAAAGTGTGAAGGAAAATTCTGGGTTTTTATAGGTAGGTATAGTAACTATAGACATTAACATCGAATATCGGACTTGTTTTAATCATTTTGAAAGGGTGCGAGCTGATTGCGCCAACAAAAAGTTATCATTAACATGTCAGAATTAAACAAGCAACAGGAAGAACGGCTGTTCAACATCATCCAAGGCAAATGCACAACAAACAGAAATTATCAAAAAAGAATTACGGGAAGAAATCAGTACTGAACTGCGTAGTTCCTTAAGTGGTATATCTGAAAGTGTAATTAAAGTGAGACACGACGTGGACGAGATAAAAAATCGTTGCAATTCTATAGAACGTAAGGACAGAAAGAACAACATCATTATTTTCGGGTTGCATGCAGAAAAAGAGTTTTTACTAAATAAGACACTGGATAAACTGAACTCTTTGCTGGGAATAACTATACTAGAAACTGTCATCAATAATACGCGTATGTATATATGGTTGGTGGATCTACGAATCCTCCAATTATAGTTGAGTTTATTTCATTTATAAAAAAACTAAGTGTGTTTCAAAACGCTAAAAAATTGAAAGGTAGTGGCATCAGTATTTCAAATGACCAGTCGAAGGAAGATTGCACTATTCAAAAAATCTTACTCAAACACTTAAAAGAGGCAAGAAAACAAAATCTTAATGCAAAGATTAAAGGTTCTGAGCTCATAATTGAAAAAACACCATATACCGCACATGAACTGAAGCTTCTGGAAGAAGAAGGTAACACTGCTCCATTAAGTGATGGAGAACATAGAGAGCGAGACGAAGTTGATCTAAGCCAAGATACTAACATCCCCAAGCTAACAGTATAAAACTCTAAGAAACGAAAATTTACCTATAGTCCAAAATTTATTTCTGACTCTAGCGCAAACAGACTGCTCCGTAGTAATTCGGGAAGAAACCAGCAATAGTACTTAGGGATATCTATTTTTTTTTTTGTTCAATAGAATAAAATATTAAATTGAACACAAACATACTAGCTGTTTGCTTATAAATAAAGATTAATTTCTAAATATATTAACAAATTATTTACATATAATTTGGGTCTTTCAATAATTGTAAAGAATATAATTGCTATTTTGTTATTGCTTTTCTTTGGATTTATTTGGTGCGTTTGATAAAGTATACTGCATTTAAAATTTTTCGCAACATTGACAGGATGGATAAATATACAAGAGAGTTTAAAGTTTATGGTTAATTGACGAAAGTTTTTCCATCCTCTAAATGTGTAATTATTAACAAATTGTTTTATTTTTTTTTCTCTTTTTCTCCTTTTTTAGTTAAGAATATCGGTGTAAATTCATTAGGACTGCCAATGAATTAGACATTTAATTTTATATTGTTATGTATTTCTTCTTTTTTGTAGGGTAAAATTCTCAATGTGTATTTTAAGCCTTGTTTTATGCAGACAAGCCTTGCTTAAGCAAAAACAAGGTATTATTTTGTACTAAAATATGATGTATATATATGTTTTTATATTTTATTATTTTGTAAAAGATTATTGGTGGTGAATAAATATTATTATTATTATTATTATTATTTTTTCCCTTTATACCGGATGCATTCTGACTTTGCTCCAAATTATGATAACTGTACCATATGGCTCTTAGCAGTACCTACTACTTACCATATAAACTCAATAGTATCTACCAATACTGTATATCTTCAGATTCATTTTGTTCAGTTCTTTTATCTTAAAAAAAAAGACTATATGCAAACGATCTGTGAGAAACGATTCTCTTTTGGGCAAAGAGTAGAAATGGAAAGAAAAAAATTGCAGGCCGTGCCCATCTGAACAGGAAACAAACACAACTGTACCTATATTCCTATATGTAATATATGTGGATGTGTTTGTATATAAACATTACATTGCATGAGTATTTACAGCGTCGTAGGTAATGGGGAGAAGATCCTACCTTATGGCCTTGAGAAATATTAAGCAACCTCAAATACACTGGCCAAAAAGCAATACAAATAGTTAAATTAAAGAAGTAATCCATATGAAGCAGTGGAGTGTAATTCTATTGAAGATATCTCAATTATAATTATTGAAACTTTCGGAATTTCATTTGCAAAATCTGAGTTACAATTGGGTTTTTCTAATTTTAATTTGAGATTCTGAATTACAATTGAAACTTTCTGAATTACATTTGAACAATCTGAGAATTGGATTTTCTGAATTACATTCGAGATATCTGATTTACAGTTGAAACTTTTTGAATTTTATTTGAAAAATTTGAGTTACAATTGGGGTTTTCTGAATTACATTTGAGATATCTGAATTACAATTGAAACTTCCTGAATTACATTTGAAAACACTGAGAATTGGGATTTTCTGACTTACATGTGAGATATCTGAATTACAATTGAAACTTTCTGCATTACATTTGAAACATCTGAATTACAATTGTGGTTTTCTAAATTACATTTGAAAAATCTGAATTACAATTGGGGTTTTCTGATTTACATTTGAGATATCTCAATGACAATTGAAACTTTCTGAATTACATTTGAAAACACTGATAATGGGGATTTTCTGACTTACATGTGAGATATCTGAATTACAATTGAAACTTTCTGCATTACATTTGAAACATCTGAGTTACAATTGGGTTTTTCTAATTTATATTTGAGATTCTGAATTACAATTGAAACTTTCTGAATTACATTTGAACAAACTGAGAATTGGATTTTCTGAATTACATTTGAGATATCTGAATTACAATTGAAACTTCCTGAATTACATTTGAAAACACTGAGAATTGGGATTTTCTGACTTACATGTGAGATATCTGAATTACAATTGAAACTTTCTGCATTACATTTGAAACATCTGAATTACATATGTGGTTTTCTAAATTACATTTGAAAAATCTGAATTACAATTGGGGTTGTCTGATTTACATTTGAGATATCTCAATGACAATTGAAACTTTCTGAATTACATTTGAAAACACTGATAATTGGGATTTTCTGACTTACATGTGAGATATCTGAATTACAATTGAAACTTTCTGCATTACATTTGAAACATCTGAATTACAATTGTGGTTTTCGGAATTACATTTGAAAAATCTGAATTACAATTTAGGTTTTCTGATTTACATTTGAGATATCTGAATTACAATTTAAACTTTCTTAATTACATTTGACAAATCTGATTTACAATTGGGCTTTTCTGAATTAATTTTGAGATATCTGATTTACATTTGAAAAATCTGAATTAAAATTGGGGTTTTCTGATTTACATTTGAGATATCTGAATAACAATTGAAACTTTCTGAATTATATTTGAAAATCTGAATTACAATTGGGATTTTCTGAATTACTTTTGAGATATCCGATTTACAATTGAAAAATCTGAATTACAATTGAGGTTTTGTGAATTACAATTGAAACTTTCTGAATTATGTTTAAAAAATCTGGGAATTGGGAGTTTCTGAATTACATTTGAGATATATCTGAATTACAATTGAAACTTTCTGCATTACATTTGAAACATCTGAATTACAATTGTGGTTTTTTGTATTACATTTGAAAAATCTGAATTACAATTGGGGTTTTCTGATTTACATTTGAGATATCTGGATAACAATTGAAACTCTCTGAATTACATTTGAAAAATATGAATTACAATTTAGGTTTTCTGATTTACATTTGAGATATCTGAATGACAATTTAAACTTTCTGAATTACATTTGAGAAATCTGATTTACAATTGGGATTTTCTGAATTACTTTTGAGATATCTGATTTATATTTGAAAAATCTGAATTACAATTGAGGTTTTGTGAATTACAATTGAAACTTTCTGAATTATGTTTAAAAAATCTGAGAATTGGGATTTTCTGAATTACATTTGAGATATATCTGAATTACAATTGAAACTTTCTGCATTACATTTGAAACATCTGAATTACAATTGTGGTTTTTTGAATTACATTTGAAAAATGTGAATTACAATTGGGGTTTTCTGATTTACATTTGAGATATCTAAATAACAATTGAAACTCTCTGAATTACCTTTGAAAAATCTGAATTACAATTTAGGTTTTCTGATTTGCATTTGAGATATCTGAATAACAATTGAAACTTTCTGAATTACATTTGAAAAATCTGAATTACAATTTAGGTTTTCTGATTTACATTTGAGATATCTGAATGACAATTTAAACTTTCTGAATTACATTTGAGAAATCTGATTTACAATTGGGATTTTCTGAATTACTTTTGAGATATCTGATTTACAATTAAAAAATCTGAATTACAATTGAGGTTTTGTGAATTACAATTGAAACTTTCTGAATTATGTTTAAAAAATCTGGGAATTGGGAGTTTCTGAATTACATTTGAGATATATCTGAATTACAATTGAAACTTTCTGCATTACATTTGAAACATCTGAATTACAATTGTGGTTTTTTGAATTACATTTGAAAAATCTGAATTACAATTGGGGTTTTCTGATTTACATTTGAGATATCTGGATAACAATTGAAACTCTCTGAATTACATTTGAAAAATCTGAATTACAATTTAGGTTTTCTGATTTGCATTTGAGATATCTGAATAACAATTGAAACTTTCTGAATTACATTTGAAAAATCTGAATTACAATTTAGGTTTTCTGAATTACATTTGAGATATCTGAATGACAATTTAAACTTTCTGAATTACATTTGAGAAATCTGATTTACAATTGGGGTTTTCTGAATTACTTTTGAGATATCTGATTTATATTTGAAAAATCTGAATTACAATTGAGGTTTTGTGAATTACAATTGAAACTTTCTGAATTATGTTTAAAAAATCTGAGAATTGGGATTTTCTGAATTACATTTGAGATATATCTGAATTACAATTGAAACTTTCTGCATTACATTTGAAACATCTGAATTACAATTGTGGTTTTTTGAATTACATTTGAAAAATCTGAATTACAATTGGGGTTTTCTGATTTACATTTGAGATATCTAAATAACAATTGAAACTCTCTGAATTACCTTTGAAAAATCTGAATTACAATTTAGGTTTTCTGATTTGCATTTGAGATATCTGAATAACAATTGAAACTTTCTGAATTACATTTGAAAAATCTGAATTACAATTTAGGTTTTCTGATTTACATTTGAGATATCTGAATGACAATTTAAACTTTCTGAATTACATTTGAGAAATCTGATTTACAATTGGGATTTTCTGAATTACTTTTGAGATATCTGATTTACAATTGAAAAATCTGAATTACAATTGAGGTTTTGTGAATTACAATTGAAACTTTCTGAATTATGTTTAAAAAATCTGGGAATTGGGAGTTTCTGAATTACATTTGAGATATATCTGAATTACAATTGAAATTTTCTGCATTACATTTGAAACATCTGAATTACAATTGTGGTTTTCTGAATTACATTTGAAAAATCTGAATTGCAATTAAGGTTTTCTGATTTGCATTTGAGATATCTGAATAACAATTGAAACTTTCTGAATTACATTTGAAAAATCTGAATTACAATTTAGGTTTTCTGATTTACATTTGAGATATCTGAATGACAATTTAAACTTTCTGAATTACATTTGAGAAATCTGATTTACAATTGGGATTTTCTGAATTACTTTTGAGATATCTGATTTATATTTGAAAAATCTGAATTACAATTGAGGTTTTGTGAATTACAATTGAAACTTTCTGAATTATGTTTAAAAAATCTGAGAATTGGGATTTTCTGAATTACATTTGAGATATATCTGAATTACAATTGAAACTTTCTGAATTACATTTGAAAACACTGAGAATTGGCATTTTCTGACTTACATGTGAGATATCTGAATTACAATTGAAACTTTCTGCATTACATTTGAAACATCTGAATTACAATTGTGGTTTTCTGAATTACATTTGAAAAATCTGAATTACAATTGGGGCTTTCTGATTTACATTTGACATATCTGAATAACAATTGAAACTTTCTGAATTACATTTGAAAAATCTGAATTACAATTTAGGTTTTTTGATTTACATTTGAGATATCTGAATTACAATTTAAACTTTCTGAATTACAGTTGACAAATCTGATTTACAATTGGGATTTTCTGAATCACATTTGAAAAATCTGAATTTCAATTGAAGTTTTGTGAATTACAATTGAAACTTTCTGAATTATGTTTAAAAAATCTGAGAGTTGGGATTTTCTGAATTACATTCGAGATATTTGAATTAAATTCGAGATATCTGAATTACAATTGAAACTTTCTGAATTCCATTTGAAAACCCTGAGAATTGGGATTTTCTGACTTACATGTGAGATATCTGAATTATAATTGAAACTTTCGGAATTATGTTTAAAAAATCTGAAAATTGGGATTTTCTGAATTACATTTGAGATATAATATCTGAATTACAATTGAAACTTTCTGAATTACATTTGAAAAATCGGAATTACAATTGGGGTTTTCTGAAGTACATTGGATATATCTGATTTACAATTGAAATTTTCTGAATAACACCTGGAAAAGGATAAATCACCTAGTTCCAAGATCGATAGCAGTGTCTCAGTATCCAGTGTTGCTCAAAACTTGTTCTTCCAGATTACTGCCCGCATTCTGAAAAACTATAATAATAAATCTGGATTCGCAGCTTGTTCGAAATTATCTGATTCTTTAAGACCAAAAAAGAATGCTATCCTGCTCAAAACAACAACACAACAACTTATAGAATATATTTTTAAAGATGCAATGAAAAACCTCATGTCGTGCAAAAAAAAATTAATTGTGTCTTTTGCAATTATTTTGTTTAAAAAAGTGGTTATTTTGAGGTCGCGTAGAAATTTTATCATACCTATAATATGGCATATTAGATCAGAAAAGTAAAATTCATTTGATAAAGGAGTACTTGAAACACGCGCCCAAATATCACATCTTTCTATATATCACTGATGGTCATTATACTCGTATTATAAAAGACAGACAAAAAAAGAGACCACTATACACACGCCACTGAATAGAGTAATATGTTTCTTTACGTAATACAAATATAGGTACACAACATGTGTTCGTATACCTACCTATGGCCGGTACATAGAACATCCTTAAATGCAGAAAATGTATACAAATTAGGAAGTTTCTAACTGTATCTGAAATTCTGATATGTTATTCTCCTTTATTATGTTACGATCACATATAACCCACCAAAGTCTGAATAATAATGTAGGTAACTATTATATTTTGATTTTATCCTACTGTTAACCATGATGGTAATGAGATACTGTAATAAATCAGAATTAGTAGGTATATACAGTATTTCCACGGATGCGGTTAACACGAGGACAAATGGACCCACTGTGTTTCAGAAAATCGTCCCGTGCGTATATTATCGAGAGTTCATTTTTTAATTTTAAGTAATTTACGTTAGGAAATAAGTTACACACAGTTTTAATATCTTCATTTGGAAAGACGGTTCGATATTCACCAAATTTTTCAGTTTCAAATATATTTGCAACAGTTATGTGTCCATCAAAACTTTTCTTATATAATTCGATCCTCAAATGTTAATTTAACATTATTTACATTCATATATTGCACTGAATTCATCTCATTGTTCAAAATCAAAACATTCGCTTTATAATACTCAAAAAGCACGATCGCGAAAACAAAAACAACACCACACGCACAAATTTTATTTGTATAGACTGATGGGTAGGGCGGCACCCCAGATATGACGTCACAAATGCGTTTAATTTCTACTGTTACTAGCGTATAGCAAAACGATGCTTGCTCTCTCTGTTTTTCGCACGCGATAGCAAAGAAAACAATAGAGGTACAAAAAGTTGTATCCAAGAGCATCGTAATATGTACTAAGATCTACGTTCTGTTTCATTACCTTAAATAGACGGAATAGACGCGCTGCAAGAGTGATTATAGCATAGACAGGGCTGTCTTCGATTCAAATTTTCAAATGCAAAATTTTATAGGGAATAAGGGTAAATGAATACTGTCTACCCCACAAACGAATTCTGTATATTTTAATTCAATTATCATTCACAACTATACATGTTTCGAGAATCGTCGTTCTCATCATCAGTGGTATTTAGGTAATATTGAATTACAGAAATTTTTTTTATGAAGTGTTCATTTGTGAAAAAGTCATACCTATATAAACTCATAATAAATTTTGTCAGACAAAGTAAAATAAAAAACTTTAGAAATTAAAATAAATTCTATGTTTTATAACTACAGAATTATATTTACATAATTGTGTGTATGATGAACAATTTTTTCTTGCGCTTTGTACTCGTGTTATATTATTATTTTGGAATTATATTTTAAATATTAATAACGACACATATGTAGAACGGTTTTTTTTTTAAGACGCATTAAGTTTCATTTTTTAGGTAGGGCCCACGTGCCCTTATGGATCAACCGCCACTGCTAAGAGGTCTGATGTAACCTAAAGTCTTTTTATTTTTCTAAACAAGAAATCAAGTCAGAATGATAAAAACAAAACGCCGAACATCAACGTTCTACGTTGATCTACGGCGACAAGGATAAAGATGCTGCTCTTAGAATTCCGAATTAATAGACCAAGAGCCAAGAGCAGTCAGACCTGTTAAATATTATAGACCGCGTGCTCGAATCAAAAAGATTTATGCAATTTATCTATTTATATATGGATCAACTCATTGTCATTTTTTAAATGTTGAATATTTTGTATAACTACGGACCGCTCCTCCTGAAAGGCGACACTGATTTGTTGACACCAAAAGAATAGGTTAGTATAGGTGCCATTATTTGCATCTATATCAGGCATTCCAAATTTATTTTTCATGTCCGGTCACAAAATTTAGACAATACAAAAACGAACAATACGATTAATTTAAATAAACACCGGACAAACGTGCACATGTTTAAAATATCGTATTGTTCGTTTTTGTATTGTGTAAATTTTGTGACCATACATGAAAAATAAATTTGGAAAGCCTGATGAAGGTGCAAATAATGGCACCGAAACGTCGTAGTGTGTGAAAAGAATGGTTTATTTTGACAGCATAATAAACATGCGTTATTAAAATGTTTGTGTTTTGAGAACCTAAAATCCCAAGAAATAAAAAATTCTTAAATACAGGGTGAGTCACGAGGAACTGTACATACTTCTACCATAAGTAGAGGCACGTTAGGGGATTATCAAATGACCATTAAAAAATCTCTCCTTGTTATGATTATTAATATACAGGGTGAATTATGGATATTCACCAAAACAATGTTTCGTCATATTTTTTCAATGCTTAAGTCGATTTATCTAATTTTTCTATAAAAGTGTGTATTGGTGCCTGGCAACTAACTGACATATTTAGAATTGAGAAATTCCAGGTCCGTCTTCGAGAAAATTTGTGGGACTGCTTCATATTCAACACTTCACCCTGTATATGATTTTTCAAAAATCTGATATAATTTTTTCAGAGGGCATAAATAGACAGTTAGACCTGGGTATTTGAATTTTTTGTTACACTCACCTCACATTTCCAATTAAAGATTCATTTTAGATCCAAATTGAAAATTGGCAATAATGAAGTAGCTTACTGTACAATAATGTTTAGTTATTAAAAAAAAATCTTCAAAATAGACAGAAACGACACACACTGTGCTCCAGTATGGTAAATACCATAATTTGAATTAATTTACAGGGCCGGATTTAAAAATCTGGCATATCTGGTTCATCCCAATAATTCACCCTGTATGTAACTTTTTTCCCCCGTAATAGACAGAAAACAAATAAAAAATGTTTGTAATAATCTAGTTTTCTTATTTGTTTGAGGAAAACTCATGAGTCTAATTATTTTAATCGGAATGAAATGAACAAGCCAGGGAAATGTTTATTCATAAATTAAGAAATAAAATAAAAAACAATAACCACACAATAAAACAGTTTTAACAATGTGGAACAAAGTAAAAAACAGTTTATCAAACATTACGATTATAAAACACAACACCTCATTAACGCAGAATTATTCACTGTTGCAATATTATCAGAAATGACCCACTGACAATCAGAAAATCCATTACACATTTAAACATTCGTCAAGTAAGGTGTATTAAGGCAGATGGATTTCATTTTGAACATCTTTTATAATCGTAATGTTTTTTACTTTGTTCCACATTGTTAAAACTGTTTGGTTATTGTTTTTTATTTTATTTCTTAATTTATGAATAAACATTTCCCTGCCTTGTTCATTTCATTCCGATTAAAATAATTAGAGTTTTCCTCAAACAAATAAGAAAACTAGGTTATTACAAACATTTTTTATCTGTTTTCTGTCTATTATGGGTGGAAAAAGTTACATACAGGGTGAATTATTGGGATGAACCAGATATGTCAGATTTTTAAATCCGGCCCTGTAAATCAATTCAAATTATGGTATTTACCACACTGGAGCACAGTGTGTGTCGTTTCTGTCGTTTCTGTCTATTTTGAACATTTCTTTTTAATAACTAAACATTATTATACAGTAAGATACTTCATTATTGCCAATTTTCAATTTGGCTCTAAAATGAATCTTTAATTGGAAATGTGAGGTGAGTGTAACAAAAAAATTCAAATACCCAGGTGAAGTGTTGAATATGAAGCAGTCCCACAAATTTTCTCGAAGACGGACCTGGATTTTCTCAATTCTGAATATGTCAGTTAATTGCCAGGCACCAATACACACTTTAAAAAAAATGAGATAAATCGACTTAATCATTGAAAAGATATGACGAAACATTGTTTTGGTGAATATCCATAATTCACCCTGTAAAATAATGAAAATAAGGAGACAGTTTTTAATGGTCATTTGATGATCTCCTAATGTGTCTCTACTTATGGTAGAAATATGTACAGTTCCTCGTGAATCACCCTGTATAAATAAGAAGGTTCAAGAATAATAATAAAAAAAAGTTCTGATTTGAGTATCATATTGTATCATTATTAGTATTATTTGTCTACCCTGTACAATTTGTCCTTGTTGTATGAGCAGACCTACAAAGATCCCAGCTTGGACCTACACTCAATCACGAAACCCACCAGCCAACTTGATTATAAAACGACAACTGATCACGACCAATTAATTGCTCATGTAACGTTAACTATAATAAGTTGGCTATACTGTAAAGTACATAGGTACAGATATTTTTAGATCACGATAAACTATTCAAACTGACATGATGCGACGCGATCAATATAAGAAATAAAGAGATAATGTTGGAGTGAAAAAGTCTTCATTATATTGTATAGTTTATTTTATACATAATTAATCTTGGGCAAATTTATGTGGAACTACGGAAACTGGAACGTTTTACACACGTTTTTGTTTGTTTGGCTGAGTTTCTTGTTGAAGATTTACTTTTTCTTGTTGTGATGTTGTTCAACTACTTTTATTTATTTACATAGAGGAAAACAATCTAATTTAAATTGATGTGAATGCATGTTGACAGTAACTAATAGCTTGTGATAGTTTAGTTGATTGTACGTCAACAATGTATAGTAGAATGAGAACTCCTATGTCATAAGGCAGGTATAGTTATTTTCAAATAAAAGAAAACAAACAAAAACTTTCAAAGTCAACTCCAAAATTTTTAATTTAATTATCAAAAAGGAAACTAGTTTTGGGTCAACAGGCCATCATCAGTCCTACAATAAAGATAAAAACGAACGCATAAGAGAAACAAAACGTAAAACGGGCAACAAAATTTGTACATTTTTTTTGAGCTTAGTTTAATGCCGTAATCGGAGCGCGGCTAACTTTATTAGTTTTCTTTATACAGGGCGATTTTAATTTTTTGTCATTTTCTTTTTTCCTTTATATTTCGGTTGTTGTTAGAGGTACGGGAAAAATATTTTTATACAAGTTAGAGATAATTTGATGCTTAATGCAGTGGCGTATCAAGAATTTTTTCCGAAGTCCAATTTTTCAAGATATCGCTATCAACTTTGTTTTCTTATATATATTAAAGCGTCAGTAGATTCCAAATTTTATTCCCTTTACAACCATGTATGACAAGTAGCTACATATTTAGTAAAATTTAAGAAAAATAAAGAAAAACCATATTTTATGCATATTTGCAAATAAAATAAAAATTTACTAAGTAGTCTTGTTTCATCATTCAAGAAAAATGCAAATGTTGCAACTCCCCGACATTTGGAAAATGTCGAATGTTATACGGTTACCCAAAGTTCAGTGTCCTTCATCTGCGCCCAATTAGCATACTTCCCGCAGTGTCCAAGATATTTGAGTGCATCATTGGTAATCAAATTATGAATTACGTACGGGACCATAATATTTTGCCATCTTTACAGTCGGGTTTTCGCGCTAAGCATAGTACTGCAACTGCAGTTTTGAGTGTCACCAATGACCTTGCTACCGCCCTGGGCGACTCGAGATTGACAGTACTTGTTTTGCTGGATCAGAGTAAGGCGTTTGATCTAGTCAATTTTGAGTTGTTACTCGCCAAACTTGTGTACCTCGGGTTTGATGAAGCGTCGCTGAGCTGGTTTACAGGATATTTATATGGTCGAAAGCAGAGAGTAAAGTTACACCTAGAGTTCTCGGGATGGTCACAAACCAGAAGTGGTGTCCCACAAGGAAGCATTCTTGGACCGCTTTTGTTATCTCTTTACACCTTTGACATTTTAAAATCATTTCAGCACTCCAATATACATATGTATGTAAATGATATACAAGTATATTCGTCCTTTACTTCCGCTAACGCAGGGACTGCCTTGAGTATTATAAATAGGGAACTAACACAGTTTTCTGGTTGGTGCGCTGATAACGGATTGCGCTTGAATCCTAAAAAGACCGTGGCCTTGTGCATTGGTAATGCGCGTCATAGCAGTGCGATTATTCAGCAGTTTAGCGTTCGAATTGGCAGCGATATTATCTCTTGGGTTCAAAAAGTTCGCGATTTAGGTGTTGTGATTGATTCTCATTTGAATTTCAACGAGCATTGCAGCAGTGTATGCAAGAATTCCCTTTTTAAATTACGCTCTATATATCATCTAAAACATCTCGTGGATGAGTCTAATAAGCTCAAGTTGATTAAAGCTCTAATTTACCCACAACTTGATTATTGTTCTTCTGTTTATTTTTATTTTTTGTTCGAGTATAATAGGTTGAAGTTGCAGAGAGTGCAGAATTCATGTGTTCGATTTGTGTGCAGAGTTCCTTTTGCGGCACATGTCACTCCTTTTTATGAGAGATTGGGGGTACCGAAGTTGAATGCCAGATTCGAGTACCTATACACTTCATTACTGCATAAAATATACCATTCCGGAGAGCCTCAGTATTTGTATAGTTTGTTGTGTAGACGTTCGAGTGTGCATGATGTTAATATACGGGTTAATACATTTACAATCCCCAAGCATCACACATCAAAATTTCAGGGTCCTTTTTCATATATGGCCTCACTGCTTTTAAATAAAGTGATTGATATAATTGACTTACCATTAAACTTATTTCAGAGAGAAGTGAAACTAAGAATTTACCCATAGGCTCAATGTTTTTGTTAATTGTGGATGGGTTATTTTTTTCTTTTTTTTTTTTTTTTTAATTGTAACATTTTTTCTTTTTTTTTCTATTTTTTGTACATTTGTATCTTTTAGGTAGAGTGGAAGAGTGGCATTAGCCATACCTCTAACCTTTTGTGTGTTTGTAATTTTTTTTGCATTCTCACAATAAATCATTTATTATTATTATTATAACTTAAACGTGCTGCAACTGATACCCAGAACCAACACAGCATTATGGAAAAATATTTGGAAGGTTAAAAGAAAACCTTATTAATTATGGATAATTTACAAAATTCAGACCTAAAACGTATGATTAAACATATTCAGAAGAAATAAGTGTTAATGTTATTGCAGCTGAAATGAAATTGATTAAAATTAAACTAAACTGATCTTAAAGTAAATGTTCAAAATGTTGTCCATTATTTCGAATACACATATCACACCTCTCATCAATACTTCAAATAGCATTATTAGCGTTTTCGACCTGATCGGTCTACTATAAGGGCTTTGCAGTCCCTTTTCTCAGAGCTTTTTGATATCCTCGATGAGGGTGGTAGTCCGCTAGGAATATTCTGCGACCTGTCTCGTACTTTTGATTGTGTACGACGCGATTTGCTTTTGGAGAGACTCGGTCATTATGGGATACGGAATGGGTTTTCTGCGGAACTTTAAATTCTCTAGTCAGGAAGTTTCTCTTGGGGTGCCGCAGGGATCTGTGCTGGGTCCCCTGTTATTTGTATTGTATACGAACGATTTGCCGCAATTCTTGCCGGAAGCCTCATTGTTCGAATATGCCGATGACACTACGGCATTAGTATCTGTGAGGAGTGACTGTCTTGAACTTTTGGAGGGCAAGTGTCAGAGTGTGTACAGTTGTTTGACCGATTGGTTTCGGAGGAGTTCTCTGCACGTAAACCGGGACAAAACTTGTTATATGCGTTTTCGCACCCATAGAAGTGGGACTCATGCTGACTTTTCTATTTGCACGGATGGGGTTCTTCTGGAGAGAGTAAAAACAACAACTTTTCTTGGACTCACGGTTGATGAAACACTTACGTGGCATCAACATTGTGACATTCTTGTGTCAAAGATCAATAAAATCTGTTTTCTTTTGAGGAGTCTCAGGTCGGTCTTGGAGATGGGCCAGTTGTTGGGCTTGTACTATGCTCTGGTGGAGAGCAGACTGAGATATGGTATTGGCTTTTGGGGTTCTAGCGCAAGAATGAGTGAGATATTCCTTGCTCAAAAAAGGGTTATTCGATGCTTGGCCCGTTTAAATCAGAGGGACAGCTGTAGACCGTTTTTTTCTAAATATAATATCCTAACTGTATATGGACTCTATGTGGTTACTCTTAATGAGTTCGTTCGTGGAAATAAAAGTAAAATAAGAAAAAATGGAAATTACCATCAATACAGCACACGGCGGCACGCCAATGACTTTTGTATACCTAACCATCGCTTAAATTTCATTCAAATTCAGCTTTGTTGCAAGGCATTCGACTATACAACAGTCTGCCTATAGAAGTGAAAAATACTGAAAATAGAGTATTTAAAACTAAATTAAAAAATTACGTTGTTGGAAAAGTGGTGTACAATACTAATGATTTGTTCACTACTTGATTTGGTATTGTGTATATTGTTACTTTGATTTGTTGTTTTTGTTAGTTACAATTTCATGTTTGTATTTTGTTATTTATTTTAGTTTAATCTATATTGACGAGGCTAATGTAATTTTTGATGTATTACCTAATGGCACAATAAAGATGTATTATGTATTATAAACATGAATGTTTGAAACACATTGTGTACAAGTCCTTAAGGTATTATATGACACATATTTTTTAACCAACCGAAGGCTATGCATAAAACTGTATTTAACTTTTTTGCTAATTCAAAGATCAATATCAATATTTAACCCCAGGCATTTTAATACATACGAAAAATTGACAGGATTTTGATATAATCTCAAGTCTAAAGTGTCGATTAAAATGTTAATATGACTAGTTTTGTATTGAATAAATTGAGTTTTCTCGGCATTTAATATCATTTTATTTTTTCACATCGATTCCTGTACTCATTCCAGTACCATCTTAGTTTCTTCCTAGAGCCTTGATTTTGTAATAGCAACTACCAGTAACGAAGTGTAAAAATCTTGAAAGAAGAATCACATCCAGTGGCGGCCCGTGAGTCCTGAGGGTTGTGAGGCAGTACAAATATTTATAATAATTAATTAAAAGTGGCATCTCTCCGTGCATAGGGACAAGAGGCAGTGCTTCGCGCTTAAAATGATTTACACTAACTTAATTCAAACATAACAAAATAGTTGACCTACGCCTATGAGTTACTTTCGTTCTTTTAAAATATCTATTTTATCTACTTACTTTTTTATGATCAGTGTGGTGAGAGAATTCCCATCTCTCATTGACACTGTAGATATTAATTTCATTATATTTTGTTTTATTTAGCTGTTATAGGTTCGCAAACAATGTTAAAAATATTTTTAGGGAATTTGACCAGATTTTCTATGGTAGGTATTAGACTCTGTGTCACTGTAATCTAATTTTTTAAATGTTATGCTAGACTGTTTGGTCATCGCCCTTTTGTTGATTGTTTATTTTTATTTATACACCTTTTAGTTTATTGAGGTTTTATGTTTTTTAGCCTGATGATGTGCACGAAACGTTGCAATAGAATTTAAAATTCAGAACGACTGAGTTTCATTTAGTCCCAATACCCAAGAAAACTTGATAAAATGATTTAATTAGGGCCAGTATGGATGTTTTTATTGACGTTGGCCTACTCTCGTTCAGCGTTCGCCGACGGGCAAGCCGCGGGCAGGCCATTGTTGCCTCATTGGATGGCGAGCATTATTTACATGGCCGTTATTTTCATAATTTAAAACAAATCATCATGTGCGTAGATATAATAGGTATACAATCTATCAATCTGTGCGCCATTTTTTAACAGTAAAAAAATCTTAATTGGTTAAAAAGTTAGTGAGGCGCTGCCTCACTTGCCTCATAGGACTAGCCGCCCCTGATCACATCCTCAATTTTTTCGCATATATTTATTTCACACCCTGTATATATTCTAGTGGTTATTTAATTTACCTAGTGCTTACATAATATTTAGGATAAGTAATTAAAAACCTCTTACTTACACATAAGTCTTTTGTGAAACAAAAAGTCATTATCTCTTGTTATTTATTATTTTTCTTGAACACACCTTAACTTAATTTAAAAACATCACTTACTACAATATTAATTTACAGTTTTTTTAAACAATGCATCGTCCCATAACTGCATAAAGGTTTGTTGTATTTTCTTTTTATACCTAAACGCATATTATAAGATAGACAGTTACATACAGGGTAGCATAGAGAAAATATTCCACCTGTCTTTGCAGCAATATGTTGACAAACGATATTCTAATTTTAAATCATAAATGATCAAAGAAGTCATTGCGTTATTTATAAAAATCAAACGTCCCAGATTCTATGTATTCAAAGATGAATACCTCAAGGGTCTATTTTAGGACCTACCCTTTACATTATTACTAGAATTTCCGAAACACCTCATCTTTTGTTAAAGGTAGATTTTTGCAGGTGATTCTGATTCTTGTACACTCGATTTGAGGATTTGGAACGGATAAGAGTTGATTTATTGAAGCTAACCTCAATGTACGGTCATGTTGATACAATAATAATAATAAATGAATTTATTGGCATAATTTGAGTACAAACAATATATAGCTAAAAGGTCAAGATCATCAAATTAACGATATTTTGGTGACTTTTATAAATTACTTATATATGCATGGTGTTTAAAAAATATCCTAAAATGAACGCAAGTATTTGTAGCCGTGCCCCACAGAGCTGCACTTCGACGGTCGTCACTATATGATCCCGTCTAGGCTACCCGGCCCGGCCCTCTCCAATAGGTTACTAAAATAACAATTATGTTGCCAAATCGCCAAAAGAGCACTTGATGAAGCCAAATACAAAATACGATATATCAAAATTAGCCTATACTTCCACCTGGCCTTCTGGCGTTTTGCACGTACAAATTACAGAATAAGTAAACAAATTAGATTCTGGCAGCTCTTTATTTTCCGCCTACTCTTCTGGTGTTTACCAAAACAACTCGCGGTGCCTGAGTTTAGAGCAACGTCCACGTGAACGCCGGCCGTCGCCGTGTCTTCGTCGTTGATATATACGAGTACATATATATACCGCCGAAGGCGTAGTTGCGGCTCTGTCTGTCTTAGAAAATAATTTCAACTGCACCAAGTCAGCTTTAACGCTCTGCTCCGCTCTTAGAGTATTATAAAGTTAGATAAATTATTTATAACTCTAGATAAGCTCAGTTGTCTATGACTACACCCTTAAGAATACGAGGTTTTCTATTACCATTATTACCAAAAATATTTTTACTGATTTTCAAAAGATGCTCCTTTTCTATGCGATAAAACCACCCTTCAAGGCACTTTGTCCAGTCAAAAGTAGTTTTGGATTGGTTTCTCTCAATTTACCGAAAACTTCGGGCAAGCAAATGGTCGTATACCACGCTTCTCAGTACGTATACTGTCAAAAATGTCAAACTTCAAGATGGCAATACCAGTGTTCCCAATTCTAGTTCTAAATAGCACCCTCGTATCATAACTTTTGTCTCCTCCTATAGTTTGTGTGGTAATATTGTAAGAATACACATAGGTAATATAGAATTTCCCTTGTGTATATTTCTTTATTATGCATGTGGAAATATGCATTGAAAATAGTGTACTTATTTTTTTATATTTTATTTTTGCAAGTACATAGAGGTATATTCCCATAAAACTGGCCATCGAGGTTTTTACTTTCATTGCTCACATATACAATTCTTACCGTCGGCGTATGGTATCGGATGGCTGTAAAAACGCCTGTGCCGCCTGTTGGTCAGGCGAGAAGCGTCCGTCCGTCTTCTTATTCTTGTGAAAAGGTCAAGAAACTTCACCTGCCACTACACCACAACTTATCCATACACAGTGCAACAAAATATGTCTGCTAATATTTCAATTTCAAAATGTATTAACACTTTCATATTATGTGCGAAACATCTGTGAGATTCATGGACATTTAGTATATAAATAGTAAAACGTAAGTGTTTCTTAATGAAAATAATTTAAAAATAAGTAAAATGAAAGAAAATAATTACTCGAATGATGTTTTAATGAACCTGTTTATTATTCATGGGCAATGTGGGAAAATTATAGAGAGAACATGCAAAAAGTTTAATGAAGTGTATCTTGAGTTACAACCAATGAACAAGAGAAAGTTTGCATGGTTACAAAATAATTTCATCAATTGTGGGTTCAAACTGAGAACAAAAAGCGATATTTAGCAAAGGCTATGAGCTCACATGAAGTAATTTTAACGGTAGTTGGTAATTAGGTTACGTTTCATCAAACTTTTTCCATCTTTTTTTCTATAATCTTGTCACACTACCTATGAATAATAGACAATTTCATTAAAATTCATTTTTCAGTGATTATTTTCGTCTATTTAAAAAATTAATATAATTACGAATAATTATATTAATTCCTATACGAAACTTTTAATTACTATTGAAAATTGAATGTAATAATAAAATTGATTGGAAACAAAAAGGCTTTCAATTAAAAGAATTAACAAAGAACTTACTGAAACTTTATCGCCGATTATTATTAAGAAACTAAAAATTCACTACTTCAGAATGAAAAGAAATGGACTTTAAAACAAAACTAGGAAATAATTCTGAACTGTGAAAAATCTACTAAGTCCAAAAACAAATTAAAATATTTAATTTAACTTCATAAAATTGGTACATCTAGACGTTACCAAGGCTAAAACGATTCTAACTGGAAAATCCGATTGTATTTCCAAAACACTTAACATACATGAGAAGTAGGTACTAGATTGAAAATAGCCAATCAGAAAAAAGACCATATTTACAATATACTATAAAGATACAGCTACAGGTTAGGTAATAATGATTGCTAAGATGTACTATGTTGGAGATTTTTCAGAAGATTAACAAGACACTACCGTTTGTAAAGTTAGGAACAATACGATTCTATAATGACTCCTTAATCTCCAGAAAAGCTAACTGGATGAAAACCCATGTTCATGTTTTCTGCGCCCTTTATATATGTTCTTTGATATGGGAAACCTTGTTAACTCCCCAACTACTAGCTTCTGTATATAATAATAAAAGCCCGACATTTAATTTACATGAAGGCATTTCGATAATGTTAAATGACCACTCTGTATTTAAAACATGTCATTCTTCGGACAAGAAAACACGGCCCATCTGTTTCTAAAAGTTGAACAAAGAAAAGAGACAAAAAATATATATTTTTCTTCTGAAATAAGATAGTTTCTGAATTATTAATTATACCTGCGTAAACGACCAACTAGAATTCGATTGCCTACCGTTCTTCAACTCTTTGTCGTTTAACATTCATACTTAATTCCCAACGTTTAGTTCCACCCATTTCATAGTCCTCTAACAGTAACAAGTACCCCATTTTCACACATAACCTCACATTTTACATTCAACGTCACGACATGTTGACATACAACTACAATACCTCTACCACTTTAAACATACATATAGGGGTTTGTCTTCGAACCATTAGGCCTCGGCACCCCCTTTTTTCAACGTTACTTCTTGTAAATGTAGAATTTTGTTCAACTAACTTCCGTGTTTAACTAGACACTCCAAATTTATAGAAACCTGACACACTCTACACCGAATTTGGTTGAAATCAGAACTACATAAATATATTTTCAAAGATCTTTAATAGAAATGATTTACAAGAAAAAACATTTACATTAAATCTTTCACTATGAAATTTACTGTTTGCAATTGGTGTAATTAATTTTTAAGTTTTCTAAATTTTAAAAATTTTATCATTTGACCTCAATTATTTTTTATACTATTGAATAGTTTTCACAAAATGGTAAGTGATTTTGTTAGCATTGTATAACTGCTTGACTCTGATTTTTCTTTTATATATTCTAGTATTCATGTTTCGAAAATCTATGTATACGGCCTAGACACTAGGTAAGATTTTTGTAAAAGCTTATTAAAGCCACTGATGATGGAACAGTGAGTTCCGAAACATGTTTGGCTAAGTGAACATCAATATAAAACATTTTGTGGAGTAGACGTCTTTGTTTTGTAAATATATATTTTTGTTATTCATATACCTACTTGCAGATGTGTTTATTGCTTTTCGTAAAACCCATATCAATAAACGATAAGATAGATAGAAAACAGAACCTTAAATTTTATGACTAAACGGACAGTTTAGGAACATTTGTTAACAATCTACTTAAAATAATATTCACAAAAATATTATATTTCCCAAACTAAGAGAAAATATCTATAAAATCACCCAACTAGTATACATAATACCAGTGGCGTGGTGTTTTGTTACACTTTCATACTCATAAAATTGTGCGGCGCTGATGCTGGACCGATTGAGAGCTTTCGACGTTGATCCAGAAATACTTATAGTGAAACTAGAATATTATAATCTGTCTGTACCTGATACAATCGTATCTTACGAATCGAACGCAATTTGTTGAGTATGCTGGCAGGTGGCAGGCGATCAACTTTGTTAGCTAATGTGTTCGGCGTTCCACAGGGATCTGTGTGTTTATTTACCAGTGTGACAGATATATTTCAAAGGAATTCCCCGGCACGCACTGCTTTGTCATCTGATCCACATCAACATCTTTGGTTTTTTTTAAGAGCCAAACAAGATGCAAAACCAAATAGCTCGATAAAATCTTCTCCTTATACTGGTGGGTAGTATTCTCAATATTATATTAACATGCATTAATTCCCAGTGACATTTACCTTATTATTACCATAAAAGATTATTTAAATTTTTACGTTATATTGAAGTGTTTGCAAAGTTTGATGAATGAACTGTTTTAGCAAACTTAGATACTAAGTGCCAAAAATAATAACATGTCCCTCAGACATCAATTTCTATCGAATATCTCAAAAACACAGAATTTGTGTCCAGTGGCTCGCATCCACTTTTGCTAGGAATCGTTTAAGTATATTAAAGTTAAAAGCTTTGTGCTCAACGGGAGCAAGGCAGATTTGACATTTGCAAATAGATAAAAGTCACAGGTTTTGGAAGTAAAATACAAAATATTGCGAGACCAAGCCAAATGTTTTCTTAATTTCTTTTAATAACTCCATAGTAGCATTGTAGCGGTAAAATTCGGGTAGATACAAGTGATTCACTAAATCATATTCAAAACAGCTAATTCGTGGTGTAATTCAACCTAGAACCACTCTATTCCCACCGAGTTATATACTTATGTTCTGTTTTACCTTAATAAAACACCTTTTTATACTTATTCTTGTATCATATTTATTCATCTAGTGTACAGACCATCATCACACTTTATTTCATGTTAGGTGTCACTGTAGCCCTATTATTTCCGCCCCATACCGTGGTTCTGTGTTCCTGAAACATGCCAAGTTTCTTTAGAGTGTTAAAATGTTAATATTGTAAATAAATATAGGTACTTACTAATTGAGTATGTCCTAGGCTATTATCTGTGTTGTTTTTGGATAGTTTGGTAGCCGTGTTTACGTCCTGTGAGTTGATGCAGCCCTATTTTTAAGTCCATGTCCGTTTCTGGCTTTTACATCAAGTTCTTGCACAAATTCCTAATCCTATTTTGATCATCGCTTTCCTACGAGTAGTAGAGGACTAAATTAATTTATATTTAACGTATTTGAAGCCCTACCTTTTACCGATTATTCATATTTCTTCTGTTTTGGCGCTCCGGTACTTAGACAATGTTTTACGCTAAAATTTTCTGTGAAATCATTGTTTTCAACGCTTGATCGACTGTGGGATGATTGTTTGCTTTGTCTTCTGTAGTTCACAAATTGGTTAGACCCAAATTATCCTAAAATTTCGGTGGAAAATACGTATTTCAAGGATTAAGCATATCACAATATACTTTGTAGGTTATGTTGTTATCATCTTGCACATAATGCTATTATTATATGAAAATGCTGTGTGATGGCATACTTACCGTTATATTATCTACTATTGGATAGTATTACGAATGATGATGAACCGTTTTTACTTGTTAATTAAATATTAATTAATTTATTATTCGATGTACACGTATGTTTTGGTTTCTTTATTTTTCAGTTCTCTTGTTCGTTGGAATGGTACTACCGTGGGGAAATGTGTGGTTTCGGATTGGGGTTGTCCCTGTGAAGGTCTTCCTGGGGCACTATAACTGGAGGGTATGTGAACGAGGCCTCCCGCTGCTTAACTCGGGTCGCGCAACACATACCTCTGAGTGGCTGAAAGTCGAGTTTGGCACTCTTGGGGAAGCTCCAAATCATACACCTCCATTCTGGGAGCATACGACGGCGGTGGTATCGTTGTAATGAAACTATATGTTAGGTTAAGGTTTCAGTTTGGCATATGCTATAATTATGCTGGGTTTCTCTTCGTGTTGGATCCCAGGACCACTATGTGGTGTTGCACTATTCATGTCATCCTTCAAATGTGTCCACCTCGGTTTTTGTTGATACAGTCAGGTATAATATCATTAATGCAGCGTTCGATGTTCGATTTCAAAGCGTCTCTAATTCGAGGTTTGTTGGCCTAAAACCAAAGAATTTAAATAACCCCAAGAAGAAGTAAGTCCTAAAATATTAAATGGCATCTCCTTGGAGGCCAATCACAGTTCCATTTCTAGACTCACAAAACTTTTCTTCTAATAACTTCATAGTGGCATTTCATCCAATTAGGGCCACAAAAAAATCATTTACATTAATCGTTTAACCCAAAAATACGCTCCAGACCCTAGTCCCCAAACACACGACGGTTCTGATGACCATGTGGCTTCAGTTCTTGAGTCAAAACAGCTCTATACGGATGTAACTCCAAATATTTTCTCAAAATACGCCAAGTTGTATTTCTTGAAAACTTCGATTAGTATAATCTGGCACTTAGAGAATCAATATTCTTCGACGTTCAATTTCAAAGCGTCTCTAGTCCGAGGTTCGTTGGTATAAACCAAATACTTTAAATAACGCCACAAGAAGAAGTCCAAAGGTGTTAAATTGCATGTTCTTGGAGGCCAATGCACAGTTTCATTTCTGGCGGTTACACACTCACTAAACTTTTCGTTTAATAACTCCTTAGTGGCATTGGCACTATGCGGTATTGCACTATCCATTTCATCCATTATTTAGGGCCAAAAAAAAAATCCATTTACAATAATCATTTAACCGAAGATAGGCTTCATCTGAGAAGATTATGTTTGGAAAAATTCTGTATCACTTTCATGTTGCTCCAGAGCCTAATCCCCAAACACACGACGGTTTTGAGGGTCATGTGGCTTCAGTTCTTGAGTCAACACAGCTCTATACGGATTTAACCCCAAAATTTTTATCTGAAATTACGACAAGTTGTCATTCTTAAAATGAGTAGATCGTCGATTAAGCGACCGATTTGCATTTGCTGTAACACTGGCATTTAGAGCCTCAATATTCTCTTGGTTTCTTGCATTTCGTTGTCTCATTGGTGTATTGTGCTATGATGATTTGTCAAATTATACTAAAAACAAATAAAAGCAGCAACAAACATGTTTGGTAATAGTATGCCTTGATATTCAATATTATATTTCGTTTTATTTCCTAAAATATTCACTCCTCGTTAAGATGGACTACTTCCGTAAAACATATTGTTTCTTATTCAGACCAAAAACAGTCGCCTCCATCATTTTAGGTTTTCATTTATCTTAATATTTCAAAAATAGGTCTTATCACATCACAATTTGGACCACCCTATACATCAATATTATTTGACATGCACTTCATTCCCTGTAAACACACATACGTTTATTTAACGTTTATCATTACAAAACACCTTTCCAGAAAAAGGTACAGTAAATACGTACATTTGACTTTGATATGTCGCGCTTTTTCACGTTACAGAACACGAATAACGACACGTTAGTA
Source organism: Apoderus coryli (assembly GCA_911728435.2). NCBI lineage: Eukaryota > Metazoa > Arthropoda > Insecta > Coleoptera > Attelabidae > Apoderus > Apoderus coryli. The sequence goes on along the minus strand of OU452199.1, from coordinate 4,888,506 downwards.
AAATCCTTTAAAAAACGTGTATTGAACTTATTTATGTATATATATTCAACGGTGAAATCAAACGTTATTTAAACGTTTCTAAAATACGTTAATAATACGATTACACAAACGTTAATTATTAGCTTTTTAAAAACGACAAATGCATGTATTTTTGTAACGTGAAATACACGTTGATAAAATGTTTGGAATAAATCAATAAAACTATCAGATTTCCATTGTTGGTGGGTACAAAAGTTGATGAAAAAATAAGGCCCTTTTTGTTAAATAGTTAAAAATAGTTAAATATATATATATAAAATTATATCAAATCACTAGTAAAGTTGCTAATGAAAGTTTAGCACAGGAATTCTAACTTCCAAATCGTTTACACAGAAAAAAAAACCTTGGTTCAGATAGATAAAAAACGTAAGCACCACAGGGACAGCCAAAACCTTGTCTACCCCTTCTAAAAAAATTTACTGGATAGACATTATGTCATTTAGATAATATTCTTGAATAGTTTACATATGCTTCTTGTCTAAAAGAGACAAACACTTTTTGTCATTTAAATAAAAATATATTGTATGCCAGCAAAGTTTATTAGTAATTTTAGTAATGTAGAAAAATCTACTGGATAGACATTATGTCATTTAGATAATATTCTTGAATAGTTTACATATGCTCCTTGTCTGGGAGAGACAAACACTATTTGTCATTTAAATAAAAGTATATTGTATGCTAGCAAAGTTTACTACTTAGTTATTTTAGTGATGATACTCGTTTAATGTCTATCCAGTAAATTTTTCTACATTACTAAAATAACTAATAAACTTTGCTAACATACAATACTTATATTTTTATTTAAATGACAAATAGTGTTTGGCTCTCTCTTCTACTAATTTTTTCTAGAAGGGGTAGACAAGATTTGGGGGTCCCTGTGGTGCTTACGTTTTTTTTATCTAAACCACCATCAGGTTTTTAGTGCGACTCTTATTTATTTATTTTTTTAAAATAAACTTAAGCCTACTGAAAATCTTGTATTAGGTATAATATAAGCTAGGTATATATAGTCAAACTTCAATCTACACATGTTAAAGTGGGTAGGTATAATGCGGCTGAATCCTTTGCCGGAATTCCTGAGAATATTGCTCAGCACATAAACAACTAGGATTGGTTGATCTTGGAAACGGTCGGAGTGACAATGTCGGTTAACTTAGAGAAAAGTTGTACAATTTAAACACCTTTTAAATGGTGTTTTCAAAAGTAAAGTAAATTTAGCAGTTTTCGAGAATTTCTAAAAATCAATTTTTTGCGATATTAGTTTTTATTGATTTCAGACATTATTTTTACAGATATATAAAAAAATGAAAAGCACTTTCTCATTGTTGCTTTTTGAGGAGACTCGACGTTTCGTTTTCGAAAAACCATCAACTTCGATTTTTTAAATACGGCCCTTGATTTTCTATTGTTAAATTTAAAGCCATTTTCAATTCAAAAATAGGTGGTTTAAACAACTTTTCAATATTTTTAGTTGATATTTAAACTTATTCAAGAAAAATCGCCATAGTTTGGGACTTAACTGACTGAATGCAGAGTATATACCTAATTAGTAATTTTTGCAATAAAATTCTTTCGACGTTAATCAAAATTATTTATTATTATTTGCCAATTTATTTCTGTCAGCACATTTTATTCTGTACGCAGTTTTTTAGATTTAGTTAAAATTTTTGTGCTTTTTGAAATTATTAAAGAAACGCCTTTCTTTCTTTTACGCAAAATAAGTGCCAAACTATGGCGATTTTTCTTGAAGTTTAAATAACAGCTAAAAATACTGAAAACTTGTTGAAACCATTCCGTTACATCTATTTTTGTTTTGAAAATGGCTTTAAATTTAACAATAAAAAATCGAGGGCCGTATTTAAAAAATCGAAGTTGATGGTTTTTCAAAAACGAAACGTCGTAATGAAAATTTGTAAACGCTATATTTTTCTCATAAAAAAGTAACAATGAGAGCTTTTAAGTTTTTTATATCAGTAAAAATAATGTCAGAAATCAATAAAAACTAAAATCGCAAAAAAATTGCATTTTCTTAAAAAAAAATACGGCCTTGTAAAATATAGTTTATACCTAATTCATTTTCTACTATAAATATTATACATTTCAAGATCTACTAACTAGGTACTAGGTAGTTATCTAATTTGGGGACAAATAAACCTAAAATGTATTGGCTATTTAAAAAAAAATCGAGTTTTTCCGAAAAACAATGACGCTGAAACAAAAAAAAATTATCAAAGAAACTTTAGATTCCTTATGAGGAAACTAAGTAAAATAACAGATTCTACCGGTACGTACGAGGAATGATAAGACAATTCCAATCCACAACTCCTAATTCACAGACATTGGTAAAATGGTAAACAAATAAATACATACCTACCTTTACAAAAGAAAGAAAAAAGTCATACCTAGCTAAAATATTTATGTAACTTCTTTTGAAAAACTGCATTAATTTGCTAAAAATTAATCCGTCCCTGGCAAATTAAATATATTATCGTGAACCCATCTAAACTATTGTTTAGTTGCTGTAAATGATAAGGAATTTTGCCTCCACCATATTAAAAATGATTAAATTAGAAAAAGTATTTTAAATTATGATTAAGTAACCACTAAATAATACGTCTGTAGATAGGTATCTATTGCCAAAAGTTATAATATTTGCTATTGCCATGAAATAACATTGTTTGCATTGGTCGTAAAATTATAAAAATAAATAATTAAACAATAATAATTTACTTACCGAGAAAAGTGTCAACGAGCTCCCCCAGATTCCAGCTAATTAATATTTCTTTTGTTTCCTCCATAGATATTAATAATATATATTTAACAAAACTCAACACGCCAAACTAATCACTAATCACTACACTTAATTATGTTGGATGCACATTGGTTAATATCTGTTACTGTATCTGTATAGTCCGTCCTCACCACTTGTAGAAATTGGGAGATCAATACCTAGGTATATACTATCAATAGATCAAATTTTGAAATTTAAATATCTTCAGATTAGAACACAAAACGCAAATAACTAAAGCCTAGTTAGAGCGACGCCAAGACTGTAATCAAAAAATTCCAAAATGAAACCCCCTCCCTCTATACCAAGCGAGACGCGCTAGGCACAAGCCGGTACACATAGAAGATGTTGTTGTCGGCACACGCTCTACAAAGGGTTTTAGGTACGTCGACTAGCAGCGGGGACAAACACATTAGGTAGAACGGGGAATAACCGTTGGCTGGAATAGAATGACACTTATGTAGACAACTATAGGTTCCTATCTCTACCAGGTAAAATAATTCGATATTTTGGAGGATAGAAATTTCGTAAATGAGAAGTATTAGGTAAAATAACTATTACACAGATTTAATTAAATCAGTGCCTATTTTAGCTATGTACTTAGTTGTTAAAATCTTATTTATACTTAAATATTATAATGCACATACCTAGGTCCATTAATATACTAAAGCAGATAAATAAAATTTATAGGTAGGTAGGTATATGTTCCTATTAGAACTAATTTAGTTTTGGGTTTCATAAAACGATTTTTGAGAATAGTTAGGTACGTACCTACCTAATTACCTCATTAAGTATTTTCTTAATAATAATAGCTACACCTAAGTGGGTACGTATGGAAATCTGTAGGTGTACAATACCTAATTCAAGCAGAATACCGAACTCATTTAGCGCAAATAAAATTTTATATAGGTTCAAATTTGAAATCTTATTTAACTAATGCACATACAAGTCTCGTTTAGATGAGAAGATATCAGCTTAGCAGGAAAAATTGTCGTTTTTAGATAATGTAGCTACTCATACTTGATAACTACATTTACTACTTTAACAAAAATTTTGCGAAAACTAGCAAATTCACCTCTAAATAATATTTTTTATTTGGATAAACCAAGTTTTTTTTTTCTGTGTATAATGATTTTAACTTGCTCTATATTACAAATATGACAGCAGTAGTTTATTTTATCTTGATAATACTAAAAGTGCAAAAGCCATATTAAAGATTTCATTAATTGAAAGTTCAGGAACATTAATTGCAACCTTAATTATTATTGAGAAAGATCCTTCGCGTACATCGTCAATGTCTTTGGCGAACAAAGAGAGAGAGAAGAGACTTTATAATTGTCGATTGTTGATCAGTACCTAAATGCTGAACCCTGAAAAAATTATTTTTCATACACATATTATCTTTTCTGTCACCTGGTATATAAATATAGACCTATTTATCACTCTCAATATTTTCAAGTATAAAACCCGCATATCTTCATATTTTATGAAATATTCATTAGTTATGAATATTCAATGATAATAATATACTATGATAACTATAATTATTAATAACATTTAATTTAAATTTTTAAACAGATCATAGTAATTATTTTTGATACCATATTAATATGCTCAATTTAATTAGTAGATTAATTGAGCTGTTTTAAATTGGTATTGCTCTGGAAGAGTTTAATTAAATGCTGGATTTGAATTGACTTGAAATTAATATACAGGGTTGGTCAATGGTCATTAGAGGTGTTGGGAAAACTAAGCATGCGATTGTTTTGAAAATTTAAATTTGTTTCGACTTATTCTAAAGTCTTGTATATAATCATTTCTAACTACTTTTCTTGTAATAATAATTACAATAGAAACATTACTGTATTGTAAGAAACGGTGTTAATCGTCGCAAACGCTGGGAGGAAAACATACCCATAGAGATGATCGCTAAGCGACTATCTCCAGCTACAGTCGCTCGGAGGTAAGTCCACCTTTAGGTTGCTATTATTGTTGCATTAGTGTAACTCAGGCGCGTAGTGACCAGTGTTCCGCGTGTTCCACGGAACACGGACCCGGTATCCTCAAGGGGCCCGGTACTGTATTCTGCATCTACCTATAAATTTTAGAATTTTTTTACATTTATTTGACTTGATTAAAAGTTTTATCACAAATTATATTGACTTCTTATAACAAAACAGAGGCTAACGAAGCAAATTCTTTGAAAAAAATACTAGAAATATTTGAAATTGTGGTTTCGGCACAAGCGGACGTTTTTATAAAGAATGAGTTTTTCTTCTAAATCTATAAATAAAAAAGTTTTTCTCTTCCAAACTCTATCCGTGGACACATTGTATAATATTTTGCTATTTGTTCCACCACTTCCGGTTATACCAACATACTTATTTCAAATGGAACACCCTCTATAATATATAACAATATTTTGGGATTCCTTATTATTTATTTTGAACTTTATTGGTACAAACGGTCTCTGGGAAATATTCGCTATTTCGTCACCTTTTTGTTTTAAATTACCCCATAAATAAAAGTCCAAGGTTGTTAACTCGAGAAACTTTGCAGGCCAGTCCCAAGGACCCAAACGTCTAAACCAACGGTCTTGGAATATATCCAGCAGCTCATGCGGAACTTCATCAGTACAGTGAGCTGGTGCTTCGTCCAATTGGTACAAATTCATATTCTTTATTTGCCGTAGAATGTAATACATTACATTGACGCCTCGTCAAAATAACAATAAAAATCAAACAGATTAACTGCAGCCGGCCGTTAACCTGTTTAATGGTGATATTAATAATCTGCTTAAAGCTTCGAATGGGCACTGTTTAGAGATTAACAAGGACAAGATCAAGGTCTTGGTCTTTGGTCCGAATCAAATAAGAAGCCGTTACAGAGACCTAGTTTCAATAAGGGTTGATAATATGCGGATGGAGAAAGTGCCTATGGCTCGGAACTTGGGCATGATAATGGACACGGACCTCACATTCTCACATGCTCCCTATGTGAGTGCCTGTATAAAAAAAGCGTTTTACAATTTAAAATTCTTGTACAGTAATAGAAAAACTCTCACAACGGCTTTAAGAAAACAGTTATGTCCTTGGTCTTGTCGCACTTTAACTTTTGTGACGCTGTCTATGGTCCTTGTCTTGTTGGATTTGATCAGCGTCGAATTCAGCTGATGCAAAATTCTTGTATTCGATTTATCGCGGGATTGAGAGGCAGGGAACGTGGGGTCAGCGCTAAGTTGAGAGAGCTTCAATGGCTAAATATGAATGAAAGTCGGTTGTTGCATGCATTGGTTTTATATAACAAAGTAATAAATAAGAAGATACCGGATTACCTTTACAATAAAATGCAATTCAGGGGTGACAATATTGTTATAAACTTGAGACATAGAATGGCGATAACTCCACCTGCTCACCGCACTGCTATGTTTGAACGCTCGTTTTCCTATAATGTCGCAAAACTATACAATAAGTTACCAAATAATTATAAAATTCTGAAGGGACTTGAATTTAAGGTAAATGTTCGACAACTTATATATACTTCACTCTCAATACTACTCGTAATTGTTCTCTTATGTACTGTATTTAATCTTAATTTTATAGAACACACTCTATAGTCTATGATATGGAACGGTTAGCAACGTGTATTACGTTACTTTTCTTCTTTCTTCTTTCTTTTTTTTTTTTTTTTTTTGAGTACAGTAAGGTAATATAAGCTTTATAATTAAAGTAGGTTAAGCTAGGACGCATAATGCCTCAACTTCGCCTGTTGTAAATTTTTTTAATTTGCAATAAAGACATTATTATTATTATTATTATTAATAACAGTTATATACATACTACAACTATCACATCGACAAAACAACTAATCAATAATTTAAAAATTCGTCAACCGAATAAAAACATTCACGAATAAAAAAGTTTTTCAGTTCCCGCTTTAATTTATTTAATTTCATGTCGGCGTACAAAGATGCACGGTAGTCTTCTAATGACATATTTTCTAAAAATTCTTGTAAAACTGTCCTAGTAATTTCTAGGCATTTGTTGCTAGTTAGCGACCCATCGTAAATTAAAAAATTTATTTAATTATCTTTTAAAAGGCAAAAATAGTTATTTATTATACAAGGGAAAAAAGTACTAGATTTTAGCTCGAGGTTGTGTTGTCTCACGACGCGCAGCGGAGGGAGACAAAAAACCGAGAGCTAAAATCTAACTTTTTTCCCGTGTATGATACACTATTTTTTTCTGAGACGGGAAAAACTTCGATTTAATATTGAAAAAAGTCAGAAAATTATCGAAAATTAATGAAATGAAATTTGACGTTTTAAAAAAGTAATCAAATATCTGTCAATTTAATTCTGTAATTTAATTTAAAAATTGCGAACACTCCACCGGAGTCAGTAGAAGCAGCAAAAGTAGCGGCACAAATTATTGCCAGTTTTGATATATAAAGAAAATGTAACTTTTGTATAATAAAATTTCCTAAAATTAAATATCTACCGTTACTTATGTGTCCGGGAAAAAAGTGCTCACTTTTTTCCCGGGGATAAAAAGTGACATTTTATTACCTGTCAAGAGAGTAAATATGTCAAACTTTTTTCCCGTCACAGAAAAAACATTTTTACACTAAACTTTTCTTGAAATCCCATTACCTTTAACTGCATGCGGAATTTGATCAGCCCAAAATATGTTCATTTCTTCTATTAAAAATACTTTCTCGAGAAACCTTGGCTTCATCTGTCCATATACAGGGTGAGTTATTAGTGCGTCGAAGTTCGATATTACCTCAAAGACCAAAAATTTCACGCAAAACTAAGCAGCCAGTGTGTAGGCAGTCATAAAGTACGTATTTTAAAATTATTGTTATTTGTACAGGGTGGCTCATCTCATCTGGGTGAACCAAACTTACGTTTTTTTAAATGGAAAGCCCTATTTATTATTCCACAATTTCATTGGTTTCGACTGGACATTAATCATACCAAAATTTTAGAAAATTATACAGAGTGGTTCAAAAGTTACCACTAGTATTATATGCAAAACATGGCGAATTCTAAGGCTTCTGTACTGGAACTGAAATAATTTAAACTCTACTTCTTACGGGCATAGCTGTTTGATAGTTACCAACTTTTAGAAAACGATAATTGTTAGTATATAGTGCAAAACCTGTATACAGGGTGAGTCTAAACTCAAATTTGCGTTTTACTCGAATTTTTCAAATGAGAAACCCTGGATATAATATCAAAAACTAAAAGGAAAATTGATAAGCTTTTATTCTTATATAGCCTTTCGTCCAAATTTTATAATATTTTTTTGTTTAAATGAAAATATCTTAAAAACTAATAGCTTTAGGTATAAGAAAGACTATATAAGAATAAAAGCTTATCAATTTTCGTTTCAGTTTTTGATATTATATACAGGGTGTCTCATTTGGAAAATTCGAATAAAACGCAAATTTGAGTTTGGACTCACCCTGTATACAGGTTTTGCACTATATACTAACAATTATCTTTTTCTCAGAGTTGGTAACTATCAAAAAGCTATGCCCGTAAGAAGCAGAGTTTAAATTATTTCAGTTCCAGTATAGAAGCCGTAGAATTCGCCATGTTTTGCATATAATACTAGTGGTAACTTTTGAACCACTTTGTATAATTTTCTCAAATTTTGGTATGATTAATGTTAAGTCTAAACCAATGAAATTATGGAATAATAAATAGGGCTTTCCATTTAAAAAAAAGTAAGTTTGGTTCACCCTGATGAGATGAGCCACCCTGTACAAATATCAATTATTTTAAAATACGGACCTTATGACTGCCTATACATTGGCTGCTTAGTTTTGCGTGAAATTTTTGGTCTTTGAGGTAATATCGAACTTCGACGCACTAATAACTCACCCTGTATATTTTCTTTAATTCGGGTTTTCTTAAGTATGTACCAAAATATTTTCACAAAATTGTATTTCGACGTTGGTTGGATAATTCACGTATGACTATTGTTACTATCAGATTATACTATCGTGATTTGTGACCACCCTGGACCTTGGAGTGCCAACTTCTTTATAGATCTTTTTGTAGCAAGGTATTCCTAATTTCAGGATTCTATTTATTTAAAAGGCAATATGACTTTTCGAAGACTTTTTTTGGCAAAAAAATTATTATTTGACAATCAGTTTTCATCTTGTTTTGCTAAAACGTCCAAGGTGCCATCCACCTTCAAATTATCCCTGTATTCTGTGGTATTATTATTATTTAAAACAAAATAATAATCATTATCCAGCTCTCCGCGTGTCATCTCAATCAAGAAGCTCTACAACAACTGAAACTGGTTCTTTTTTATACCTACATATAGGTCCATTAAAAACTTGTTATTGGCGCTTAACGATGTTATCTTTAATTAAAAATTAAATGTGCAAAATGCGGAAATAATAATATAATCAGATCTTTTGAGGTGTGGTAAATTGCCTTTGGTATTTTTGACACTGAATATTTTAAAATATAATAAAGTTGCTAATTTTGTGCTTAAATGTATCAATATGTTATACCTACCTAGTTTCAATTGGTTATAGAACACATTTCCATATCATCCAGAGGCGTTCATGCTGTCTATATCTAGAAAAAGTCCTGCGAAGTTCGGTATCTATAGGCAGTTGAACAAGACAAAAATAGGTCAACATTTTCACAGAACTACTCTAAAAGGGACAAAAAATACTCAAGTTTTTTATTGATTTATTTTATTTTTCCATTTAAAAAACATACAATTAATTATGTGCTATATAAAATGCCAGACAAAAGTCCTCGTGTGTGCCTAATATACAAAGTGAATTCCGTTTATTGTAGAAATTTTTTTTTTATTTTTGAATCAGAATGAAGTTTATTAAACTGACCAGCTTAATAGAACTGGACCTAATATAAGTTCAACATTTTAAGGAAAAAAATTGAATTTTTGTATGGCTATTCGTATCTCAAGGTTGCTCTGATGTAAGTCTAACCATAATGAAATGTCAAACCAAACTAAACAAAATTAATAAATAAAATAAATAAATATATATTTGTCAAAAAAATTAAATAATTTTGTAGACAGGTAAACAAACAAAACATAAGAATAATAATTAATACATACAGGTACATCGTCAAATAAATACGAGTAAATAAATAAAACAATTAAGATACTTAAAGTAAATTCTCTTCTTCTTAAAGTGCCATATCCATTTCAATGAATGTTGGCAACAATTATAGCGAACTCTTCTCGGTTCTGTGCGGCTCTAAATAGTGTATGGGCGTCCAGGTTTGTCCAGTCCCTGATGTATTTGAGCCATGAATGTTTTTTCTTGCCTACGCCCCGTTTCCCTTCGATTTTCCCTTCCATTATTACTTTCAGGAGTTGATATCTTGTGTTGCGAAGTATGTGACCAAGATATGCAGTTTTCCTTCGTTTTATTATGGTAGGGAGTTCTCTGTCTCTGCCCATTCTATTCAAAGTAAATTAATTAAGTAAATATTCTACAGTTCAATATATATACATACATATATATACAAAACACACAATACAAACTACTAAGTACTATCCAGTGTGTGAATCGCTCAAAAATTAATGCACATAAAAAAAGTCACCTACTGTATTAAAAGCTTTTTCTAACAAATACGTTTTTAGAGCTTTACGGAATCGAGGAAGGGATGATAGCAATTTGATTTCCATTGGCAGATGGTTGAGCATTTTTTTTGCATTGTATATAATCGAGCTTTTGATTGATTCGGAGGATGGGGCTGGCAGATAAAGATCATGTTCGTAGTTTCTAAGGAGATAATTATGGAATGGTCTTTCAGAGACATCTGACAGGTGTTTGCGGATTAAGCAGACCGATTTCAATATGAATAAGGAAGGTAGTGTTAGTATTTTAAATTTTCTGAAGAAGTCCTGGCAATGGGCTCTATAGTGCAATCTCAGAGAGTATTGAATAGCTCTTTTTTGTAATATAAAAATACGCCCAAATTGCGTTGAACAGCATGTACCCCAGAATGGGAGCGCGTACCGAAGATAGGATTCGAAGAGTGAAAAGTACACTGTTATGGAAGTTGACAAGTTAAGTTCTTTGGAAACTGATCTTAACGCAAAACAGGCAGAGCTTAATTTTTTTGATAACGCATCAATGTGCAACTTCCACTTCAGGGAGCTGTCAACAACAAGGCCCAGAAACTTCACAGAAGAAACGACGTCAATAGTGGAATTATTAAGTTCAAAAGACTGCAGTCGTCGTTTTCGCAGTGTTCAAGCACAACAGGTTAGAGTCACACCATGATTTTAGGGTGATTAAGTCTTTGGATATGGTACGATGAAGAGCCACACTATCCGGGCCGCACCAAGTGAAATTAGTATCATCAGCAAAGAGACATACTTTACCGCTGATGTCTAGGCACGTAATGTCGTTGATAAATAGCAAAAACAAAATAGGACCCAACACCGAACCCTGTGGAACTCCACAATCCATCGGCCTGCAAGAAGACACAGCCGCATTGACCCTCACACACTGACTTCTGTTGCTAAGGTACGACTTAAACCATCCCAGTGGAACCCTCCGAATTCCGTAGTACTGTATCTTGTTAATTAGGTTGTTATGACTTACACAGTCGAATGCTTTGGAGAAATCACAGAACATTGATGCTGTAAAGTGGAGATTGTTCAAGTTGGAGTAAACATTGTTGAAGACGGAGAATATAGCATCATTAGTGCATTTGTTAACTAAAAATCCAAATTGGTGGTTAGTTAATACCTCATATTTGTGCAGAAATGATAGAAGTCTCCTTTTAACCAGTCTTTCAATGATCTTGGATAGAGTAGATAGAAGTGCAATTGGACGATAGTTTGAAGCTTGATTCTTGTCGCCGCCCTTGTGCAGAGGAATTATTATAGATGTCTGTGGAAAAATTTCATTTTGTAATGATTGTTAATTAAATCTATAAAACGATTAATGTACATTCCGGTAGATTAGGCAACATTTTCAAAGTGATTCCATCAGTTCCAGATGACACCTTGTTTTTGATGTCTTTAATTGTACTGCAAAGCTCTGGAGTTGCAACGGGTGTTAGAAAGAAACTATGTATATTCTCATTGGTATTTGAAAGATATGAGAGCGGATCGTGGAGGGGACTATATTATTCATTAAATTTTTTTTCACATTAACAAAATAATCGTTCAAGATCTCAGGTGAAGTGGAGATTATACTGGACGGAGAAGCCCTATTTCTCAGATCGTTGACAATAGACCACGTTCCTTTAGCTATATTATCGGTTCTAGCTAACCGGTTGTTATAATATATGTTTTTAGCAGCTTTTATAGCCTTATGGTAAATTTTTCTGTAACGTAATCATGAAAAAGAGGATTGTCCGAAAATTTTTTCAAATGAGATAGTTAGCGCATATTCTTGGCCGATGTACATAAGCCTACGCAACTGCATATTGCATATAATAAAGGCATTTAAAGACAGTCGTAGAAAAATATATTTAAAACAGAGGTTGGAGCGCTTTATGGACATCCGCAACTTCAAATTGCCATGACTATGCAATCTCGAGAAACTTCTAACATAGGCCACCTCATTTAGAGGAACCTCTATATAAGTTCCCAGTCTATGTCTTTTCTGATATCGGCATATTGGCTGTTAGAGGTATAACCATCTGTGTTTCAAAAATATTTTGTCAAAATTTGGCAAAACTAATAACATCGCCTGAGTCACATTCTGAAAGGTTGGGAGTGTATTTTGAGACACCATGAATAAATGTCAAGCATTTTATAATCTTTCACCTCAATAGTTAAGGCTGTGTATGTGTAATTACTTCTGTTCCGTTAAATTTTACAATTTAAATTACGTATAGGCAATTTTCATTGAATTTAAAATAGTGTTAAAGGTTAGTGTTAATCCTTTTTTGAGCATGTCTCATTTAGTTATCCATATACACCTATTATAAATTATATAGGTATAGCCAATTAAATAATTCCATTTGATAACGGTGTTTAAGAATTTTTTAAAATTGCCACGTACTGGTGGCCCACACTGGACGATTTGTTGGTGGAAACAGATGTTGGCTATGTTAAACCGTTTAGATTTCGTTTTCGTTGTTTTTCTAGATAATTAATTTCCAAAAAAACTTTTTCAATGCACTTTTTTATACAAGATACCCAATAAAATTTCCCACCCTTTGGGGGTAGAATCCACGACCAAAAATAAGACGAGAATCACTTATGTCAAAATTTCGAAAAAAATTTTTTATGAGATTATGGTCATTTTGAATATTAAAATGAAGCAATTTTCGAAAATCAAATTCAAATGATTTAATAAATCAACAATATTTAAATTTGTGTTGGAAATGCTCACCATTTTGTTCAATGCCTGCGTGCAAACGGTGAATAAAATTGTTTTCTACACGGCTTATTGTTTCGTTTGTAATTTGTGCTAAAGCTCCATAAATGTGAACAATAACATCATCTTCACTGTTGGGTCGGACTTGGTAAACAGTATTTTTCAGATAACCCCAAAGTTAAAAGTCTATTGGGTTGAGATCCGGGGACCTAGGAGGTCAAGAAATAGGTCCTCCACGACGGATCCATTGGTTAATATCTCGCGAACACAATATTTGGCCGCTGTACTAAAGGAACGTCTTCCAGAAGAGTGTGTAATATGTTACCATAGGCATAGTTTTCGGCGTTTAGTATCCAAAGTAGAAACTGTGATTCTATTTCCCAAGAGGCCAATCCACACATTTAAGCACCAGCTTATGTGATTCTCTAATTTGGTGCGGATTTTCGTAATTCCAACAAAGCAAGTTGTACTGATTGAACACTCATTGCTGGTTGAAATGGGTTTCATCACTCCACAGTACTTGTTTAAAAAGTCTTCATTTCCGTCCAGGCAATTTAAAAAAAATCTACAAAATCGTAAGCACAACACACTATCCCCAGGATGCAATTGTTGAACCGGCCTTAGATGATAAGGATGCAAATTTTCTCTTTGCATGAATCTGTGTATGGTGCTACGTGGATGGTGACGACTACTTTCCATAATTCTGGTGCTCACCGAAGGATCTTGTTCAGTGTCGTGATGTAATTGGTGTTCCTGTTGCCATCTAAGTTTTCTATGGCGACCTGAGTTAATCTTCCGTGGAGCAAAGCACACAGTTTCAAGAAGGCGTTTTTCTACAGATCTTATTGTCTTATGATCTGGGTGTCGCGTTGGAAATCACATTCTTGTTACAAATTCCAACTTTTCACTCCAGTTTACGATTTATGTGACAACTAGACAAGTAAAATATTTGCCTAATTTCAATAATCATCTAAACTATGTTTAGACGAAGAGCGATAGGTGGTTGTATAGTGGGTATATGCCAGATTGAGAGTGTTGCCCATTGTTGCTGAATTATAGATGAAAATGCTTTGAGGCACGCTTCATCTGCATAAGAGTGTGTATGATAAATAAATAGGCTATTGTCATGGGACACAAGCACTGGCAAGAGTGCCAACTGTCGCACACAGGCAAGAGAGAGACCAAAATAAATAATGTTTTACTATTATTACACGAATAAAAAAAGAGGGAAATACTTATAGGTATGTAAATTAAGTATGTTAGATAGGTGTATACGATAAAGCCTGCTTCAGATGAAGACGAAATTCAAAATTACAGTTGTATGGTAAAGCAGGTTGAAAATTAAGTATAGGGTAGGGTGGGGCAGTATGGTACGCTGTTTTTCAGTAGTCTGTACTTAATAACCAAAAACATTTAATGAACAGTCATATGGAAGAATAGCTAAGTACATACATCGGCAATTCATTTTTATAAGTAAAAGTAAAAATATAGAAGCAGTTTTAATGGAAAACTATCCTGAGACAAAGTTAGTTATTTTTCCAATGTGCCCCACCATGGGGTAGTTTGGGACCATGGTGGGGTACTTTGGGACAATGGGGTGCTCTATGGGACAACTAGCTCCAAACTATCCACCATCCTGGAGTGCAACATCAAAATTTATGTAGGAGGCCAACCTACTAGTACTACCCGATACTTTTTTTGGTTTTGGTAATTTAGCCAGTATGTCCTTATAAGGACCGAACCAATGGCCTCCAGAATCGGGTAGAAAAAAACATAGATCTTTTTTTTTGCAAGAATTTCACTATTGATTCATCTGGATCACTGACATCTTGAATGCACTCCAAGTAGTAATATATGGTTCTCTTGGTAGCAAATTTAACCAAAATAAAATCTTGTACATCAATTTTTGTGTCGTCAAGTAGTCCTTCTATTTCATAGTCTTCGTTCATATCTGAATACGATAAAAGATCTTTCACTTCATAAGACGCTTGAATCACTTGATGAAGAGCTTAATTTTCTTTTGGAAAGTTTAGACTTTATCTTGGAGGTTTTCCCTTTCATATTAGGTATTATTTAACTGTTAAAGTTGAACTGGCTTTCTCTTTTATGTTTTTGTTTCCCAATTTCACCTTGCTAGAACCATTTCTGTGCCATATATTTCGTTCGTTCGTTGCCTTTAATTGGTGTTCCTCCCTTCTCTGTGTTTCTAGCTCAATTTCATTTTTTCAGGCATGTTGGTGTAGAATGGTACACTGTTCTACTTGGGTTTTGTGTCTATGCTTTAAACGTAACCTCACACATCCTGGATTATTGTAGACAAACACGAAAATTATCATGCACTAGTTACCTACTCTATGTTCTTACAAATAAAATGTTATAATACTTACGTTCGACTCACGAATTTTTTCACACGTGATAAAATTTGAACGCGTTTTCAGATTGAATTGCTTATTATGCATATTCGAATAACACTGATTGAGCAATACTGTAGCGCATCAGCGGCAAATTCAGTAAACGCTAAGGCGGTAAGTTTGAACGGTCCCGAAGTGCCCCATGAACCAATGTGCCCTATCCTACCCTACATTAATTTATTGTTTAAATTTTATATGGAGAAAAATAATTACACAATAAAATAAAATTAAATATTATTAATTTTACTGATTATTTAGGTGAAGTGTTGCCTCACTTGCTTCATAGGAGAAGCCGCCACTGATGGTCATAATTTCATAAGGAGACAGTTTTCGAAATTTTGACATAAATAATTTTGGTCTTATTTTTGGTCATAGATTTTTACCTCCAAAGAGTGGGGAATTTTTTTTCGGACGCCCGTTATGGAAGAAGCAGATGTTGCACTTGTTTTTATACAAGGCTATTCGTAAATTTACTATAACAATTATTATTTTTTTTTGATGAAACACCACTATCCATCCATTTGACCACCACAATCTAAGGTTTCCGATATTTCTTGGTGATGTGTGTCAGATTGGTAATTGTAGATCTATGATTCATAGATTGTTGTTAAAACACAGATATATCGTTACACAGATTATTGTAAATACCGACATATAAAATTGTTTCAAAGATCTTTGAGAAATTCGACAGTGCGATAATTGGTTATCTCACATTTATTTCCTGATTTCAATACAGGAACAACCCTCGCCCGCTGCCATACATCAGGGTATGTTTGTGTCTTCAAAATTAAGTTAAAAATGAGTTCCAAAGGTTCCACAAAAGCCCCAAGCATTAATAATTAAATACAGTGGCGTGTTCACATCCGCTCTTACCACAGTGGTATCATCAACATAAAGTAAGAAGTCAACATTGGGTTCATAGCACACTAATTAAAAAATCTATTTCTCTCAAAAAATCTAGCCAATTGTCACTTGTCGAATAATTTTAAATGTTCACAGATGTAAAAGTAACTGTTTCTAAAATGATTTATCATGTAATTTGTATGCAATAAACAACGTGAAAGATGAGGTAGAAGAATTAGCTTCGTCATTCTTATTAGCACACCGTTAAAATATTTGTAGCAGTAGAAATTAAGTGACAGCAGAATAGTGTTACTGTCAAATTAGCTTGTCGTTAATTTCCGTTGTACGGAAAATAGGCAGGACCGTCTTATTATTGGAATATATGATTTTGCAAGTAAATCTTCTTTTACGGTTGACTGTAGCTCAGTTGTAACACAAAAAAAATGACCATATAGTGTCAAAGTCGCCTCGTGCAGGGGACTCGAATTGCAGCCCTGCGGAACCCCCGATGTCATTGTATAGTCATCGGACGTATGTCCGTTATAATAAACAAATTGACTGCGGCCACTCAAGTAAGACACTATTAGTCTAAGCAAGGCATTCGAAAACCCAAATTGATTCAACTTTTTAACTAACACACCGTGATCCATTCTGTCAAAAAATCAGTGTATACCACATCCATTTGACCACCACAATCTAAGGTTTCCGATATCTCTTGTGTGATGTGTGTAAGATTGGTAATTGTAGATCTATGATTCATAAATCCTTGTTGAAACACAGAGATATCGTTACACAGATTATTGTAAATACGGACATATAAAATTGTTTCAAATATCTTTGAGAAATTCGACAGAATAGACACAGTGCGATAATTGGTTATCTCACATTTATCTCCTGATTTCAATACAGGAACAACCCTCGCCCGCTGCTATACATCAGGGTATCTTTGTGTCTGCAAAATTAAGTTAAAAATGAGTCCAAAGGTTCCGCAAAAGCCCCAATACAATCCCTGACAAGAGAAGAAGGTACCAGATAGGGACCCGCCGTCATCTTATTTTTCATCTTTCGACGAGCAGCCATTATATCATCCGATGTGATAGCATTAACATGCGTGATAGTGTTTACTATAGAGTACACGGTACTGTCCGTTGACGTAGCAGATGATGGTAAGAAAACACTCTCAAACTACTCACTAAATGCATCCAAAACCGTCGCAGGCTGATCACATGTTCTGTCACCATAGTGCATTACATTAGGAATCCTAGATGACTCAGTACGCTGATGGAAATAGGACCAAAATCCCCTGGGATCAGTTTTCAAAGTATCCTGAATCTTCTGTATATAATTTCGATAAGAAACCTTAATGTCAGATTTAATCAACCTCCGGAGTCTCTTAAACTCTTTATAATATCCATTATCGTGAGTTCTCTTGAATTTATTAACATTTTTATCCTTTTGCTTAATATTAGATATGATATTATTAGATTTAGGTAAGTGCAAATCAAATAATGCGTAGAGTCTTTTATAGAACAGCATCGTCAACATTAATGTAATTGTTATGAATTAAGTATTATGCTAATAAAAGGTATAAAACATATAATAGTGGTTCCGTTAACTAAACTTTTCAATCATTCAATAGCTGCCTCGGTGTTTCCGCAAGCCTTGAAAATTTCTAGGGTTATTCCTCGGCCAAAGGAAAATAGCGCCTATAGTGCCAGTTTTATCGAAGATTTTTGTAAGTACATTAAAACAACAAATAGTTCAACATTTTGCGGATAACTTCTTGTATTTGCCTGACCAATATGATTTTAGAGCAGGAAGGTCGACGGTTGGTGCTGTAACAAAACAAAATAATTCAGGGGTTTGGTTTTCTGTGACCTAACGAAAGCTTTTGATTGTGTGTCACACGAGGTTCTACTTCAGAAATTGTTTTATTATAACTTTAGTAATGACTCAAGATTTTTAATACAATCATATCTTAAGAACAGACAGAATTTCGTTGAACTGGACAGGAAATCAGATTTTAGGGTTACGCAACATTGAGTGCCACAGGGGTCTGTTTTGGGTCCAACTCTCTTTCTATTGTACATAAACGATGTTGAAGTGGGACCTGGGGCAGAACTTCTGCTTTTTGCTGATGACACTTCACTAACAGTTTCAAATGAAAATCTTGCGATTCTAGAGCAAAATCTGATCTGATCGGATAGCGCAAACGAATGGTTTAACAAACAAACTTAAACTAAATGAAAACAAAACAAAGACATGTATTTTTACATTTAAGAACTTGTCTGGTATTGCTGAGGGCAGTTCTGTTGATTTTCTGGGGTTCCATCTGGACCGGAGGCTTAATTAGAAGAATAGCTAAACTGGTTCCTGGCCTACCACGCATTATTTTTATCGCATTATCATTATGGGCTTTTGTTGTGGGGTCACTCTGCTCACAGTGAATTTTGCATTGCAAAGAAGGGTCCTTAGAATAAAGTTTGGTTTGGGATATCGCGAGGATGTAAAGCAAATTTTTATTAATAAAAAAATATTGAACTTGCCTGCACTCTACATGTACAAGTGTTTAATATATACAAAGGGACATCTACAAGACTATTTCACTAAAGAAGTTCTGCTTAATCATTCGACTAGAATTTGGACTAATTAATATACATATAAAGTGTTTAAGAATTAAACATAGTATAGGTATAGCAAGGCCCTATCTATTTCTATTTCAAGTTGCCCCAAGCTGTAAGAAATCTGTCACAAAAGCAATTTGAAAACAGGGTGTTCAACTTTCTTGTCGGCATACCAGACTGGAGAGGTCAACGATTTTTTGATGCTTGACTTGCAAGACAGGGACTTTTCTGGGTAATTGTACGAGGGTTGCCTTTTATATTTCGGGATTAGGGAACAACAATCGAAAATCACTTTATTGCTATTCAAAATATTCCCCATGAAGATCTATACACTTTTGCATGCGTTTGAACCAATTGTCGAAGCACTTTTGCCACTCTGATTAAGGTATCTTCAAAACATGCATTCTGAATGCAGCAATCGCTTCTTCAGGTGTCGAAAAACGTTGACCTCTCAGTTTGTGTTTTACGTACAGGAATAAAAAGAAGTCATTCGGGTCCAAGTCAGGACCATACGTCGGATGACTCATCACATCGATGTTTTGGGTGCTCAAAAATGCAGTTGTTTGAGCCGATGTGTGAGAGCTCGCATTGTCGTGGTGAAGAGTGATCCGTCTTCGGCGGTTGGTTTTCCTGATTTCTTGAAAGACAACTGGCAAACAAATGGCTGTGTACCACTCATAATTGACTGTTTTGCGTTGTTCTAGTCGTACGGTTGCGTCATGTCCAGTTTTTCTGCAAAAACAGGCGACCTATTGCTTGGAAGTGCTTCGTGCGTTTGGTTCATCTTAAAACACCCATACAATTGACTGCTGTTTACTTTCGGGTACGCGTAAATCCACGATTCATCACCTGTCATGATGTCATAGACGTGTTTCGAAGCACCGTGATGGTATTTTTTGAGCATTTCTTTCGACCAATCGACACGAGCCTTTTTTTGAGCGATTGACAAATTGTGTGGGATCCAACGCGAACAAATTTTGACAGTCAAATGTCTATGCAATATTCAATGTATGCTGGTCCCACTAATGCCTAAGGTTGTCTCAATCTCTTGATAGGTCACATGACGATCTTGCAATATCAGTTCGCGCACAACATCAATGGTTTTCGGAACAACAACTGATTTTGGACGACCTTCACGAAAATCGTTTTGGAGTGAACTACGACCACGATTGAATTCACCATACCATCGATAAACACTGGTCCTCCATGCACCGTTGCTGAGTTAATCCACGTCGAAAGTTGTAAAAAATAATCGCACGAAAATGTTCACGATTTAATTTCATTTTTGGGCCGAGATGAATCTTTTAAGTTACTGTAAACAACACAAATAGCGCTCGTATGTCAAAACTTTCTGTGTACGTATAACCTCAAAAATGTCCAACTTTACGATAGAGCTGTCAGTTGCCAGATTGCAACACCAGGGTTGCCAAATCTCGAAATATAAAAGGCAACCCTTTTAATCTGTATTTGTAATTTTAATCTTGGTTTTAACTTTGACTTGTATTGATAAAGGATAATTATTTGACATTGGTAGATAGTGATAATGATGTGAATTATGTTTGTTTTGACGTATGTTGTTTATTGTTTTATGACTATTTTATGTATGACCACATCATAACGTGCAAATGTTTCTATACATGGGCATCTTCAGGATGAATTAATAAAATAAAAAAATATATAGTTCCAAATACGACCAATCTGTAGCAAGAATTGAGTCATACAAAGAAATGAAATCAGCCTTTTTAAAATTATATGCATGCATTCCGTGAACAGTTAAGTGGAAAACATTATTATTATCATTACTCGATTGGGTATTGTAAACTATCTCGTATTTATTCCATGAGAGATCTTGGAGTTTTATTCGATTGTCGATTAACGTTTGTTGATCATATAGCGAGTAAAGTTGCGGATGCAATGAAGTCCTATGGTTTTATAGTCAGGAATTGTGCAGGTTTCACGGATATTGGATGCTTGAAGGCTCTATTCTTTGCGTTTGTGCGTTCCAAGTTGGAGTATTGTAGTTTAGTTTGGAATCCTTATTATGTCAGTCATAAGTCGTCTGTAGAGCGTGTACAGAGAAGATTTCTTAAATACCTAGCTTATAAATGTGATAACGTATACCCTGCTAGAGGAATTGAGTATACTAGGTTCCATATTGGGTCTTTAGAATATCGTAGGGCGACTGTGGCTCTTACCTTCCTGCACGGACTGCTGAACAATAAAATAGATTGCACACAGTTGTTGTCCCAAATTAATTTTTGTATACCGCGTGTGTCCGGTAGGCATTGTAGCACTTTTTACTGCCCGAGGGCTCGAACGAATCTAATGTTGAAGTCTCCAATATATTTTATGTTAAATTGTTATAATGTGATGTGTGAATCGTGTGATGTACATTTCACCCCATTGAGGGGAATTTTAGATGAAGCTAAATTGTATTGTAATTTGTAAACTTGTAATGTTGTTAGTATTTGTCGAATTTATTTCCTATTTAATGTATTGCTCTGTAAATGGATAGATTCTGTTGATCAATAAAGCTTATTATTATAAAGCTTATTATTAAAACAAGCAGATGTAGAGACATAATAATTATTATCAATTGAATCTGATTTGAAAATACATCACAATCCGTCTCTGCTATAGAAACACCGTTCATTTCTAGATCGAATACTAAAAATTAGCTGTCATCGATTAAACAACAATACTAATAGTAATAATATCGCTTTAGTGAAACGTTTATAATGCAGAGAAAGAAACAAGTAATCGACATGGATAAAACTAACGTAGAAATGACAAGACGAGGTGTCGAGGCGATAAAATCACATAATAATATTATAATAATGCATATAAAGGTACAGAAAAAAATACCGAAAAGCCCGTTACAATCCGCGAACTTGAACTTAACCTCACACCTTATTATTCTTATGAGAATGCCTAATAATAATTATTGACCTTCCGGTAACGAGATGTCACTTGATTAAATATTATTTTGTTTTATGAGGACGTTTCGTTATTTATTATTGGATGGTTTATTACGTGAGAACAACAGACTTTTGGATTAATTGAATGTTGTTCGAAACGTTTGTTTTAAATTATCAGTACCGTAGTGGGTTCACCTATTAAATATTATTATACGGCAAATGGTTAATATTATGGTTATTTGAAACAGCGGGATTACAAACTATTAATCGAGCGGTATTTTATAATACTAAGAGGACAAAGATTACGGGGTAAATAATTTGTATTAAAGAAGTAGAAGTATAACAAACTAAACTCAGCGTCCATATAACACAAATTAAAACCATTAAACCACACAACCAAAAATTACTATAGGTACCGGGTGATCACCATAATGTCGCCCCTTTTAATTTTTTTATTTTTTTGACACCTGTACTATAATAATACACTTATATGGCAAAAATCAGTTTCATAATGATACAGATTTTTAACCAATAGAAACCCATAATTTTTCAATCAAGCATGCTGTGCATTTGACGTTTGTGAATACAAATATAAATATATTTATAGTTCTTCGCGTATAAAAAAAATTGGGAACATGATCAGTATACAGGGAAAAACAAAAAGTTTATTTTTTTCTGAATGGATCACCCTCCTATATTAATTTATTTTTCGATTCATCGTAAAATTCTATAACAATAACTAGAAACTACACTAATGTTAATAAATACCAATGTTTGATCCGATACATTGGCACTATCGTTGGCAAAGCCCAGCGGTATATCCAATCAAATATATTGATATATCTGCTAAACGAAATTATCGGCAATATACTCTTTAAATTTTAAGGTAATATATCGTTATAATGAAGCGTAAATTGTCGATGTGATTATGGATATTTTCTATTCCAATATATCGATATTTTGATAATATCGATATGGGGATGTTTTCCTTTGTCATTTGTCATCGCGTTTTTGACGTCGAATTATTATATTACTTTATTGATTTGTGAATGTTTGAAAATTGAACTGAATTATTGAAAAACGCGGAATTAACAGACATGGTAATAATATTATACCTATGGGAAATGCAAAGAAAGAGCAAATCGGGCGGAAGTGGAATACCGGAGAAGTTTTCAAAATAGTAAAGACATGCCTAATCTAATCCTCGCACATTTGTAAATGTTGTAAGTACAACCATAGAATAAGAAGGCTACGCGTAGTACCATAGAATAAGAAAGCTACGCGTAGCTTACTTATTCTATGGTTGTACTTACCACATTTACAAATGTGCGAGGATTAGATTAGGCATGTCTTTCCTATTTGGAAAACGTCTCCGGTATTCCACGTTTGTGAGATACTGGTACATTGCAAGCTCAAACAGGTGGACAAGGAGGACAAAATAATTCAGAAGATGTAGTGGCTGTACTAAATTTAATAGAGGAGGAACCCTCCATACGTACTACGGAGATTGCAAAAAGATTGGGAATATCTCAGAACAAGGAGGATTCTGAAGGAGAACGGGTTTCAACCGTATCACATACAAAAGGTACAGGTACTAGAAGTAGTTCAGTGATTAAGCGCATAAACAAGTGTGGTGAAGTTAACGGTGCTAGTGTTATTTGCATTTGTGTGTTTTTTGTTGACCTTTAGGGTTTTCCTAACGGATCACCTTGTGATCGTCGGGCTGACTACCTGACATTAAACAAGAAGAGTGGACGAGGTAAATCGAGCGGTCCCCAAGAAGTTCAAAAATCATGGCGGCATGGCATATCATGTTAGACCTATCCGAAAGGTAGGAGTGTACATAATATTTCGCATGATTGAAGTCACATAATCATCATTTTCTAAATAAATTTTTCACTTTAATTGCTCGGTAAATCGATACACTTGGCAACATGGCGCTGTATCATAACCTTTAAGCTAATGTCTAATTTAAACTACAGTTGGGCCGGCGTTCATAGGCGTCGTAAAAAGGGAGTTTAACATGATTTACAAAAAAAATATTTTCAGCCTTAATAAAAATGTTGGAAATTTTTTGAAATGCGATTCTGTTAAATCTTATTTTTCTCTAGCTCTAGTTAAAGTTTTTGTACTGAGTGATAGTTCACCCTGTACATATACGAATAAAAAAAAATTTTTTTTAAATTTATTTTGAAGTCAAAATTGTGTAGGTGTTTTTTGAACAATTCATCCAAACAGTTCCTAGTTTTATTAACAAAAATATTTGTAAATTAATTTCTAGAAAAAAACATGTGTGAAGAAATAAATATTTATTTGTAACAAACAAAGTATTTATTGGAAGCAAACTATCAAATTTTCCGGAACAAATTATTTGTTTGGATAGAACAAATCACATATTTAAGATAAAAAAATGTTTATTCAGAATAAACAAATATTTATTTATTCCAAGTAGCAGCACCTTTGAGCCAAGTCAGTACATGGAGTCTTTCTTCTAAATAACTCTAGTTAGTTCAAGCAAACAAAAATAGCCTTATATTTTCGGGCCTTGTTAACAAGTAAGTATAAGTACTAAGTCAAATAAATATGTATTTAAATCAAACAAATACTAGTTGGGTATTTCAAATAAACCATATATTTGTCTCAAGTACATGGATTGTTTGTCGTATACCAAAGAAATATTTGTTTGGTTCAACTCCATTTTTTTCTGATCCAAACAAATCTTTTTTTCAGTTATATTTTTTTCATAAAAAAGCAATTATTTTTCAAAACTCGAAATTAACTTTTATCCAGTTTTTTTTTCAATAACAAACTTTGCTTCACACACGAAACAATAGTCAGATTGCTGTCAAATTTCTACAGGTATCGTTTGAAGGTTAGTACTAAATAAATCACATGGAAAAATTCTAGTAACGCTATCTATGGGTCACCCTAGGGTCTTATTGACTCACCTAATAAAGTCAGTAATTTTGTCCCAACTGCCCCAAAATTACTCTACTTTACATTAGGGATGTTACTTTTAATAAAAACATTCGTGTTGCACCTACCTGACGGTAGTTGCACATGAATTTACAACCCCTGTAATTGAAAGACTTACAACGATCAACGTTTGTGAACCACAGTAGGATCTGCGTATAATTTGTTTGTAAATTTATTGTAACTACCTCAGGCCATATAAGATCTCTTCTTGTTCTACTCCCTATTGATTGGACCACAACATACTAGTTTAATAATAATATATGCAGAACATGCGTAAATGCACATCTCTCTCCGCACCATGTGTTTATGGGTTGTATTTAGGAAAATGTGATTTAACTAGTTCGACGCCCCGTAGACGCTTGTAACTGGTAATTTAGATGCATTAGTCTTTGTATCATATGTGCTCAGTTTTTGTTTTATTTCTATTCCTATGCTATCCGCAGGTGTAATTATTGTGAAATATAAATATATATGAAATATGTAAACAACCAAGTTAGTATTAATGTCGGTGTAAAGAATTTTCCATGCGGAATACAGTGCTGTCAAGAAAACACCCACTTTCCGTGCAAATAACTAATAAAACACACAAAAATTAACGTTTTTAACTAGCGTCCAGGGCTATGGAGTGTGACACCTCGTTGTAAAGCATTTTTCATGCTAAATACCGTGCTCTCAAGAAAACACCCACTTTCCGTGCAAATAACAAGGGCAACAGCAAAAAACTAACTTTTCAACTAATAGCCTTTGAAGCTATGGGGTGTGACACTTCGTTTTAAAGCATTGTTAATGCTAAATACAGTGCTGCTAATAAAACACCCCTTTTCTGTGTAATTAATAAAGAAAACAGCAAAAAACTGTAACCTTTTAACTAGTCTCGGACTATGGAGCGGTGACACCTCGTTGTGAGCGTTTTTCATGCTAAAGACAGTGTTGCTAAGAAAACACCCACTTTCCGTTCCATTTTCAAAGAAAACAGCAAAAAAACTGTAACTTTTCAACTAGCTTTCGGGACTATGAGGTGTGCCACCTCGTTGTAAACATTTTTATGCTGAATACAGTACTGCCAAGAAAACACCCACTTTCCGTGCAATGAATAAAGAAAACAGCAAAAAACTGTAACTGTTGAACTAGCCTTCGGGGCTATGAAGTGTAACACGTCTTTGTAAAGCGTTTTCCATGCTAAATACAGTGTTGCTAAGAACTTTCCGTTCAATTTACAAAGAAAACAGCAAAAAACTGTAACTAGCCTTCGGGGCTATGAGGTGTGACACTTCGTTGTAAAGCGTTTTCCATGCTAAATACAGTGTTGCTAAGAAAACACCCACTTTCCGTTCAATTTACAAAGAAAACAGCAAAAAACTGTAACTGTTCAACTAGCCTTCGGGGCTATGAAGTGTGACACCTCTTTGTGAAGCGTTTCCCATGCTAAATACAGTGTTGCTCAGAAGACATCCACTTTCCGTTCAATTTACAAAGAAAACAGCAAAAAACTGTAACTGTTGAACTAGCCTTCGGGGCTATGAAGTGTAACACCTCTTTGTAAAGCGTTTTCCATGCTAAATACAGTGTTGCTAAGAACTTTCCGTTCAATTTACAAAGAAAACAGCAAAAAACTGTAACTAGCCTTCGGGGCTATGAGGTGTGACACTTCGTTGTAAAGCGTTTTCCATGCTAAATACAGTGTTGCTAAGAAAACACCCACTTTCCGTTCAATTTACAAAGAAAACAGCAAAAAACTGTAACTGTTCAACTAGCCTTCGGGGCTATGAAGTGTGACACCTCTTTGTGAAGCGTTCCCATGCTAAATACAGTGTTGCTCAGAAGGCATCCACTTTCCGTTCAATTTACAAAGAAAACAGCAAAAAACTGTAACTAGCCTTTGGGGCTATGAGG
Organism: Apoderus coryli; assembly: GCA_911728435.2. Classification (NCBI taxonomy): domain Eukaryota; kingdom Metazoa; phylum Arthropoda; class Insecta; order Coleoptera; family Attelabidae; genus Apoderus; species Apoderus coryli. Next base: position 4,861,667 of record OU452199.1, on the reverse strand, counting down.
TGTGACACTCGTTGTAAAGCGTTTTCCATGCTAAATACAGTGTTGCTAAGAAAACACCCACTTTCTGTTCAATTTACAAAGAAAACAGCAAAAAACTGTATCTAGCCTTCGGGGCTATGAGGTGTGACACTCGTTGTAAAGCGTTTTCCATGCTAAATACAGTGTTGCTAAGAAAACACCCACTTTCCGTTCAATTAACAATGAAAACAGCAAAAAACAGTAACTTTTTAACTAGCCTTCGGGGCTATGAGGTGTGACACGTCATTGTAAAGAATTTTTCATGGTGAATACAGTGCTGCCAAGAAAACACCAACTTTATGTCCAATAAATAAAGAAAACAGCAAAAAACTGTAACTGTTTAACTAGCCTTCGGGACTATGAAGTGTGACACGTCATTGTAAAGCGTTTTTCATGCTAAATACAGTGTTGCTACAAAAACACCCACTTTCCGTTCAATTTACAATGAAAACAGCAAAAAACTGTAACTTTTTAACTAGCCTTCGGGGCTATGAGGTGTGACACGTCATTGTAAAGCGTTTTTCATGCTAAATATAGTGTTGCTACAAAAACACCCACTTTCCGTTCAATTTACAATGAAAACAGCAAAAAACTGTAACTTTTTAACTAGCCTTCGGGGCTATGAGGTGTGACACGTCATTGTAAAGCGTTTTTCATGCTAAATACAGTGTTGCTACAAAAACACCCACTTTCCGTTCAATTTACAATGAAAACAGCAAAAAACTGTAACTTTTTAACTAGCCTTCGGGGCTATGAGATGTGACACGTCATTGTAAAGCGTTTTTCATGCTAAATACAGTGTTGCTACAAAAACACCCATTTTCCGTTCAATTTACAATGAAAACAGCAAAAAACTGTAACTTTTTAACTAGCCTTCGGGGCTATGAGGTGTGACACCTCGTTGTAAAGCATTTTTCATGCTGAACAAAACAGCAAGAAGCTGTAATTTTTTAACTAGTCTCCGGGGCTATGGGATGCGACACCTCGTTGTAAAGCATTTTTTATGCTGAATACAGTGGTGCCAAGAAAACACCCACTTTCCGTGCAAATAACAAAGTAAACACTAATAATTGAAAGTTTCGTTTCTGGGGCTATGGCATTTTGTTAATTATTAAAAATTAACGAACATCTCCGGATATTTCCGTGTAGAGTCAATAATTTTTCTTTACCCATCGATTTGCTGTTATTTTTTATGCACCGTACCTTATAAGTATCTACGCGAAAACACGGAATTTAAATTGCGTTATTAATTTTAAGAATGCATAGGTATCCATAATATATATTGAAATATGCAAATTGCATTTTCGATTTTACGAGGTGAGGATTTTTTTCTCTCCCATTATACCCATACCAGTTCGCAAGTATTGGAAATTAATCAGAGGCCAAACCGGGCTTAACTAGCCAGTATCGATAAATATAAAATTTATTCTTACGGTAAAATTTTAAATATTAACGAATAATTATTATTACTGCTGATTGGTTTAAATGGATATATAAAATATGAAAAACCCTGCAGGCAAACATATTGACTATTAAGGTTACATTAGAGATACGAGGGGATGTTTTTAATTTCGTCGAAACTGTAAACCCAATGGGTTTTTTATATCCATCAGTTATCGTGGGCTTTATATTCATTTAATATGAGTTTTTTAAAAAATCGCCACTGTGTGCTGGCTATTCCTATTTTAATAGTCTTCCTTCAGTTATAAAGGTGCTGCCCAACCGAGAACGTGTTTAAAAAATCATTAAAAAAATTTCTAATAAATGGCGCGTTCTACAGCCTGCATGAATTTACTGCCTCAGTATAGTTTTATTTTTAGTATATATTTTATTTAGTTGTTGTATTGTATCATATATCATAATATATTGTTCGTAACTTCGTTTTATACTTTATTATACGTTTATATTAGTTTATTTGTATTTTGCTGTTGCTTATTGTTGTTGGACGTAGTGGTGATGATATTTCTGTGATTCGTCTGTTTTTTGAGCTCTTTTATTGACTAATTTTATATGTATGACATGTGTTGTTTTATCTTTGTTTTTTATTCACTTATGTTTTGTAATTCAATTGAATTGACTTGCCAATGTACATTGTTTGTATCTGTGATGGCTAATAAAGATTATTATTATTATTATATTATTATTATTATGCTGCTTACATCAACAGTTCCCAGAGGAAGATGTCTAGAGGTCCTTCGAATATGTAATGCATGTTTGCAGAATTATTTTTGTATATACCGATTTGGAGCATATAAAGAACACTTTTAACAGATAGAACTAAATCAGATTTACTGTTAACAATTTCGTTGTTTAACAAACACCAAAATCACCTAGATTAACGGGGTCTTGTAAAATCTGTAGATTAAGATATCGAAATTATACTCTTATAAAAGCATCATTTTTCATATTCTGCAACTAAACTTGATTTAAGTATACGTGTTCACTGATTCTTATACAAGTGTTGATACAATTGAGTGAAGTGGTAAAACCTGATTTCTAATTTTTATTCTACGCCAAAAGTTCTACTCATCGGTTATGAATCAGTTCGTAATTTTATATTTACTTGATCACAGTGGCTAAAGATACGTTTTCGGTAGGACTGCTGGCAGTCGCGCTTATCTTTAATGGAATACAATGGGAGTGTTCTTGGTGGAACGTCTCGGTCTTTGCGGCTGGATACCACGTGTTTTTATTTTGATTGTTGTATTATTATATGCTGATTTTAATTCTTGTATAAAATTACAAAATGAGAATTAAAACATTATCAAGTGAAGAGGACGAAATTTTGATCATAGAAATACGGATTTTAAGAATTTAGGCGCCAATATTTGCAAAAAAAATAATCTTCTATTAAAAATAATGATAATAACGAACATGATTTATTATTACCATCCATTTTTGCCATAACGCGTAATCTCGAATCATCAAAACGTACTGACTTGACGCAAGCGAAAACAATGAATCGTAACAGACGGCGCCGGCGCGACAGCCAGCAGTCCTTCTCCAGCGGCCGTCTTCTCCATAGTTTTCTTACACCCTATATATATATATATATATATATATATATAAAACATAATAAACATGTAATTAAAAAATAAGCGAAAGTACTGTTTGACATGCTATTATGAGCAGATCATTATTTGCATTTAGATGCGCGAAATAAAAAAAAAAGTGTTCTTTATATGCTCTCGGTCTAAAAATTAATTGGCGTGATATATATAAGTGAGCTCGTTAGGAGTATCTTTCATAAAATATATAATTTTTTTTTAATTTTATTTGGAATATTAAAAAAATATTGCATGTCTTGAGTTTTGTGTTAATAAATCTCAAATAATATGTTAATTATAACCTTTGATCAAATAGTGACTAATTTTGTTTCAGCATGCTCTTAAATTTGAAAAAATCTTATGTGGTAAATGCACACAACATGGGCATGTGCTGCATCTAGTACCGACTTCCGATACACCGATGGTCCTGGAACCCACCTGGGTATTTGTGATTTAGATTTAAAATCTCAAAAATACACTATTACTTATTATAATATTATAAATATAAAAATAATAATAATAACATACTAAACTAACCCACTGTTTGCGATAATTTTAAAATTATAACAATATAAATAAATATTATTACATAGAAATAATAAAAAAATATACAAATCTGCATAAACAAATGTACCTCATCAATCAACTTTAAACTAATAAAACTTGTTATTGGCTATAACCTAAGTTTTAAAAACCTAAATATAACAAGACAGTTTTTTTAAATATTAATAACCTTTTTAAAATTGTTTCCACAGTTTTTTTTTCTGTCCCTTTGATGCTGACGGAGTTCCCTTTGTGAATTTTCTTTGAATTCTTTTGTATTATATAAATACATTGATTTCCATCTTCCTTAAGCGACCTGAATTGCTTTGGTTTATATCCAAGTAATTCATGTTTTCGATTACGTTTGTAATTTGTCTCACAAAAATGTTTCGAACAAATTCTGGTATTTGAACCCTTAAAAGTGTCTGACCGCTTACACAAATGTATCCATTTGGATTTTAATATTCTGTCCTTTGGGAAACTAAAAAACTTCATTAAATTAAACAAATTAAATTTTGTTCAAACAAATAAAGGAATATAAATCAAGTATGTTGTATTCTAGAAATTCCATAGAAAAGAAATTACCAATACGTGCACTAACAAGTAATTCGCAACACCATTGATTTATACTAATTCTGGTCTGGTGATGTGTCATTTGCTTTTAAATGTATTAAAATTGCATCACCATTAAAATGTCGTCGTTACACTTTGAGCGCGATATTTTCCTATTAAGCTTTTGCATCGTAAAACAAAATATATGGATGCAAATAAAAGTATAGCAGGCAAATAATACTTCACTTGTAGGTATCCAGACATGCAAAGTGTTATCGAAAATGAAAATTGAACTGCTGTGTACTGTGATTACAAGTAGACACTTCGAAGGTCGTTAATTGTATATACGAGCGCGGATCAATATTCTCGGGTTAACATTTGAAAAGAGTAAAATCATAGAATAAATAAACAGAGAATGTGATCTTGCTGGTGGGGGAAGAGATTGCGCATATTATTGCGCACTCAAAATCGCCATGTTTTCTTATACACTCATTGTCGTCGGGATATCTTATTTGTGCTTTGCCATTTCAAGTGATTTGTGTTATATACTTATATTGTGTGTTTTTGTTTTATAAACTTTTGAGAGTGATATTGTTTATTTTGAAATGCAAAAAAGCAGAGGCGGAATGATTTGTGCTGCGAAGAATTGCAGGAATAAATATTATAACTGCAATTTATCATTCTTTGGTTTCCCGATGGATAGTAAAAGGTAAGATATTTATGTAGTATTTGAATTAGATGCATATAAAGTTAGAATCAAATAATATCACATAGGTACATTAAATCAAATTACCAATTGTTATTTTGAAAAACAAATATTTCTAAACAAACTGTTTAAAAGATTGAGCTTACTTGCCTAAAAAAATCACACATTAAATTCTGACAGTGTTTATTAAATTTGAATGACATATTTTAACTATTATAGATATTAGCAGGTAGTAAATTCTCGTCTCAGGTTTTATTGCCCATTTATTGGAGGTGATTTTAGCATGTTTTGTAGGTATATAATGGGAAATTCCCAACATGTGTGCTTGCGTTGTTTTTCTCAAGGCCATAAACAGGTAAAATATAATACATTCTCAATTATACTTAAGGAATTGAAAATCGGTAGACCTATTGTATAAATTAGAACAATATTATTTTACTCTATCTAAAATTAATAAATTTATATTTGCCCTTAATCAATTACACTTTTTTTTTCTTTAGAGCTGAACAATACATTTCCAAATATATTTCAAAATAATTTTGAAAATTGTTTAATTAAGTTAAATATTATTAATAATTTTATTAATTTAAACCAAAATGTAACGTTTGAATATCCATGTTCTAATTTCCCAAAAAAATATGTTACCAAATTATATTTTAGGTTAAGGATATTTTATACATTAAAATTAATCACTAGAAATTTTAAAAATTTAAATAAAAATAAAATGATTATATGGAAACATGAATAAAAGTAAAAAAGTATTTGTTTGTTTTTATAATTAATAAAGATGTAATTCTATTATAAAATAATTCTATTACTCCCCTGTTCTTTACCTATCCTGTAATTTCAATAAAACGTAAATACGGATCTGTCGTGTATATTAAAAATTGGCTACCACCTGCCTCGTACAGGACAATAGAAAGTGCTGGGAGTTCATATTCTCTTTATTTATTCTATGGTAAAATATCTATTTTTTATATAGGCATAAACGAAGGCAGCAGATTCTATAGTTTAGTTCATTTTTAGCTCTCCATTTTATACAGGGTGTTCCGTACTGAACCGGACATACGGTATGTAACCATAGATTGGGGACACCGAACTAGTTCTAAAAATGCCATGTTTTATAGGTCTATAGGTCTAAAAAGATACAGAAGTACCCTGTATAATTTATTGAAATTTGGAGCAAAGATTTTTCTGAACATTCTTAAACCACCGATGCACTAGCGACTTAAGAAATCCAGGACTTGGAAAAACGTACAATCTTCTTTAGATTTCCAGGTCAAATCAAAATTGAAAACTAGATGAAAAATCATAGTTACTGATGAAACTTTTGTTTTTCCGCATACAATTTAGTTTGGAGCAAGTTAAAATAAAAATTCGAGTTGATTCTTGAAGCATAGGTATGTTTTGAATTAGTTATCCAGTGAATTAGATGTTTACCAAGGATTTTACGTTAGATTATATTATAAAACGCTACATGGGGAGACATGAGACAGTTGTATTGGGGAGCCATGAGACGTCTCAACCCTCCATATCTAGTATTTGCAAAAAAAAAAAAATAAAGTGCTAAACTGATTACAAAATAATGTGATAAAACTGTTTCAGGTATAATATGCCGCATTTCTGGATTCAAAAGACGGAACGATTCGTTCCTCCACCTGATGTTATGAAAACAGCTGTGGAAGAAGTTCTTGGAGAGCAAAATTACGACCAACTGTAAGGAAATATGATACAGACAAGCAAACGCTAAGTAGATAAAAAAGAGTTGTTCCGTTGAAGCACGGCAACCTTTTATCACGAAGGAAAAAATCTGTAAAGAAACTTGCAACTCCACCTAAGTCTTCGTCGTGTGATGAAGAGGAACGAATCCACTCGGGCGGAAGCAGCGAAGAGATTTCATATATTGAAAGCTACGAAACCTCCAAGCGGGAGACTTCGTTTTAGTTAAGTTTGTTACAAAAACTTCAATTATGAATTATGTGGGTCAAGTAATAACAAAGCAAGATGACGAATACGAAATTAAATTTTTGCGTGGACACGGAACCACCTGGAACTTTGTTTATGTACCAATTGAAGATATATCTCTAGTTCACGAACGTTGGTGGCACACATTTGGTTTCGACTTTCGTTATTATCAATATATTCGTTGGTTTTCAGTATTTTTGTTACCTTTTTCAATAATTAATAAACATTTTCTGAAGGCTTACACTGTCTCAATGCTGCCTATTACCTGTCAACCTTAGTTAAGGGAGCGTTGAGACAATTTCCATAATTTTCTTGGAAAATGCGTAAAGTAAAATAACATTTTGGGAGCCTGAAAAAATATGGCAAGTATAGCTTATTGCCATATTGCCTGTGTTCGAAGGAATTTCCGGGCCCACCCCCTCACCGTCACAAAGTACCAATATTTATACGTTTATTAAGAAATCAAAGAACCTCAACCAAAACCAATTTAAAATATAAAAACTAAAAAATATTCATGCTATTTCTTAAACCGCGCAAGATAGAGAGTTAGTTAAATTAGACAAAAGTTGCAGTTTTTGATGCCTATTTAATATCTCTTTACTATGTAGGCAAATTATTTTTAGTTTCTGAAATACAGGGTGATTTGTGAAAAGCGCCGATTTTATTTTCTTGAATAATTTGAAAACTATTGACTTTCGACACAAAGTTTAAAATCAAGAGTTTAATGGTTCTAATATGTCTACAAGACAGCAGCTTCAAAATTATAGTCCGCCGTTTTGCCTTACAGCTGCCACCATCAACTTTGTTTTTTTTTTTAAATTCGGACCCGCATTTTTAATTACGATAGTAGTCATCATCAATGATTTTTCCGAGATACAGACCTGCATTATTTTTTGCTGATCGAAAATAAAGTATTTTAAAGGGCATTATGTACGAAACGTTAAGACGTGTTGATTTTGAAAGTGCGATGTTATAGACATATTAAAAGTTAGAACCATTAAACTTTTGATTTAAAGCTTTCTCTCGAAAATCAACAGTTTTCGAAATATTTAAGAAAATATGATTTGGCATTTTTCACAAATCGCCCTGTATTTCAAAAGCTAAAAAGAATTTCGCTACACAGTAAAGAGATTTTAAATAGGCATCAAAAACCGCAACTTCTGTCTAATCTAACCAACTCTCTATCTTGCACGGTTAAATAGTGTTGCACTATTAAATAGTAGCTACCCTGTACATATAATTATTAGGTATAAGAAAATAACTGGTCTAATTCGCATAATATTCGCAAAAGTCGATACTATGGACGACACGTCTATTTTTCGCCCATCCGGTTCTCAATTGACAGAATTGACAACCCTGACAGCCTTTCCTGTCCCATGGGGTTTCTAAGAAAACTTTTTATGAATTTCAACTAGGAAAATGAACGTTCGGCTGTTGCTACAGATACAGGGAGACTCTGGAAAATGTAGCAAGCCGTCTAATATAAAAAAGATCCAGAATGCAGTACCGGGCCCTGTGAGGATACCGGGCCCGTGTTCCGTGGAACACGCGGAACACTTTAAAAAGCAAGTTGTAAAATTTATATGAAATAAAATTCATTTTTTGTCTCCGTACCTAAGCTAAGTGAAGAGAAAAACACAAAAACAACAAATTAACACACATACCTACAAGGCAACCGAAAATAACTCTGTGTCAACTGTTATTACGATCAGAAACTGTCAATAACTTGTCGAGGATCCTTTGTGGAAACAAACGTAATGATTGCTATAGCTAGTAACAGAGTAATTTTCAAAAGAAACATCTAATTTGGTCCCGTGAGAAATTTCCACATGACTAATCCAAAGTTTTGTCTTATTTTAATATCATAGATACATGCACCTTCCTACACGAGTACTCAGATACTTTAATAGTCGTTCATTTACCAATATAATCCACAAAATATATGTTAGGATGCCAGTGGGTAACGAAAATTATATAATAGAGAAAAATAAATAATATACCGATGTGTATAGGTACAACTATCACGGTTATTATGAGAGAGAAACGAATTTAACCTGAACTTGGAACTTGGATATACGATAGATACAGTATACCTACTACCTCATACATAATATAGAAGAAAAGTAAAATATATACATATATTTGAGATCGTGATGACCCCTGGACGCGAACCTGCACCACCTAGTTAATTGCAGTGGCGTACGAAGACATAACAATTGATATTATGTCCATTCAAAAAAGCCATGAAATGACACATAGATGGCGTTATTAGCATTTTTTTCCATATGATTTTTATTTAGTACTAACCTTCAAACGATACGTGTATAAATTTGACAGCCATCTGACTATTGATTCGTGAGTTATAGCATTTTGTGTGAAGCAACATTTATTATTGAAAAAGAAAAAATGGGAAAAATGAATTTCAAGTTTTGATAAAGTATTGCTTTTTGATGAAAAAAAAAATACAGTGGAAACCAAACATAAACATTATCCGAACTCTGCTTCATCGAGACAAATGCTAGAGAAGTGGATTGCTGAATGTAAACGTGGTTTTTAGTCGAATTATTCGCAAAAAAATATTCTTGGTATGTTGAAAACTTTTTTTAATTTGTACCTCGTAAACGAGGCAACCCCAGATGAAACAGCTGAATCCCTTTGGATCAAGGCAAAGTCGACCCTAACACATGCTGCAACAAAACAGAGAAATAGCAAGAAGACTTCAAATAAAAACTGGATTTCGGAGAAGACATGGGACAAGATTGAAACACGGAAAAATCTTAAAATCGGAGGCCTAAATAATCCTGAAACCCGTGCAGAATACTCTGACCTTAGTAAGGAAATAAGACAACGGTGCAAAAACGATCAAAACATGTACCTGAATAATATCTGCAATGAAATTGAACAACACACAAATAGAAGCGAGACCAGAGACATGTTCAAGAAAATTAAACAAATCACACGCAACTTCTCCCCAAGATCCTCAACGATAAGGACGGAGAACGGCACACTGCTAACAGACAAAATACAAATCAGAGATCGATGGAAATGCTACTGTGATGAACTAATGAAAGACAGTACAGCTCCCGGAAACCAACTAGAACCTGAACACAAAGAGCCATATTAAGAGAAGAAGTGACAGCAGCACTCAAAACGTTAAAACCTCACAAGTCACCCGGGGCAGACAAAATCGTCGCGGAAATGCTGGAAGCGAGTGGAAATGCAGGAATCGACATTTTGCACAAAATATGCAACCTAATTTGGAAGAACGGAACATGGCCTAAAGACGGGACTAACTCAATATACGTCCCACTTCACAAAAAAGGAGCAAAAGACATCTGTGGAAATTACCGTACAATAGCTCTCATCTCTCATGCTAGCAAGGTTATCTTGCAGATATTGGCCGAACGCCTTAAACCCTACATCCTACCACAACTGCCCCCGGAACAGGCAGGCTTCGTTCCGGGAAAGGGAGCCAGGGAACAAATCTTGAACCTAAGGCAAATCATAGAAAAAGCAAGAGAATTTAACACACCAACTTATCTGTGTTATATTGACTACACCAAAGCGTTTGACTGCGTGCGCTGGCAGAAATTATGGAGTATCCTAAAATAAATGGGCATCTGATATGGATAATGAAAAACTTATACGACAGCAACAGCGGTCAAGTCAGAGTAGGAGACGAGCTCACCGAACATTTCAGTGTCAGCAAGGGTGTTAGACAAGGCTGCATACTAAGCCCAATGCTCTTCAACATATATGGCGAATGGATTATGAGAAACGCCTTAGAGAACTGGAAAGGAGGAATAACCATCAACGGGGTCAAAATTAATAACCTTCGCTACGCTGATGACACCACGCTCATAGCTGCTTCCGAAGACGAATTAAAACAACTTATACAACTAGTGGAGCAAATGAGTATGGAAGTCGGTCTTCAAATGAACACGAAGAAGACCAAGATAATGATGGTAGACCGACAGAACCAGAATAGATCGATAGTAAAGAAGATTGGTGATATCGAAACGGTAAACACGTACGTCTATCTAGGTTCTCTCATCACGAATCAGGGCGGATGCAGCGAAGAAATCAAAAGAAGAACCGCATTGGCTAAGCAAGCAATGACGAAATTAACTAAGATATGGAAAAGTCATCGTATCACGCTCAACACAAAAATAAGACTGGTTAGGAGGCTGGTATTTTCTGTGTTCCTTTACGGAGCTGAGTGCTGGACACTGAAGCAATCAGACAAACAGAGGATAGACGCACTTGAGATGTATTGTTGGCGTCGAGAGGAGAACTAATCTGTCAATCTTCAAACAGATTAATGTAAAGAAAAGGCTACGCATCATAGTTTCAGAAAACATCGCCAAATTCTTCGGTCATGTGGTCAGAAGAGATGGGCTCGAAAAACTAACAATAGAGGGCATGGTACCAGGAAAGAGAAGCCGCGGAAGATCGCCAACAAGGTATACCGACCTGATCACCCAACTCACTGGAGGACCTTGCCACAATCAATAAGAATGGCTGAGAATCGAAATGAATGGAGGCTGACAGTACAGGAGATTTCACGAAATCACGATGCTTGAAAACAAGCTACCGACTAGGAAGAAGAACGAGGCAAAATATTATGAAAAAAATACAAGAGATAGAAAAGTTGTAATTAAAGTTACTTTATCGACAATATCGAAATTAAATTACAGTGAGTTGCGTACATTTTATTTTGCCAATAATTTTTATTAAGTTACGCTAGTGGACTTAATAATTTTGATCTAGTTAGGGCCGTATAAGCTCCCTATTTCTGGCAAAAAAGCTGCCAAATTTCAAAGAGATACTTGACTTAATAATTAATTTACCGGGGGCAAAAAACGTTTTTCGAAACTAAGATTACGTCACAAATTACTTATACCAAGCAGGGCTGGACTCCAAGAGCTTAAATTCCAACTCGAAAATTGCTTGTCATTTACATGAGTCGTCCAAACAGTCCCGAAACACAATGTATAAAAGTGGCGTACTATTTTTTGTTTGTGCCACCGTAGCTCAAGCCGGTGGTGTCTTTAGGTTTCAACACAATCCTCAGGCCTGAGCGCTAGCTAATATTAAAATTTTAACAAATGATAGGGGAAATGAGCTGTACAAGACGTGCAATGCAACGTGTATTCGTTTAATAAACAAAATTTGTTGATCTGTGTTGTGTCTCCGTTGCTTCTTTGACTACCACTAGATATTTTATATTTGTTGGTTCATTGATTTTAAATGATATACTGTGTTAAACTTTATTAACATATCTGTACAAGAATAACTGTTGATTTCTTGACTATACAGTTCTAGAAGTGAATATAAAGGCGGCGACTGACTGGAGCCGATCATTGTAATGTAATGTTCTATACGAGCATTACATTACAGCAACCCCTTCAGTTCATCAAAACACATCGTAGCGTATGCTCGGTTCACGAGTGATCCACCATTCATTCTCATTCGTTCCGCTGATTTTCTTCATTTTGGCTTTCTCCGTTCTTAGCGACGCTAGTAGGCTGGGAATTTTCTCCTTACATTCTTCAACATCTATCTCCATTTCATCCGCCAGTAGCTTCCATACGTCATTTTTTTAAAATTTGTTAAAATAATCCTTATGACGAGGATCCCAAAGAATTGCTTTTTCTCTATATTTATGAATAAAAATAAGAGTTTTCTCACGATCCCGCTGCATTCTGATTAAGACAAAATAAAAAAACTCACAAAATGAATTTTTATTATGAATTTTATTGTCTAAATAATATTGCAATATGAAAAAAATTCCGATGGCAGCCAGTCGGAAAAGTAGATTTTCGATTTAAGTATATATTTTTTATTTATACTTAGTCTACCACTGACGCCCACTATTAATAATAAACAAATAATAGAATATTCTGACAGTCGCCAAATATAATCAAAGTGTCATATTGACAGTTATTTTAACTGAAGTACCCATTATACTACAATACATACGTAAGCACGGTCTTATTGTTATTTCACAGGTGTTTATTTGTCAAAAATAATTACAGGTGTAGCGGGTGATGATATTTTTTTTATATTTTTGTTACTTTATATTGACTTACATTTACTTAAATATGCGAGCGATGAAAAAACTCTCCAAATAAACATTGTAGAGATTTAAGTGCTCTATCATTTGATATGTAACATCGGTATTTTCTATTAACAATGAAAAAAATATGATTTTTGAAAACTTTGACAGGCCGTCATTTTAAAATTAGCCCTCCGATTTCAATCGCCAAGGAACTCACGCGATTCCATGATTTTTTGACCAAATTTTGTTTTGCCTAGAACGTGCCGCAAAATTTCCTATATACCATATATACAGGGTGTCCCGAAATTAACTTAAAACAATTTAAGGGGACATGCTACAAGCGAAAATTAAAAAAAAAATCATATGAACAATTATCGAAAAATGCTTAGTTTTTCTTATACAGGGTGTTATTTGTAAATTCCTGACGATGTAATATTTCCGAAACGCGTCTCGATATCAAAATGAAATTTGGCACACTTACGTACCTTTGTATGACAGGGAGAAGTTATTCTGTCAAGCTTTAATACGCATTTCCACCCTGTTTCCTGTATTATCGTAGCCGTCAATAATATAATATTTTCGAACGCCTGTGTGAACCAATTCTTTTATGGAAAATTTTTAGCTTATATTGTATCACAACTATGAGAAATTATTCGATATTTCGAATAAGTTTAGGAAATATATATTTTTTATGTTTTGACCCCTTTTCCACTATTTACGAACGCCTATGAAAGTAAGTTATTTTTGACACATTTTATAGGTTATATTCTTTCAAAGCTATAAATAACACGTTAATATTTCTGCTATGTTTAAGAAATACGTTTTTTTCAATCTTTTTTACCCCATTTTACACTATTTTCGAACGCCAATGTGGTCTAATTATTTATGTTCAATATTTTAGGTTATATTCAATTAAATGCGTAAAAACTTATGCAGTATTTCGAATAAGTTTAAGAACTATGATTTTTTTTTAATTTTTGAACCCTCTTTTAAATCCCTTGCCTACGCTCAATGTTTTCCAAAATCTAACCAGCTGCTTGCCATGTCCAATAGTATTTTTGTACCAAATTTGATTAAACAGAGAGACAGACATTTTTTTAAAACTACTTATTTATGTATAAAATGACCAAAAACAAGTATTTCCCCTATAAGTAACTTTTAAAACACACCAAATTTCATCTGCATCTCTACTGGATTCGGAGCAATAAATAAATCATCAGTTTTTAAGAAAAACTTTAACTCACTGTTGCTGGGAAACGAAGCATTTGCGGAGATACGTTTATATAGCAAACTGTCATTATTGTTTCATGCAAAATCACCTCCTCAAGTTTGTCGCGCTTATTTACCAACACACTGTATATAAAATAAATCAAGGTAGGTATCAGAAATAAGATCTAATCATGAAGATCAAAAATCATAAAGCCTATGCATTTGGCACGCTTCTAATGCGTATATTTAAATTAATTGCCAATTCCTTCCATCAAATGGTACTAATAACAATTATTGCAACAATTAATTATATTTTTGCCAAGTCAATCCTTGATTTTGAACGAATGTGTGTAAATGCATACAATGTAACAGAAAGATAAATAATAGATACGATCCACATGTATACCTAAGTAAGTAACTACTAACGAGTAATATCTTTTAACACGGAGGAAAAACAACTTTCGATTAAGCAATAACTGTAATCGAGCAAAAGTGGAATTCTGTTATTAAGTAGTACCTACTACCTCTCAATAACAAGGTGAATTCTGTTTGTTTTTTTTATTTGCATCGGATTTGAATGTGTGATGAAAAAATTCATTCGAGTAAAGTGTTTTTGCAAGTAATATTGCTGGTGTTAGTAAAGGGTGATTCAAATTGAGTTTCCACATTACAATCTTTTTGCAACGCCCACTCTATTTCTCAAATGCAGACCCTAGATGCGACAGTCTACTGTGGCAAAACTATTCAGATTTTCAAAATTCTTTCAACGTCTGATTTTGTAGACCTATATTAGGACTACATTCTAGAATAGGTGCCATTTACTCATACACTAATCGAATGCGAAATTTTGTGTGCTTGTTAAAATTTTAAATGTATGTTGCTCAGGATCGAGGATGGTTTATCCAAGGGTTGAATTTAAATCATTCGTAGAAGGCTTCATAGTCCTTTTTATGTATAATTATTTTAATCTTAAGTTTCATAATGTAATATTGTATTGATTTTTTTATACGCAAATAATAATAATAATAATAATAATTGCTTTCGATTCAGACATCTTATTAAATGATTTTGATATAAGGTTGGTTGCTCTAAAGTGCATGGTTAATTTTAAAAGTCAAAAAACATGCCCAATTATAAGCCATTTTTTATAGTTACGCCCATGCGTTTTGCAAATAGTATATATTTCATAAGGGTGATGACATTTTGCAAACCCATAAAAATCTTGATTTTTTCAAATAACACACCCTGTATATTATCTCACTATTAAAAAGCCAACATTCTAATGGTTCAAAAAATACCATAAAACTTAATGCTTTAATAACAATTTGTTTAAGAAAATTTGGAATAAACACAAATTTGCTTGCTATGCAGCAAACAAAGATTATAATATTAAGAAGGCCGTGTAGTGCAAAATATATTATTAATTGTAAACATTACACTATTACAACAAAATCGAAGAATCTATTTACATTTTGAAAAACTTAAAACGTAAAAGTAATAAAAAAATAAAGTTATAACAAACGTTCAACGTGACGTTCATTTTCATAAACACAATGTTGAAGTCTATTTTCGTATGATCTCCAAACATTTCTAAGCATATCAGTTGTTATTGTAAGCATCTCTCATCATTTGCTTCATAATTTCAGCTGTAGTGGGTGCAGTACTATAAACTATGTTTTTTTCATAACCCGATAAAAAAAATCTAATGGAGTTATGTCAGGTGATCTTGCTAGCCAGTTATAGGGGCCGCCACGGTCGATCCATCGATTAGAAAACTTCCTATTTAAATAATCGCGCACGGTACGCTTAAAATGTGCAGGAGCTCCATCCAATTTTAACCATAATTTTTGCCTAGATTAGTAGTCAAATGATGTAGAGGAAAGTCACCTAATTTCGGATAGCTTTTTCTTTTTATTTTTTTTTCGAAAACGAACCGATATTTTAAGTTAGTATTTAAGTCTTGTAACTCTATAGGGTATATAGAAAAACAAAATATATAGCAACACAATTTTTATTCTTAAAGATTAACACACTAAAAACCAAAAATTTGAATTTTTTATGTTTTAAAAAATGGTATCCTAATTTCGGATGAGCCGGTTCCTAATTTCGGATACAAAAATACATGGCTCACAAAAAAAGTTTTACTTCAAACAAATGTCGCAAATGTATTCTTTGTTCTTATCACTATTAGCACACTCCTCGTGCACCCATCGGGACCATTTTCTACATCTGATCCACTGTTCTCCTCTGACATCCTCCGAAAATAGACCATTACAAAAGAAACACTCGACATCCACATCATTGGCGTCCATGTTAGAATCATTGTGTGTTCTTTTTCTTCCTGGGGTGGCGTTCATTCTCTTTATCTTTCTGTAATAAAATCTAAATCCGCAAAAATATTTCGGTTGTAAGGATAAATTCCCGCCTTGCGAAATCCATTTACAGAAATTTCTGCATTTGCACACTTTAGGTATGCTTGGTACATCAAATTGCAGATCTGAAAAGCAGTTACGTTGCGGCCTGGATTAGTTTTTAGCCAAGATTGTATTGCGATCAACATTTTCTTGTGTAAAACCCTTTATTCTGGCTTTTGATAATCTTTGAGGTAACCGTAACGCTAAATTGTAGTGACGTTTTAAAAAACCCCTTAACCATTTTTTTCCAGCAAGGCCTTTTTCTTGAGAAAATTTATGTGAAATCCCATTTCGAATAGCAAGTTGGTATGCAAGCCTTCTTATATCGATTGTAGTTAAACCGAAGAATCGTCGGTCCATCTCTAAACAGTAATCAACTAAGGATTCCTCTAACTCTAATGGCAATGTAGGTTTTCTTCCAAATGGACCGGGTGGACTGCCATGTTTGACATAGTCTTCTAAAGTATACTTTGGGAAATTAAAGGTTTGTGAAGCTTTTAGATAGCCCATTTCTTTTTTTCTTACAGCCTCTACAGCATGTTGCATATTTTCTGGAGACCAGTTTTTATGTGTTTTACTTCTTCCAGGCATTTCTGAAAATAAAAATACAAAATGTAAATTTTGTTAAAGTTGGTGTCCTAATTTCGGATATCCGAATTTGAGAAACTCATAGTATCCGAAATTGGGCTAAATTTGAAAAAACAAAACAACACAACGTACAATCAAATTTACACGTAGTGTCAAAAATTAGGATATCACACCTACCTTTTCATATATTTACACTCGAATTTGCACTGGAATTTGATGCAAAAATTCCCAATTAAAGAGAGCCGTAAAAAAACTTGACGAATGTAAAAACATGTAAAGCGTTACTCTTCCCCTCTCAGTGGAAATATGAAACAATAAATTAGACATGCAGGTTTCTACAAGCGTTTTCCAAGCAGGCCTGTATGTTGTGCTCGTCAATTATAGATGGCTCTGTAAATATATGGATATCCGAAATTAGGATACCATCCGAAATTAGGTGACTTTCCTCTAACTTTATGTCTATTAATCCGAAATATTTAATCTCGAAAAAATACAATTTCATAATCGACAAAAAACTGATAAATCTGGCCCAAAGACACCTTGTAATGTAAACTATATTCACCCTGTATAGTATTAAATATCAGTCGATAATTTGTCCACTCAGTATACATACAAATGCGTTAGTAAAACATCACACAACATGCTAGTTATATATTAAGAAACCCTTACGTTGTTATTAATTAAGATTATATTACACTTATCATTATGTACTTATTTTTGCTTATGTTTGCTTTTATTTCATTATTGTTGTATTTTACCATATTATAATATTCAGATTTGTACAAGACGTAGAGACGAACAGTCCTATTAAAGACATTTCTCAAAAATAACTTTTAACTTAGTTTTTAAAAACGTTGTCTCTTCGACCACGAAGAAAACTGGCGCAGTCGGTAGGATATTCTGAAATTGGAGCATACAATTTCCGTGTCAACGGTTAATCGGAATATTCAAAACAAGATTCTTCACTCGCGGTAAGACAAAAATCGCGAACCGTTCCGAATCATCGGTTAAGAGTGAAAATCGAGAAAACGCGACGTTTTTGATAAACAAGTTGAAACGTTCAAGTCCAGAGGTACGAAGACAAAAATCGCTTCAAACCAAAGGCCAACGTCGAGGACAAAAATCGCCAACACGTTGAAAGACCAGACAACGGAGGAGGACAAAAATCGCCAAGTCCGCTGGCAGTAGAATAAGCCGTAGGTTAAGAAGAAAAGAAAAAACGAACCAGAATCAATCAACAAGAAAAACAGATGCTTTCCTTATTCCTAATACTGTAAGTCAATCCTTTATATATATAGTATTAAGTATAATTTTCATTTAATCCATTATTTTTAACGTAATAATTCTTTTTAATATTTATGTCAAATCCCAATGAAAATAATTTTGACGTAGATCAATTAGTTAGTTTGTTAGAAAATAGTTTTTCTGATAATATCAATATGAATACAGCAAATAATAGTACTAGACCAGCAGCAAGTACTCCGGTAAACTATCAATTTTTAAGGCTTTACATCGATACAATACCGTCATACGATGGAAACCCTCATACTCTTATCATATTTTTAGAAAATTGTGAAAATCTTATAGCAACTTTTGCTAGTGAAACCAATATACAATTAAATAGTTTCATTTTGAGAACAATAGTAGGAAAACTCACAGGTCGTGCACTCAGTTTAATTGGATCCAGAATCGAATTAAAAACATGGGCTGAAATAAAAAATGCACTTACTCTTTCATTTGGAGATCAACGAAACATAGATTGCTTGTTACAAGATTTAATAGCTTTAAGACCCCATAAAAACGAAACACCATACAATTTTGGAATGCGATGCCAAGATGCAAGAAGTTTATTAATTTCTAAATTAAATTCTTTACAATTACCTACTGAAGAAAGACAAATCAAAATAAACAATTTTGACGACTTAGCTTTGAAAACTTTCATACGAGGACTCTCAGGACAAGTTCAAAATAATGTTAGACTTAGGAACCCAGACAGCTTAGAAAAGGCTATGTCTTTAGTTATAGAAGAAGAAAATTTCTTTTATTTTCAAAATCGTGGTAATACACTAAACTCTCAAAATAATTTTAAACCATCTCTAAGATTAACGCCAATAAGACCAAATTTACCTTTTATACCAAATACAAGACCAAATTTCAATTTAACACCAGCACAACCAACTTTTAGACCAACCTTTCCAACACCTAATTTCCAAACTCCTATGAGACCATTTATTTCACAACCACCAAACAATCAAAACTTCTCATGGAAACCTAACAATAATTTTCCAACACAAAAACACCCCTTTTTCCAACAAAGATCAAGCCAAATCCAAAGAAACCCATTTTTTAACCAACAAGGAAACTTTCAACAAATGAAGCCACCATATAAACCAGAACCAATGGACACATCATCAGGAAACACTATAAGGCAACCCCAACCTTCCAATAGAAACTTCACAAGTACAGAACTACATCTTCAAGATATTCAAGAATTTGAAAATCCATTTGAAAATCAACAATATTATGAAGAAGAAAATACAGAATACAATTATGAAAACCCTTATCAAGACGAATTTAATTATCCTTATTATGAAAATCCGTATACTTATTCCCAATCTTATTCCAAAAACCCCTATACATCACATGAACCCACACAGAACGATATATATAGTACGACGCTAACTAATCAAAATAAAAACAATACTATAAGTACCATTGACCCGAACATAAATTTTCAACAGGACAATACCCAAGACGAGAAAACATAATAAACATCAACCTTATGAAAACTGACCTACCTTATATTTATGTCCCTGAAATCAATGCAAAATTTTTAATTGACACAGGCAGCACTCGAAGTTTAATGAACCCTGATTTAGCATACAAATTTTATAGAGATAATATTTTTGAAGAAAACTTTACTATTCAAACTGCTCATAACTCATCCTTTCATAATAAAGCAATGTTTATACCATCTTTTAAAATTTTTAAAACAAACGACTTTCATAAATTTTTCTTATTTAAATTTAGCAACAAATTTGACGGATTAATAGGCATAGATTTAATAACACAATTAAGAGCCAATGTTGACTTCCATAATAATAAAATAAAAATACAAACTGTCGAAATTCCAATTCACTATGAACATGACAATATCAATCCGAACAATTCTAACACACCTTTCAAAATTTTCAAATTATCTATTCCAAGTAGAACACAACAAGTAGTTAAAATCCCAGTAACAACTGAAAACGGCATAGGAATTTTAGAATACAAAAAATTTGAAAATAACGTAGAAATGCCTCAAGCTGTAGTAAATATTAATAACTTTTATGCTTTTACAACAATTACAAATTCAAATATAAACCCTATTGAAATTACAATTGACAAACCCCTAAACATCGAACCCCTACAAGTAAATGAAGTAAATTTTATTGAAAAAATGGAAACTGACGAAATTTTAGATAAACAACAAGACAATATTCAAAAAACTAATTTAAAAAATTTACGATTAGACCATTGTAACATAGAAGAAAAACAAGCTATTAGGAAATTATGTTTTGAATATCGTGATATATTTTACAATGAAAACATCCCTCTAACTTTCACAAACAAAATTCAACATAGAATAAAATTATCAGACGACACCCCTATTTTTACTAAAACATATAGATATCCAGAAGTCCACAAAAAAGAAGTAAAATCCCAAATAGACAAAATGCTTTCCCAAGGAATAATAGAAAATTCTGTATCACCCTGGTCCAGTCCAATATGGGTAGTACCAAAGAAATTGGACGCATCAAATAAAAGAAAATGGCGTGTAGTTATAGACTACAGGAAGTTAAATGAACACACAATCGATGACAAATACCCACTACCAAATATAACGGACATACTTGACAAACTTGGAAAATCACAATATTTTACAACACTTGACTTAGCTAACGGTTTTCACCAAATACAAATGCACCCAGATGACATAGACAAAACTGCTTTTTCAACCGAGAATGGACATTATCAATTTAAAAGAATGCCATTTGGATTAAAAAACGCTCCAAGTACATTTCAACGCGTTATGGACAATATACTACGAGGAATTCAGAATGAAACATGTTTAGTTTATTTAGACGATATTGTTATTTTTAGCACATCATTACAAGAACATATTCAACGATTAAAATCAGTATTTGACAAACTAAGACAAGCAAACTTTAAAGTACAATTAGACAAATCGGAATTTCTCAGAAAAGAAGTAAATTATTTAGGACATGTTATTACACCCGACGGAGTAAAACCTGACCCCAACAAAATTAATGCAGTAAAAAACTTTCCCATCCCGAAAACTCAAAAAGAAATAAAATCATATTTAGGATTATTAGGATACTACAGAAAATATATACCTGACTTTGCACAAATTACAAAACCTTTAACTCTTTGTCTTAAAAAGAATTCAAAAATAATACATAACGAAAAATTCATATCTGCTTTTAATACTTCAAAAAATTTACTTATTAACGCACCTATTTTACAATACCCTGATTTTACTAAGCCTTTTATTTTGACAACAGATGCTTCAAATATAGCTTTAGGAGCGGTATTATCACAAGGATCAATAAATTCAGACAAACCCGTAGCTTATGCATCTCGAACTTTGAACGAAACGGAACAACGATACAGCACAATCGAAAAGGAACTTTTAGCCATAGTATGGGCCTGCAAATACTTTAGACCCTATCTTTTTGGTCGAAAATTCACTATTTACACAGACCATCGTCCTTTAATGTGGTTATTTAGATTACGAGAACCAAATTCGAAACTAATACGTTGGAGACTTAAATTAGAAGAATACGATTACGACATTGTATATAAAAAAGGGAAATTAAATTTAAACGCCGATGCCTTATCACGTATTAACTTAAATGCAATTAATGACAAATTAGACACTGAATCAATTCAAAATAACCCTGGTGACATTAATTTCGAATCACTAGAATACCTTAGAAATTTAGCCGAACAAATGGAACATGAACTCCCTAATGAACCTAGAAATCAAATTCAACTAACTGAAAATTCTCAAAAACCTAAAATAAAAATTCTTTCCGATATACAAATCAGACCTCCGAATATTAGCAATAAATCTGATCAAACAACACAACATAGCACATTTAATGAGACCACTAACTCTGGAATAAAAATATATGATGAAATAATAAATAACAAAGTCAATCAAATTTTAGTATACCCAAATGTACATTTTAAACTCGATGTAGAACATTCAACATATGACAATCACAAAATTATGACAATCAAAATACCTGTAAAGAATAATGAAAACTTAATTTTCAAATTTCTTAAAGAATACACTATCAAAGAAAAATCATATTGTATGTATTTTCATACAGATGAATTATATAAACAATTTAGTAAAGTTTTTATCGAACACTTTAGCGAAAGAGGACCAAAACTGATTAGATGTTTAAAATTAGTAGAAACAATTCCAAGACTAGATGACCAATTAGAATTTATTAAAACATATCATGAAGGTAAAACGAATCACAGAGGAATTGACGAAACTTATGAATCTTTGAAAAGACATTATTATTGGAAAAACATGAAAATATCCATTACAAATTATATTAACACATGCGACATATGCCAAAGAACAAAATATGCAAGAAAAACCCCATATACCCCACTCGTTGTAACTGAAACAGCTTCAAAACCATTTCAAATTTTACATGTAGATGTTTTCTTTTATGATCGAAAAAATTATTTAACAATTATTGATTCTTTTAGTAAATTTGCACAATCAATACAAATTGATTCAAAATCATCAATTGACATTAGTAATGCCTTAATTAAATATTTTTCATCTTTCGGAATCCCTGAAAAAATTATTTTAGATAAAGGAACTGAATTTAACAATGAAACAGTAAGAGAAATTTTGAAAATACATAAAATCAATATACATTTTACCACAACTGGGCATCATGAATCTAATGGAGTTGCTGAACGATATCATTCAACCCTTATTGAACATTTACGCATACTTAAAGAAAAATACCCAAACGAAGATCAGAACTTAATATTTTATGCTTTAATCGCATATAATAACTCTATTCATAACTCTACTCGTTATACTCCTTTTGAACTAATATTTGGACATACTCATTCTAGAAACCCAAACGAAATATTTCTACCAACCACATTTTATTCAGACTACGCCGAAAATCATAAAGAAAAATTAAAACATGTATATGCAAAAGTAAAAGACACCCTTGAAGAAAACAAAGAAAAAATTGTAAATAAAACAAACATACAAGGTGACACAAACCCAGAATTCAAAGTAGGACAAACAGTTTATAAACGTACAACAAAAACCCGAAATAAAAAACAAAATAAATTTGAAGGACCCTTCGAAATAACTAAATTACTTTCTAGGAACCGTGTACAATTAATTGATAAAAACAATAAAAATAAACAATCCATTTTACATATAAAAGAATTACGAAAACCACCTATTATTACAGGTTCCTCTTCAACATCTCAAATGGAGACAGACCTTTACCCAAGTTCCACAACTTAAATGATAATCCCGGACTTTTACCACTAAAACTGGGGAACGCACAAAATAAAATTGACAGTTGGACCTTTATACAAGTATTTGACATTTCAAATCTAATTGACGAATTTAACTCACTTAACCAAAAATTCCAAATATTAAAAAAACGCTTTTGAAAATAATTCCACTACATCACAAAATTATAAAACAGAATTCCATAATTCATACAATTTAATTAACACTTTAGAAAAGAAAATATTAACTCAAATTACTCAATTAAACCCATTTTATAAATCATACAATAAAAGAAATAAAAGAGGACTAATTAATGGTTTAGGAAATATTATAAAAGCAATTACTGGAAACCTAGACCAAGAAGACGCAGAAAGATATGATAGAGCAATTTCAACTCTTAGTAACAATCAACTACAAATTAAAACAATATTAAAAGAACAAATAACACTTCTAAAAACATCTATCGATAAATTTAACAATAGCATTTTTACTTTAGCTCATAATCAAATGATGCTTCAAAGCAGAATAAACCAAATTGAAACTATTCTTCAAAAAATGGAACTAGCCAGCATAGAAACATTTCAATATTTTTTAATAGAAATGGTTATTTCTCAAATAACAACTACTTACCAGATTATCTATGATATTCTAGAAAAAATCGAGGTTGCTATATCATTTTCGAAATTAAATACATTTCATAACTCTATTGTAGACCCTATAGACCTTTTAAATGAAATTAAATTAATAAATAAATTCCTAACATCAAATAAATTACCTTTTGAGCCCGTCATAGAAAACATACTGTTGTATGAGAAAATTATTATAATAAAAAGTTATTCCAAAGGAAATCAAATAATTTTTATCATAGAAATTCCAATAGTGGAGAATGAAAATTATATTTTCTATCACCTGTATCCATTACCTGTTCCTAAAAATGACTCCTTTGAAATTATTCTACCAAAATCTACTTACCTCATCCAGAATGAGCATCAATTTATATACTTTAACAAAAAATGCCAAGAAGTGAAGAATGAAGAATTCATATGTCAAGAAGACAACCCGATTAAAGAAAAAGATGAAATACCATGTGAAATCGAAATGTTAAAATTTGCTAAAAACATTACAAACTGTCATATAGTGCCTGTAAATATAAAAAACTATAAAATACAAAAACTCGAAAATTCTAAATGGTTAATTATTACATCTAAAAATACCGTCGTTATTCAAAAATGTGAAAATAATAAAGAATATATTCCATTATTGGGTCGCCATGGTCCACAAGAAATCCCTCAAATTGAAGAAGCTGGAAATAATGAGATGGAAAATCCTGTTGCACACCCCAGAATTTTCATTTAACGGTGGAGGAGTTATATATTAAGAAACCCTTACGTTGTTATTAATTAAGATTATATTACACTTATCATTATGTACTTATTTTTGCTTATGTTTGCTTTTATTTCATTATTGTTGTATTTTACCATATTATAATATTCAGATTTGTACAAGACGTAGAGACGAACAGTCCTATTAAAGACATTTCTCAAAAATAACTTTTAACTTAGTTTTTAAAAACGTTGTCTCTTCGACCACGAAGAAAACTTGCTGATAATTATTATAACCGCAAAGGTGTGTTTGATAGTTTGTTGTTGGTTTCATAATATTTTGTACCTAATAAAGGAATACAACCGTTATTTTATGCATAATTTTAAACAACAGTTATTTTTGGTGGAATACGATACTAAATGTCATAGGATCTAATCTAACTAAATTATTGTTATATTGTACAAACAGTATTGCATTTTTTATTGTTTCAAGTAGATCGGTAGGTACTGAAGGAAATCTCGGATATGATTAAGGACTGTGTTACCCTATTTTGTACAGGGTGTTCGCGGTGGTCGTATAGTATTGCTA
The DNA here is from genome assembly GCA_911728435.2 of Apoderus coryli. NCBI lineage: Eukaryota > Metazoa > Arthropoda > Insecta > Coleoptera > Attelabidae > Apoderus > Apoderus coryli. Next base: position 4,836,076 of record OU452199.1, on the reverse strand, counting down.
TTCTTAATTTAAAATAAATAAATTTAACGATTCTACAGGGGCTATCCGTTTCCATGCCTCTTTACATAGAAATGGGCATCGAATGCGCCGTTTTTGGATACATTTCTCCCTCGTATTTAAGACCTATAATAAATCATGCCTGCCAAAGGATACCGACAGTACATAATAAAAATAACTACAGTGACTGGAAGTTGGGTTAATGATTAGAGTTCGCAAATAAATATAATATGAATGAAACAAATAATTTTTGGCAACGTGTTATTTTCTCAGATTAACCTAAATATAATCGAATGGACATCATATGGTATGGCGAAGACTTAATGTGGAATTTAAACAAGAAAATTTGTGTCCGACAGTAAAACACGGTGGCAGAATATTGTAACCATGATTTGTTCAATAGTTTTTCTTAGATTAATAAAATGAAAGAAGATCTATCAAATTACATAATAATTTTTAAGAGTACCTCAAGTGGATGAAACTTTTTGCAGTCACTGTATCAGACACCGCCGATATTAGGTTGCAATGGAGTTATATATATATATATATATATATATATATATATATACAGAAAAAAAATTATAAGGCAGTATACCAGTGACACGAGCGGAACACGTTTATTTTCGTTTTGAGCGGGAATTATTTTGGGCAAATCCATTCAGCTGGTTGCAAGCTGGATTACTAATTCAAGGTACATGTCGATCGCAATGAACTCGAGACTTGTGAGGGTTCTATATCTTAGTAAAGATTTTGGACTTTGCTATGGTTTAGAGTTTAGACGGTGTTTCGACTTCGGTTCATCTATTCAGTTGCGGAATCTACCGCAAGACAACGTAAAAATTTGTGAAGATTACTGTCAAAAGTAATTCTTTATTCCAATCGTTATAAAGTTTGGCACTCTGGTATGGCTATATGCGAATAACGCTGTAAATTCGTATAAAAATAGGACTGTAATTTGAAATAAGAAACACCCTATGTATGTGAAAACCTTGTCTATTATGAACCATTTAAATGTTATTTAGAGCATTTTGTCCCCAAAAAGCAAATTAAAAACTTAATGAAAGTTCCATTTAGCTTTGAACACCCTGTATGTACAGGCTTATTCATGTAAGGCGAAAAATATAGAAAAGAGAAAAATAATATAATAACTTGTCTTGAGGTATTTTTAATTTTCAAAACACTTCTGATAGACTATGTTTGTCTTTTATTTTATCGTCAGGAGTTAATAAAATTGTAAAATAATAAAAAGAAAATAAGAAAACATTTAAAAACTACAAAAATTTAATAAGGTAATTATTATATAAAAAAATTTACTTTAGCGTCAGGCCAAAACGGATATGAGATGTCGCACCTGAAATGAAAAGGAGAAAAACGATTTGAATAATCAAGTCTACCAAAAAGTAGTTTTATATTATCGAAAGCTAACCAAAATGTTAAGCTAGTATGTAAGTGGAATTGTTATCCACTTAACATGGTTTTTCTTTAACAATGGCAATAACAATATTGTAATAATCAATTATGTCAAACTACTAATATTAATCCAAAACAAAAATAAAGCTGACAAAACATGTATAATTCTCTATTCCGTAGACACTGACCGCAGTGCCCAAAATATCGATCAATATATAAAATGGGGTATAATTATATAACTAGCACACTGACCGCAATGTCACTAGCCCGCATTGGCTTCAACCAATGCAGCCCCTGGAAAACTGACAACAGTAATCCCAATCTCAACGCATACACTGACCGCAATGTACTACGCCGGAATAGACAACACAACATTACCAAATCACTCTATTTTAGATTACACCTCGTAGTTACAGACAAATCAGTAGGTTGCCACATATTATTCAACTTAATAGTACAACCCTGTAAATCTTGGCAATGGAGTTGTCTTAATAATTGATAAAATATCTTTACGTCAGAATTGACAGAATTCATAAAAGAATTAGTGGTTGATAATAATTCTGTAATAATACTAAATGCATTTAAAATTATAATTTGATTAATAGAAAAGAAAAAAAAAACAAAACCTAATATTGATAAAACTTAATTACTCAGTGAGAAAACTCACCCTAATCAGGAACCAGTCCCATACAAGAAAATTACACAATCACAATTACAAACTTTTTAAAATAACTTCGACTTATCACAATAAGAATACTCAATCGAATGATCTTTTTTCTACGACTGTCTTTAAATGCCTTTATTATATGTTCAATCATGATTTGAAAATGTAGTACATTGTAATGCTGTTTTTCATATTATTAATATTATTACGCACGGATAAAATTTCCTGGTAATGACAAAAGTAGCGGCGGGCATGAAAAATCACCATAGCAACGCCGAAAATACAAACACCAAATTGACAATACGTAATATTGTAAAACAAAAATTATTAAGATTTCTACTGTAGTATCATCTTTTAGAACTATTGGAATGCAAAAATAATTTAGTTTGCAAAATAATTAGGCTTTATATTTTAAATGGAACACCCTGTTTATTATGATTCAGAACAACAAAATCTCTTCTGGGATTACGTGTGTAGGAACTTATAGCTTGATCCTCGGAATTACGGCTATATGACTGGAGAAAGTGGAGTTGGCCGTTAAGCATGAAAATGAAGGTGGAGATGCTCTTATGAAATTCGTAAAAACCCTTGAGTACAACAGACACAGTAGGCGCATTCAAAATAAAAGAAGAACCATACATATTCCTTTTGTTTTTCTACAATTAAAGGTGAATTAGGCGTTATTGTTAGAAATATTAATGTTATTGCCACGTGTTGCATGTCACCTATTTAACATCATGCCAGCCACTGATGAAGGATAAAATCGTACTTGATTTCAATACAATACAACACTATACACAACTAACATATTTTTCTACTACTTTGCCCATGTTTAATTTATAACAACTAACAACAGGACATGTGGAACATAATGCCATTAGATTATATTGCGAAATGTGGGGTGCGGTTCAGTTATGAACCAATTTATCTAAGTAGGTAAATGGGTTTCATATGACACACATAGTGAATAATTAAAATTGGATATTTTCAATTAGGGTATTTATTTTAACAATGAATGAATATTTTCTGAAATTAACCATTATATCGAGAAGTGAATGATATAGTAAATCACGTCTATTCCACATGATGCATTTATAATCGGTCATTCAATAAGTCCGTAGGAGGAAGAATAAAACCAAATTTTGACCAAACTCGGTTTTATTATTCAACATAGTTGCCTTCGAGGGAAATACAACGAGTATAGCGATTTTCCAACTTTTCGATACGACTTTTATAGTAGGATTTCTCTTTCTCGTCAAAATAGGCCTCAGTTTCAGCGATTACTTCATCATTGGACTTAAATTTCTTTCCAGCAAGCATTGTCTTGAGATCTGAAAAAAGGAAAAAGTCGCTGGGGGCTAAATCTGGAGAATATATATTTTTTTTTAATCTTTATTTAACACACATTTTACAGTAATCAAATACATATAAGTTCTTTAATTAGTGTTTGTAAACACTGGTCTCAAGAACAGCTTTTTTATAGACCTATCAACGGTGCTAACAATTTAAATAGAAATAGAAAGAAAAGAGCGGAAAAATGGCCTCAAGGTACAATTCCCCCCGGGCCAAAACAGCTTTTCAATAATTTATTAAAAATTGGCGGAGAAACAGCTGACCGAACCTCAGCCGGCAAGTGGTTATACGTACTAGATGCTTGAGTTATCGGACTATTCAAACCCCTATTGGTTCTTACATTGGGCTGATATATATTGTGACGGAATCTCGTCATGTGACCGTGAACATCGCGAGAAAAGAGCAGACGCGCATTTGACTTTTGTGCTTGGTGAATTATTTTAAAAATAAATTTACATTGCTCCACACGGTATATATCCTCAAGTTTATATAAATTTGTTGACCGATATATCAGATCTGTATGGGACAATCTGTCAAAATTAAACAATATTCTTACTATTTTATTTTGCAAAACCTCAACTTTATGGAAGGCAACTCTGCTACATGTGCCCCACATCGGCAATAAATATCTTAAGTGTGACAAGAAATAAGCGTGATAAATATTCAATTTACTTTTTTGTGTTAAATAATCTCGACACCTATATATTGCTCCTATCATCGGACCTATTTTACTTACAATATATTCAATATGTTGTTTCCACAGTAAATTTTCATCTATGATTAAACCCAAATACTTTATCGAAGAAACCAACTCCATTGGAGTATTATTCACAATTAGCAAAGTATTGCGAACGAATTTATGGTGGAAAATATGGTGGGTGGGTATGCAATTCGAAGCCCAATTCACTCAATTTTGCCATTGTTTTCATCGATTTGTGACACGGTGCATTGTCTTGGTGGAACAACAATTTTTTCTTTTGCAGATGTGGCCGTTTCTTTGCGGTTTCAGGCTGCAATCGTGCACAGTAACAGTCGCTGTTGATGGTGGTTCCTTTTTGGAGGTACACTGAAAAAAAGATTTTTTCGGATAACAAAAAAATGGAGTTGAACCAAACAAATATTTCTTCTTATAACCTTATTTTCTAATTCTAATTCCCATAATAAGACAGACTATAAATATTATACTGATCAGAGAGAAAAATCCGAAATTTATAAATATTTATTCAATCAAGTAATTAATCATGATATACAAAAAGAAAACAAAAATATTAGAAGTATAATGTTCTTTTAGTTGAGTTAGTTTTAAGAATGTAGAATTTTGAAAGAAATTTTTTTTATTTTTTATTCCAGTAAAGTAAGTGACGAATAATAAGAAAATTATATAATGTTAATAATACCAATTTATTACAGCTTCAATATAATATGACAATGTAACTTTTGTATGTAACACTGAGGATGGCCATATATATGACCGAAACATGTATGTTATAAGAATCCAATGATGATTAGAATACGACCAGATCTATGAATATATATTGAAATTTAGTGGAGGAGACAGAGTATTATTAATTCCCTCATTAAATTGAGACTCCACAGAAATATGGACTACTTCATGAAAATATTTCTTCGGTATACGTCAAACACGTGAGAAAAATATATGGTTTATTTTAAATACCCAAGTAGTATTTATTTGATTTAAATAAATATTTATTTGACTTAGTACTTATACTTACTTGTTAACAAGGCCCGAAAATGTAAGGATATATTTGTTTGCTTGAACTAACTAGAGTTATTTAGAAGAAAGATTCCATGTACTTGGCCCAAAGGTGCTGCTACTTGGAACAAATAAATATTTATTCGAAAGAAGTAGTCCATACTGAAGTGGAGTAGAATAGTTAAATATTCTTGAAATAAAAGTCGACCTCCACACAATAAATTTAATAAAAATCCTCAACAAATGTCACCATACATGTTTCACAGCTCCGGGCTGCATCATCAGTGGTTATAAGAGAAAAATTGACGAAAAGCTATGTTATTTAACTAAATTAGTACATATTATTTTGGGAATTCCATTTATCAACTCACTGTGCGAAAAAACAAAAATTTTTATTGTTAAATTAATTGTCGTTGTTAAATATTTAAACTAAAACTAATGAACTTAAAAAGTTCACATTATTACTAATGTAAGCTTTGTGACATTTTTTCATCATCGAAATTCCAAAAATTTTTCCCCACGAAAACACTTGATTGCAATTTCACACAATGTGTGAAATTGCAATCAAGCTTACATTAGTAATAATGTGAACTTTTTAAGTTCATTAGTTTTAGTTTAAATATTTAACAACGACAATTAATTTAACAATAAATTTTTGTTTTTTCGCACAGTGAGTTGATAAATGGAATTCCCAAAATAATATGTACTAATTTAGTTAAATAACAGCTTTTCGTCAATTTTTCTCTTATAACCACTGATGATGCAGCCCGGAGCTGTGAAACATGTATGGTGACATTTGTTGAGGATTTTTATTAAATTTATTGTGTGGAGGTCGACTTTTATTTCAAGAATATTTAAATAAATATTTGTTTATTCTGAATAAACATTTTTTTATATTAAATATATAATTTGTTCTATCCAAACAAATAATTTGTTCCGGAAAATCTGATATTTTGCTTATGAATACTTTGTTTGTTACCAATAAATATTTATTTCTTCAAACATGTTTTTTTCTAGAAATTAATTTACAAATATTTTTGTTAATAAAACTAGGAACGATTTGGATGAATTGTTCAAAAAGCACCTACACACGTAATAATTTGAGGATTGTTTCATTTTGAACACCCTGTAGATGCGATTTAAGCTTTTTGTATGGACTTTTATAAATAATGAACCTATTACCCCAAAGTATTTATTGGAAGCAAACTACCAGATTTTGCAGGATCATATTATTTATTTCGATAGAACAAATCCTATACTTAAAGAAAAAAATGTTTATTTATTTCAGTGGCGGCTCGTGGTTAATTTTATTAGGTAAAAAATTGATGTGAAGAAAAAGACGCTGCAGGTGAAATTTTTTTAGATTGTCAAGGTCAAGCGCTTTAGATGAAAAGTAGAACATTATCAAGGTAAAAAAGAACACGTTAAAATATCGGTTTCGTAAGGAAAATCTTATTTTTTTTTAAATTATGCCCCATTCATTACTCTACGAAATATCAATACATAATCAAATACAAATAAAATACAAAATTATGTGTATTGAATAAACATTAATATTACTATCTAATTACTACTGACCGCTACCGCAACAAGTTGTGCAGCACAACCACTAATATTTACTTGTACTAGTCAAAATACTATTACTATTATTATTAAATAATTAAATACATACATTTTTAATCAATGCCACTAGTATTTAAACAACAAACGAACAAATAGTTCAAATGTAATGTAAAAAACAGTAAACAAAAATACCTATAACGTACAAATCGAAATTCGTGCAGATAGTATACCTACCTATCTACAATAGATAGAAGGCGGCAGGGGTAGGTGTCTAAGCTCAACGTAAACCCGTTCCTACGCAATAAAACACATATTATTTCAATAGGTATTATATAAAAGTTCTCAATCACCACCAGTTTTTTCTGTATATTTATTTAAATATATTCAAGAAAAAGTACAACAATTTTGAGCAAAATCCATGTATTTTTTACTTTTGATATGTACATGTATATGTGTATACAGTGTATTACGAAAATTTGTGACAACAGACCATACATTACACATTAAAGTATTTTCATTCTCCCTATTCGCATCCTTCTCAAACATCAAATGTTGCTGGAAAATTTCGTAGGGTAGAAGACTTCACAAACAGAAACTTCAACTTTTACTCTATATGCGACGTTTCGCAACCTTTATTGCCGCTTCGTCAACATAACACAGTAGGTGCATCAAATTAATTCTATAGAATAGAAATCCCTACGAAATTTTCCAGCAATTTTAAAATATATTGATACAGGTTAAAAATTCATGAATACAATTAAACGCTTTGTTTAGTAGAAACTCCTTAACCCTGTTTGAAAAACTTGATGTTGACAATTTTCTTATTTAATTTGGCATTTTGTTGTAGAACACAGGGCCATAGTATTTCTGCTTCTTCGTTGCCATAATCAGAGCTATTATGCTAAAAAACACCAGAGATTTAAATATACAATTTGGCATAAGTATTTGTTAAGTTAGTTTTTCTTACTTTAAAATCTAATTGCTATTTGAGCTTTTTTTTAATATTCTCTCATACGACAACCGTTAGTTACGTACCTAATGGAGATTAACGAGCTTTTTCCTGCACCTCAATGCAACAGAGCAAGTAAATTCGTGCAGATAGTATACCTACCTATCTACAATAGATAGAAGGCGGCAGGGGTAGGTGTCTAAGCTCAACGTAAACCCGTTCCTACGCAATAGAACACATATTATTTCAATAGGTATTATATAAAAGTTCTCAATCACCACCAGTTTTTTCTGTATATTTATTTAAATATATTCAAGAAAAAGTACAACAATTTTGAGCAAAATCTATGTATTTTTTACTTTTGATATGTACATGTATATGTGTATACAGTGTATTACGAAAATTTGTGACAACAGACCAAACATTACACATTAAAATATTTTCATTCTCACTATTCGCATCCTTCTCAAACATAAAATATTACTGACAAATTTCGTAGGGTAGAGAACTTCACAAACAGAAACTTCAACTTTTACTCTATATGCGACGTTTCGCAACCTTTATTGCCGCTTCCTCAACATAACACAGTAGGTGCATCAATTAATTCTATAGAATAGAAGTCCCTACGAAATTTTCCAGCAATTTTAAAATATATTGATACAAGTTAAAAATTCATGAATACAATTAAACGCTTTGTTTAGTAGAAACTCCTTAATCCTGTTTGAAAAACTTGATGTTGACAATTTTCTTATTTAATTTGGCATTTTGTTGTAGAACACAGGGCCATAGTATTTCTGCTTCTTCGTTGCCATAATCAGAGCTATTATGCTAAAAAACACCAGAGATTTAAATATACAATTTGGCATAAGTATTTGTTAAGTTAGTTTTTCTTACTTTAAAATCTAATTGCTATTTGAGCTTTTTTTTAATATTCTCTCATACGACAACCGTTAGTTACGTACCTAATGGAGATTAACGAGCTTTTTCCTGCACCTCAATGCAACAGAGCAAGTAAAAATGGAATTATCATTATTTGTATAGGTTTCTTGTTTCTAAGCCCATCGTGTTTAATTATTATTAGAGATTTCCGCCCGGGGTAGTTTTCCGGTATTTTCTGAAATAATAAGACGTCTATAGAAACGTATTAACACATCATGCCGTCGGGGCTTTTAATAAACGATAATTCTGTGCCACTGCTTCGCGTATCTTGTTCTTATAAAAGATAATTCTTCATTATCGGAAGAGAGTGACTTGAACAGTGGTTCTAAACAGGGACCAGCGTATTACGCACAAAAACAGCATGCGAATTCAAAGCTGATGCGGATACATCTGATCTGGTTATTTTATTTTTATTTATTTATTTGTAAAACAGATACAGGCGTACACCCAATTACACTGTTTTGTGTAAAGTTTAAGCTGAACTTAAACTACTTAAAAACTGACTTACACTAAGAAACTAGGACTAAATATAAACTGTAGGTACTTAATTACTTAAGTGTATTCTCATTTTAAATGAGGGATTATTTTAGATTTAAATTGGTTGAAATTCTTATAATATATATCACAATGTTCTTGCAATGAGTTAAAATTTCTCATCATCATTGCAGTAGGTGATTTATATTGATAGTTAGTTCTCGGAATGTTTAGCAGAAATGTTTGATTATTTTTTTTTTCTCATTTTTGTTATTGGGATAGCAAAGTTTATCACCAATGTTCTGGAGTCATAGGCCATGTTATGAATTATTTTAAACAAATACAAAGTACTTGACAATATTCTTCTGTTAAATATAGAAATTACATTGTAATTGCTGAGGTTTGTCCGGTAGTTTGAGGTATGGTCTTTTTGGAGAGTAAAATCAGATAGACGAATAATTTTTTTCTGTATTTCTTCTATCATTACTATATATTTTGTATATAGAGGTGACCATTCTGTATTACAGTATTCGAGCTTTGATCGTACATTAGCGTTATATAAAACAGTAAGAGTTCTCTGGTTTTGAAAAGATTTACAATTTCGAAAAATAAAATCTAAGTTTTTATAGCACTGATTTGTTATGGAGATGATTTGTTCAGAAAATGTAAGCTTAGTATCGAACAGAACGCCTAGATCGCTTACAGAGGCTACATTCTTTAGTGGTGATTTGCATAAAATATATTCGAATTTCATTGGGTTTTTTGAGTAGTTATACGACATGCTTTTATATTTTTTTATGTTTAACAGAAGGAGATTTGATTCAGACCAATTTTGGAGGTTATCAAGATCACTTTGGAAGTGGATTTCGAATCCTATTTTTAATTTTCATAGATGACATAACTCGGTCATCTATGAAAATTAAAAATAGGATAGGACCAAGTGTGCTTCCTTGTGGTACTCCTGATTTCGCAATAAACGTGTCAGAATTTTTGCCCAGAATTGAGACGTATTGGGGTCTGTCAGTTAAATAGGATTTTATAAATGAACATAATTTATCAGATATTGAAAAATTTTTGAGTTTATCAAGTAGTATATATATTGTGGTTAACGGTATCAAACGCTTTTGCGAAATCAGTGTAAATTGCGTCAACCTGGTCACCACCAGCCAGAATATCTGTTGTGAAATTGACAAAATCTAGTAGGTTTCCAGTAGTTGATCTGTTCATACGAAAACCATGTTGGACATTACTTAACGGTTTTTTAGATAGTAAGTAATTCATTTTTTGGCTGAGTATAATTTCAAATAAGATGGCTATGTTCGAAAGTACCGCTATAGGTCTATAATTTGTAATAATGTTCTCGGTTTCCATTTTTGAAAATTGGTGATATCTTTGAAGTTTTTAGAGAGCAAGGAAAGGATTTGCTTTTTTAATGATAAATTAAATATAACAGTAAGTGGTTTAATTAAAACCTCTTTACAACCCTTTAGGACGAACCTAGGTATAAGGTCAGAGCCTAAACACCTCTTGTTTTTCAGCTTAGCTATAGCTGCGTGTACATCATCTTCCGTAATTGACTCTATATTAAAGATCAGTTCATTGTTGTATACGTGATTTTGATGATTGGTTGGTACAACAGGATCAACATAAACGCTTTCGAAATAATTAGCAAATGCTTGACAAATCTGCTCTGTTCCAACGAACTTCTTATCTTCAAAGGTCATTTCTAATGAAATGTCAGAACAATATGTTTTTTTTTTGACTTTATGAAATTCCAAAATTTTGTCGGGTTTACCTGTAAAAACTGCTCAAAACTAGCAGTATAATCACAATAAGCTTTCTTTATATCACGTTTTATTTTGGATCTTAAGTATTTGAAATCTTCTAATTTAGTTTTTGTGTACAATTTCAGATTTCTTTCCTTTGATTTTATATCTTTTATTCTCTCAGGAGTGAACCAGGGCGGGTATTTTCTTTTTTTGTCCTTTATAAAAGAAACACATTTTTCAAAAATCGCATGGATTTTAAGAATTCATTTAACCCATCGTTGGGATCAACATGCGATTCCAGAGAACTCCAATCTTCTAGTTGTATATATTTGTATAAATCAAAGAAATTTGCCCTACGAAAATTATATGATATTGAACCATTGGGTACCATTATGTACTCGTAGTTACAACTCTGATATCTGAGTTCTTACTAAGTCTGGTCTAAAAGCAATGCATGGCATTCGCATTCTTCCTTCTGGTTTTGCTTTTATTCAGAAATTGAAACTAGAAATTAATTTTTTTATTTCGTCATTAAAATTATTATTCATTCGAAAGAAGTAGTCCATATCGAAGTGGAGTAGAATAATTAAATATTCTTGAAATAAAAGTCGACCTCCACACAATAAATTTTAATAAATTACATTTGTCACCATACATGTTTCGCAGCACCGGGCTGCATCATCAGTGGTTATAAGAGATTCTTACGAAAAGCTACGTTATTTATTTAGTTAGTACTTATTATTTATGGGAAATCTTATCAACTCACTGCGTGAAAAAATTGTAATAATTATCCAGTCATAAAAAAATTGTTAAATTAAGTGTGATACATGTTAATGCATTAAAATTAAAAATCAAAACTTACATCATTTCTAATGTAAGTCTCTTTAATACTTTTTTCTTTTTGTAAATCATTGACGATAAATTCTTTGTCGATAATATTATACTTGATTGATTGCACTTTCACACAACAACAGATTGTCCCCGTGCTGCGAAACATGTATGGTGACCAATGTAATTTGTTGGAGATATTTATTAAAATTTATTGTGTCGAGGTCGACTTTTATTTCAAGAATATTTAAAGTTATTATTGTTGGTTTTTGCGTCTATTCATTTTCGCAGATGAATCTTGTATCTATCCATTTATTTTTGAGACCAAAGTCCTATCAAAACAAAGCAATCCAAAGGATGAATCTGATTTCTGAATTTTTTCATCAATTATCGTCATACAATTTAGAAATATATCAGGTGTTGTTGCACAACTTGGACCGGTTTGGTTTTGTCACGGACTTACAAATCTTTTTTATATCATAGATCATTAAATAATTCTGTAGGATAAGTAACAAAAAAACAAAATTTTGAAATTTTTCCCAACTTTTCCATACCACTTTTATAGTACGATATCTCTTTCTCGTCAAAATAGGCTTCAGGTTCAGCAAGACATTGTACATATCGTCCTTGGTTTACAAATGATATTATATATAATATTAAGCTGAAATCTAAAGTTTGGAAAAGGTATAGACGGGGACTGGATAGTTGTCTGGATGAGTTTAGGACTATTAGGCATTATGTGAAGTCTGCAATTGATAAATCGCATATTGATTATTTGAGGGAGAGGCTCAGATTCAGTTAAACCCAAATAAATTTTGGTCTTTTATAAGCAATCATAGACATACTGGCCGCTTACCTAATAAAATGACATACAATAACATTGAACTCGCCGATCCTCTAGAAATGGTTAATTCTTTTGCCGATTAATTTCAAAGATTATATATGCGGTCGGCTCCATTTTGTTGGGCTTCCGCAAGAAACTGCGATTTACAGCAGCTTCAAATTAGAGAGATTGGTGAAGATGATGTTTTCAGAGCACTTAAATCGTTTAAAGCTAGACATACTTCGGGTCCGGATGGTGTGCCTGCCTTTGTCCTCAGTCTTCGCTAAACTGATTTCACCTATATTTAATCTGTCATTGAAATACAATGAGTCTCCGAATTTCTGGAAACTGTCTCATCCCATCTTCAAAAAAGGTGATAGGCAGGATATTAGAAACTACCGGCCTATTGCCATACAATCGAATTTTGCCAAGTGTTTTGAGATCGTGTTGCATGAAGTTTTGTTTAATAATGTCAAGCGGCTCATCACGCCTATTCAGCACGGATTTTTTCCTGGCCGATCCACTTCTACTAATCTCATAATTTTGAGCCAGTTTTTGGCAGAAAGCTTAGATAGCGGGGGTCAGGTCGACGTTATTTATACGGATTTTACCAAAGACTTTGACAGGCTTGACCACGGAATTCTGCTGCAAAAGCTTTCGGAATTTGGTTTGTTTGTGGATCTTTTAAAATTTCTGTCTACTTATCTCCATGAACGTAAATTGTATGTGGAGTACCGTGGTTTCAAGTCCGGTATTATCTCTGCAACATCTGGAGTGCTGGCGGGTTCTGTGTTGGGTCCCCTAATATTTATGTGTTTTATTAATGACATTGTTAATGGCGTAAAATCTCCCTCCCTACTCTTTGCTGATGATTTTAAGGTTTATTCACTGATTACCTCAACTTCTGACTGTCTTCAATTGCAGAATGATCTGACTGTCCTGCTTGACTGGTGTATTCAGGCTTGCCCTTAATTTGGATAAGTGTTGTTTTGTAACTTTTACTCGTAAGATAAATCCAATAAAATTTGTGTATAACATTGACTCTGTTCTGCTTAAAATATGCGATGAGGTTAAGGATCTGGGGTGCTCTTTGACGCTAAACTTAGTTTTGTGGGGCATGTGATTGATGTGGTTTCGTCTTCCTATAAGAGTCTGGGTTTTGTTATGAGAAATTCAAAGCATTTTGTGTCACCTAAAACTCTTATTTTACTGTATAATTCCTTCGTTAGATCGAAATTGGAATATGCGTCTGTTGTGTGGAGTCCTGGTTATGCGTTGCACTCGAATAGCTTAGAGAGGATTCAGCGAAGATTTGTGAAATACTTGTGGTTTAAGTGTGACGGAGTGTATCCAACCATGGGATTTCCCCATGATGAACTTCTAGGTCGTTTTAATTTTGTACCTCTTGATAAGCGTAGAGAATATGCCTCACTCCTGTTCCTATTCAAGATCGTGAATGGCATCATTGACTCCCGGACCTACTTTCGATGATACCTTTTCATGCACCACATACGAGAAGGCGTAATTATGGTTCTAGCTTTTACTTGCCTACCGCACGTACCAACTTGTTGCACTTTTCGCCATTGTTTGAGATGTGTTCTGTTTGTGACTCGGTGAGTAACGATATTGATGTTTTTTAATACCATATCTTATATTAAAAAAGTGTTTTTTAGATAAATATTTGTTGTTAAACCATTCTTATTTTGACTATTTTTTGCGATTGTAATATTTGTATTATTTATAATTTTGAAACGTGTCGTTATATTAATTTTATCGTTTTGCCCCGTAATTGGATGTGTTTCTGTCTGGGTACATGTAATCTAAATAGAAAATAAGTAAATATTTATTTATCCCAAAATACAGACGCTATCACCTTACCGGTCGACTGTTGCGTCTTTGCCCGCTTTGGATCTGAGCTCGCGTGGTATTTGGTAAGACAGTTCCATGAATAGAAAACACAATTCAATTTAACTTTATTTAACAAACTGAAAGAACAATATGAAGATGAATAATGTTTAGAAAGAACAATTGTTAAAAATTCAATTATTATATACAATTCGTCCAGTAGACATTTGCTCCTTTGCTGGTGCAGATTTTGTTGATGACATTGACATAGATGTGCCACTGTGTCTAATTCATTATCCGAAGCAATAAATGCTAGCGTTGCTACGGTAACGTAATTTATCCGATATTTATATCCACTTACATTTCTGTTTCTTCCTCTTTAGCCGATAGTAAACTACGATATTTGTACTTACAAATGGGAATTATTATTCTTCTTCTTTTGGTGCCATGCAGATTCCTGCGTAAAGCGTCCTCCGTTTTTCTTATCATATGATTCTATTTATAGCGGCTTCTTGGAGCGACTGGAAGTCGCTTATTCCCGTCCACTGGTGTATGTTTCTGAGCCAGGACAATTTCCTCCTTCCAATGCCTCGTCTTCCACCTTCGATCTGTCCCTGTGGTATCAGGCGTTAGAATTCGTATCGCTCTCCCCGTATAATGTGTCCCAGGTAAGAGATCTTCCGCTTCTTAATGTGTTCGAAGAGTTCTCGGTCTTCCAAACCAGCCATCCTGAGCACATCATAGTTTCTGACGTGTTCCGTCCACGATATTCTTAGCATCCGTCTCAGAATCCACATCTCAAATGTTTCAATTCGGTTGATAGAAACAGCCTTAAGCATCCACGCTTCCGCTCCGTATAGGAGATCCGACCAGACATAACATTTAACTATTCTGTACCTGAGTTGGAAGTTTAAATTCCGGTTGGTGAGGAATTTTTTTAGTTTTAGAAAAGTTGTTCTTGCTCGTTCTATCTTGCACCTAATTTCAAGTTCTGGGTTCCACTTGTCGTCCACCACAGACCCCAAGTATTTAAACTTATTGACCCGCTCTATTTGCTCTCAATTGAGTTGTAAAGTTACGTTTGGTACGATATCTCTAGATATGACCATAAACTTCGTTTTAGTGATGTTAATCTTTAGGCCCTTCTGTTGACTTGCCTGGGAATTATTATACATGAGTGGAATTGAGAAAATTATTCCTGTTACGGTCTAACTACTCCGCTCCCTCTCGTGTCAGACTGAGCGGCCATTCCTAACGTCAGAGGCATATGGCTGGACAGCACAAGAAGAAGCTGTGAAAGCACCATCCACCTGGACCCCATACAACAATCGGCTGATGATGAATCCGAAGGAAACGTTCCTGTCCAATGTTGCCCGTATATTATTTCTTGACAAATTTAAAAGAAAAATACTGGGAATAACGTTTGGTGTTCCTGAATAGACTAAGCTTGTTTACAGATGTAAGTAACACCAGGCAGTAATTTTGTCCGCTATGAAATTAAATTATTTTTAATTTTATTATATATACTGACACAAATTCATTGTATAGTTTTGCATTATTTGGCATCGACGCCCGAACGATTGGAGACCACTGTCCGAAGCATTGCTGATACACTAATATTTTGGGGGATGCTAGCAGAAGGATAAATTGGTCTCCCGCTGGCGTTTTGTGTTTACACGATTTTATTTTCTATTTCTACGGCTGGTGTTTCCTATACAATCGATTGTTTCGGCCTCTGTATGGTGGGATATGCATTACTACGTGTATGTAGATGGTACGGTTTACATATATCTACTGTTGTATATCTCACTGTGCTTAAATGCAGGCCGGCTATTTACACCAGTTATTTTGTCCGCTATGCCACAAAATTATGTTTCATTTTATTATATTCGGTTTTCCAGTAAGAGTAATATGATTTCTTTTTAAGGAAATAGTCCATAATACTGTGGATGTCCAATAGTTAGGAAATAAAATGCTGTCGCATCCACTAAATTGTTTATTAACAGGTTTCTCCAACGAACCAGTCATTCAATACATGTTTCGGCCCTAGTAAGGGTCATCATCAGTTTATAGTTGTTATAATAGTTTCAACTGATGATGACCCTTACTAGGGCCGAAACATGTATTGAATGACTGGTTCGTTGGAGAAACCTGTTAATAAACAATTTAGTGGATGCGACAGCATTTTATTTCCTAATATGATTTCTTTGAAAAAAAACACACTTTTTGTTAAGGAAATTCAAAAGTTTTTATTGAATCTGAAGTACAATCAATACAATTAAATTCTCAATAAAACGTCATTCAAATGGCCTCCACGACTTCTTCTGCAGGAACGAATTCGATGAACCCAATTTTCGAGCACTTTTTCCACTAAATCAAGTCGTATGTGATGAATGGCACGTTCAATATTGACTTGTAAAGCTTGAAGAGAGTCTGGTTTATTTCGAAAGACCAATGACTTCAAATAACCCCACAAGAAATAGTCAAATGGTGTTAAATCACTTCTTGGAGGCCATTCAATATCACAATTTTTTGAAATAATCCCATGTCCAAACTCTTCTCGGAATAATTCAATTGTTGCATTTGCTGTGGGGCACGTATCCTCGTCTTGCTGGAACCGAATGTTGTCAAGATCAACTTCTTCCAAAATCGGCCATAAAAAGTTGGTTATCATCGATCTGTACCGCTCTCCATTTACAGTAACGGTGTTACCAGCATCATTTCGAAAGAAGTACGGACAAATGATTCCACCAGACCAAAAACCACACCAAACGGTCAATTTAGGTGAATGTAATGGTTTTTCATGAATAATTTGTGGATTTTCTTCGCACCTGAATCGACAGTTTTGTTTATTTGCCGCACCACGCATCGGAGTAGATGATTTTCTTAAAAAAGTCGTTATCGTTTTCAAGTTGTTCCAAGGCAAATTCACGACGTTTACGGTCGTCCAATGACTTCAGTTCTTGAGTGAGAAAAATTTTATACGGATGCAAACCCAAATTCTTTCTCAAAATCCGCCAGGTTGTGCTTTGAGACAGTCCCAATTGTTGAGAACGTCTTGGAATCGACAAATTGCGGTCTTTAGCAACACTTGCCTGAAGGGCAGCAATATTTGCATTACTTATTATTAGCACTTGAACATTATGTAAAGAAAATGTACGCTCAAAATTTTCAACAATTCGACGAATAGCGAGCACACTTGGACGATTATTACGACCATAAAATGGCAAAAGCGCGCGCGATGAAATTGTAAACACTAATGAAGACAATGACAAACAAATGACAGATCATGACATATTACAACTAGCCGCAACGTCACTTCAAAATCATATCATCCCTATTGGAAAACCTTATATTGACACAAATTCATTGTATACTTAAAAATATATGGATCATTCAGCCTCTTTGACCAAATTGTGCTTGTGAAAATTGACGTAGTTAAATATTATTGGTTCATAATGCCGAGAGTCAGAAAAAGTTGGGGGCCACTGGTCTCCAGTGTACCGTTTGTGTATGTTATAAGAAAAGTTACATTTGATGTCAGCTACTGGGCACTCCGTTATAGATCGATGTTTCTTCTCTCTTATATGATGTAATTATTGATGTTTTACTTTTTCTTTACTTCTATTTGTTACTTTTTCTTCTGCATGTTCTTTTCTTACTACTTATTGGATTATCTTCGCGATACTCTTCTATTTTTGTTACGTTTTAGGAAGCACTTAAAGAAGATCATTATTGATAACAAATACTAGTCTATGAAAATAAAATAGAAGTTTATGACTAAAATAAATGTAAAAAGAGATGAGGCAAAGCCATCGAACTTGGAACACTACAGTGCATTTCAAAATCTTACAATCTTATGAGTTTTTTTTGCCAAAAATAAATAATGCAAACAGATGTTTAAAATTGTCGGCTTAAGATGCAACTGGCCTAACTCCAGAATAGAAAACTATTCAGGAGAGGCAAACAACTACGCAGAAGGTGATAAAACAAAAATAGTTTTGTCAATATTGTTATTGTTTTATCACTAGATAATAAAACAATATTGTTTTTGGCAAAACTGCGTTTTATTTATGAAAAATCGGGAGTTAGGACATCTGCGATATACATTATTGCTCTGTCCTAAGGAGATAAGCAAGTATCTCTTTCTTGTTTAACTTAAACTACCTACTATATATGCATGGCATGGCACTTCTCTGTAAAAGGCTTAAACAACTTCCCAACAAACACACGTACGTAAAACAAACGTTTAAATTTACTAATAACGTTTTATTAAAATCGTGTTTCTATTACGTAGAATCTACTCAAAAATGTCGCGGTATTAAACGTTACATACAACGTGTCAAGAAAAACGTTTTATATTGGTGAATAAATAACAATTTTGTGTGGTGTTCAAAACACGTCAAAACTACGTTGATAATAACATTTTTAAAACGGTTCCAGAATACGTCGAATACACGTAGAAAATAAATGATACATGTACGAATTTGTTGTTAGATATTTATTTTAAAACAACGTTTCTAAAAAACATTGAATAAACGTGTACTTGTGTTTTTAAAACAATACATTTATTAACGTAATATTGACGTATATTGTAAGGATTTTTTAAAGTTTGTTTAGTGCAGCATAACTTTGAATAAATCGTTTAAAAAATCAGGTTGGTAATTATTTTTTAGGTAAATGCTCGCAAACGTGAACCTTTGTTACTGTCGCACCACCTTTCTAGAGCACACAGATCATGCTGCAGGTTTATGCAATCTGCTACTGAATCTATGGAGGCGAAGATTTTTAAGTCATCTGCGAAAAATAGAGTACGCTGAAGTAAACACGGGTCCAGGTCATTGATGAAAAGAAGGAACAACAATGGACCTAAGTTAGAACCCTGGGGTACTCCTGACGTGGCCGAGTAAAAACAAGATTTAAAGCCGTTGTAAAAGACATATTGTTTCCGATCATGCAAGTATGGGTTGCATGAAGATATCAAGCCGAAAGGAAATCCATCATACGTATGCAGTTTACTCAGCAATATGCCATGGTCTAGCATATCAAAGACTTTGGTGAAATCAGTATAGATTACATCCAGTTGACCGCCGTGATCAAGAGTTTCAGAGATACAGTGGGTAATAACTGGCAGATTGGTGACAGTGAACCGGCCACACATAAAACCATGCTGGTTAGGTGAAATCTGACGTCTCACAGCTATACAGCTGTGTATATATAGATCCGGTCATATAAAATGGATTCAAATAATTTAGAAAAATTGCACAATAGAGAAATTGGTCGATAATTATTAATATGAGACTTTTCGCCGGATTTAAAGACAGGAACAACTTTAGATACCTTCCATAGATCCGGATACATTCCCGACTTTAAAATTAGATTGAAAATTGACTGTAATGGAAGAGCTAAGACAGAAATGCAATCTCGGACAAAAAAAGAGGGAATATTATCATATCCAGAGGTAAATTTACTTTTAAGGCGTTTAGAAGCTGCAAATATGTCTGACAGCTCAATCTGCCCGATATTGACAGTATTAGAGCTTCCAGGAACATTCGGCGCCAGATAACTAGATGATTTAAGAAAACCACTATGGAAGAAGGTAGCAAACGAGTCGACAATGGCTTGAGGATCAGAATAAGATTGATCGTCCTTCCACATAGTGGCTGGGATACGCGAGGTTCCAGTTTTGTTATGGAAAGACCAAAAATTGTTGCATATTGTTTGAGAATAGGTATAGGAGGTAGGCCAGTTTCGACTCGTGTTTTTTGGCGGCAATTTTGACATTCCGGTTGTCAGGACCATTTCAGCCGACGCAGTGAATTATTATGAACAGTACCAACGTAAAACCTCATTTTAAGGTAAAAGTTGCATCTTAAGCATCCTATCAGGCCCGGAACATGTTTCAATTTTAATGCTTATACTTTTCACATAAATATAAATTTGTTGCGCTCGGTAATTTTGCAACTGATTACTTGGATACGATATCATCAAGTCAGACAGTCCTTGATAATACACAAAACATAAAGAGAAACTGACAACGATTATCTTTTGTCACAAGAATAAAATAGCGACACAACAACGCAAGCGAAAAAAATATCTTTTATATAAAATATAAAGATAGATTGTACACATTCCAGCTAATCGATATTTGAATCGGCAACAAAGTTGCTTCTCTAAATGTCGAGAGAAGACCTTTAGATGTTCTTTGTACCATAGATAATGAGTGTTATAACAATATTTCACTTCAGAATAGAAGAATAGATTATTATAAAATAAATACCATATTACGGTGTTGCCAACTGTTAGCTAATAATATTTCGGCTAACCGCCGTCTAACCGATCGTTAACAGAGCTTCAGTTCTGTTTTTAAGGATAGTGACTCTTTTACGCGGTTGGATGGTGGTTCAGTTTGGGCTGAGACGGATATACTTTTTACTGACATTTCCGAGGAAGAGATCATTTTAGCGGCGAAAAAGTTGAAAAATAAACTTACATCGGGCACAGATGGTATCCAAAGTTTCATGGTTAAATATTGTATCACGGTACTCTCTAGACCATTGTGTCATATGTTCAATTTATCGGCTAAAACAAAAACATTTCCAAGAATTTGGAAGTCTGCCATATTTAAGAACGGCGAAATAGATAACATCTCAAATTACAGACCGATTTCTATCATGAATAATTTTGCTAAACTGTTTGAGGCCGTGCTTTTTAATATAATTTATATGTCTGTGCGTCGTCGTATTTCATTGTGTCAACATGGATTTATGTTATGTCGATCAACTCTAACAAACTTAGCAGTGCTTAGCCAGAACCTGTCTGAGGTCCTGGATCGAGCTGGACAATTAGATGTGATTTACACGGATCTTAGCAAGGCCTTTGATCGGGTTAGCCATTCTATATTGATAAACAAATTAACAAACTTCTTTTTCTCTGCTGATCCTATTCTTTTTCTGCAATCCTACTTAATAAATAGAACCCAATTTCTTTTTTATAATGGCTTCAGTTCCCGAAAATATATATGGAAAAATCTGGTGTGCCGCAGGGCGCCAATCTGGCTCCATTGTTATTCCTACTATATACAAATGACCTAGCAGACAGCCTAACTTGTAATAAATTATTGTTTGAAGACGGCCTTGAGATATATATATTCTTTTGTCAGGTCCAAGTTGGAGTATTGTTCATTGATTTGGAATCCAATGTATAAATGCCACAGGAAAAAAGACAAGTTTAAGACGACATGGCAACATCCAAAGTCTATCGACTACGTAATCGTTCGCGCTCGTGGACGGTATGAAGTGAAGAGCACCACAGCTTTCATGAGTGCTGATGATGGCTGGACTGATCACCGACTTGTGCAATCCAATAGGACCCTATGTCTACCTGGAAAACAACACACTATACTTAAGAAAGGGATAGAATTAAGATTGTGGCGGTTATAGCTGTTCCAGAACTTCCACACAGCTTGATATTAGGTTTTGACTTTTGGGTTGCGATGGGTATATAGTGCCAAATTTAAGAGATAATTAATGGCATTTTCGCGAAAGTCCAGAGAGTATTTGTCTATTGGATAATGATCAGTTGCAGACAGTTCTTAATTCACGAGAGAAAAATCGGTTGCAAGCCATTATAGTTGAGAACAAAGCAACTATGGGTGATCAATTAGGTTGTGCGAATGTCGAATCACCACTAAGTCGGAACCGATTCGTCAAAGATATTATCGAGTGTCACCAGTAATACAAAAATATATTGACAAGGAATTGGAGGATATGTTGAAGAATGATATTATAGAAAAGAGTGATAGCCCGTGGGCATCTCTGTGGGATAGTTATCCTATACCTTATCGTTGTCGAGGATTCTCAGAAATATACCGCCTTTGTGGTACCTAATCGCGGGTTGTTTGAATTCAAGCGCATGCCATTTGGCTTGCACAATCCGCCTGTCACTATAAAGTTTTGGGACCAGATATGGAGCCGCACGTGTTAGTCTATTTGCATGACGTTGTCATTGTGACCCAACCCTTCGAAGAACAACTCAAAGTATTAAATGAAGTGTTTAGACAATTGCGTGAGGCAAATATAACAGTCAGTTGGGATAAATGTAAATTTTGCAGGCCTGAAATGAAGTATTTGGGGTACGTTGTCGACCGAAGCGGATGGGTAGATCCAGGTGAAGTTAAAGCTATGCTGGATTTGCCTAGACCAAAGACAGTGAGAGAAGTTCGTCGCGTCGTTGGAACTTTTCAATGGTATCGAAGGTTTATTCCGGAATTCTCCACAATAATCGCACCGATAACTGTCCTTACCCGGAGAATAGGATGTTTGTTTGCACCGACAATTGGAAAGCATCTTTCAAGAAAATTAAGGAATGTTTGGTGACTGCGCCTATTTTGAGCTCTTTTGGCCCTCTGAGGACGAGAGTCTGCGATAATCATAACATCGACTTTCGAACTAAGTTGCGAGTGTATAATTTATTCAATCACCCTTACAAACACCACAAATGATAATTACATGTAAAGCAGGAACAGACTTAAAGATAACAATACTAAAATATTCCAAGAACAAAACAGAAATAAATAAATAAGAACAAACCAATCCTAACGTATTAAACTACATACACTATTAACACACAACACAGACATCAAAACCGATTATCATTACTCAACATTCTCGAAATCTTTTTTGTACCTTTTCAATGAGATCATTGTTAACAGCAGCTGAGGGTGACCACACAACAGATGCATACTCTAAGTGAGGTCGCACAAGAGTATTGTATAGTTTTATGACTGTGGTGATCCCAAAATGACGACTGTTACGCAGAACAAAACCCAGAGACCTGAGGGCCTTTCCGACGCAATGTTGGTAGTGGTTTTTGAACCTAAAGTCTTCTCGGAAGGCAATTCCCAAATCTAAAGCCTCAATCTTGCGAGACAACACTGTCCCACGAATCAGATAATCAGAGATGATAGGCGCAACCTTCCTAGTATACATGACTACAAAACATTTGTCAACATTCAATTCCATGTTGCTATGAAGACACCAGTCTAGAACACGATTGAAGTCCCTCTGTAGCAAATTCGAATAGTCATGATCGACAGCGCGGTAAATCTTAAAGTCATCCGCATACAGTATCGCCCGCGAATCACATATCACCCCAGGAAGAGCATTGATGAAAATGTTGAACAGCAGCGGACCCAGATTACTTCCTTGCGGCACACCAGAAGTGGCAATAAACTGATCCGAAAATATGTTCCCTATTTTGACGGACTGAGGTCTCAGGAGCAGATATGAGCAAATAAATTGAAAAACTTCCTCAGATATACCATACCGAACTAATTCTCTGAGTAGCAATCCGTGATCCACCCTGTCAGACGCCTTCGCACAGTCCGTATACAATGTGTCCACGGATAGAGTTTGGAAGAGGAAAAACTTTTTTATTTGTCGATTTAGAAGAAAAAGTCATTCTTTATAAAAACGTCTGCTTGTGTCAAAACTACAAATTCACATACCAAATTTACGATTACTATACAGGGTATATCAAAAATAACATTTTTAATGATTTTGATTTTTTTGTTTTTTTTTTAATTTTATGAAAATATTTTCAAAACCGTGATTTATTACACCAATTGTGCAAACAACACTAATAAACTTTTTTCTCAAAGTGGTTAATTTCATAGCTACTATTAAAATAATAAAATTAAAAAAAAACAAGGAAATGAAAATCATTAAAAATGTTATTTTTGATATACCCTGTAAAGTAATCGTAAATTTCGAACTCGAAATTGTAGTTCTGACACAAGCAGACGTTTTTATAAAGAATGACTTTTTCTTTTAAATCTACAAATAAAAAGTAATTCTTTATAAAAACATCTGCTTGTGTCAAAACTACAAATTCAAATACCAAATTTACGATTACTATACAGGGTATATCAAAAATAATATTTTTATTGATTTTGATTTTCTTGTTTTTTTAATTTTAGTATTTTAATAGTAGCTATGAAATTAACCACTACTTTGAGAAAAAAGTTTATTAGTGTTTTTTTACAAAATTGTGTGATAAATCACGGTTTTGAAAATATTTTCATAAAATTAAAAAAAAAACAAAAAAATCAAAATCATTAATGTTATTTTTGATATACCCTGTATAGTATTTTTTTTTTGATTTGTGTATGTTTTGTTTTCCTAGTTGTATAAGATTTCTCTTAAATTTTTTTTTCGTGTATTATTTTTTTAAATTTTTCTTTGTGTATTATTTAAAGGTAGTGTAGTCTTAAAATTAAATATATCAGTATTTTACTGCCTTTTTAACCCTTTTTGTAGCTCTCATTAACATAACTTTTTATATTAATCATAGGATGTATTATTTATTTCATGTAATTCCAGAACTACAAATAAACTGATTATTATAATTATTAGAGGCTGACAGGATGTTAGCTAGTAAAAATTTGAGCAGGATTTTTCAAGACGAATAATAACTGATGTTGCCTGTCTCAAAAAATTAAAATTATCTCATACTACAATAATTTTATCTAAAACCTATTCTAACCAGACACCTTTATTAAAACTGTACTTCTTGGAATTTATTTGAGAAAGACTAAATTTCGCATGCTATTGAATAGTTAAAAACAAAATGCAAATCCTGTATATTATTATATGTTACTAATAACGAGGAAGTTGAATACTTTATGAGGGACATGATATTAAATTCTTATTTTATATGTATGTAGATAATATGCCTAGTATTTTATCATTATTATTCCGAGTACCTACCCATATGTTTTTGTGAAAAGAAAATTCTATAGAATTTACTTTTATATTAACTATTATGGAATGTAATTGTCTGTGTGTGTGTGTGTGAGGGTGTGTCGTCAGTGTAATTAAAATCTTTGTACATGGCGTGCATAAGAATGTCTGCTCACTATCGTGGATCAACAAACATTTTTCAAAAGAACGGTGTGGCCTATTGAATGTCAATATTATGATTTAGTGATCTGTGCATGATTTTACGGAAAAAAGTTCATAGATTATTTTTTACGAATTGCTTGTTCCATAATGTAACAAGACCTTAATTTATGTTGTAAATTCGCTCCACCCTACCACCCCACTCACTAGATGTCGCAACATACATATTGTTGTCATTCGGTATCCCGTGCTAGTATAAGTTCTGCGTTATTGTTGAAAATTTCTAGAAGGATGGCACTGGGTGACCCTTGGCTTTTGTCAAACGCTCATGAATCGGCGTAGTGTTCTGTCGATCTCGAATAAAATACAGCTCTTCAAGACATTGTTGAGGCCTGTTCTGACATATGCAGCGCCAATTTGGGGTGGTTGTTCCGCTACTCAAATGAAACGCCTGCAGATTATGCAGAACAAACTTCTCAGACATGCGACTAACAGCGATCGGTATATACGCATAACCGACTTACACAGACTCAGTAATGTACAGATGATAAGGGATTATGTGGACGAAACTTCGCAAAAATTCTTCACCACATTTATAAGGAATTCGACACTGACTCGTGACATGACAACACACAGACACGTGGATGGCATCGACTATAAGCACAAACTAATATATCAACATCTCCCGATCTATTTTGAAGAGCCTCCATGAAGACAGGAATTATACGGACAGATCAACTTACACCACCAGAAACAAACAAAAACGCACTAACATCACCGTTAATGTCGAGTAATGTCAGCGTCACTTGACGCTCTTCAGTTTTGAAGCGGGTTTTTGCCGTATTTTTCCCGCATATGCTCTGATTCCTATCGCTGCATACATTAACCTATGTCTGTTTTCATCCCTTTTTGCATGGTTTTGCTGCGACTCGGACCAATGACTGGAAGAGGTCTTACCAGGAGCTAGCCCTTTACTGCTGGGAGTCCACAAACAATATGATTTGGTTTAGAATGGGGCTGAATATCTACGCCCGCCCGTGAGGAAGACTTGTGGACATCCTTGTCGAACTCCCCAAGAAATTTCGATGTATGATGTGCAACTTATGCTTTATGTTATATGTTTGTTATGTACCTATATTGTGTTAACCATTGTATTGTATATATTTGACAAGTAATAAAATGTTTTGAAATTTGAATTTGTCAAACACAAAGATCCGAAGGAACGTCAAACTCGACTCACATAGGGACGTCACGGGGTCAAAAGCCTAGAAGGTCTTTTCAATGGCAGAGACACATGGTGACTGATTCGTGAAGCCGTTTTCAACTACAATGTAGAAAACGGTACCAGGCAGACCTATGTCCATCAGGGACAATCTATTTGCTATTTGTCCATGAGTTTTTTTTAAATTTTTTGAAAAAGTACTATCTCTCACTAGATGTCGCAACATACATATTGTTGTCATTCGGTATCGCGTGAATGTTGGAAATTTCTAGAAGGATAGCAGTGGGTGTCCCTTGGCTTTTGTCAAACGCAAAGATCTGACGAGACGGCAAACTCGACTCACTTAGGGACGTCATGAGGTCAAGAGCCCAGAAGTCTTTGCAATGGCAGAGACACATGCTGACTGATTCGCGAAGCAGTCAACTACAATGCAGAAAACGGCGCCAGGCGGACCTATGTCCATCAGGGACAATCTATTTGCTATTTGTCCATGAGTTTTTTTGAATTTTTTGAAAAAGTACTATCTCACTCACTAGATGTCGCAACATACATATTCTTGTCATTCGGTATCCCGTGCTGGTATAAGCTCTGTGTAAATGTTGGAAATTTGTGGAAGGATGGCAGTGGGTGTCACTTGGCTTGTGTCAAACGCAAAGATCCGAAGATACGGCAAACTCGACTCACTTAGGGATGTTATGAGGTCAAGAGCGCAGAAGGTGTTTGCAATGGCAAAGACACATGCTGACTGATTCGCGAAGCAGTCAACTACAATGTAGAAAACGGTGCCAGGCGGACCTATATCCATCAGGGATAACCTATTTGCAATTTGTCCATGACTTTTTTTTTAATTTTTTGAAAAAGTAATAATTTTTGATGTACTATGTAACTTAAAACTAACTGAAAATAAAATCATGTAATTTTTAATTTGCTCAGACTTCGTTTAGTTAGTTGTAATCACAAACCTTTAACAATTTTTTACTACGACTGTCTTTAAACGTCTTTATGATATGTTCAATCATAACTTGAAAATGTAGTACTACCTACAATGCTGTATTTTCACTAGTCGGAAATATTTAAAAATGCACGGGTAAATTTCTTGGTAATGACAAAAGTAACAGCGGTTATGAAAAATCACCATAGCGATGCCGACAATACAATTAAACCAAATTGACAGTTTTCAGGAACAGGGTCCTTTAAAGTGCAAGGTTGCTCAAAAATATTAACAAATGGGAAGGTTATCATATTTTTAACAGGTAAGAGAGAGATAAACTCAAAATTGAAATTTATAACTACAAATAATTTACGAGTATAATGTAAAACGTAAACATTCACCAATCTTGAATTTCCAGGGTAAATAGCTCTAATTGCATATTTGAATATAACCTTTAATTCAAAATAACTTTACTTTATAACATTCTTCTGTATTGCTAAAAATAAAAGTACTTTACTCTTGAGTAAAATTCATATATTTTGACAAAACCTCGTATACGGCTTAAAAAAATTAATACCTGATGGTTGCATTTTAAGTTTTGGACCATGCAGAACTTTTTATTAAGAATACATTTTTTCACAAAACCAATAATAAAAAAGTTTTCCATATGGTCTCAACTTACGTGGACCACTGTATAGTATATTGTATACATACATGGCGTTCAATGATATGTGGGACACATCTACAGCGGCATTTGAAAAAAATTAAAAATAGTTGTAATAAACATAATATGTCCAAAACCATTTTGTGTCCGAGATACAGGGTATCAAAGTTCTAATGTTTTTCTTATTTTTTAAATTTCTCTCCAAGAATTTGTAAATCACTAAATTGAATCTTAGTACACGGAAAAAACTCAATATTAAGAGCAACTTAATGTTAATTAATTAAAACTACATAAATATATATGTTTATAGGAACGTTTCTCATTGTTTTGAGATGCCCTATTACCTCTGTAAATGCGTCTCACATATTATGAACCACCCTGTATATACGACTATATGAATATAAAATGTTTTTATCGATTCAAAACGATGAAGAACATATAAAAGTATGATTATTATTTATCACAATAAGATGTCAAAATCTTATAAAAGCTTTAAGCTATAAACAAAATTTAATCTCTATCAGATCAATCTTGCAGTTATAATGCACAGTGGCGTTGATGTCTAAAATAGCCATAACAATAATAAGCCGTTTTTTAACTATTAATTCATCCAATTTCTGCTATAGTTTTGAGCCGTTCATCTATAAGAAAAAATCGGTTATGTCGCCCCAAAACAGAATTTTAATAATTATTATTATTACAATTATTGTATTATTTTAATTATTTCCCATAAACTAACGTAACAAAGTAACTACTTTATTCAAACATTAGAAGAAAAAAAAGTATTGCCAGAGCTGGAATTCGAACTCAGAACTTTCCGCATGCCAAGCGCACGCTCTATCAATGACGCCACAAAACCCTCTTTGAAATTATTGTAGCATAATTCTAATAAGATAGGTTCCAACTACCTTACTGCATGGACGTAGCCAGGGTATTCCCCAGGGTGGGTAACATAAAAAATGTATTAAAAAAAATATGTTGGGTTCGTAACTCAAGTATTTTATTTTAGCATTAATATTTATTTATTTATTTAGTTCACATCTACCCAGACAGAAACACATCCAATTACAGGGCAGGTACATTACAAAACGATAAAATTAACATAACTACACGTTTTAAAATTATAAATAATACAAATATTACAATCGCAAAAAATAGTCAAAATAAGAATGGTTAAACAACAAATATTTATCTAAAAAACACTTTTTTAATATAAGATATGGTATTAAAAAACACATCAATATCGTTACTCACCGAGTCACAAACAGAACACATCTCAAACAATGGCGAAAAGAGCAACAAGTTGGTACGTGCGGTAGGCAAGTAAAAGCTAGAACCATAATTACGCCTTCTCGTATGTGGAGCATGAAAAGGTATCATCGAAAGTAGGTCCGGAGAGTCAATTCACGATCTTGAATAGGAACAGGAGTGAGGCATATTCCCTACGCTTATCAAGAGGTACAAAATTAAAACGACCCAGAAGTTCATCATGGGGAAATCCCATGGTTGGATACACTCCGTCACACTTAAACCACAAGTATTTCACAAATCTTCGCTGAATCCTCTCTAAGCTATTCGAGTACAACGCATAACCAGGACTCACACACAACAGACGCATATTCCAATTTCGATCTAACGAAGGAATTATACAGTAAAATAAGAGTTTTAGGTGACACAAAATGCTTTGTATTTCTCATAACAAAACCCAGGCTCTTATAGGAAGACGAAACCACATCAATCACATGCCCCACAAAACTAAGTTTAGCGTCAAAGAGCACCCCCAGATCCTTAACCTCATCGCATATTTTAAGCGGAACAGAGTCAATGTTATACACAAATTTTATTGGATTTATCTTACGAGTAAAAGTTACAGAACAACACTTATCCAAATTAAGGGCAAGCCTGTTTTGAATGCACCAGTCAAGCAGGACATTCAGATCGTTCTGCAATTGAAGACAGTCAGAAGGTGAGGTAATCAGTGAATAAACCTTAAAATCATCAGCAAAGAGTAGGGAGCGACATTTCACGCCATTAACAATGTCATTAATAAAACACATAAATAAGAGGGGACCCAACACAGAACCCTGCGGCATTCCAGATGTTGCACGGATAATACCGGACTTGAAACCACGGTACTCCACATACAATTTACGTTCATGGAGATAAGTAGATATGAATAGAAGTATGGCTAAATTTGGACAAAATTTCTTTTTCTAACTGATCCTTCGCGTTTAAAACTCTTTTTCGATGGACGCTCATCATGCAAAGTCCAACATTGTTGACCGTAAACAAGTTTTTATCCGACGCTGAATGATCTTTACATTGCGGAGGTAGTTGAAGGTTGCTCGAGTGAAATTTGGAGCGCTTTTTTAATGCCTGGGTCAAAGATTGCGCCTAAAGAGGCGACTAGTTAAAGAACTAGTTCAACTAGTTCAATTTCTTTTAATTCCGAGTCTGACTTTTTTTTCTTTCCCCAGATTATACCATAGTTCCACTTCAGCCAAAATCTAGTAGTCACAAAAGATTATAACTTTTTTTAAAAACACAGCAAATGGTAAGTCAAGAAATATATTAGGGTGCAATGAAAGCAACTCGTAGGCTGGCAGATTTTCATTAGAGAATGAATCCAGATATGGAATTATGAAAGATCTTGTCCAGTACTCAGTAAAAGAACCTGCAGGAGGATTTACACGAAGCGTTTGTCGATTTGTGACTATCGGCATTTTAAAGTCCCTATTAATGTCCAATGTATTTGAAAAGCAGCTTTTCTCGTAGTTGCATTGCCATCTGTTAAGAGAGTTTATAAAGCTGCCACGATTTTTACATAATGCTCCCTAAAAATGGCAGTGCTTCTGTGTTTTAAAAACCAGCTCAGTAAAATCATTGTCCACCCTCAGGTTCGCTGTTTGACGCCAATATAGATTTCCTATGAAGTGTAAATCTTTATCATCTATGCCCGTTGTTTTCAGTATGTCCACCATCTTGTCATGTTGCACTTTTCAAAAGCTTTTTCCAGGTCTACGAAGCACCTGAAAATGTCAGTGTTAACGTCTCGGCATCTTTGAATGAAAACCTGGATAGAGAAAAGTGCCTCTCTTGTGCCCAATCCCTTACGAAAGCCGAACTCACTATCTGCTATATGCTCCTCAATTTTCTTATATATTCTTTGGT